>OY735218.1:18607552-18665052 GCA_963457665.1 Thysanoteuthis rhombus
CAAGCCAAAAATAAACTTTAAAGTACGTATCTCCTGCCTTTCATTATTCACACTGAGCCATCAGAGATTTTACTAGCATGCTTTTTATTGTCCTAAATCATGGCCTGCTCGTGGTACCGGCAATACGGTAGTGAAGAGAAGGTCGTCAAGTTCATGTACGTCTGAGACGATGGGACTCATCAAATAAAAAAAAACAGGAGAATGAATAAATCAAACAGTTTCAAACTGCCAACAAGAAAATTCCTTAATGCAAAGTCATTTTTTTTCTGATTAGGCTATACACTTAGGGGAGTCAAAGTTTGGCTTGCCTTCGTTGCCAGGAACCTTAGCACCGACCATGTCCTGAATTCAGTATCACACTAACAGACTTGTCTTTCGTGAAAATCGTTTCAATCTTTATTTTCTTGTCACTAAACAGCTCCAGATCAAAAGGAAACTTTTTGACAGTTAAGAAGCAACATTGGTCGGGTGTGCCATTTTATTTAATTCAAGATGTTTCCTAATACAACGACATGTCACTAGGTAACGTTGCTGAGGTTTGTCTATATGACAATTCATTTTATAGAAAGCATTTGATAGTTGAGTAGAAACCATGACAGGTTAACATACCGACTGTCGGGAGAGTGGAGAACTGTGCTTGTCTGGTTAGTTCATTTCATTCGATGACTTCGTCGGAATACGATTTGAACGTATCCACTGAATACGTCCCTTTCGTTTCTCTTTCTATATTTAATTTGCAACAGGACAATTGTTGTTTGCCATTAAATTGGAATTGTTTTCCCTTCATTGTTTTTTTTTTTTGTTAGTTTTTTTTTCCTAGATTGAATTTCGTTTTTTTATTTTTTATTTTTGGCCATTGATCTGCTCACTTGTTTTTATATTCTCTCAGTGTTTTTTTTTTATTATGTTGAACTCCGTTTCGTTCACATTCGATTCCATGTTTTGGCATTACATTGGGATAGTAAGCCTTCATTGTTTTTTTGTTTTTTTTAAATTAGTTTATTTGCATCATTTTTTTTTCTCGCACTTTTTTAATTCATTTTTTTTATTTTCGATCTTGTTTTGTTTACATTCAATTCTATGTTTTGCAACCTGCTCACGCTTACTTCTCGCCATTTGGGGATTACTTACCACGATCGTCTAGACTTTAGAAAGTGTACATGCGGAACGGAAATTGCATTGTAAACAGACTGTATATTCATTTTCTTTTCTTCTTTCCTCCTTTCCGTTTTTTTTCGTTTTTTGACTCTTTTCCCTCGTTTTAAAACTGCAGGTTTTCTGCCCGATCAGAAAGTAGAACTTTTCAATGAAAACTTTTGGTAAACTGAAATGACGTAAAACGAAAAAGCAATTACCATTAAACAAGTTACTCAGCTTTTCTCACTTACTGCAGGACATTCTAAACATCTTCAAAAAATCACTTCATAAGCAAACATTGAACCCCTTGTTCGATAATAATTATTCTTTCTTTGATAAAGCCATCTGGTGCCTTGAATTTTCCTCGAACTTGTGTTGCACCTCTCGTATGAGTATACATATAATACTTTCACGAATTCTTTCTTTAAATCTAGCATATGAAAGAGGTAACTCTATTGTCTAAATCTTCTAATGAAACAAATATAACCGTTACGGATGTGAATTCAAAGAAAGCAAAATACCTTATCACTACTATAAAATTGAATGCTTTGGTCAAGTGAGCATCCATTTTGAAAAATCGTCTGAGTGAGACTGATTGAACTCTAAATGGAATATTGAATCATTTGTTAATTACATATATATATATATATATATATATATATATATATATATATATATGTATGTATGTATGTATGTATGTATGTATATATAAGCCAAAAAAACATTTTGAGTGATAGTTTATCGTTGTCTGAATATGAAATAAGCAAGCGTAAGCATTAGCGTTATCAAAATTTAGATGTTTATGCATGTATTCAAACATTTTTGGATTATTGATATTTGCTAAGTCAGGCACCTAGTCTGGCACTAGGCCATGAAGCTCTTACAGTACAAGATTGCATTGTGATTCCTGTGCCAATTTTTTTTCTCTACGTGGAAAATGTTGAAATTTGAAGCTCTTAATTGCATGTTTAAAACGGTTTTGTTTTCATGCAAATCAATCAGTATGTATAGTTTTGCTGTTTCGAAACATTCTACACTTTCGACCGATGTTTTGATATTTTGCAAAAAAGTAACACGCTATTGCAAGATGAGCACTTGAATGGCGTCTCGCCAAGACAAGCTACACGGTCCATGGCACCAGGCTGACGACTTGCTAAGACGACTTATCAAAGAACCTTTCTCTATTCCCTTTGAAAATCTGTTATCTTTTTTGGTGAAGAAGCCTCTCCATTCTTATTGTTTTGGGCAATGCAACAATCATTCACGGTTTCATAGTATTAGATGGTCATTTTTTTCTGGCAGTAACCATCTGATATATTTAATTTTTAAGTCAATGGTTTCTGCTATTCATTCGTACTATGTTGGAATTATAAACTCATAAAATCATTACTCATCAGTGATCGCTCCCGCCCACATTTCGGGTCCTAAAAATTTAGTCTTCAAATGTCGACATATTCAGGAGATAAATGGTATAAGTATTTGTCATGTAAATCACATGCCTGAAAGTTATTTAATAAAAAAACTACCCAATTCATTTTGAAAATTATCATCGATTGTCCGTCATTTTGGAGTGAAGAAATTTTCGGAACTCGACCTATACACGAAATAAACAGTGAAGGTATTTTGTCATGTAAATCACAGGTCGGATAGTTATTTAACGAAAAACTACACTATTCATTTTGAAACTAATTATCGATTGTCAGTCGTTTTAGATTATGCAAATTTAGTCATCGGAGCTCGACCTATACGCGAATCTATACGGTATAGATAGTTTGTCTTGCAAATCATGGATCTGGTCGTTATCTAACGGAAAACCTCTGTTTCTTTTGAAAATCCGTTGTATTCTCCAGAGAACAAGTCTCTTTATTTGCTTCTCATTTCGCATTTGCGTACCTCTGTGCTGTGTGTCCGCATGTCTGTGCAGTACCACCTCTATTGGCAGCAGGAGCAGCATTCACTTTTCATTCTGAAGAGAGCGGCAAGATTGGCCCTCAGCCCAGAATTGTCTTCGATTTGTTCCCCGTCTTTAAGGAGGACCGTTTGCTCTTTGACATCTCTCCAACAAGAACGAGTGAACGAAACAAATTCAAAGCAGACGCGATTTGAGAACAAACAACAAATCTATTAGCGTATGGAGGGGGGGAAGGGGAGACCCAACAGATAGGTTGGAGCATCAAAGCTATAAAGATGGTAAGGGGGTGGAGGCCAGAGAGAGAGTAAAAGGTTAAGCGAGAGGGAGGGGAAGGTAGAGTAAGAGGGAGGAGAGGAGAGAGAGGGAGGGGTATAGAAGGAAAGAGAGAAGGGAGAAAAGGAGAGAAAAAGAGAAAGAAAGGGACAGAAAGAGAGATAAAAAGAGAGAGCGAGAGGGTAGAGAAAAATAGACTGTGAGAAATAAAAAAGAGAGAGGAAAGAGAAAGGCTGAAAATGGCAGACATTGAAAGAGGAGGAAAGAATGGTAAAGTGAGGAAAGGGAGGGACAGGCACAGGAAGAGAGCAGCAGATAAAAAAAGAGAGTGAGCGACAAAGACAGAGAAAAGGGTGAGAAAAGGAATAGGAGAATCGTAAGCAAGTATAGAGAGAGGAAGAGAGATAGTTAGAAAGAAAGGAAAAGAGATAGTGCGCCTGAAAGAGTTGGGAATAGAGAGACCCAAATGGTATTCGAAAGAGTGAGGACAGCAAAGAAAGAACAACAAAAGAGGCAGGGAAATATGGAGAAAAAGAAAGAATGAAAGATATTAAAAAAGATAGAAACTCACCGTCACAGTCAATGATTGAACAACCGTAGTGTCAGTATTGAAGCTACGCACAAGATTCCCATCGAAGAATAAATAAGATCTGAATATATTCCACTGATAGCATCACTGGCGTTTTCCACAGGCAAATATCTTAAACATCTAGGTTCTGGAGAATCTGGAAGGCATCAATAAACCCATTAGAATTAGGCCCCAGAAAGGTATAAAAGGCTTTTTTCTCAAAAAATAATAATAATAAAATTTAGAATAGGTCTAGTGGAGTACTGATGCCTATTTTCGTGTCTCTAGATAAAACGGTATGGCCTGGGGCGCTGGAACAAACACATAAAACTACCACATGAACACGTGAACGTATAAAGAAAGATAGGACGTCGGCATCTCTAATGGCTACCGTTGTTCAATTAGGTGAGCTTTCAGAAAGACATTTCCTCAGAGCAAGGGGTGGGGTAGCAAAATGTCAGTTGTTCAAGTTGCTGATCTGAAAAAAAAATATGATAAAATATAAACACTTCTAAATTCAAGAAAGATTTTAAAATAATAACCGTCGTAGATTACAGAGGTGAGCTTTCAAATTCCCCGGCCAATTGTAGCTAGTGAACACGGGTTATTTCCCTTTTGTTTTCCCAAATTCATTTGCTAATCACGGGTTTCAAAGATTGAAGAAGCAGAAGTATCACGCTACAAATGAATATTCCGATCTTCTCTCCCTTTGCGTAAGCCATGACACTGCTTCGACAAGACCGGCGTTAGATAGAAAAATAAAAAACAAACTACACAACGAGTGGTTGACAGTTTCCCTGTCAATCCCTCTATAGGTGACGATGGCTATTATTGGTCAAAATAGGGTTGCAGTTATGATTTTAAAAAATACATACAGAAAGTATTTAGAGAACATTGCACACTAACTCAATCGAGAAAAAAAGAACTGGATCCAACCCCGAGAATTAATAACTTCTCCCTCAGTCGATAATCTATTCTTATACAGAGTTTCATTGTAAAACATTGAGAACTTTTGGAGATTTTGTGTGGGTGGATGAGATAATAATAATAATAATAATAATAATAATAAGAAGAAGAAGAAGAAGAAGAAGAAGAAGAAGAAGAAGAAGAAGAAGAAGAAGAAGAAGAAAAAGGATTATGAAGACTGTAGCATTAATTGTTAACAGTGACCTAACAAAGGAAGGGAAATGAAAGCGGAAACGTAAACCACAGCACTAGCATGATAGGCAAAAGAGAGAAGAGATGTTGACTGAAGACTTGAGGAGACTTATTGTCACTCAGCCTTCAGCAGTAACCACTGGGAAACCGATGTGAAACTGTAAAACTGCAGTATTACTGCGGCCTCTGAGATCTAGGAGAGAAGGGCTGGAGACTTGAGGAGACTTGCTGTCACTCAAACTCCAACGGTAACCACCAGGCAACTGGTGTGAGATTGCAAATAATGATAATAATAATAATGATAATAATGATAATAATAATAATAATAATGATAATAATGATAATAATAATAATAATAATTGATCCATATAAAATCCACATATGCGAATTTCATTTCTGTGGGCATCGATCTCATTGGTTAATTTACCTTTCTATTTTGACAGTTTCTTAAAGCCTACTTTAATGCATCTATAATCTTTTCACAGAATTGATCTCCAACTGAATCACCAAGAAGCATTTATTGACTCCAGGAAAGCCTTCGACTTGATGGAACCCCCATAATTGATCCTATCGTACAACAAGGCGTAGACCCCGCATATGCCTGACTTTAAAAAGCGGTAAGACAAAGCGATAACACCTCAAGCAAATTCTTCACAGCTTGTCTTGGGATGATCTTCCAAAACCTTGTCGGAGAAAATGAAGGAACCAGAATAGACAGGGAATACCTAAGTAACTTCAGATTTGCTGACGATATCTTACATATTTGCCGAGAACCTTCAAGATCTACAAATAATGCTAGACGAACATAATGAAGAATGTAAGAAAGTTGGTCCCCCACACGATATTCAGTAAAACGAATGACATTTACGATAACGACGTTGAAGACAAGGACACGACGATCTGAATCGAAAATGCTGAACTGAAGAAAGTTGACCGCCACATATACCAAGGACAACGATGAGATCTTTAATAGCTAAAGAAATCAAGTGAAGAATCACTCAAGGTTGACAATCTTTTGGAAGGGCAAGATCAACTACCAAGAACAAGAAATTCCCACTTATCCAAAAAGGTAAGGTATACAACCCATGCATCCTCCTGATAGTCACCTATGGAGCTGAAACAGAGTACTTAATCGAAAGGATTGACCATCAAACAGAGAACAATGTAGTGCGCCAAGGGAAGAATAATTCTCAACATCACCTGGAGACATCACAAGACAATACAGTATATTAGAGAGAACAAACTGATGTCAGATGTATCAGGGAAACCATTAGAAAACTCAAATGGCAATGGGCTGGACATATTGCCAAAAAGGCAGACAACTGCTGAGCATCACGACTAACAACGTTGATATCCAGGAATCAGATACGAAGCCGGGTTGGCAGAAAATGAGATGAGATGGCACAACGAACCGAACAAGTTCAGGAAATATTGGCTCGGCGCCACCCATGATAAAGATGTGTGGTGAATCCTGGGAACCATTGTATCCAACGATGGACGATGAAAGGCTGCTGCTGCTGCTGCTAATGATGATGATGATGATGAAGACGATGTTGTAATCATGATTATTACGTCATGTGCGCTCTTAACGCTTCGTATCCGATCATCTTTCAAAACAGCTCGATTTGAGTTGCGACTTTAAAAAATATCCAAAACTGAAATATTTGAATCATTAAAAATGAATTACCCAATGGAATAGCTTTATGCTCTTTAATGCTGATCTATGCATAAAATACCTAATCAATTTTTTCTCGGGTATATCTTAGTATTAGTAATAGTAGTAATAATAATACAGAAGTTCCACAAAATGATGGCAATTATGATTAAATCGCTCATAAACCAATAGAAAAAGGAAAAGACCAATAAGATTTATGGCGCTTCCAAACTGTTTGGTTTTGTGAATTCGGTGTCGAGGTCCGCGGGCGACGAACAAGAAAAGGTTGTTCGATTGTCTGGCACTAATTAAAACTCTATTCAGAAATGCACTCAGATATTCTATGAGAGGTCAACTCATTAGACAAGCACTCAGACGTGTCAAAATAGAAAAACACTCAGACACATCCATCCAGACGACCGCTTGCAGGTTGATGTACGTACGGGCGCATGGGATTAGGCATGCAAAGAGACAGGCACACATACACACACTCGTGTACGTCCTCACACATAATTGTGTTAGCAAAGGTACACAGGTTCACTTCGTATGAATCTAGTCAGTTGGATTAGACATTCCTAAAGAGGCAGATAATCACACACACACAGGCGTATGCGCTCGTATACATCCTCATATATAACTGTATAACAGTAAAGATAAAGAGGTCCATTTCGAATAGATCTGGTATATATGTGAACACAGGGGTTTAGATCTTCACACTTATATATATATATATATATATATATATATATATATATATATATATATAAATATATATACGTACACACATACTCACACTAGTGTATTTCTTGACATATAACTATGTTTCAATTCAGGTATATGGGTTTACTTCGTGAGAGTCCGGTGGGTCTGATCGACGTGTTTCTATTATAAGCACCGCATGTAGAGTCAAAAAAAGGTCAAATCCATTTCCCAGTGCTTTTAACATTGTCTATCAATCTTACAGTATTCATACTCATGTAGGTTTTCATCTTTACTTTGCCCGAGTCATATCTATCTTTCTTATTCTATTCATCTCCCTCTCTTTTTTCTCTCTCTCTCTCTCTCTCACACACACACACACACATATATATATATATATATATATATTATGAAGAGAATGAACACGATGAGAATTAGGTGTTAAAGCAATTAGTAAGTATTGTAACACATTTATAATTATCCCTGTCGGATTATATAGCCATTTCTTAATAATATAATTGTCTGCATTAAGAAACAAATAGAGTAGATATAGACAGTGAATGAAAAAGATGAGAATTTGAAATTATAGCAGTTATTTGTATCTTTGCATTACCGGCGGCTGAATATCTCTATGGTAAGAGCAACACCACGTTAAAGCAGCTACATAGCGGTCGTAGGTTCGATTCCTGCCGCAGCCCCATTTTCTTTAATTGTTTATCCTATCGAAGATATCAAGGCCAAATGATTCATTCATCGTGCAAACTCTGAAGAATATTTTAAATACAGTTTCGAAGTAATATAACGCATTCATAATTATATACTTGTATACAGGTGAATGATATTTACGAGGACATATACCCAATAAATGTGAACATTTTGTGCCTCCAGCACTTTTATATCAATCTTTTTCAGCTGGTTCTTGTCTCATTCAGTGCATGTTTGTCTGTCTATTCATATTGCCATGTCTGCTTATCTATACATCGCCATACACTTTCATAGGTAAACACTTATCTTTTACATGCATATATACATTCTCAAGGACAAAATATGGCTTCAAGTAAAAGAATTCACATAATTTTTCAGACAGATACCGCCTCCATCGTCATTTGAATTTATATAAAAATCTAAATATTAATGAAATCAAATACAACACCATTTCTTTCTTATCAAAAAGGGACCATTCCCCACATGTCGTTATACATTCCGAACCCCTTCAGATCCTCATCTCTCCACGGAGTACGGATTTTCGAAGTTCCTCCAATATTACTTTTAGAGGGCACGAGTCTTGCCTTTATATTCCAAGCAAAAGCAGTATAGAAAACTACACACATATATACATATATATATATATATATATATATATATATATATATATATATATATATATATATATATATATCTGATCATATGGAGTGGAAAGTGGAGTCATCAACCCCATGGAATGAAATCAGAATGTAATAGATAGTTACCCCATGGGAGAATAAGGAGATTGAGGAAATCAGCTTCAACAATCGGCCCAGCATAGAATTATCTACGAGATATACCCCAGTGTGAACAGCAGAATGAGAACAGTTCATCCTCCTTGATGAAATAAAGAGATCGGTTCGAAATTCCTAGAAGTTGTGTGTATGTGTGAGAAAAAGAGATGGAGAAAGAGATATGAATTAAGTCTAAAAATAGGTGAAGTACACATAAATTACCAATTATGTACTGGACGCCTATCATGCTCAAAATCCAACAAGGTCTCACTTCATTGTAGTCTCTAAAGTTTGTAGCTCTGAACCTCTTGCCAAATCTGTTTCCAAAGTTTTAAAATAGATATGCAATCAAACTTGAAAATTCTGTATTGAAAGTAAATTCTATAGTAATTTTAAATCTAACCTGGGTAGTAAATTACTCAACATCTGTTGAAGAAAAACTGGATATCATAAATAATATGAAGGGGACAAATTTATTTAAGCATACGTTTTAGTACTCTTTGCACAAAAATTCCTCACAAGGATATCATTGAAGAATCAAATATGATAACAGACTTGACATTTGCAGCAGCGAATAGTAAATATACTGGTTTTGCAAACCCCAAACTTTTGGTGCCCAAACAAAATTGAACTTACTCTACTAGTTTTGACATAAATATGATAGTTATTCTATAGTAGAAAGTTATTTCAAAATATGTAATACATTATCTCATCAAATTAATGGGATTCCGATAGGGATTGATTCAGGACCGTTTTGGGCAAATTTGAATCTACATAGATGTGAATATGTATTTGTGTCGTCTTTGATTAGAAATGATATGTACGTGCATTTCATGGTTGTACACGTTTCATTGATGATATGCATAGCCTTAATGAAGGGGGAGAACTTGGAAGATCTTATAGTTCTATTTACCCAAAAGGTCTCGAGCTGAAGGATGAACATTATAGGATGTGTTCAGTATTCCAAGATCTGTATATTGAAATCGAAAATTGAATGATTGTCTATAAATTGTTTGACAAACGAGATTCATTTCTATTCCTTATCGTACGTAAGCCTTTCAGAACAAGTAGCATTCCATCTTATATTTCATACGGAATAATATCATCAGAATATTCAAGGATCGTGTGGGCCCTTCTTAGATCTATCGACTTCATACTGAGCATTGTTTCTTATTTGAAGAGATTGGTCAATCAAGGCGACATCAAGGCAACTCTAATATTTTTACACGATCTAACAAAGCCATGAGTAGGCATTTTGATCTTCACAAAATTTATACGTTGACCATGAGAAAACAATTGTGAACTTTAAATCTCATGTCAACAAGGCATAGCAAAAATGAAGAAATGAAAAGTGTATATCCTTTTTTAAAATTGGATTGTGTCATTTTCGAAGACACGTAGTGGTATTGTATGGGGTTAGGAAACCCAAAAAGATGAATTTAGCCCTTGTCGCTGCGAGATATCATTAAATAGGCTGAAACTTGGTATAGAGGAACAATTGGCACTGTTCTATCCGTCTGACTGGTAGATGGGTGCAGCGAGAGACTGAACAAGTATTGTTAGGTAACAAATGTCTATAGTATATTGACGAGAGAGTTTATTTGGTGGTACTAGCTGTATGAATGCTGTTTGGTTTCGTCTCAACCATCAAAAAGCAAGCTAATTTAGTAACAAATGATTTAAAATATGGATGGGATTGAGATGGTGTAAGGCATGAATAATTCACTGGAGTTGCTGATCTTGGGATATTTCTGTCAAATTCTCCGGTTGGGTACACTGACAAAAACTCAACTCGAAGTAATTTCCTTCTCATTAACGAGTATTCGAATAGATGATATCAGAAGTTGATTTGCGTGCAGTCTGAGATTCAATGCTACATAGAAGATTCAATATTCATGTGGGTAAACACGCAACACGAGTGACACGAACACAACTAATCACATCCGTTGTTATACTTACTTATCCCTCATCAAAAGATTTATACGTTTTTTGGTTAGCCTACATAATGTGTAATATGAAGTAACATCTATATGCAATACAATATGATAATTCATCGAAACGACAAACTACATGTGTTATGATATAGCAAGATAAATATAAAAATCGATGCTTGAGTGTTTGAGATCCATGAAAGAATATCTGTTTTGTTTTTTGGATTCCCAAAACGGTTACCTAGTAAACAACTGGTGATCCTCATTAGAAAAAATTGCTTATAATAATGTAATATCCAATTCTCTGTAAAACAAAAACCTTCGAAAAATTGTACCTTAACAGATTTTTTGAAATAATTCATCAAAAGAACATTTACATGTCTATGCACACACAGACATATATATATATATATATATATATATATATATATACAAATTCTAATCATCCTGCAAAATTGTGGGTCATCAGGTTTTTAAGCAGTGTTTTCTCAGTATATGTCAGAGCAATATTCCCTCATACGCAACATGTCACACTGGGTTATGAGACACCAATAGTATTGAAACAATAAAAGTTTGAAAAAACAGAAAAAAATATTTCTTGTCAGTCATCTTTAATAATACATAAATGAATGGAAGACCGCATATATATATATACTTAAAACTATATATGTGTGTGTGTGTTTGTGTGTGGAAGAATTTACTTTCCTCGGATGTAATTTGATGTGGAAACAATTGCATTACTCTATTGGGAAATTAGCCATCTAAAATTCGATATTTTGTGCAAAGAACATCTCGTTGTGTGAGCACGCTGCAATTTTGAAAGACATTACCCAATAAGTAGTATCTTCTGTCGGTGGCATTTAGTGCAATACATTAAATGGTTCGGTACCTTTGTGCTTCACAAATACTTACAATAATATTTTTCGGATGATAAGGTTTCTCACTCAGAAATAATTATCAATTGTTCCTCAGCACATTATCACAAAGCTTGTTTTTGGTATATTCATTTGCTGCAATAGCCTTCATACGTCTGCCACTAGGCAGGGGCATTCTCCAGCTCCCTCCATGACGACCGAGAATGCTATGATCTGCCATGTCTCATCGACATATTTGTTTTAATCTTATTCCTTCATTTTGTGTCTGGCTTTTTCCTGATGCATTTGAAGTCCCTTAGGCATCTTGCTCGATATGTGGTGCTTGCTTCTTGCAGAGTGTCCAGCTAACTTCTATTTCTATAGTTAAATCACTTATATGATATACTTCACACTGGTTTGCTTCCAGATCCATGTTGATCTTTTCCTACTCCTTAGGGTTATATGCAGCATTGCTCTTTCCATTGTTCTATGATGAAATATTTTGTTCCTTATATATATATATATATATATATATATATATATATACATATATATATATATATGTGTGTGTGTGTGTGTATATATATATATATATATATATACATATATACATACATACATATATATATATATATATATATATATGTATGTATGTATGTATGTATATATATTAATTCACTTCGAAAGCATCCTGAAGACCCGGGCAAACACCCTGACCAGCAGGTAACCCCTACATCAACCCACACACACACTCCACCAACAGATGAGGAAACCCCCCTACCACTAAATATGGAAGGTGGGTTAGAAAACCTGATTCCAACACTAGTAAGCAGTTTAGAAAACTTACTAAAACACTACTACACACCATCAGAATTAAGGAAGACCCAGAAGGGAAAGTAATGAACCTAAGTAAATTTCGATTTACTAGGGACACATTCAAACTCCTTAACAAGGGCCTTAATTTCTGTCCCCGACCCCCACACTTCAACAATCACACCCTCAACAAAGATCTCTATGACTTCTTCAGAAGGATCAAACTTAGAGCCCACTTTGGGGTGGATCAACAAACTTAAAACCCTATATCCTAATGGATTAAATACTAAACTGAACAACCCTCACCACACAGAATACTAATACACACAACTCCTACCATTAATATCCTCACACCCACATCTTAGACACATTCAATAATGGAAGCTTCAAAGTCACCTAGACCCATAGGAAAAACTTCACCTTAGCCTGTTACAACCCCTGTCCAAATCAAAGCCAAAACATTTTCAGTAACTTTTAAGGTTGATACCTATGTAGCTCCTTGACCCCACCACCCCTCCTTCTACACTATCCCAAACATACTAAAAAATCCACCTCCACAACACTACCCCCTACCTTGACACACTCTGCCCTCCCCAAGTCCAACTGCTGCTGCTTTACCAAAATCCCAATACCTGCTGGTCATTCTTACATTCAGCATGAGGCCACTAGTAGCCCTGACAACAAAACTTACCCACAATGCATAGCTGCTGGCAGTGGACTCTGGTTCCACATGGTACATTTTAATTCACACTCACACAACACGCACCACTGATGATGGGAGAAATCCCGAAACATGTATGGACTATTGACATATAAGGATTAATAAAACCTTACCACCAGAAACTTCACTCCCGAGTCTGTCTCACTCTCTAAAGTACACATTATATATATATATATATATATATATATATATATATAACAGATCAGGTTAGCAACATAGCATAATTTAAAGCAACGTCTGATATGTGATTGATTTTTTTCATAGAGTGCTCAAAACATTCAACTTTATACTTTGAAAGTCAAATTGTTTTAGAGTAGAGCTGGAAATTAATAGTAAGATGCTGATTCGGTACATAAACAAGCGAATATTTCGCCTGATGAGGCCCAGAGAGGGCAGAAAAATAAACTTGTTTGTGTAGTGAATCCACATCCCATTATATGTATATGTGTGTGTGTGTGTGTGTGTGTGTGTGTGTGTGTAAATAATGGTTTCCCGAATATATATATGTATATATATATATATATATATATATATACGAGGATGGATTGATAAATTCGTCGGCTGACACACCGCAATTACCCGAATGTTGATATCAAAATTTCTCCGTATATCGATCTGTCTGAGATAATATTCCCTGCTAAATCAAGTGCATTTTCACAGGAGGAGAGTATGTTGAAAGTATTGATTTACGTACGTATATATCTTTAAGAAACAATCCTTTAGTAGTTCTTTTTCGATTGAGGCCAACAGACTTGGAATTATCTTTGACTCCACCTTTTATTCTGTGATCTAGAGTGTGCATCATCGTTGTCCACTTGAACCCTCATCAAGGGAGTCGAAGGATTATTAGTAATACCTACTTCTGGCTTATCAGGCCGATCAAAGTTTCGTTCTGCTAACGGTATCCATCAAGGTTTTAACCAGGCACGACGGTACTTATACGCTGTAGAGTAGGCATCGTGTCTTTCTTTTTTAAACTTTGGAATGATTTGGTGTGGGTTGAACCACGGGCTACCGCATCGGGGATGAACACCTTACCACTTGGCTCCGATGATCGGTATGTATGTAAAAACTATCTAAAAGTTCATGATCGAGTGCCTTGAGCTATTCGTATAACATTATCAAGATCCAAGACCTTAATGTCTAGGGATAAAAACAACTCAAACCTGATTAAGACTCTTTCATACAAGCTTCTGGGATGTCGAATGTAATCAACAACTTTTATTTAATTTGTAATTTCTTACAAAATGTGGTACGATGGCTGACGAAGGGTATGGAGAATGGGCGGATCTCATCTCGACTATCCTGCCCTTGCCTAGATCATTTCATTACCCAGGCGAATACCATTCTTCACACCAAAAGAAATCACCAGTGATATTACTCCTAAATCACTTCAATACTGTGTTTTCTGTATGAGACATTAACTATCTTCCAATTATCACACATGCGAATTGAATGATACACACATATATATATGTACATCGTTGCTCTTACCATTGTGCTAAACAGCCACCAATAATACAAAGACCCTAGTTACTGTTTACACTACAGATTCTCATCTTGTCCATTCTTCACCTATTCGTTTCTTTTCAGTGCAACAGTTATGTATAATGAAATATATATATGTGATCCGACAGAATGCTTATAAATTGTGTCATATCATATGGAAATCCTTATTTGTAGTGATCTTCCGTCATTACACGATTAATGTATCCCATAGATTATATAA
Organism: Thysanoteuthis rhombus; assembly: GCA_963457665.1. Classification (NCBI taxonomy): domain Eukaryota; kingdom Metazoa; phylum Mollusca; class Cephalopoda; order Oegopsida; family Thysanoteuthidae; genus Thysanoteuthis; species Thysanoteuthis major. The sequence goes on from OY735218.1 coordinate 18,622,480, forward strand.
ATAGAATCAACAATTAAAGAAAACGGGGCTGCCGTCAGAATTGAACCTGTGACTGGTTAGGTTGTCGCTCCAACGTTGCGTTGCTCTTACCATTGAGCTGAACAACTACTGGTAATGCAAAGGCCCAAACAACTGTTTCAACTCCAAATTCTGATTTCGCCTATTCTCGGTTTCTTCATTTCTTTTTGGATATATATATATATGTATATATATATATATATATATATATATATATATATATATATATATATATATATATATATGAGAGAGAGAGAGAGAGAGAGAGAAAGAAACGGAGAATAATTATTGTGGTAGAGAGTCGACTTTTTTTCTAGGGTAATGTGGTGCTATATTTTTGTGACTATTTTTCCACGGGCATCAGTGATGATTTTCTCCAAGAAGCGGGGAAATAAATAAGAAATATTCTTGGACCAGATGCTAACCAGAGGTGGGTATTGGATTCTTTGTGCTTGCATAAATTTTAGAACAAGATTTCCAACCTGGTGCCTTCATTAATTAAATTTCAGCTGATTGATGCGTTAAGCAAAGAGGACGACTTCGTGTTGAATGGAGGGCGTGGCATTGAAACGCTCAAGTCCCGAAGCCTGTCACAGAGGCGACCCACAAAGCCATCGATCTCTGTCCCTACCTCCCTCGTGACACCTTGTGGTACAAGTTGGAGAGGAAATTAATAAATAATAAGATACGTTCTGTACAAACGAGAGCTTCGTTCTCGCGTGGCCACGTGCGCGATGTCATCATGGGTCCAAACGCCAGAAACCTGTCATTTGAAAACTAGAATTTAAAACCAAAAATTTTAGAATGTAATAGAATAGACCTCAACAACACAGTCAATAATTGAACAACCGTAGCGTCGAAATTTGAGGTCATGTAAAAAAAACATTGCATCGAAGGAGGGATATAGTGGCGTACTGATACCAATTTTTAAGTCTGTAGACAGAACAGTATGTCCACAAACACAATACAAACGAACGAACACATGCACACATAACATGGATAGAACCTTCAGCCATTTTTGATGGCCATAGTTTTTCAATTCACTATCTTTGCTAGCTGCGGTTGTTCAATAGAATATATTTCATTCCACAAAATAAAAAAAAACAAACAAATTATTTTTTTATCCTGGCAAGCGAGTGAAACGAAGCTTATCCTCTTCTTCGAAAGAAAAAATTATGTCCGTTGCAAGTCAATACGTGGATCATATGCAGATCTCTGGAAGAAAAAATATTCACGCTGAAAGAACATATTCCAACGAATGTTATAGGCCAAAAAACACAGGATACCCTCATTTTGTTAAAAAGAAAAAAAAAACAGCTAAAATCGAACAAAAGTGAATACAGTTTATGACCTTTTGAGCCGCTATAGCCAAACCAATAATTTCGAGCGTGTTTGATTTTTTTAGAAATATAAAAAAACAAGCTGATACATTTCTTAAACATCTATACCTGATGTCCGTGGGACATTAAAATAGAAAAGAATAAAATATATTCCATTTTACAGTATAATCTTTGTCAATTTTAAATTACGATGAACTGCTGTGTCAATATGATACATACGGATTATTCATCTTGCTGATTTTTTCGAAATTCCAACGTTTGACGACAAGGAAATTCAGAAAATTTATAATTTTTCCTTGTAATAATATTTGCGTTTAATGAAGACGAAGTTTGTAAATACTATGGCTTGATTTTTAATAACGAACTGAAGTCTGAAAATTTCCCCTGGGAAAGGTCAAGTCATTTAATTTTTGAATTTTAATCGATACAGCATACTTGTACTATTTGGAAGAATCTTAAAACTCAACTTCTTTTGTTTTGCGTCTTTATAAGTTTATTGTCATAATTAACCATGGATGCATGAAAGGAAAATAATATTTCATGTTAATCCACGTCTGTACCCCATGTTTCGGAAGAGCAGAAAGCAATCATAATTGTATTTTTTTTTAAATTTCTAACCCTCCTTCATTCGATGATACAAACGGTGCACAAATGGAAAAAAGATTCATGAAGAAAAAAACAGGCTTACAATTATCTGCTGCAACCTTGGTGAATATAAATGACTTTAATCCAAATTGTAAAGTTTCACACCTTCGTTCAGTCGGAGTCAAGAATCATGCCCAAAGTAATCACAACCCTGCCCCCACAGAACATATTTTAAGGACTGATTTCCAAAGATTATTCTGCTTTAGATGCTCAAATTTATTTGATTTTAACTATACTAGATTTTAAAATCTATGCAAAATGCCACCCCTGAAAGTAAACACAGGCGGTTTTTTTTTCACTCAAGATGAAACGTCACAAACGACGCCTTCTGGCAAGCACGCTCTGTTGGGGATGATCGATTAGAAAAATCAGAGAAAAAAAGGAATGACCAACGTATAAGTTATCATGTTTAATAAGGCATCATCATCATCATCATCAGTCTTTTAACATCCGTGGTTGGACATAAACCTTCTCCAGGATCCACCACATTTCTCTATCGCGGGCGTTGCAGAGTCAATATTTTCTAAATTTGTCCAGTTCATCTCTCTATCTTGTATTTTGCCGGCCTTAGTTGTGCATATGATCTCTAAGGATCCATGTTGTGAATTGTGATGTCCATCAGTTGTCTGCCATTCTTGCAACCTGACCTGCCCATTGCCATTTAAGTTTTCTAATAGAATTTATTATGTTTCTGACTTCTGTTTTCTTTTTAATATACCGTGCTGTCTTGTGATCTCTCCATTTTAGAATGAGCATGATTCTCTCATGTACACGCTGCATGCTTCTCGGTTTGCAAGTCTGCTTCTTGGTTAGGTTCCATGTTCCAGCTCCATAAGTGACTATCGGGAGAATGTATTGGTTTTATACTATTCTTTTTATGATTATTGGGATCAACTTGCTTTTGAAGGTTGAGCTTGCTCTGCCAAAGGCTTGCCATCCTAGGGTGATTTTTTGCCTTATCTCTTCTTTTTTTGTGGGTGTCATGGAGATTTGTTGAAGATATAGTGATCTACTTTCCCCAGTTTGGCATCTTCAACTTTGACAGTTATGTCTTTATTCTCAATGTGTTTGTTGCACATGATTTTTGTTTTACTGAATCTCATGTGTAGGCCAACCCTTTTGCTTTCTTCATTTTTTCATATACTCACATTGCAAATTCCTCCAACCCCTCTATGTAAAGGAGAAAGATACAGACAAAACGTTTTTCTGGATATAATCAGTAGTAAATGTTCATATTTCAAGCCTTCGGGCTCCTTGGGTACAGTATGTATGCGTGATACATACATACATACATACATACACACATACATACATACATAACAAGCCAGACTCGCCGAAAAACTGAATATATCCATGGTTTAGTAAATAGTCTTTGATTACTATACAAGTTATATTTTAAAACAAAAATGGTCGAACTTTCATTTTAGCTAACCATTCGCTACCCTATGAAATACTTGTTAGAGAAGGAACCCAACCATCTTAGCTTAAATTCAATCAGTGAGGGAGTTGTATCAGTTGCTGCCTAAGGGTCAGGGATTATCTGTTGGAAAATATTTCGTAAATTAGCTCAGCGACGCTTGAGGTGTGCAGCTGTTCAACAACACATCGACTTAAGTAATGCTAGAATTGATGAGAAGGATACGAATCAAGCGTTATGCCTCACAAGCAGAACCCACATTTTAAATTTCGTATATAGTATAATTTGAAAATTTGGCATCATGAACTTCAGTGAAACGAAAGTCTTGTGCAACAATCACTTCGAATATTAGACCATAACTGTCAAAATTGAAGATGCAAAACTGAAGAAAGTAGACTAGTACACTTACCTTGGACAACAAATCTCTGTGGAACCTACAAAAGAATAAGAAATCAAGCGAAGAATCACCCTAGGATGGCAAGCCTTCGGCAGAGCAAGCTCAACCTTCAAAAACAGGATGATCCCAATAATCCTATAAGAAGAGAATACAACTAATGCATCATCCCGATAGTTACTCATGGAGCTGAAACATAGCACATAACCAAGAGACAGACCCGCAAACTGAGAAGCATGCAAAGTGCATATGGGAGAATCATGCTCAACCTCACATGGAGAGATCACAAGACAGCACAGTGTATCAGGATGAGAACAGGAGTCTGAAACATCATAAAATCTATTAGAAAACTTTAATGGCAATAGACAGGCTATGTTGCAAGAATGACAGGCAACCGATGAACATCACAACTCACAGCATGGATCCCCAGAGATCACATGCGAAACCGAGACTGACAGAATACAAGATGGAGAGATGATCTAGACAAATTCTGCAACGCCCATGATAGAGAAATGTGGCGGATCCTGGAGAAGGTTTATGTCCAACGATGGACGTTAAAAGACTAGTGATGATGATTCCTCTCAGGTATGGTATTGTATTGCCTAATTTTTCAGAGCTCAAAACGTTCTACAATGATACCTCGATTATCTGTACATCAATTATCAGAAATTATAAGACATTATAAGAAATTATAAGATTTCAAGGTCTCGTGATTGTATTTAGTACAGCTTACTTTCCAATCGAAACAGTCATCCGAAATGTGCAAATATCATATTGTGTGCAATGCTCAGGTTTTATGTCTAGGGGACTGTCCAATGTCGGTTGAAATGAACATCTACGAGGCTCAGGTGTGTTGCGGTGATTGCAGTCCTCGAAATAACCTTGTTATGAATGTGTCTTATAAGCCAGCAACTACAGTAATTTTGTTTTGTTTTTATTTCCCATATCTTACTATACAACTAGAGAAACCTACCTTCTTATACTATTATCGTAAAAAGGATTGGGTACAAAAGAACAATGTAGTATCGAAAAAAAAACGACGATAAAATATGATTCTCTTTTCAACACTTCAATTCATGAATAGCCTTGAATTGACCAGAGAATATCTTTAATTTCTTGGTGGCATTGAGTTGTTGCTTCTCTCTGCAAATCTTATAAATGTTCATCCGTCAAACATGTTCGTTTTTGGGTTTTTTTATTTTTGGACAGGAGGAAGTGTCTCCAAATATGTCCAGTATTTTCTAACAGCATCTGTAAAGATACGACAAATCATTTTTGGAGACATATTGCATCTAAAATTCTATCGACGTCGTTTCCTTGGGTTTGTCCTTCAGTGTCATGATATGCTGCATTAGAATTATCCCCAGTCGAACCACAGCTTTTTTCCCTCCAATTTTCCTCTTGTCAGCTTTTTTCCACAAGTTGCCAGAAATTGCTCCACAGACTGTACGTGGGTTGCAAACTGCGTGTTGGAAAAGGCTGGTCTAGATGTTGACATGGGTTCCGTGTCCAGAATACTACATTTTTTTCTTCAACATGGAATGAAATTGTCATTGATGATAAGCTGAACTCTTCAACTAATTCGACTTTTGCTATAATCGAACAAGTTTTTCTTCTGTCTCACAAAATGCGTCATTACTTTCCGAACAACCTGATATATCGAAGAAAAACAGATTGAAGTCACGACCAAATCGTGTTGAATACATTAGTTCTCGTGTGGTCACCTAAGTTAGGCAACATTGAGCGAGGTCAGTACCTTGGTGGGATACCAACTGGATGCAACATGTGATTTAAGCAGCTGGGAATCGTGCAAACAGGCTGCCGTGGTGTTCCCGTTAATCTTCTTACAAGGACCGACCTCTACACCACGCTAAAAAATGCAAACCAAGGGCCCACTCTCTACCTTTCCTAAACCCTATGACTGGCCTGGATGCAAGCAACAATTATGAAAGAAAAGTGAGTGAAAGTTTTATTTTCAGCTTGTTTGAGAATTATATTTTTAGCTATAATATATTTCTATGTCCATCAATGTTTTAGAGAAGGAATAAGAGAAGTGAATAAGTAGCCTATGTTATCGTGATCTGATTATATTCATGCCTGTAGTTTCATAAAACATGAAGATATGTGCTTTTAGAAAATGATGACAAGTATCTTTTTTCTGTTCAATCTATATCCCACAGCCATAGATAAGTATTTTGATCTTTTCTTATAAATCGCTCCGACGTCAGAGCGAAGGGTGACATAGAGGGGATGCAGGGACTTATTAAAAGGAATACCCAGCTATCCGTGAATGGATAACAGAGGCTGTCATCTGGGAATCATGGCAGCATGAGTCCTCCACAGCACCCCTTTAAAAAATAAAAAAATAAAAAAAACACAGAGAAAGAGTAGAGAAGTGACAGGACTCATTGGACGCACCAATACAATCACCGAAGTTGATGGTTGGAATCATGTTGAGATCTTTCCATGGCAATCCCATTAATCTTTATTATGGGGAGACTGATCTCTATTCTATGCTCAATAACATAACCCCTCCCCTATCTACCGGTCCTTTGATACCTCTGACTGGCCTGGATGCGATCGACAAGAAATGAATAAATTATGCTGAAAATAATAAATATTGTGCTATGAACAAAATCGCCTTCTGATGTCAAATGCTAATGGCCTGAAATTTGGGATATCTTGGAGCCTGTGGTAAAATACGAGAAGCAACAAGAATCAACGAGAAGTAAAGGAATTACATTTTTAAGTTTTTATACTCCGAATTCCAAATTTCCGTTCAGGAGTCTAGACATAAAAATTTTCTGTCAGCGGTGATTATCTCAAATTGAATATTCCAACAAAATGTGTAAATTAAATTGAGTAAATGATTGTTTACAATGCAATGAATATAGCCAACGGCTTTGTACTGATTGCCTTTCAATTTGACTAAATTCTTCTTTGTTTGACATTGCACGAAATCTTTCTCGTCTTTCTTGTATTATTGACTGAAAAATTAATAGTTTATTGTCAAACTCCAATCGAAGTCTTACGCTGGAGTTGACTTTGTTTTTCTAGCCCAACAACAACAACAGCAACAACAACAACAACAACAATCATCCTCACCTAATTTAAGGGGAGTGAACTCTTCACTGAGTGTCTGTCCGGTCACGTCAGACTAAATCGATGTATAAAATCAAAGTTTCCCTATCTTGATTTGTTAGGCAGCTCATTTCATCATCATCATCATCATCATCATTCTTTCAACGCCGGTGGTTGGGCATAGACCTTCCCCAGGATCCGACACACTTCACTATCATGGACGTCGCAGAGTCATTACTTTCTGAATTTGTGTAGCTCGTTTCTCCATCTGATATTCTGCCGGACTCGGTTATGCATGTGATCTCGGGGGACCCATGTCGTGAGTCGTGATGTCCATTGGTGTAACATGGCCAGCCCACTGCCATTTGAGCTTTTTAATGGATTCTATGATGTCCCTGACTCTTGTCCTTCCCCAGATGTACTGTGCTGTCTCTCCATGTGAGGCCCAGCATAATTTTTTCGAGTGCACCTTGCATAGTTCTCAATTTACGGATCTGTCTCTCGGTTAGGTTCCATGTTTCAGCTCCATAAGTGACAATCAGGAGGATGCATTGGTAGTACACCCTTCTTTTTAGGAATGATGGGATCTTCTCATTTTTCCAACAAGTCTTACACATGTACGAAAAAGAATGTTATAGATATGCAAGGAAGTAAGAGTGGAGCAGCGATCAAACTCTTGCTTATTGTGGCTTTCTATTGCTTCACATATTTTACCACGACCCTGTTTGGTCGTTTGTTTTTCAGAGGTTTTTTTTTGTTTGCTTTTTTTTTTTTGGAGGGGAGGTGGAAACCAGTAATCTAGAAATACGTACAAGACATGAATACGACGCTTGCCATAGACGAAAGTTAATCAACTTGATGCACAGGTCATAGCTCGTGAGTTTAATTCACCTGGGTGCCCAACTTTTTTGGCTTGCGACAAACTAAACCAAGACACGATGTACACGGGTGCAAGTGAATACACACACAGACACGCATATATATATATATATATATATATATATATATATATATATATATATATATATATATATATATATATATATATATATACTCTCCCGGAGGAATAGAGCACTCTGGTGGATGGGGGAAATAAGCAATATAGATATATCGCTTAAATTCAGCTTTACTGACCGTCCGGTTCCCAAGCGCAGAGGTAGGATACCAGCCTCCGGGTCTGAAGCAAAGGTTTCAATCCTGCCTCGTGGTACTGGATGGGATAATGTATAGTCTATAGTCACGCTGAAGAGTTGTAATACAACGAAACAGCTGTCTGTGGGCGACACAATAATAAATATATATATGTAACTGAAATTATTGGCACGGTCTAATTTTCCTTGTTAGCAAATAATTGAATGGTAAAATTTCACAGAAGTAGCTCCAGGTAAGAGGTTGATTAATATATCGTACAGAGATATTTGATATTTAATTTCAAACAACTGTAAACAAGAGAAAAAAAATCTTATGCCCGAAATCATAGGATCAGGAAATCTTTAGTTGCATAACCTTTCCGACCAAAAAAGCTTTTCTAATCTTTTTCGATAAGCTGTTATAAAATTAGAACAAATATATTTTGCCACTCTTGATGTACTGAGTTGTTGTAAATTTGTTGGTTGGCCTTCCCTTATATGTTCAGTTATTTTCTAATCATTGCATAGGTTCTCAATTGGATTTGGGTCGGGGGTCTGTAAGGGTTGGGGTCAAACATCTATTTTCTTGTCCCAAAGATATTTCTGGACTGATTTAGGAGTATGTTGAAGAACGCAGAGAACACAAGGGAATACAAGTTGATGTGCATGGCTATTTGGTGATACATACCTTAGAAAAATGTGTTGATACATACCTCAGAAAAAATTGGTGATATATACCTCAGAAAAATTTGGTGATACATACCTCAGAAAAATTTGGTGATATATACCTCAGAAAAATTTGGTGACACATACCTCAGAAAAATTTGGTGATACATACCTCAGAAAAATTTGGTGATATATACCTCAGAAAAATTTGGTGATATATACCTCAGAAAAATTTGGTGATATATACCTCAGAAAAATTTGGTGATATATACCTCAGAAAAATTTGGTGATATATACCTCAGAAAAATTTGGTGATATATACCTCAGAAAAATTTGGTGATATATACCTCAGAAAAATTTGGTGATACATACCTCAGAATAATTTGGTGATACATACCTCAGAAAAATTTGGTGATACATACCTCAGAAAAATTTGGTGATACATACCTCAGAAAAATTTGGTGATACATACCTCAGAAAAATTTGGTGATACATACCTCAGAAAAATTTGGTGATATATACCTCAGAAAAATTTGGTGATACATACCTCAGAAAAATTTGGTGATACATACTTCAGAAAAATTTGGTGATACATACCTCAGAAAAATTTGGTGATACATACCTCAGAAAAATTTGGTGAAATATACCTCAGAAAAATTTGGTGATATATACCTCAGAAAAATTTGGTGATATATACCTCAGAAAAATTTGGTGATATATACCTCAGAAAGATTTGGTGATACATACCTCAGAATAATTTGGTGATACATACCTCAGAAAAATTTGGTGATATATACCTCAGAAAATTTGGTGATATATACCTCAGAAAGATTTGGTGATATATACCTCAGAAAAATTTGGTGATATATACCTCAGAAAAATTTGGTGAAATATACCTCAGAAAAATTTGGTGATATATAACTCAGAAAACACATTGACGCCCATAGGAAAAATCAAGAGAAGTCAAGAGGCATCATCGCGTTTTTTAAGGGCCATGCTAATACACTGACAATCTCATATATTGTGAAAGGCTTTCCAGGAATCTGAAGTATTCAGGTGCCCATTGCCTGGTTGTAATACGTCTTGAAGTGTAGGAAAACTGACACATTGAGAGATTGCATTTTCGTATTGTCACAAGGTGGTAGGGTCAAAATTGACACAACGTTTCCCTTGGCTATGTCAACAACATGTAATGAAATGTGGCTTCGATGGTTGTCGAGAATGAGCAGTGGAAGATTCTCCCTTGAGCTGTAAGTGTGATGAATGAAATGGTTCATGACCTCAATAAACAATTCATCCTACCTGACACTTAGTCTCATGGTCCTCCACAACATCTTTAAGCAAACAATGTTGTTGCATACCTTAGAAAACGCCCTGCAAAGATGACCCAATCTGGAAAAAAACCTGAATCCCCGAAAGGTTTGCGACTGTCACTTGATCATATTCTTTGGTTTTGAGAGGCCAATTACAGTAATGATTCAGTTGGTGATGATGGTGATTATTATTATGGTGCTATTTGAAAAGCACCTGGCCCCTAATGGAGGGATTCTAAAAAAGTTTTATTGCATTGCATTTTTAGTGACACTATACAATAGAAAGGAAACATTGAATATATATGAATTACATGAAAGATATTTCAGCCCCTGGGGGTATTTTTTACGAATGAAATGTTAATGCGTTCAGTTGGATTTTTCTCTCCTTTCATCAAATCTCTCAAAATGTTTAAAGATCCCACCGAACCCCCAAATTTCTAGCTATGTCTATTAACGCCACTACGTTTTTGTGCGCTGCTCAATCTTATTCTTTGGTTTTAAGAAGGTTAATCCCCAATGACGCTTGAGTTAGTGGTGATAATTACGCATACATTTTATCAAGCCAAAAAACAAAATGAAGAGCGCTGTAATGATTGACTTTCTTGCCTTGATCTGTTTGGTATTCGACATATTCTATCAATTTACGATTTTTTTTTCTTTTCAAGTGATGGAAATACCAGACGTAGAGGAACTGAGGAGGCGACATCAAAGATAAAATGATAAGAAGTGGGAAGAAGTGCACAAATACTGTACGTACTTATTTGTTGCATCAAGCTCGTTGGAAATCTCGTTGCATTCCGCACGAGAGTCGACGACTACACATCGCTAATATCGCGTAGAGACACCTGCAGAACTGCTGACGGAAGATTCATAAAAAAAAAACTGCTTTGGTCAGACGATTTAAGAAACCCCAGGGATTGATTTTGATGGCAATTATTTCCTCCTCCCCCAACCCACCAAAAGCTTTTATTCAACTTTGATGTGGAGTCTTAACCGTTTTTCTCTCTCTTTTTTTTTTCTTCGTTTTTTCTATTCTTTTCTCTTTTTAAATACTTTTCCCTCTTCCTTCTACATTGTATCAGATGCGTAGCAAGAAATATCAAGAGATTTGGCAGTGGGGTGGGACTGACCCTTCAAACAACCTCCTTCTAACATTTGATAAGAAAAAATCAAAGTGACATTCAATGATAAAGGAAAAATTGCTATAAATATGTAAGCACTTCGAGATGATAAGTGAAAAACAATCTCAAAGGCTGTCTTATCATTAATGCTATTCATGTGTATATACAAATACATCGTTGTTATTGTATGTTAGTAGAAGAAAGCAGTAGGTAAACTACTATTTATTAGGCTTTTGGGGGCCTTCATTGAGGACTATGGAGTTCCGTAAAAACTCTGCCCTTTTAGTATTGGCTACTGATTTTTAAAAGAGTAACCCACTATGGTCTAACAAAATGAGGGACCCAAAGATTGATTTTGATGGTAAAACTTATTTCCCATCACTTGGCAACCTTTATTTTATTTTGATGGGAATTTTTTCCAATCTTTCTACCTTTAGTCTCTCTTTATCCTTTCTTTCCTGTGTTAATATTTCCCTTTTCTTCTCCCTCTTTCATCACCTTTCCTTCTCTCGCTCTCTTGAACCTGTTTATTTTAATTCTATCTGCTTTTCTTCTTTTTTGGTCTATTCTTCTTCATCAATCTTTCATCTACGTTTCCTTCCTCTCTTCCTTCTTTTTTTTTTCTCTCTCCATTAAAATACAATATTTCTAAAATCTATTCTTTCCGTTCTTCCTTCCTTCTCTTCTTTCTATTCTCTTTGCTGGAATCCTGAATTTGAAATATTTCCATCTTTCTTACTCCATTCCTTTCTCTCTTTTTTCTTTCCTTTCTTTCATTCTTAAAATTACATTTTCGTACTTGCTTCTTTCTTTCTATTTTCATTAAAATTCCAAACTTCTTTTTCTCCCTCCTTTCTCTCTTTCTTCCTTTGTTAAAGTTTTATATTTCTAATATTCACTTCTTTCTTTTTACCGTTAAAATCCAGTAAGTTTTCGTTCATTTTTTTTTTTTTTTGCTTTTTCCGTTCTTTCCTTTGGTCATATTCAAAGACCTAGGCATAAAAATGCACTGCTAAAAATTTAGTCATATAGCTACTAATAGTATGTTTGACTAAATGCCTGACTGATAGTACTTTCTCTTTCTCCCCCTCCAACTTCTCAGCCCCTCTCTTTTTTCCATCCTTTCTGCGATGATCACCCTCTGACAACCTCCAAAACTGCTATCATCACCATCATCACCATTACCACCATTCCCATCACTACCACCTGCAACACTTCTAACAATAGAAAGGGGTCAGGACGCGGTCACAAAACTGATAACAGCGGCAGCACCTAAACAATAACTACTAAATTAATTACCCCTAGCGACGTGACAATCGTAGCTATGTAATTCATAATAGCATCTGTGATCAAAATGGTTAGATAAAAGATACAGTGCAAAAAATTTTCATTACCCACAAAATGAAAAAGCCTGGAAACATACCGAAGCATACGTGTACGTTTATCTCTCTCTCTCTCTCTCTCTCTCTCTCTCTATATATATATATATATATATATATATATATATATATATATATATATATATATATATATATATATATATATAGATAGATAGATAGATAGATAGATAGATAGATATAGATATATACACATAGATATTATATATACATGTAGGTTTATAAAAGTTAGTTTCGAAGAAGATTTAATGAAGATCATCTAAATATAACCAAAGAAATATATATGTGTGTGTGTGTGCGTGTGTGTGTGAGTGTACCAAGATTACTCGACAGCTAGCCATTGTACAAAGTTAATGTATGTTGGTCAGCACGCTAGGTATAGCAGTGTTGGGTATGAAGTTGCTTGGATCAACGGTTCTCGAGAAAATTCTCGTAAAAATAAATTAAAAATTCATAGGCTGAGGATCATTTATCTAAATTGTCAGTTAGATATAAATTTAGATGTAAAGTATCAAAATTGGCAACATTGAAGGGAAGGAGCTAAAACGCTTTGAAGCCGTAGTTTCGTACGAGATACGGAAATTCATTTTACATGACTATCATGACAAGCTACTAAATAGAGACCAGTTCCTTCCAAACATGCACCTTTGGAACGAGCTTCGGTCCAGTCACTAATACATACAGAGAAGAGAGTGTAAAATGCGCACACTTTAAATTGTCGGATAAAGTCATCCAACAGAAGTATAGACCTTAATGAATATTGGAGAAATGTGTGCATGAATCATCATTCTTCACTAAATCTCTCATCGGGTGGATCACCGGATTGTTTTACTCGGGTATTTGTTAGTAAAGCACACATCCAACTTGCAATGCGTGTCGAAACGTTGTTCTGCTTAAGGCACATGATATTCCTCAATGGTCAACCAGGCTCAACGTTACTTATCTCCGGTGTATTCGACATGATTTGAACATAACCCCTTAACTTCGGGGAGACGATTCTCAACCTTAGTCCTCGCTGGGTGATTTGCAGAGAGGCATTGAGTATCATTTCTATGACGGTGGATTGAACCATATCATTCCTATCACGATGGATTGAACCGTATCATTTCTATGACGGTGGATTGAACCGCAGCTTATCGAAACGGAGCTGAACACTCAACCATTTGGTCGCAGTGATCAGTAGAGACTTGTTTTTTAGTAAATTATCACACCAGAATTTGCTGGCTTTTAGTGAGGAACAAGTGACAACATGTTACCCTCGTTGATTATTTCTTATTTCTAATTATTGAGTTTTTCTACCAGTCTCGTCTGCTTGTTTCCGCAGGGGAGCGAGTGACAGCATATATCCCAACTATTGCAACACTATCCCCAAAGTTCCTGTTGATTTTAGTAATACTGGCCTCTGTATGGTTTATATTCTTTTTAAGATTTCTTATTATTTCGATCTCTTTACGAGTTTCTTCACAATACTGTTCAAAGGTCTTCAATGCTAGTAGACATAACTGTCACCACTATGCACGAAAATACCGTTTTTTCGCAGGATTTGTATATTTTTCTAGTTTTATGCTTATTTCAATTTTACTCAGCGGTCTGCTAGAAAAGCAGCACCCACTAAACGAAAAATCTACTTTCCTTCACGATATCTAGATATGGTTTACTGTTCTGCATTTGGTGATCCTTTTGACCACGTGGAATTTATGTTTTAATCTCAAAGATTCTGGTTTTCGTATATACCACTGATTCGTCTGCTCAAATCTTTGTAATTTGCACAGTTCTAAGGGATCACCCTCTCCATTCGGTCATGACTACCTTTTTTTACTCTTTTGTAACGAATATGCTCCATCCTTGGTGACATGATTGATAGACCCATCTTTATTTCCACATAAATTTACTTTTTTTCTTTCTTCGTAAACGTTCACATCAGTTGAAACTGATGGTTTACATTAGTTAGTTATGTTTGGCAATGCAGTAATCTTGATAGTCTTGTTTCTCCGTCAGATTCTCGGATATCCAAGTCTTGGATGATCCGAGTGCCCCAACAATGTTGGGCACAACTGCCACCTCTATGTTCCACAATATTTTCTGTTCGTTTGCAAAGGCTTGATTTTTGTCCAGGTTTTTCTTCCTTTCAACTTTCAACGGCACGACTTTTCACTGGAGAACTTTCCATCAAAAATTCATAATGCATACAAATACGCTCCACAAATACACATATGTGTATGCAGTATTCGTGTGCATATTCGTTTTGCAATCATATGTGTCTATTTTGAATGTATGCATTGACATACGTAGCTTATGTATGCTCGTATGGTTGTATGTTATATGCGTTTGTGCTGTACGTAGTATGCATATACATGTGTGCATGTGGTATGTGTGTATTTCGCATTTTCGATTAAACCTTGCTCGATAAAAAGTCATGGTACCAGCTGGAATAGCAACATCCACTTTGTGACTAATTTCCTTCTTATTGTCCACGATAACTAGATCTGGACTTCTGGTTTCGATAGGGTGATCTGCTTGAACTTCAAAGTTCTGGAGTATTTTATGTTTCCATTCTGTCGGATGGGTTTGGTTTGTGCATATACCATTGGTTTGCGTGGTCAAATCGTAGCCGTTTTAACAGCTCCCCATGGACAACGCCTTCCGTATTTCTGTATTCATTCCAGGTTAACTTGCTGCATTCGCGTTTTATATGATCGGGGACTCCATTTATATCTCCACATGACTGCACTTGCTATTTTCCCCGTTTCTTTCATATCTTGGATTTCATATTTTAATATCTGGTGTTGGAGTTGGACTTTCCCAAAGAGTAGCAATACCTCTCAATCATGCCATCTTAATATTGCCAGCTGCCGATAATGATTCAGTTTCTCTTGTCGGATATTGTCTTCGTAAACATGTACATGTTGTTTCATTGGGATTAGTGGATATCTTCACACTTAGTCCATCAAAATCATCATCATCTCTAACGTACGTTGTTTTACTAACTCGTATACCTGAAACTGTGTCAGTATATCTACACAGTAATTTGAACGTTTAAAGCAAGGTATTGTGGCATCACAAACAGTAACAGTAGTAATATTAGTTATATTATCAGTAGTCAGCAGCCAAACAAACACACATACACAGAAAAGCATTACCCCTTCACATTACCCCTTCCTCTCTTTTTGTTTGTTGTCACAGGCAGACTGACAGCTTGCAAGTTATATTCATTATTATTATTATTATTATTATTATTATTATTATTATTATTGTTATTATTATTATTATTATTATTTGCAATTTCACACCAGTTGCCGGGTGGTTGTCGCTGGAAAGGGAGTGGCAGCAAGTCTCTTCAAGTTTCCAGTCCTTTTTCAATACTTCCACAGTCTGCAACAGTGCTGTGGTTTGCACTACCACACCAGTTGCCTGATGGTAGGCGCTGGAGTGACGGCAAGTGTTCTCGAGTCTCTAGCCCTCTTCTCATATCATCCTAGCATATAACAACAGCGCTGTGGTTTGCAGCGTTTCGGACATGCCTTTTTTCCATTCTGGCCGTTGGGCTATTGCTGGCAACTGAAGGTCGTAGATCTCATTCCTCCAGTGCACTCCCCAGTATTCGTGCAGACCCTAGGTAATCATGTGGTCTGCATGGTTTCAATCTCCTCTCATCTCCAGGTCCCCCGATCTGGTTTTCTGTGTCTTTGGTACGGTTCTGAGTGCACCCACCATTATTTTTACTACCCTGACTTTCATATTATTATTATTATTATTATTATTATTATTATTATTATTATTATTATTATTATTATTAGCAGTAGTATTTGTAGTATAAGTAGTAGTAGTCGTTTGATGCAAAAGTGTATAAGGTGTGTTGAGTGCTGAGCCGTTTCATAGGTGCTAGATATTGTTGCCTTTACACTTCTTCGTTTTCCACTCAAGCTTATTGTTTATCTTGTGTGGAATATCCGTATTTATACGACTGCAACAGAGATAATTGATACAAGTCATATTCAAAATATTGATATCAATGCCAATTCATGAACCCCTGATACTATTGTGATTGTGGCACTTATTGTGATCACTTTAAGACTGTGTCTTTTAGATAACAATAACCGAATGATAACATTAAGCAAAGGATATAAATACTGGACCAATTTACATTCATTGATACCAAATCATTGTTACGTTATCAAATTTATTGTTATTGGCAACTTTACGTTACGTACAATAAGAGTGAAATTCATCTTTGATTTTTTCAAAGATTTTTTAATTATTCTACTTATAGTATTAAAAAGGTGGATTTCCCCGTTTCTCCGTAAATAGCAATTGACTCTTCCACTTTTTTTTTTTTTGATCAAAATATCGTTAACCCACTATTTAAAACAATAGACTCTTCCATCGAAACGATTTCGGTTTGTTTGTTTTTCTATGAAAAAAAAATCGTCTCAGAGATCTATTCTTATAATTCCTTATTTGTTTTTCTCGCAATTTGGAGCTAAAATTTTTATTTACGTTCTTATCTAAATTCTGATGTATCCGTAATTTTTTTCCTCCTCGGGGATTGACTAGTTTCAAATAAAAAATATTTAGGACTGACTGATCTTTATAGCAATAACCGTTTGATAACATTATTCATGATTATAATAAACTACCAACTCTGCACTACTATTGTAATTTCTAGCATAACGTTACTACGACTATACTACAGTTCCTTTCACAACTATCACTACTACTCCCAATGCAGATGCTGCTCTTCGGATCATAGCGACTGTTGTTGTTACTGTGAGCCAGTGACGCCAAATCTATTCACAATTTACATCTAAAATTATGCCAAAAAACATCTAGAAACATTCAGATCGTCCAGATATATCTAAAAATAGGAAATGTGTGACATATTAATGATAAATTAGATGTGACTCAAATCGTCAACATCTACTTTTCAAAAATACATATTATTATATCTATGATAGTTCTCGTTTTCTTTCCATAAATCTAATAAAAATATAACTTATTTTATCAGAAATGATCTAAAGAGCAATTTCTGGCGCCTAGATACAACAGAAAACATCTAAATCTAGATGTAAAACATCTAAATTGGCAACGCTGCATTTTAGCTGACTCTCTTCCCTTCCTCCTCCTATCTCTTTATCTATTTAATATTTGTGCACGCCCCTCCCCACCCGTTCCTCTTTTCCCTGTCTCTGCCAGCAACTGCTATGCCATACGTGTCGTCAAAATTTCTACTCTTACTATTCCCCTTGACCAATGAGTAGAGGGTTGAGTAGAGAGTAATGTCAGTTTGGCTATGAGCGAGACGAATCAGCTTTATAAGTACCGGATCCACGACAGTCGCGAGGGGCTGTTTTTCAACAGACGGATTCTAGTTTCCCTTACAGACTATCGTTGTTGACCAAGATACATCATGGATTATTAGTGATAAGCAAAAATAGCTAAAAAGGGGGTAGGAGAGAGAGAGAGAGAGAGAGAGTGAGGGAGAGAGAGAGTGTGAATGAGTGAAGAAAAACGGGAGAGAGAAGAGTGAGAGAGAGAGATCGGTGAACGATAGGGAAAACGAGAAAGTAAGGAGGAGGGTGAAAAAAAAAGAAAACTCTGACAGAAAGAAAGAAAAAAAAAAGGAGTGATAGATAAGACTGATTGTTAGGGTGTTAAACCTTGATATTCGATATCAATTCGATGAATTTAGAGAAAGACTTCTGGTTGACTTTAAGTGTGATAGATAAGGACGTAAGTAAGATTTGGACGCCAAATTGACCGTCGCAACAACAACATCAACAACAACAACAACAACAAATAGGGAGCAAGTATAGGGATATTTTTACACAAAAAGATAATTTTTGATTAAAAAAAGGCAAAAGCAACTTTAAAAGAACAAAAAAACTAAAAAGCAAACGAAAGATAACTTAGAAAGTAATTTTTCAAAGTGTTAAAAAGAAGGAAAAGAAGAAAAAAAAAACAAGAGAGAAATTTTTCGCACATTGTAAAGAAAACGCTATATACAGCGTGGGCGGGAACTAAGACGACTATGGCAACCACTACGGAGACAGTGATTCCCCTTGCTGCTCTTGTGTGTGGTGATGATGATTCTGAATCGCTTGTTACTGTGCTATAGGCTTAAAGCTTGTTACCGATGATGTTGATTAGAGCAATGCTCTTAACAATGATGATGATGACGACGACGACAACAGGCTCCTCCTCCTCCTTACTCTCCTCTGCCTCCTTACTCTCCTCTGCCTCCTTACTCTCCTCCTTCTCTACTTTCCCGAGTTGTTCTCTCTCTCCTTACTCTCCTTCTCCTCCTCTTTTCACTTGCTCCTGTGCTTCTTCTTCTTCTTCTCCTTCTTCTTCGGGTTGTTCTCGCGCTAAGTCGGCAGTCAGAGAGGCGGCTTGGCCGGTGGAGGTGGTGATGCCGGTATCTGTTGGTGGCAGCACCGGATGCTGTACACTCGATTCGCGTCTAAGGAACTAAGAAAGGAAGAGGTGTGACCGTCCGCCCGACCGCCGACACACACACACCAAAA
Organism: Thysanoteuthis rhombus; assembly: GCA_963457665.1. Taxonomy (NCBI): domain Eukaryota; kingdom Metazoa; phylum Mollusca; class Cephalopoda; order Oegopsida; family Thysanoteuthidae; genus Thysanoteuthis; species Thysanoteuthis major. Next base: position 18,641,526 of record OY735218.1, read on the forward strand.
AAAAAAAAAAACTCCTTATAACAGGCATAGGAACCGATCATATACACCAATTTATTTACTTCACTTATTCATTCATTCATTTACACATATATCACCCATACAGCCAGGAAGTCGTCCAAACACTCTCCAATCTCCTTCTCTCCCCCCTTTTAGTTTCATTTTTATTTTAGTTCGGTTTCTCTTCCTTCTTTCTTTGATTTCTTTATTCCTTCCCTCCTTCGTTCCTTCCTTCCCCGCTTGCGTATTTTCTTTTTTTCCTTCTTTTCTTCCTTCCTTCTTTCATTTATTTCTTCCCTTCCTTTTTCTCCTTTTCTCCAATTTTTCTTCTTTCCTTCCTTCTTTCTTTCCTTGCTTCTTTGGTTATTTCTTGAGTTATTTTATTTATTTAATTCATTTTTTTCCAAAATTTTCTTCGGTTGCAATCTTTGGTTATTATTATCTGAATTATTTTATTATTATTATCATTATTATCATTTATATTCTTATTCCCCACCCCCCACAGGAACAATCGGATTTCAAGAAAAAAAAAATTATTTGTAAAAAAAAAAATTTCAGACAAAGATATCCTGCTTACACCAGTGCATATACCAGTTTCTCACGAATAGATATGTACATAAAAATTCATATTCTACATATACACATTTGATATACATATATATACATATATATATATATATACACTACACGCAAACACGTATATATTTATATATATACATGTACATATATATATATAATATATTCGAAGAAAAACGTTTTAAAATCATAGACTTAGGCATTTCTCCATGCGCGCGTTTTGTATGAGCGTATGAACGTGGGTCGGAATGCAATGCTGTGAAAAAGGATTTATTTGTAAGTATTTTTACATTAAAACCTGCTGTTTAAAGACATACACAAAGTCCAATGATAGAATATCCCTTCTATATTCGAATATTTCCAATAAATAGTACATTGCATTAAAAAAGAATAAAAATAAATCCTTAACAAGTGGCAACTGTTCAACACTTGAAATGCACCAAGGCCTAAGCACGATTTTTGATGGCAAGCACCCACTGATAATTTTAAAACACAGAAAATAACACAGATGTTTTTCTCACAACGTGTGTATATGCAAAATAAATAAATAAAGGATAATTACAATATAGAATCGGTTGTACGGAAATAACTTTATTATGAAAAAAACGGTTATTGGTAAATAAATATACTTTCACAAAAAAATGTGGCGTGTATATTCAGTGGTATGTGAGTAACTTTTTAATTTGGGGAACAGATGAACAAGAGATAATTCAGTGACGACAAAACAACCATATCGTGTTTCGCAACTTCGTCTAGTTGAAATTCAGATAATCCAAGCCCAGCACATGTCAGTACTGACTCCCTCTTTTTATATACACACACGCTGATGCCTGCCAACTGAAATTTACTCTACAAAGTATCCGTAATGATATAGGTATATACACACTGAAACTCACTTCTACGCGCAATTGCACAGATACACACGCATAGAAGAATATACATATATATATATTCATATATCTATATATACATAAATACACATACACATGTATTAATGTATGTATGCGCGTGCACATGCGATAACACATGAATGAATGAGTATTTAATTTCAAATTCGAATCTATCAATTCAGTTTCATCTGTTTTTGGATATATTGCAACCAAAGAGGATACAGTTGCAAGTACGCTTTTTTTCATCAAAGATTTCAATGGAAAAATTTATATATACCTAATATAATTTATTCGTATATATATACAAATATGTATATATATGTCAACGTCTTTTGTTGAGGAGACAAAAAGGAGGAATTCGAAAAAACCCTCTGGATTCAACAGGAATAACCCTCTTGCACTCTAGCATAAAAAGGAAAAGAGAAAAGATTAAAAAAAATATTATATGCATATAAGTATATAATTGTGGATCACGTGGTCAACTTCGTGAATTTTACGGTATTTATTGATACGGACCGAACATTAATTAAAAAAAAATAAGGGAAATATTTGGAAACAAAGTGAAGGAGAAAATAAATAAATAAATATATATATAATTCTCCCAAGCTCTTTGCAAAATATAAGCGAAGGGTTGAAAAAAAAAATCAAAGAAAGAAAAAAGAAACAGAAAATTTCAAGATTAATAAAAGAGAAACCCCCAAAACAGGGGAATAAAAGTTTTTAAAAAAATAGATAGAAAATATCGACACTTGCTACAAGTCATAGTTAAATAAACAAATAAAAAATTGAAAGAAAAACTAAAAATACCACCACCCTGAAGAAGTTTTGTTTTTTCGGAAAAAAACGAAAACAAAAAAATCAAATGAAATAAGAAAAGGCATTTTCCTTCCTCTTGTTTTTCCTTTGTATTCTTCATCCATCCCTTCAAAAGTTTCCATACTCATTCTCCCATTCATTCTCCAACTTATTCGCCGTTTTCCTTTCGCATCTATTGAAAAATTCATTCATCAGGTCTAGGGAAGGATAATTCCAACATCGAGTGATTTTACTCTGTACAAGGCATGAAGGGAACAAATATATGTAACAACTAAACCACATTATACACAGTGAAGGAAAAAAGGAGAATTTATACAATAAGGCGCGCGTATTAGTTGAATATCACCGGAGAACCCCAAGTCGAAAAAAAAGGATCTCTCCTCGTAAATATACCAACGGAGAGGGACTCAGAGGAGAAAGCTTATAAAAGCAAAATAATATTAAGCCGAGAAACCAATTACAATTAAAATTGGAAACAAGGGCATAACAATAGGATACCTCCCTTGCATTTTTGTGCGGAACGACTTAAACAGTAACAAGGTAAGTCGAAACTCCATCATTACTTTCACTTTCATATTTCACTTTCACTTTCAGTTTAAATCCAAGAGAAGAATGCAGAAATCTCTCCTATTCGGTTACTATTCAGATCGACATGGTCAGCATAACGACCATCTACTCCACAGTTATGTACACACTGGCACACTGACCAGAAGGGATAATATTGTGTGCATGTGTGTGTGTGTGTGTGTGTGTGTGTGTGTGTGTGTGAGAGAGAGAGAGAGAGAGGATGGGTACAAATTTCCAAGCGATTAAATTCATTCATTTTCACAGACGTACACACATCATATAAAACACTTACACAAATGCATATAATTTATATCGTATATATCGGCATATGACACGTAGTTCACAAGGGTATGTGGGGTATCTACTGCTCACTGCAACTGATTAAATCCTCATAGTTGATCATACTGAGCTCCAGTAGTCGTCCTCCTAGTCATTATACCGGCATATTGAGTGCAATTATTGTTTGCACAGTTTTTTTTCTTTTTTTTTTTTCCAAATTTAAATGTGTGTCTATTATGCCGGCTATCCATCTATTCTCTATCTATGTGTGTGTACGCATGTGCGTGTCTGTGTGTGCATGCGTGCATGCACGTTTGCACACTCTTCCAAGTAAAAACAGAACAGGCTAGGGGGCTTTTGCAAGTGAGACCCAGTCTAATTCTTAATGGCCCTTTGTCTACTCACCCTATGTCTACACACTGAGAAAACGTGAGGTTACACAATCAATACAGAGCCCATCCTTTGGAAAGCTTTAAATGTGCATATTCAACAATACAGTAGCGTGCACGTTAACTGAATCTACATACCTATATGTCTGATTATCTATCTATATATATCTATATACATATGTGTGTGTGTGTGTGTGTGTGTGTGTGTGTGTGTGCTTGTGTCTGTTATTCTGTCAGTCTAACTATCAATCAGTCTGTTAGACTGTCTATTTATCTGTCTATCTATTTATCTGCCTATCTATCTATCTATCTATCTATCTATCTATCTAGTTGTTAATCTGTCAGTCTAGCTATCTCAGCCAGTGCACATCAATCTACTTTTATGATTATACAAAGGTTAGTATGCACTCACCCAAACACACACACTTGCGCGCGCATTTATACACACACACACACACACACACACACACATATATATATATATATATATATATATATATATGTATAGAGAGAGAGAGACAGAGAGATAGAGACAGAGACAGATAGACAGAAATAGAGTGAGACAGAGACAGACAGAGACAGAGACGAGGGAAAGGAGAGAAGAGAAGAGGGAGGGGGAGAAAGTGAGTGGAAAAGGTGATGATGATGATCACTGATGACCATATGCAGCAACAAATATCATCTCATCCGCAAATGTATTTAACATATTTGCAAAAATAGTGATACTGACTAGAATTTATATTTTGGTAGATTCATCATATCCTCATATTTGGAAAATTCCAGTTACCTTTTAAAGCACATCTTACCCTTGTATAAGGGGAATAAGTGAACCTCGAAGCTTAGATAAAGGAACCAAACACACTCACTATGTAGTTGCACACACGCGCGTACACACAAGCACGAACATCACACATGAATGCATTCAAACACACACTAAAAAATATTTTGTATGAATACTTATCTTATTGCATTCCATAGAGAAAGCATCTCTCTCTCTCCCTCTCTCTCTCTCTCTCTCTCTCTCTATATATATATATATATATATATATATATATATAATTGAAGGTTAAATGACATCTATCTAAGCCTGTCTATCAATCATTCAATTAGGTGTTGTAAGCTGTTAAATAAAGTGCTACTCTTTGATTTTCATTGTGGAAGTGTGCAGTCTTCTATATTTATTGATTCTACAAACTATCTACTGTCTGCTAAGATGAAAATCAGAGTGCTGTAGAAAAAAAAGATATATATATATATATATATATATATATATATATATATATATATATATATATATGCACAACTGTTTTGTGAGTGTATATATATGTACATACATATACATATACATATATATATATATACATATATATATATACATACATATATATATATATATATATATACGTGTGTGTGTGTATGTGTATATATGAATGCATGTATGCACAATTGTGCCAAAAGCGTATGTATATGCATATAAATAAGCCAAATATATGCATGTAAGTACAAGGAACTACAGATTCTCATGTTAATTCATACTCACGAGTATGTGTCTGTTTTTCTGTTATATAAATATATATATATATGAGAGGATATATATATATATATATATATATATATATATATAGATAGATAGATAGATAGATAGATAGATAGATAGATAGATAGATAGATGGATAGATATATATGTTGTGTGTGTGTACGTATATATGCAAGTAAGTACTTGAAGTTGAATGAAGAAGACCATGCCCTGACATGTAGGTATTTTGACCTGAAATTTTTACTGCATAATGTTCGATCCATATGTGATTAATACTAAGTGACGGAATTTTGCACACACACATACACATCCATATATATATATATATATATATGCATATATATACATATACATATATATATATATATATATATATATATATATATATATATATATACATATACCAGCATACATTTTACCTCGAATGTGATGGTGCGTTTGCGTGCGTTTGCGTGCGTTTGCGTCTGCATATGTGCGTGTGTGTTTGCATACGTGCGCGTGTGTGTGTGTGTGTGTGTGTGTGTGTGTGCATGTTTAAATTCAGCCAACCAGAGCCAGAAAGGTTATAAAGTAGACGAAAAAGGTGATTTTAGAAGTACTCGAAGGTCCTCATAAGGACTAATCAAGGGCAATTTCCTTCAGTTAGTTAACATTGATAGTCTTGATGTTTTACCTTCGACATCTGGTTGCAACTGAACTAGGTAATTAATTGGTAGCAACAAATTAACTACGGTTCAGCTTACCAAGGATTTGCTTTGACAGATGTAACCAGGAACTGACTGATACGCGCACCATGTATATATCGTTGATTTAAGAAGTATGCAGATATATCATTTGTAACAGGGTCGAAATATTATGTTGCATCAATTTTTCATTTTAGGTCAGCATGCCTTTTGAATCAGCATTCGATAGCTTGCTTTTAACGGAGCTCGGACATCAGTTCGAGTGCCAAAGGCAAATATGGAGTCATCTCAAACACCAAATCCCTAAGTGATGGATAAATAGATAGATATATAAATTTTATTTGTGAGTGTAATTTACATATTCATATATATATATATATATATGTATATATATATATATATATATATATATATATGTATATATATATATATGTATATATATATATATATATATATATATATATATGTATATATATATATATATACATATATATATATATATATATATATATATATATATATACATTATATATATATATATATATATATATATGTATATATTTATGCATATATTTTTATTCACATACATAGAAGTAGATTGAAAAATGCTATGATATGCTTTAGCTGACATTGAGGTATATTTGAATATATTTATACGTTAAAACTTTGATATACATCTACACATATGTTTGCGCGAGTGAGATTAATAAGAATAATGGAAGGACTGGAATATCCATGCATGCAAAATTTTCTTGTGAAAAGAATTATGGAAAACCTTCGTACATGTACACACACACACACACACACATGCACACACACACACAAATATATGTATATATGTATAGTCTACAAAGCTTTACGGCTTTTGATGTTAAATATACCAAAAAAAAACTGTTTTCCAAAAATGTATGTAATTTCAGTCAAATATTTCCAAATATCTGTTGATGTGATTTATGTAATTTTCTTCAGTGTTTTGATTTTTTAAAATTTTCTATACAGAATTTGATATAATGATTTTTTTTTTTTGCACAGGGGGGGGGGTCACCAGTAGTTCACTATATATATATATATATATATATATATATATATATATATATATATATATATATATATATATATATATATATATATATATATTAATTTACTTGGATGTATATGATTTTAACTCAGTATGTATACTTATAAAGTTGGGAATGAAAATATCTCACCGATTTAGCTGTTTTAAAGGATATTTTTAGTTATATATGATAAAACTATACTTAGCTACACTGGATATAGCATGAATCTATGGTTGCTGGAGACTAGAAACGGAGACTTGCGGCATTCTGAGCAGGTGCGTGCGCAAAAAGACATGGGTAGATTAATGGCTATCAAAAGAGGATATTGCGCAAGGCTATCTCTTCCTAGGTAGTGTAAACAGCATTTACATACATACTAAAAAAAAAAACTCGAAAAACAGTATCTCGTTTGCTCAATCAGTGCAATCTGAAACAAACAGAATAAATTCTTTTGCATTCGCTTGTAAATGTAAAATGAGTTAGATTGATCTATAATTTATCACTACCAACGGATTTTGAAAAGGTGTATGTATTCACTTGTGGCTGTTTGTCCACTTATATGCAAGAAAAGGAACTAACAAACAGTTGATAAAACGGCAAATTTTAAATTTCAGGGAAATAACTCAATATTCATACAGTTACAATCCTCTTCTCTTTTTTTGAATAAAACTTTCAGTTGGCAAAGGTATATGTTCTAACAGTGGTTCCGAATTAACATTCAATAGCAAACCCTTCGACAAATCGCTCATTATTATATGGATAGAGGTGAGTGCGAACTGGAAACCCACACTTCTGTTCTTAAAGTGAAATTCACCCGGAATTTTTGCATTCCTTAAGTCAAAACCTCTAGGCGCTGTTTTGGCTACTTAGAGGTCACAAAAAGCAAAACAGAACCAAAGTTTAAGTATTATATATATATATATATATATATATATATATATATATATATATATATATATATATATATATATATATATATATATATATATATATATAATTTTTACATCATTTTCATTTTTTGATGAGACGTTCCAATTGGAATCTAATTTAGTACTCTTTCTTCTCAATGTTTCAATTCAACTTTATCATTTAATTATCAACATTCTGTTTGATTACCTTACATCGACTCAACAAACATGCAAAAACATACACATATATATGTATTTATGTATGTATGCATCATATGCATATATGTGTTTTTTATATTTTTATACATATTCATGTATGTGCATATATAAACATATATATATATATATAGAGAGAGAGAGAGAGAGAGAGTTATGCATATATATATATATATATATATATATATATATATATATATATATATATATATATATATATATGTATGTATGTATGTATAAGTATGAATTGTATATAATTATACAAATCTTATATATGTATAAAGAGGTGGAAATAAGTATCAGAAGCACCACGATCATTTTTTGTAAATTTCAAATATTGCTTAAGCATTCAACTTAGTTTATGAACAAATAGGAGGGGAATTCAATTTTGAAATCCATGTGTAATTGTGTGCTCACAATTATATAAATATAAATCACACTCTCCAGAAGAGGAAAATACGTAGAAGACATCATGATTTTTTTTTTTAAAGCATCGACGGGGAATAATCAATAATCACAAGGCGTTCTCTTTGGTCGTAAAATCTGAATACACCTGTTTTGCATTGAAGACACGGTGGAAATGAGAGTGAATGAGTTTACGACGTACACCTACTTCTGTTTTTCCAGGCAGTTTACATGGTCAATATCTACTTACGGAGACAATTATTATTACTTACCCTCCATCAAATTAACCATGGGGGTTTTACAGAACAGGTTATTTACTCATTCCTGTTGTTCCCCAGCCGCTAAGCCTTGACGTATAACAAGTTCCAAAACCCTGTTTCTATCACTGATTGAGGATATAATATCGTCTAGGGTTTCATCTCAGCAACGATTTATTCGAGAGATTGGGGTGGTACTCTTTTCAAACTGTCCTCATTGCTTATAGACACTTCTTGAAAGGATGGCCCACAAGCACACAAAAGGATTGCAATCTGAAGAATCTATACGTCAGTCAAAACCCACTTGCGTTAAAACTATTCCCTGGTTTCCCTAGTATTTCGAATTGTTGCATTTCTCTTCTACACAATCCTGAGCATTTTAATTGGCTTCCATCACAACTAAACAAGCTTCAGCTTTGGCTTAAAAGGCTCCCTACGCTGCAACAGATCTTCTGCCAAATACATGTTTAGGAAAACATGTTCTTCCTCACGAAGATCGCGCCAATAGAATTGCATTCCATCGGGACCATCTAAATTGAACTCCTCTTCGGGAAACACTCTTCTTCTATTGATCTTTGATCCAAGTCACTTTTTCCCTTAGTTTACTGGAGGCGCTCCTCTTGTGAATGTCAATTAAGACAGAAGTCTTCTCTCTCGACCGAAATACAAGTTTGTCCAATTCGTTGAGAATTTGCCAGACTCTTCTTGCAGTGATATTAAGATCAAGTTTATTTGGGGGTCTTTAGAGAATAATTTATCTTTTGATGCCCATCGAGGAAGGCGATAACAGCCTGCAGCGGTCAATTTGGTTGGCTTTCTTGGTCATTTCTCAGTGCCACGCGTCTCCCAATTCTTCAGATGATTATTAATGGCGGCTCGAGACCAGTTCAATTTTTATGAAATAGCGCTAATGTTGTTTAGTTGATCTCTTGATTATAAGCCAAGCATTTCGTCTTTTCGTTGTCAGTGTGGTTTGTTTCACTTAGCATCTAAAAATATTAGGAAAATGCACAAAGTATTGTGTATAAAGTGTTAAAATGACAACTGACTAGTTTTTTTAAACAACAATAGAAAATTCTAGAAACTTCTGGAAAAAATCAGAAAATAATTCGTCTAATTTGTCCTATATCTATTTCCACCTGCAAAATGTGTGATTTTTCAAAATTTGCGTATTTGAGAGTAAGCGTCAAAAATTGATTTCAAAATCGAATTCCTCTTTTATTTTTCATATGGAACGAAGTAGGTTATACTTTTTGAGCAATATTTGAAATTTACGAGCTGTATTCATGGGGTATCTAATGATTGTTTCCGCCATTTTGAAATAGACAAGACTGTTTGTGACAGGGCCGAACCCCGCTCTAACTTCTCCCCCGATTGAAGATGATTACTGCAACTTTTGTATTGTATATATGATGAATAGAAAACACATTATAGAAACATATATTCTTGTATAAATGTATTTTTATCTGAATGAAATGACACTGTGGGTATTTATATGACTAATTTTTGTAAAAAACCTAAGCCTCTTCAATTTAACTTAGTCAGTAAGACAGCCTCCTGGAAATCAGCCGATCATGATTTCAAGTCACTGTAGGCGAATGTGGTGTAATATATCGGTTCACACACTTAATTTTGGTGGGGATTGTCCTTGATGTTATTGCGATCGATATATCCCCCTCAGTTTGGTCTTCTTCTTGGCTACAGCTTTACTGATGTGCAAAAGTACATATGTGTGTGTATGTGTGTGTGTGTGTGTGTATGAGTGTGTGTGTGTGTTTATCTTTGCAAGCGCAGATGTGTGTGTGTCTGTGTATCTGTGCGTGAGCAGATAAGGATAGATATATCTATCTGAATTTATTCATAAACAAACCAGATCATATCAATATCAGCAGCAAAAGCAGCTTTTTAGAGTCCGTCGTTAGACTTGAACCTTTGTTGGGCATAGTTCACTTGATCTCTCTATCATAGGCGTTGCCGAACTTGCTTAGTTCGTCACGCCATCTTGTTTTTTTGGCGGTCATGGATACGCATATGATCTCTGAGACTCCATGTTGCAAGTCGCGATGTCCAACGGTTGTCTGACTAAAACATTCAGATCAAAATGCTGGATGATAATCTTAAATGTACCTACGTGATAACACACGTGTATGCACTCAATGTATGAGCATCAGCTGGGGGATATACGGGGCATAGGCCCCTCTCCAAATCCTTCCTATTCACCAAAAGGTTCGAGACTATGGATCTTATGGTCAATAAACGATAATTATGCAGTGCATTAGTTATATATATCATAAGACATCGTGAGTTCACTGTTAGAAGAAAGCCTTTCCAATATCCCTCAATGACGACTTCAATTAAGCTAACCTTTGCAAAGTGACAATCATTTCTGTATCATCCCTCTGTCTGGTGTCTGCACTCTTTCTACAGCATTCACTGTTCCTATCTGTCAGTTGTTTGCTCTATCTGATATCATATCTGCCTGCCAAGTGTCCAGTTCATCTCCATTTTGGTTTCCTAATCATTTATATGATATCCTTCACTCTAATTTTCACCCTGATCAAGATTGATCTTTTTAAATTTCAATAAATGCCCTTTCCGTAGCTCTCCAAGCGATTCAAAGTTTATTCTCAATTCGTTTTGTTAATTTCCAGGATTTGCATTCATGAGTCATAGCTGGTATTACACATTGATTGCAGACTTTACGTTTCAATATTTTAGACCAAATGATTTGCAGTCAATCATTATGCGTTGTATATTCCGTTTAAATGATGATCTCAAATTTTTATTACCAATCTTAGTTTCACCCTCTGTTCTTATGTTTTTTAGGGGGACATTATCGCTAAACATTATTCCTGTCTTTGTTCTGTTAATCTTTAAGCCTATTTTCCCTATCTTGATCAGTTAACATGCTATGCAATTCTTTCTATGCTTCTGACGTCATAGAAACGTCATTGGCAGATCTTGGGTGGTTTAAATATTCTCCGTCTGTTTATTCCAATTCCATCCCTGTAAGTTTCCCAAAAGATACTCTCCATGCTCGCTGGAAATAGCTTGGGTATTGTACCTCCTTTTTTAACTCCTTTTTCTGTTTTCATGTTCCCATTTGAAAAGACTGCATTATTATTTGTTGGATAACCCTCCATTGTGTCACCCCAGGTTCAGGTCAAGCGTCCACGCCTATGATCAATTGCAACATCTGACGTTTAGATAATAAAATGGGTTGCAGTTGCTTACACTGCCAATGGAAGGTGGGTTGCCGATCATGTAACAAGGTTGCCATTAAGATATATCCCGAATATACCATTATGCCCCCACTCCAGAAATGTATGGTTTACGCCCCCACTGGACAAGTGGGAGCAGATGCCTATGCTCGAATGTGCTACATTGTGTGAGTCTGTTTACTGAGATACAGTCAACCAGATCCAAGAAGGAGGGAAACAAGGAAAAGGCACTCTTATACATCATATACAGTAGACTCCTGTTATCAGGTTACTCTCAGGGGATTAAAACAACTGCTATTACGGATGGGTATATATATATATATATATATATATATATATATATATATATATATATATATATATATATATATATATATATATATATATATATATTACAGGGTTCATTTTTCAGCACCTATCACCCGAAAGAAACTCATTTCTCTCTTGAAAATTCATTTTGACAAGATATCTAGATTATTAGATATAAAATATTCACCAACTAATGGGTCTTTTCCTCACTTCATCTTCATTTCTTCCACGCACACACAAACTCACGCACACACACACATACACACACACACACACACACACACACACACACATATATATATATATATATATATAAGCTTATCATTGATACATGAAACTTTTCTTCCGAATTTTCTTTCATATTTTTGTTTTGACTTCAAGTGGCATTATTTTGATAGTATACTATTTATCATAATTATACTTACTTTTTCAAATAAAGCATTAAAATCTCTGTTTTCTGTTGCTCTAAACTAATCTCTTACAATATGTAACAAACATGCCGTTAGAACGCGTGCCTCATCAGTTTGTGCCATTATAACGAGTACTGTTCCAACGAGAATTCACTCAAGTTAAATACGCAGAATTGCACTGAGAGCAACGGAAAGAACAATGCCAGGGATAACTCTCGGAACGAGAAAATTTTCAACATGGATCAGTGAGAGAAATTGAGTGGAGGATATTATACAAATAATTGAACAGCCGAAATGGAGATGGACTGGTCACTTGGCCAGAATATATGACAACAGATGGAGTATGTGACACTATACGCAGTAGAAAAAGGCCAGACTCAAGATGGAGGGTTGGGATATGAACGTTTGCCGGTAAGGCATGACAAAGTTTAGCACAATCGCGATGATCGTGAAAACAGATCGGAAAGGTCATTGTCCAGCAGTGGTCTTATAATGGCTGTTACTGCTGCTGCTGCCACTGATGATGATGAAGTTGATCTTGACATATGAATCGAACTCCATGAGATAACCTTTTTATATGTGTCGAATTTCTCTAATGAAGGATTTTCCTGATTTATACTTCCATTGTTTTTACTAGTTTTTTGATTCATTTTTTTCTGTTACTCTTTCTCATACCACTCCAGCTGTTTTCCCTTCTGCGATTGCGTAGTAAGCAGCGTAGATCGGATGAGACATAATTTGAAGAGAATCAGTCAAACATTCAGCAGTCTTCAAATCCGTGCAAAATCTAAGGATTAACGAGAATTACATACAAAATATATACGATCATGGCCGTGCAATTTTTAAACTACACAACGATACGAACAAGATAGAGACAGGAATAGGAGTTAGTCAAAGAGGTACAATATCACCTAAACTATTTACAGCGAGCAGGGAGAGTATCTTTTGGGAAACTTACAGGGACAGAATTGGAATAAACAGACGGAGAATATTTAAACCACCCGAGATCCGCCGATGACGTTTCTATGACGTCAGAAGCGTACGAAGAATTGCATAGTATCTTAACTGATCTAGATTGGGAATGTAGGCTTAAAGATTAAACAAACAAAGACAGGAATAATGTTCAACGATTAAGTACCCCTAAAGACCATAAGAATTGAGATCATCATGAAAGCGGGATTACAACGCATTGACTGGAAATGATTTGGAATAAATAATTGAAACGTAAAGTCTGCTGTAAGTGTATAATATCAGCTATGTCTCACGGAAGCAAAACCTGGGAATTAATAAATAAACTGAAAACCAACTTTGAATCACGTGGAGAGCCATGGAAATGGCAATTATTTGGATAAGTCTTGAAATAGAAAAAGATCAATCATGATCAGGGTGAGAACTAAAGTGTATCATATCATACAAATGATTTCGAAACAAAAATAAACCTTGGCTGGACACTTGGTAGGAACTGATGATAACAGATAGAGCAAACAGCTAACAGATAGGAACAGTAAATGCAGTAGGAAAAGACCAGACATAGGATGGAGGGATTATATAGAATTATTCGCAAAGATTAACACAACAGTCATCATGGAAGGAGATTGGAAAGGTCTTCTTCTAACAGTGGACTTATAATGTCTGATGATATATATATATATATATATATATATAGAGAGAGAGAGAGATAGATAGATAGATAGATAGATAGATAGATAGATAGATAGATAGATAGGTAAATAACTGTGTATATATATGAGATATTTTTACAGTTTGCGTTGAAACTTTCATTTGGATTTTTTTTTTCCATAACACTCATGCATTTGCAAAAGTCATCCTAATAATTCAAATTTACAAATGTTTGCGTGTTAAGAATACATATATATATATATATATATATATATATATATATATATATATATATATATATATATATAAAGAAAATATCAGTAATACGAAGTAATGCAATATCCGATGTCTTCATTTCATGAAGTGCTCGATGCATTAAACATACAGTTAATCCTTTATTTCACTACTTATGAATAGAGACACATACACACACACACACATATACACATATATATATATATATATATATATATATATATATATATATATATATATATATATATATATATATATATATATATATATATATTAGATGAAAATTGGTTAACAAGAAAAAATGGTTTTCATCTCCTGTGAAATATTCGGTGAGACATGAGAAACGCCTGGTAATCTGACATACGAACAAATCAATCAATCCGCTCTAATTGCTTGAGCATCCGGGTTGCTCCTCTTAAATTTTTTTTTCTATCCAAGACAAAAAATAAGATGGAGTGGCGTGCTAGATAAATTTAGAAAGTACTGGCTCCGCAATGCCCATGTTAGAGAGGTCTAGCGAATTTTCGGGAAAGTCAGGCTCTAAAATGCTGTTTCTGCTGCTGCTACTGATGATGATATATATATGCAAACTCACCAAACATGTTTTAGTAAAATTACACACACATACATATTCATATATATGGCACAATTGGATAGGATTCATCCGTCATAATGATAATGGTGAAGAGACAAATTGGAAAGTTTTATTTTGTGATGTTTTTAAAGGAGCTTTTACGAAAACATCTCGTCTCTCCTCCATTATCATTTAAATAGATATAAATCATGATTTACACGCAAACAAATAACGGCCATCTATCTATATATCCGTCTGTCAGTCAATCTATCTCCATAACTACCTACTAACCAACCTACCCGTTTGTCTGTCTGTCTATCAATCTACAGACAAAAGTAAAGAATAGTTAAACTATACAAGTATATATGTGCGTATGTGTACATAAATTACTTGATTTGAAGGAAAAATATGCACCTTTTTATTCATCGTAACCACTGAACCGAATTTCATTTCTCTCTATTGTATTCTGTTCCAACTTATCTATCCATATATAAACCTACTTATGAACCTCTCTATCTATCTACCAACATGCCTATCTCTATATCTATCTCTCCATCCCTCTATCTCTGTACATCTATCTATACATACATCTATCTGTCTGTCTATCTATCTATGCTTCGATCAAATGTTAACCACTGGACCGAGTTCCATTCCCCTTCGTAGCATTTTGCTGGTCGTTCCCAAAAGATTAAATCCAATTCTTTATTTCTAACTGGATCAACAGCGACCATGCTTCATAAATATTATCTCTAAAAGCACAATTTATCACAATTTTGGCTATGTTCACACATGATCGCAACAGCTCACCTCTAAACGGAAAATACTTCGCGCATTTCCAATAAAAATCTGCTTGAAGAATTTCTTGAAGTATTACTCAGTCGTGTTGAAGCTTCTAGTACAGATGGAAAGGAGAGAGAGGTAGACAGAGAGAGAGAGAGAGAGAGAGGTAAAGAGAGAGAAGAAGAGAGAAAGAGAGAAAAATAAGGAGAGAAAGAAAGGAAACGAGAGGTAGTGAGAGAGAGAGAGAAAGGGAGAGTTATAAACACTGAAAAGGCGAACATAAAATCGGCGTGTATGCAAAGTTGGCGGTCTACTGTTATTCTATCAACATGAATGTCTATTCGGTAATGTGTATGTGTGTGTGTGTGTGTGTGTGTGTGTGTGTGTGTGTGTGTGAGTGTCTGTGAGCGTCTGTGTGCCTGTGTGTGTTTCTTTGGGTTATATTTATGTATATATTATTCTCTCCACATATAGATGTTTGTTCGTACGTACACAAAAGATTTACGTGTCGGGAGTTGCGAATTCTTCTAGAAGAAAAAGTATCTGTTTCACATTAAGTATCGAATAGAAAGATCATGTATGTTTTCAACTGTGTATGTATTGGCGAACGAATGGATACGCAAATTTGTAGCAGTACATATATAAACATATACATATATATATCTATCATATATACGTACAATTTTCTTGATTTGGCCTTTCCTGTCCAGCTGTATGCATATCTGCGCTTCTGCCTCACTATCGAACAGACCCCACCTATCTCTCTCTCTCTCTCACTCTTTCTCTCTCTCTCTCTTTCTCTTGCATTCTCTCTCTCTCACTCACTCTCTCTCTCTCTCTTTCTCTTGCATTCTCTCTCTCTCACTCACTCTTTCTCTCTCTCTCTCTCTTTCTCTTGCATTCTTTCTCTCTCTCTCTCATACACACACACACACACACATATATATAAATATATATATATATATATGCAGACATTTACTAAATTCAGCTAACTTCGGCACAAGGCCAAAAAGAAGGAAATGGAACATAGAGAGATTATGCTGTGCCAATTTACTAAACGGGGGTGGCTTGCCTACATAAAAAAATAATAAACGAGCAAACTCCTAGCTTTTATCGGGGCTCGAATACCGACCGCTGGGAAATAAGCGATCACTTCCACCACGGAGCAAGCCAGACGGATATGTTTGGTGGATGTACATATATTACCGTATGATTGATTCGGTGATATCCCCAGTGATTTCATGAAATCCCCAGTGATTTCGTGAAATCCCCGGTGATTCTGTGAAATCCCCGGTGATTCTGTGAAATCCCGATGGATCTTAACAAATCCCTGAACATGTCAGCACTCGATGTAATCCCTATTCTCACAGTCAGTGTAATTGTAGCAATGTAGTCAGGTTGATAAGCTTGTGATGATGACCATTACAGCTCTAATGAATACATCATTGGGTACCTCATTTCAGTGACCTTGTGCCAAACTACGCTTAACTTGGTGAATATCGAGTACACCCAGCTCCGGTACTTACAGTGTATATACAGGTGACCCTAGCAACACCTTGTTTTGCACTGTGTCAAACCTTCGTCTATTTTCTCATTTAATTTCGCTCCTAGGGTTTTTGGCACTATTCCAAGTGCACCCACGATTATGAGCACGAACGTAACCTTCATATACTACACCTTCCTTAGCTTTCATTAGGAACAGTCAACAAAAACTGTCAACACCAGTTTCTTCAGTCTTTAAATCGTTCTCTGTGGCTGACTGGCTGTTCGGCTATGTATGTATCATACGTACAGTCCTCACCAATGGAGCTAGGAGGCCGAAAAATTTAAACATTTATTTCTTATGCCCACAAAAAAACGTTTTCTTTTTGCTTTTTTGACCTTCCACTCCCGCCAGTAGGTTTTTAGTGGGGGATTTAATTTGTAAATTCATGCCAAATTGGTCCCTTATTTTGTGTCCAGCAGCATCCACGTTTGTTTTTTTTAATTCAAATTTTTTTTGTAACAATTTCCCAACCAAAGAAGTAAATTTAATCGCAGATCAACTCTTTCCCCAATGTTCTAATTGATCGCTGCCAAAACGGCATGCTATGACAGTCTCTATTGAGTGACTAACCAGACCTGTTTTATAATTTTTGTTTTTAGTAGTAGTTCCCTCATCATCATCATCTTCATCATCATCATTTCTAAAACTCAGTGGGGCTCTTTTTTCATCAAATATTGTTTCATCGTGGTTAGAAGGCAAATATTTTATCAACATTTGAGTCTAAGTGATTTTTTCGATTTTCATTGTAAATATTGGAGATCGTCAACCCGCTATTTGTCCGCTCACTGACGTTGTCCATTAATATGTTGGTTCTGTGTCTAGCCAACACTCTGCCTTGGCCCATTACTAACACTATCACTGACAAACACAACCGAACAATTGATTGTACCAACATACATCGATAGGCTATTAAGGGTGGGCGTAGTTTTACGTACCCGGGGTGCACATTCGTTCATGAGAAATAGAAGTAGCTATATCAGGAGCTGTAAGAACCAGGAGCTACAACACAGAACTGTGTGATAGTCCAGGCATGACGGTGTGTGATCAGTGATCACTTCATGTATATGTGTGATTGTTTATAAGTATATCTGTATTTTTATATACGCGTACATATATAAGCGTTCATATCGGAGACGCGCACGCTGCGCAGGCGTACTGGTTCACAGATTCATGCTAACGTTAGTGCGCGCGAGTCTGTGTATTTGTGTGAATATGTGTGTGTGTGTCTGTGTGTGTCTGTGTGTGTCTGTGTCTGTGTGTGTCTGTGTGTCTGTGAGCGATAGATGGGAAAAATATCAATTGAAGCTGATTGTGTGGGTATATATATTCATATAACTTGAGTTGATACGGAAATTCGCCAACAGGCAGATTATCATAAAATGCAACAATGTATATATATGATTGTGTGTTTGTGTTTTTATCTATATCTATATCTATATCTATATCTGTCTATCTATCCATCCATTCATATATATATATATATATATATATATATGCATATATAATTCTATTCGTGTGTGTGCATATTTGCAAGTGTTTGTGCTTATCCATGTAGGTATATAAATGAACACAAACACGCACACACATATATGTGAACAAAATGATAAATACGTACATATGAATGAATATAAACATACACATATGTGTTCATATATTATTCTCTTCAACTGTCTGTATGTGTGTACATACAAGTATCTATGTGTATGTGAATAATTCTTTTTTTATCATTCTCTTCATCCGTTTATACGTCTGTCTCTCTGTCTTTGTCCGTCTGTCTGTCTCTCTCTTTCCCCCTCTCTCTCTTTCTCTCTCTCTCTCTCTCTCTCTCTCTCTCTCTCTCTATATATATATATATATATATATATATATATAGAGAGAGAGAGAGAGAGAGAGAGAGGGATAGATATATATGGATAGATGGATAGATAGATAGAGAAATGTATATGTATCAATAAATGTTCCAGTTCCCGAATGAAGAGTGAAGGCTAACCTGATAAGAAAAATACATAGATAATCGATTTTCAGTCAGCATACAAGAAAGTGTGATTGTCTTTTTGCATTAATTAAGGAATCGATTCCGACGAATACGCTTTTGGAAATTACTCCCCATTTATAGTTTTTACGGTGTCATATCTGCAGGGGTCATTCATTCATTCATTTCTTATCACTCGCAGCCGCGCCAGTTAGAGGGTTAAGTGGGTGGATAGGGGAACTGTGTAGTGTGGAGATCGCTTCCCTCGATAGGAGGATTAACGGGATCGCAATTTGATGCTTTTTGCATGATCCTCAGCTTCTTATAGTATCTGGTGTCGACAGGCAGTCACCAATCTAGGTACAGCCCAAGATCGACGTTGCTCAATTCCGGTGATCGTTCGAGAACCAGTGTATCCGACACAATTTTGTCTGTAACGTTTGGTTCTTTTGTGTATGCTTGTATCTATTCTGTTTTATTCAATCAGCGTGCATATTCGTTTACAAGTCGAAAGCACCCAGATAGCGCACACATCTGCCGACGCCACACGCAAAAAACCGAATGTAAAGAAAATATAAAAAACAGGGCAGTAAATTGGAAATGCACAAATATTGAGTTACTTCACTTGAAATTTAAATCCAGCCAATTCATTAACTGCTTGTTTGTAACCCCTTTTTCTGGTAAAATAATTTGTTTCCAAATATATGCCGATTGAAAACAAATCCCTGCGTGCACCCAAAAATTTTCACAAAATTGAAATTCTTTGAGAAATAATGGAGATACTGTGTTGACAGATAGACAGATGGACAGATAGAGACACGAGTGGGTACATACATCCCCTCCAACTTCGTTGGCAGAGGTAAATTAATCATCTACCTGGGTACATTATTGTGCATTGTTGAGGATTTTCGTGTAGTATCAGTTTTTGAGTCGACAGCGAAATGAATGTTGCATTACTGACGTTTTTATTTCTTTCGGTTACCAGAATATTAGTGTAGAGTGTGCAGGGGTATCCTAACGGTTGATGGCATAGAGAATGGGATTGGCTCACAGCTGGGGTAGTTTGTGATTGTATTGACATCCTTGGGAAAGGTGTGAATGTCCCTCTTCTTTTTGGTCAAATCAGAGGTCATTCCTTTCTAAAAGCAAAATGTAACCCAGAAAAATCTAACCGGTGTGCTATTTAGAGGGGAATGTATGCCCCCTGACCCTCGACTATTGCAATGAAGGACCCAGCATGGTACCACGACTATCTACCAGATCATGATATAATTTCAATTTGATTCTGATGTTCGGGTACCAGTCAAATCCATGATACTTAATGTATACATGAATTTGATCATTAAGCTCAGTATCTATCTATCTATCTATCTATCTGTCTGTCTGTGAACGTATAGATAATTTACTGCGTATGACTATGTTTAGTCTATTCTTGCACAAGCCCACGAATGGGGACACCCAGTGAGTATAAAACTCTCTATCGTGGTAAGAGTCTGATGAGACTATTTTCTACTCCACGCTGACAAACCTATACCATTAAGTACATGTACATTTATACTAATATATGTTATACACATTCACATCTATCTATTTATCTATCGATACAAATTTTTATCTGCATGGTAATTGACGTTGTACTGTAGTTAGCAAGCTAGACTACTAGAGCAATTGACTAAAGTAGTCAGCCTGATCCACTCAGGGTGCCCAGCTGTTGCAGCTTCGCACCAGATTAAGCTAAGGCTTGAACACGTCTACATACCTACGTACACACACACACACACACACACACACACACTATATATATATATATATATATATATATATATATATATAGTGTGTGTGTGTGTGTGTGTGTGTGTTTATGTGTGGTTTGCGTGTCTGTGAGTGAGTGTGAATGTACAAGATTATTATTTTGAGATCTTTTACTGTTACATTGGTTCTCGTGCAATCATCAAAGTTAAGCAGCATCGAACCTGTTCAGTAGTTAGATTGGTGACCACTCAGAAATCCCAGGCGCTATAAGCGAGAATAATGAGGTGGATGAAACCAGTTCGGGTGCTTGTCACCTCCAAGTCTATTTTGTATATCACAAAGAAGGAACTCGTAATATTTGAAGTCTGGGTATGGATCAATGATACGGTAGCCAGCAAAAAGGCAGTAGTTTTCAAGTTTGAATTTGGTGTCAAAAGATGATCAAAATTTTACGGTTGTTCAGTAGAAAAGATTCTTGAGCTTTCTTTTACCCTAGAGCACTGCAATATAATACTTCTTAAGACTTAAATGGCGATGGGCAGGCCACGTTGCAAGAATGACAGACAACCGATGGACATCATGACTCACAACATGGATCTCCAGAGATCACTTCCGAAACCGAAGCCGGCAGAATGCAGGATCGAGAGATGAACCGGACAATTTCAGAAAATACCGGCCCTGCGACGCCCGTGGTAGAGAAGTGAGGTGAACCCTGGGGAAGGTCAATGTCTAACGACTGACGTTAAAAGACTGATGATGATGAAAAACCGTGGAAAAAATCATGGATATACAGGATCCCCCGCTATCTAAAAGTGGAGCCTCCCTATGGAGGATTTTCGTAAGCCAGAATGACGTAAATCAAAGATGCAATTACTATTGATTTATAAGGCTAAATATATTGAGTGTCTCCAAACCCTAGGAATAATGTTAGCTAGTCAATGCAAAGTTATTGGAAATTGTGTCGGTGGGAGTTGTAGGGAAACTGGGGTGTAGGAAAGAAACAAAGAGTGTGTGCGCTGCCTCTGTGATGGTTTGTTGCAAAACAAAAGCTGAATTCTGTTTTTGCTTTTTACCTTAAAAAGTGAAAAAGTGGCGCATGGCTAGCTTTCGAAAAGCGGGAAACGATGAAACTAAACAAACTCGTTGCAATGGAAGAGTCCGTTGCTTCTAATCGTTTGTAGAAGATAATTTTATCAACAGAATTGTTACCTTCAAGTGGACGAGTCTATGTTTAAGAACAGACAACCAAGAAACTCACTCTGTTCATCATATAAGTTGATTTGCTGCAGTCAAGCAACTAATTCTTTCTTTCTCTCTCTCTCTCTCTCTCTTTCTCTCTTCCTCTTTCTCTCTCTCTCTCTCTCCATACACACACACACACACACACATATATATATGTGTGTGTGTGTGCGTGTATGTGTGCATGTGTGTATGCGTAATGAATCCTTGATTCTATAAACCCCGACATAACGTTGTTTTCGTCTTTATTGTTATATGATATTACCTTTCATTTTTCTCTTAAAATGACCCGGTATTGTTTAATTATGCCTAATATAAATCTTATTCATGAAAACATGAGTCTGTGAGTGATTTTAGATGAGATTTTGGTTCACTGCCAAAAAAAGCTTCAGAACCACTGAACAACACTGTCAAAAAGGAAAGTAAATATTACATATTCTTCATTGTATTTTGATAATACATGTCATACTGTGATGTAGATTGTATCAAAGTATCTTTCAACATTTAAAGGGCTGCCTAGGTTATAATCCGATTTACCGAACCTTTTTGCATGAAAGGACAACCTTTACTCATATTAATTTGTTGAATGGAGGTTTACTATATGTGTGTGTATGCATATACATGCACACACGAGCATACTCACACATACACACATGTATATATATATATATATATATATATATATATATAGATAGATAGATATATATATATATATATATATATATATATATATATATATATAGATATAGATATAGATATATATATAAATATTCACACACAAATATATGTATATATATAAATATGTATATATATATTACAAATTGCCAAATTTAGCGCATTTCTCATATTGACTGCACGAAAATCCATCATTTAGCACTATTTTCAGCCAATTTTCAGCTATTACATAGACATTTTAAGCCTATCCAGCCAATTCTAATGATTAAAATGGCCATAAAAAAGCGAAGTGTTTTTACCACATTTTTTTTTTTTTTTTTTGTGGGGTGACGTTTTTTTCTTGGTCGATTAAGCGCAAACTGATCTCTCGATTTGGCAACATTTCACTCTCTGTTACCATTCAAAGCTTTAACCATGGGTATACGCTAGCAAATATGGTTGTACTTCTGAAGGATTGCGTTTGTGCACTGTGATATAAAGAATGTGACTGCTGTATGGAACTGGCAAAGCCGTTTCCATGTCGCCAGGCGAACATTTGTATTCTTCTGCATTGAAAATCCCAAAACTAGGAGATAGCCGAGCATAAACGTATGCAA
>OY735218.1:18667552-18725052 GCA_963457665.1 Thysanoteuthis rhombus
TACTATTTGAATTTGTCTAGCTCGTCTCTCTATCTAATATTCTGCTTGTGATCTCGGGAGATCCATGTCGTGAGTCGCGATGTCCATCAGTTGTCCGCCATTCGTGCAACATGGCCAGCCCATTGCCATTTGAGACTTTTAATGGATGCCTGCGTGCAGCTGCAAATTTTCGTTAGACAAGTAGAAGGACAAATCGATCGTAAAATTCTGCCAGTCATGTCAATAAAGCAAAATATTCGGCCCTAGCGTGTCTACTGTTATCACAATCATTCGCTCTAGGCTGCTTATCGATTATACGATGCCTGAAAATGTCTCCTCTTGGGAGGGAGACTGAATGTAAGCGTAAGAGCATTGGTGGATTAACTACAAAGCTGAGTAAGCTCACCCTAGGGGCCCGGAAGAAAGGGAGCGCCACACGAGAGTAGAAAAATGTTGAACTGAGCCCTCTGATGACTGTTTTGGATTATATTTCAGTAATTTTGCATACATATTACCGAGTGCAACGCGATTTTCGCTCCTGGGTAGTGAGAGTTATTCTTCATTGCTTACTCGTGAAAAATGAAAACAATTTCGTAGAATGAAATATAAAATATGATTTTTACGGAGTTTAGCTCGTTTGATGCAAGGCCACAATAATGATTGAAATTTCAGGAGTTTCATGTAACACTTAGTAATTTCCAGGAATCACTAAAGTTTTTATGGAATCACTGTAACGCACACACACACACACACACACACATACACACACACACACACACACTTGTTTGTTGGGTGGATCGCACTTTTCCTCGATCTCTACATTTCTACACTATCAAATTACTACAACTATATTTATATACATATACACATATGTGATGATTATGATGACATTTTAGTCGGAACTATATTTTGTTCGGCACCGGTTGAAAATGTAGTATCACATTCTGTTGGATGTAAATCATCCATTTGTTGATATATATATATATATATATATTAGTCCAGAACAAATTATTGATAAAAAGTGTACATTTACCTTCATCAAACTTACCAGATTTAATCTTCTGAAGATTGGCTATCATTTTCAGATGTCAGTGTAGAAGGACAGGGACCATTTCTCGTCAAATATGAAGTCATTGAACCTACAGCTTGTAATACATTACCTGGTATACTTAATCCAAAATTACCCTATGGTAGCGCATTTCACTTAGGATTTTATGAAATCGCTGGTTTCACAATCTTACTGTAGCTCACACGAGCACACACAAGCATATATATATATATATATATATATATATATATATATATATATATATATATATTGAGAGAAAGAGAGAAAGAAAGAGAGGAAATTTCTTAATCCAAATTTAACTGTCAACTTTGGTTGTAGCAGTATTGTTTCTATTCTCTTTTTCAATTTCGTTTATGATCCTCTTAAAGAATACTCTAACTTCAACATTCGAATGAGGCTATATCTAGCCATTCTAACCGGTTAAATTGGGAAAAAAATCAGCCAGATATGGCTGGAAATTGTCTAATTTGGCAACACTAGAAGTGTGGACTTCACATCAATAGGTTTGTCCAACAAATCGTCTGCAGACGACAAATGCATCAGTTTGAATATCATACAGGTATGCTTAGTTACTAAATAGAAACTGTCATGTCACCAATATCTCTAGGCAGGGAGATGATCAATTAAAAAATTTGATTAAGGGCTGATCACTGAGTAAGCAGAATCATACTTTGTAAATTGAACTTCCTGAAAGTGTAGGTTAGGAATGAAAATACAAAAAGGTTCTTTCTAAACGAAATGAAGAATTCTGTTTAATCGTTTAGCCCTCTAGCTCCATTGGTAGAGCTTGCACGTGCGATATATACACAGCAAGCTAGCCAGACAGACGCACACTCTGATTGAAAAAAAAATGAATAAACCTGTTGACAGTTTTAATTGACGGTCGAAAAATGAATTATCCAATTTCTCTATTTCTCCACTCAATCATTCTCTCAGTCTCTCTGTATCCATAGGTAGATATGGGGGAAGATCTCAGCAGAAAGGCAACAACCTTTATCTTCAGAACCGATTGCGTGACCTCTATGTAACTAGGCAACCGATCAGAGGGAACTATACTACGCATGCATGAACAAGCACTTTTCTTTTGTATTACCGAGTCGGCAATGAGACGACATTGAGTGAGTTTGTGTACTGTGTGACCTTTGCACTTGCAATGCAGTGTTAGAAAGACCTGTTCAGAGTTTTCAAGATCAAAGGATGGAGACGGTTTTGTAAGGAAAATTTGCAAAAAAAATATCCAACTCGTCCTTGTTATACACATATAAAGCATATCTTTTGAGGCTTTTTGCCAATCATGGACGGTTTTATGAGTCCCGTTATTGAGAATAAATTCCCTTGCTGCAATACTGTAGCAGGCATTCAAACATTTTCAAATAAACAGTTTTCATTTCATCGCAACCATAATCATTTTCATCACCACCATCACTACCATCAACATTGCAAATATCTCATCTTTATTTACGGCATGGGAAAGATGTATGCCCCTGGAGCGAATATGGAAAATTGTGGACACCCGTGGAGGAGATGGCGAAATAAGAATTCTGGTGCGAATTGGTCACGCAGGGAACTTAGTTAAGTATAGAATAACCACGACCAACATCAAATCCTATCTTCCTTCCTGGCTCCGTGCCACGTTCATATCTAGACACTTGTGTTGTATCTTCATTCTCGTATTCTCTATGTAATTTCTCCATTACATTTGTATTTTTTACTAATAAATAATATCCCTTCTGAATAAACGAATGTTCGGGCACGTATCAACGAGTGTATACGTGAGGAATTATTGAAAATGAAGAATGAAGACAGTAACTCTGTATTGTACATGTAAATCAACGCGAAAATACATTCAATGATATACAGCTTCCCCCGTTATCCGAAAGGAGAGTTTCCTAATAGAAGCCGTTCCTAAGCCGAAATAGCGTGGAGCAAAGCAGCGATCACAATAAATCTATCTGGAAAAATCTTTTGAGCGTCCTCAAACTTGAAAATATTAGGATGGCATGTCGGGCTTGACCGTCAGAGGTCATGGTGATAGAAAGTCGAAGGTATTGGCGCGTACAAGAGTGAGGAAGAGGCTATGCGCTGCCTCTATGATGGCTCGCGGCAAAACAGAAATTGAACGCTATTGTCGCTTTTTGCTTTTCGGAAAGTGGTGCAAATCGAAATTTTTGAAAAATAGAGGCTACCTTTATTTGAATTCAAGAAGATGATTATTCGAAGGAAAAAAAGCCCATTGTTCACAATGGTGGGTAGGAGATTTTTGATCATCAAACTTGTAAAATTTAGGAAGAAGAACCAATAGCTACGGACAGAGAACCGATATATATATATATATATATATATATATATATATATATATATATATATGCAATGCTCTTCCAACATGGAATGGAGCACTCTGGTTGATGGGGAATATATATATATATATATATATATATATATATATATATATATATGCGCGCGCACGCGAGTACGTATGAGTTCTCGCAATTATACAATACAGGGAAACTATGTTATTTAATATATTTCTTCTTACACAATAAAACAAATGGAAAAATATTTACTCTATTTACACATTCAAATGTAGCTGTTACTTGAAAATATCCTGATGCGTAAAACAAAATAAAGAATGTATTCAATCCGTTCGACAGAGCTTCTGGGTATGTGACATCAATACTTCTCCCATCGGGTGCCAGTATGAAAAGATTGCTTTTTCGAATTCCAATCTAAAACCACTTTCTCGTTATACACAATATTTTATAACCAAAAACGGAGGAAAAAATCAATCTTATTTATTGAATGAAGTACTCCAACACGCTATTTTCATCAACTTTCGACTGCTTTTTACCGGATATTTTTTGTATAACTTTCATTTTGGCCATGGTTCTATTGCAACGAATAATGGCGCATCCTTGAGTAAAGAGTAGGCCTTCGGTGAGAATCAAAATCACTTCCTCATATCCAAAAGGGGTTTATTTATTTTTATCACTAGGCCACAATGACCTTCATGGATTGGCAGAAGCTGATCCAATTTTTATACTCACTCCCCTCGAATATCGGCACCAGATGTATGTTGTTTACGTCTTGTGATACATTATTGAACTTTGGTACGCGCTGTTATTCTTTACCATCGAAACAATGGCTCAATTTGAAAGTTATTGATATAAAAAGGAACTAAAATTAAGATGAAGGTAAAGACTAGTGAAAACTTTATGAGAATAATGTGTTAAAATACTTCATCCAGTTCTATCAATAAAGAGTGATTTATTAAGACTACCAGATCTCATACGTAAGAATGGCTTGAATTGAAAGTTGCTTGAAAAGTAACTGAAATTAGAATTAAGGTAAAATTCAATCATAATGTAATGAAAATGAAGAAAGAAAATCAAGTTATTTTAGCCCTTTTAAGTAAAAAAAATAGCTAAAATGCGATTTTAATTAAAGAATAGCCTCTGCTGACCTCCAATGACCTTGTAGGTCAGCTTCACCTATCGTATATTTTTCCCTCCAACTTAACGTCACATACCAATTTATCTCCAAGAGTGTAATTGTTTGGCCTTGATGCTGATTAAAAAGATCACAAACTACTTCTGCCTTCAGAGATCTCCAGTGACTTCGGAGTTCGAATTTTGCTCGTATCCGCCACAACACTCATGAGGTGAAAAACCTTTAGCCGTCATTCATATAACTCGCTCTATTTTGATGGATATTGCTCTAATTGACTAGAAATTACACGCTGTACTGTTTGATGACTTCTGGTGACCCCGAAACCGACCTCATACAGCCCATGCCACTTCTAGTGAGTCTCCATGCCTAAGATTGAGTCATTTGGAGTTATCATTTACGCATGAAAATGGCACAGATATCCAAACCCTCTCTCGAGCAGAAGCCTCCAATCTTTATGCGTGTATACATGAATATATATATATATATATATATATATATGTATATATATATATATATATATATATATATATATATATATGTATACATATATATATATATATATGTAAATATATATATATATGTATATATATGTATATATATATATATATATATATATATATATATATATATATATATATATATATATATATATATATAATCATTGCATAACATCTGAAAAACTGCAGCTCAATGGCAGAGGGCATAATGTAGCAGAATAGGTTTCTCACTCTGGAGTTGGCTTGAATCAGAACAAAAGTTCCCCGACTATGCAATAGAATACGCTACATGAATTACATTACAAGTAATAAGTTACAGAGAATAGGCTCCAAGTAATACGCTTTACCCTGCAATTGATATTCAAGAGTTTCAAATAAAAATAACGCATTTATAATTGTAGAATACATTATATGTAATTGGCTACATTGAATCCACTACATAGAACACATTTCTTGGAAAACAGTCCAAATTCAATTACATCGAATACACAGCAAAGGATACAATACGACTAATATGCTACGGACAATCAACTATATCGAATGCTCTGCATAGAAGATGCTGCATAGAATATAATCTAAGCATAAAATTAGCATGTTCATTTGTTTGTTTGCGCTCAAATAGGAAGATCTCATTGGTTAATTTACCTTCTTATCGTGAGAAAACAATATAAATGATGACGTAGAAACTCTTAAAACTAGATGTCTAATCATACATTCAAACAGCTTGGGATGAGTTGACACTTTGAAAAAAAAACTTTAAAATAGGATATTTGGGCTATCAAAACTAAACGACCGAATAAATAAGCTTTAGGGTACTCAGTGCTGATCCATACATAATGCTGTCATTTTGAACGAGTGTATTTTCATAGAAATATCTAGGTTAAATTTTATATCCGTATCTTGGTATCAGGGCATGGGAAAATAGAGACGGGAGTTTAATTTTTGTCGCTTTTTTAAACTTATGAATCTTTTGCAACCAGTTGGGCTCAAGCTCGGGCCTTTAGTCTTTTTATCTTCATCTATGCATGAACTCATCGAACCACTGAGTTCACATTGATAACCAGCATCACCACTCTTGTCAGCAGCAACACCCTTTGAATGTTCGTCATCGGACATGGACCTTCACCCCAAATTCTCCAGACTTCTCGATTGTGGAAGTTGTGGTACCACTATATTTAGATCCTTTCCAAATGTTCACGCTATCTTATTTTTGCCGGTCAGGTTTTCACATATGATCTTTAGGGATCCAAGTTGTGGATCCTGGTGTCCACTGGTTGTCTAACATTCTTGTAACATTGCCAATCTATTTCTGTTTTAGTTTTCAATTGTTTTTTTTTTTCATCATAATTCTGATCCTCGTTTTTTCTCAAACATAACGTGCTGTCTTGTGATCCACAACGACTAAATTTCAAGTTTTCTGCTTATGTTTCAATTAGAAGATCACCTGTAGATACCAAATTTATGATACTTTTGGTTTGTTTCCAAGGAATTCACTCTGAATTATTAGTCGACATAATTTCCAAGTAGGTCGCAAACTTCATATCCACGTCGTTGGCATATTTCACGATGAAATTCTAATAGTGATGAATCCTATACAGAGTTCCAAATGGTCCAAGATATCAATAAATAACATACAAACCTGAAAGAAGCTGAAAATAAATAGAAGAAAGAAGTCAATTTTGTGATACTAGAAAGCAGAGGAGGATCCAGGATTTTGAGAAGGGAATTCATACATTGTGTTCTGCACAGGGCGAAGTCTTAAAATAGATATTTTCACCAACGAACTTGGATGAAAAAAACATATTCGAAACATCTGAATAAAAAATATGTAATCCAGCAATTTTCACTTACATTCGAGCCGTATCTTTTAGCATTAGAATCGATGAGAGAGCAAAATGAAAAAAATGAAATTTACCGAAAAAAAAAATGAATAGAGAATCACAAAAAAATAAATGAATAAAATCCATCTTACTTACTGTGACGGCCATAAACAAATATATCCCTACTACCTTTTTTATAGATAGTTAATTATCTTTTAATTGACACATGTCAGTATTTTATGATATCTGGTGGAAGATTATACAATCAAAATGGACATTATCAGGTATTATTTATGATTTATGACCAAATTCTACGGAATTAAAACCGTGCCAAATTATTTTTTCGTGGATGTTTTATCATTTTTGGACGGTAACATATTCGTATTTTTGGCAAACGAGTTTCAGAGCCGTAGAGTTTGGTCATAAAGAATACCTGATATTATCTGTTTTTAATTATGTGATGTTCCACAGAGAAAACTATCTTCCTACAAATATGGCAGGTGTATTCTCATTTATGGGCGATACTGTATATTAGATGAAAAACAAATAAGTGCTTTTTTGCTTCTGAGGTTAATTTATGATTACTTAGGATCATTCGGAGTTTTTATTTTATTTATAAAATTCTTTTACCTAGATATCTCTTTAATTTAATTATGCTCTGCTTGAACAAGAGGTCCAGACCCCCTGGATTCACGCCTGGAGAATTCATTATTCTTATTCTGGTGTTCTTACAATTTGTTCCTCGAAACGAACCATTTCCCTGCAGACAAGGCAAGACGACAAATACCAGGCGTCAGCTCAGTAAAGCCGTTGCTAGGAAACGAGGGCAGATTTGAATTTCCCAGCCGATAATAATAATGGGCGAATAGAAAGTAGCCAAGGAATAACATCGAACAGATTACGCAACCCAACAAAAATGGATGAGTTATTCCGTCTTTGATTTTTTTTTTCTAGTTTTTATTCATTTTATTTTTGGCCTTCAACGTTTGTGGCCGATATTAGTTTGCTTAATCCAGAAAAATCGATCGTTCTTCCCAGGAACAGACATCGGTTTTGCATGCACGATCTAATAACAAAGTGACCGCAAAGGGATTTATATTATATTATATTACATTATAGAGCGTCATATGTTGCATTGTATCATATATTATATTGCATTTCAGTGTATTATATGGTATTGTACCGTTTTGTGAGATATTGTGCTATGTTATATAGAGTATTATATTATGTTGTGTTACATCGTATCGACTAAAAAAAAAGATGGACTTTGAAGTGCTTTTTTCCCAAGAACTGACATTAGGCTTGCATTCGCTGTCTAAAAGCAAAGTGACCGCTTAGGTTATAGGTTATACTATACTGCATCTTAGATTGTTTCATATTGCATTATATTGTATATTCTATCATATTAAGCCTGATAAATTGACTGACACCATTTTAGGTACTTGTTGCCTTTAAGTCTAATTAGCATATTGCTACTGGACTAAGTGAGTGACAATTGATGCTAAATAAGAACAGTCTGTATAACGGCACTACTTACTAATACAGTATCGCCCATAGATAAATTCACCCTTAGGACTTATTTTATAGAAAGTTGATTTTCTTCTTCAACAAACATTACAGGATTTTATCATCTCTTGTGGAACATTTCACTATTAAAATTGATATTGTCAGGTATCATTTATGAACTGAAATCTGTTTCCAAAACATATTAATATGTTGCCGTCCAAAAATGAATACGACCCTGAATAAATTACTTTAGGGAGCTATTATACTGCAGACTTTGTTCTTAAATAATACTCAATAATATTCGTTTTGATCGTGTAATATTCCTGTAGAAATAATTAAAGTCTGATATATTTGGGTTTAGAGAAAGATTTACTTATAAAAAGTGGTAAAAGTTTACTTATTTATAGGTATCACTGTGTTTTATATCATATTGCATTTTGGCGTATGAGATGGTATGATACCTTTTTTAGATGCTACATATCGTTTTGTTAGATTTAATGGCTTGTTCTCATGTGTTGTGTTACATTCTATTAACCAAAGGCAGATCGGCATGGGAGTCGAATAAAAAGAGAACTCGTTAGCTCACTCAAAAATTGAACAATTAGCATTAAAACTTGAATTCAGGTAAATAGAAATAAATTGTATTGAAGGAGGAATATGGTCACAATAAATTCCTTATATGACATTGTAACGTTTCCCCCAAAATAGTTTTTATAAAACATCTAGAAATATCTCATCAATAGAACCGTCAAAATAAGGGCCCTAAAAGGTCAAAAACGCACCCAAAAGAAATTAGGAGGTTTCTAGTGGAATATTAATGGTAATTTCAAGTCTATAGATAAAACAGTATGGCCGGGAGCACTGGGACATACAAACACATAACAAACACACAAGTAAACACAAAAACGTACGCACATATAAAAAAGATAGAAATATTTGCCACCTTCGATGGCTATGGTGAGTCATCAACTCTCCTCCACATCTGGTGGCTATGATTGTTCAATGTTGAAGAACAGGGAATAAAAACAAGTATGGCAGTTGTAGGGTCAAACTCCACTTCTTCTATTCCAAATGAAAATGATTCTAATATATATATATATATATATATATATATATATATATATATATATATATATATATATATATATATATATATACATATACATATATATATATATATATATATATATATATATATATATATATATATATATATATATATATATATATATATACTAAATTTGAAGCTATATTAGACTTGTTAGTTTAGCTCATTTGGTTAGAAAGCCGTCTGCTACCAGGTCATGATTTCATATCAAAGTAGGGAAACTTTATATATATATATATATATATATATATATATATATATATATATATATATATATATATATATATATATATATATGTATACATATGTGTGTGTGTGTGTGTGTGTGTGTGTGTGTGTGTGTGTTTGGAATAGAGTTTCGAGTCTGCAGTGGATGAATTCTATATTCTATTCTTGTCTTTCTAAAACACGATCTGATACAGATTTCCCATACAATCTGAAGCTCATAAAAAAGATTCGTAAGCCTGGATGGCGTTAAGCGAAGAAAAAATTACCACCATTTATATCGGACAATACTTTTAGTTTTCCCATGTACCCAAAATGGGGATGATAGTATAAATCACTGAATCGTTTACACCGTGTTGGAAGCAGAACTTGATACCCGTACTGGACTCGTTCAAGGCTCGAATTATTTGTTAGCGTACTTGGAAAAACGCACGCGGCTCATTTGGGAGATAGTTGCACCACATTTCTTGGGAACAACTTATTTTGTATAACTGTTCATTTTAAGCGGCTCTTTAATACGTGTTTAGTCGATATAAATTAGTAAAGAAACAAATCACGAAATAAAATGCTTCCGAAATGAGACTCGACTAGTCACTCAATTTTTTTGTATTTTGAATACCCCCCCAAAAAAAAAAAAAAGAAAGACTGGCGAAATTTCGAAGACGTAAAATGCACGTGACCAGGAGACTCCCCCGCATTTATGTTTTCCAAAATGCGCCTCCTTTTACACTGCTACTAGAGATACTTTCATTACGTATCGTCTACGAGAGAAACCCTGATACCATTTACGTAACCAGGCATAGCATAATGGTTAAAAGAATGGACACAGATATTTGAGGTCTAATTCATATTAAGATTCATGAAAATACTCTGAGAGTTAAAGGAAAAAAAAAACCTTTCTACGGAGTGCTTGGTCAGCAGTAATTTAGGTTATGTACTCCATGTTTGTAGAGTGAGTTTTGTTATATATGATATTGCATTTTATTGAATAAAATTGTATTGTGCCATTATGTTTTTAGATATTACGATGTATTGTGATATATTTCATAGTGTATTACGTTATCTAGTGTTACAGTGTATCAATTAAAAAAACACTGAGTCCTTTTCATAGGAACAGACACTAATCTTGCATTCGCTGTCTTAAAGTAAAGTGACTGCTTGAATTATTTGTCATATCATATAACCTCGCACTAGCCTTGCTGTTATGGCGGCACCCCCAGGGATTTATGAGTGCTGTTATAAAGATTTAGCCGTTATAATGGATATGTGTATAATAAATTTATTAACAGTGAGAAAGCGAAGAGTACTGACAAAAAAAATGTCTTTTTTATCATGAAATAGTCCAATGCCTTATATTCGGGTTATGGGCTAGCAATTAAAATGAATTGACCAATAGACAAGAATGTTGCAAAAAATAGAAAAAAAAATGTGCTGTTACAACATGTGTGTCATTAAATAGTGCCGTTAGAACGAGCTTCGTTACAAAGGTAATTCACTGTATGAAAGAGTTTCCAAAACCATGTCGACGTTGACGTATTTGCTTCTCAGATAGATTTTACAAGTACGAGGCTATTCGTGTGCAAATCTATTTGTTCTGCTTTAAAACTAGAATTCTTTCCCCTCGGTGAATATGTGGTAACGTGCGTCGAAACGGAATATTAGCAACAAATCAGCAAGTTTTTTAAAAGTCTATCTTATAACAAGCAACAGGTCTGTCCATCAGTAACAGTTTCATTATCATTTTCTTTCAAAAATGTAATGGGAGATAACTATTAATTGTCAAGGGAATTTCCTTCATCTATTTGCAAATGTGTGGGAAATCCATGTTCATTCTCGTAACCACAAATTACACGTATCTTTTCGACTCCAGAAGCCTTTTATGGTATAGGATCCAAATGATAGGAATCTGTAGACATCATAATGAGGAAGAGGGAAAAGGGAAACTAACAGTGATTATCGTCTACATAGAAATAATTGGTTGATACGTTTTCAAGTAAATAGCGCAATACTTACTTTTCTTATATTGCCCCTTAAAACATTTTATTAGTTTTCGCAATTTTTCACCCGATGTTGCATTAATTTTTTTTAATCGTATACGTATGATAATAGTCAGGAAAGCAGCAGGTCACAGGGTAGTTAATTATAAAAAAAATGGATGAAATAACACTAATTTGTCCATTATGACACCCACGCAGTCGTTGTTGTTGACTTTCCTCTGTCTCCTGAGACAATAGAGCGTGCGCCAAGCATTGGCTCATGATTAAAATGCAGCGCCTGCTGTAACAATGCAACCCAATTTTCGGGCGACCAACTCTATTGCAGCTTTTGCAGGTGTAGTTCGCACCCAGCTCTGTAGGTGTCATCTAGCTTCAGAATTTTTCAAAGGTTTATAAATGACGTACTAACAGCTGACTGATTGCGTAAGTGATAAAGAAAGTTTGAGATTTTCCTAAAATTGCGTTGGAAATGGCACTGGGAACTTTTCCATAAACATGATAGAAAAAAATCTAGCCAATTATTTGTAAAGCAAGTGACATTATCGATTTTTTGCATATATATATCACAGTTTTAGGTTAGTTGACTTTTTGGTATAAAATATTCCCTCAAATTCACCGAACTCTTTGGAAATATCTTCTACATTAGAAATTTTTTTTTTGTTTCATAATTACACTTCTATATTTTGAATTGCTTTCATTCACTCGTTCTTCTCTCGTGACAAAATACACCATTTCCACCCTCATATATGCCTTTCATTGCCTCACAAACACACAAATACGCACCCACACACACACACACACACACACACACACATATATATATATATATATATATATATATATATATATATATATATATATATATGTATATATGTATATGTATATGTACCCAGGATTTTGGAGAGAAAACACCCACTGAGTGTTTCTTGGTTCATCTATTTATTGAGGTTGGTTAATTATTATTTGTTTTTAACGTAATTACTTTTATAATTTCTGTTGGAACGCAGTACTTAAAACTAATCAAAATAGATTTTGTTACTTGGATTTCGGTCATGAGAAGAATGACAGAACGATGACGTCACAAGAATGACGTACTCATCATACCAAATTATTCAACGTTTTTAATACAGTTTGAAAAAAAGTGTTATTCTGTCTTTCACATGATGTGTTTCCTGAATTGCTACACATCAACACATACCATGTACATACATAAACAAACACACACATATACACACATAGTTATACACACACACACACACACACACATATATATATATGTATATATATATATATTCTGATATTAATGATGTGAAGTTGTGTTCTTGAATTCAAATATAAAAGGGCCCAAAAATTTAACGTACGAAAAAAGAGTATATGTAAGTTCATGCGCTTCTTAATTCTTTAGAACTTAGAGGATTCAATAAGTATTTGTAATACATGACACACATGCCCTTCCCTGCTTTATAAACATACATATATATATATATATATATATATATATATATATATATATATATATATATATATATATATATATATATATATATATATAGCTTAGAAAGTTTCACAGCTTCAAACACTAAACACGTTGAAAGGGAGTCAAGAGACTTTGTGTCATATCAGTAACTTTATAGCATATAAACGCACACACACACACACACACACACACACACACATATATATATACATATATATATATATATATATATATATATATATATATATTACAATTCAGGAATTCAATATGATATAATTCAATATCCGATATGGATGGGTTTATTTCATAAAGCGCTTGATACATTCAACATTGAACGTCAAGTTAATTTCATACAGTGGCTTGAAATATAATAGAGTGAGCTTCACAAGCCGAAAGCATAAACTTGTTGGTGCAGCGAATCCTTACTCCATTATTCCAATATACATAAGTGTGCGTGTATGTTTGTGTTTGTGTGTGTGTGTGTGTGTGTGTGTGTGTGTGTGTGTGTGTGTGTGTGTGTGTGTGTATGCGCACGCGCGTGCGTGTGTATCACTGATAAGATTGCAGGTGCTCTTTTAGCTAGGCCGGATGTTTCTAGCTGCAGTCTGAGATTGAATTGAAAAGCTACTGAAACTAAGATGAAAGAAATACTTGTCAAGAAATAAAGATTTATCTTTGACTATATGTATTTATTTATTTTTTGTCCCCTTTCATATTTCTACTGATTTTCTTTCTTTTCCGTCATTTTCCAGACATTTTCATGTGGATCTATCCATGAGTGCTGTTCTCTTCCCACAATCAACCCATCATCATTTTTCTCTATACGTTTTCTGCTTTTTTTCTATCAATCTCGAAAAAAACATTATTCTCGTTACTTTTTTTTGTTTCCTATATGGCAACTTCTTCCTCACTTTCACTGTGCTTTTATCTTCTCTAATTTCTTCTTCTTCTTCTTCTTCTTCTTCTTCTTCTTCTTCTTCTTCTTCTTCTTCTTCTTCTTTACAGCTTCGCCCGTCGTTCATCTACGCCGAATTCATATTTCCTTGATTTTCTCATGTATTTCCGATTTTCCAACGAATTAACTGCAAATGACGGACATTTCCGCTGTTGTACCAATTCAACGAAATTTCCGTTTTTCGTGAATGATGGCAACTCAGTCTCATCTGTAAATCAGGGCTTTTATCTCACAAAGAATATCTTGCAATTGATAAAGGCTTCCATTTTACAATGGAAAACTATTTCTCTCCGCCACCTGCTGTAGTAAATAGGTTAATATCTTTTCGCTAACGCCTCTCTTTCTTCCTCTATGATTCTTCAGCTCTGTATTTTTGAGAGAAAAAAGTCCTCCTTAGTTACCTTGATTCTCTTGTATTGTCATCTCCCAACCCTTTCACCATTTACCCTATCCCCTAACGCCATCTTACATCTTTTTCTTGTTTCTGTTTCGTGTCAACGCAAATCCGTTCGAAGCTTTCGAATTCGTTAATAGCGAAAGAATTTAGAATCGTGCTCTCTGATTGGCTGTATTCAGCTCAGCGGAAATAGAACCCGGATGAACTGACCTCACGGTGTCCGGGACCAACTCATAAACGTTATTCCAGAGTAGACTACTTTTTACTTATTCATTTATTTCGTTTTTTTTTTTGTTTTGATTATCTTCTGCACATTTTATGGCGAACTAGTTTCTGT
Organism: Thysanoteuthis rhombus; assembly: GCA_963457665.1. Lineage (NCBI taxonomy): Eukaryota > Metazoa > Mollusca > Cephalopoda > Oegopsida > Thysanoteuthidae > Thysanoteuthis > Thysanoteuthis major. The sequence continues at coordinate 18,682,367 of OY735218.1, forward strand.
CTGAACTTCATCATGGTGTTGTAGCCAACCAACTGGAGTAGAAACTTCAAGGTGGACGGTTTGAGATATTCTCTTTGCAATAAATCTACTTAGAAATCATGGAATCTGTTGGTGCATTCTACTTTCGTTCCTTTCCAATGTGTATAAACATGGCTTTTTTTGTTATGTATTTTTTAACGTCTCCAATTAATGCACCACTGGCTATCACAATAATATTGGGTTGTTACTAGAATGATTGTGGATTTTATTATTTCATAGTTTGATCCTCATTCGGGAAAAGAAAAGTTATTTAACTGTGTTCATGTAATATACCATGTTAAAGCGTGGATTTTGCTATATTAATTTTAGCTGGACGTTTTCTTCCCACTATTTATTCTGCTTGATTTGAGAGAATCGAAGCAATTTTTTAAATGAAAAAGATGAGACATTGATATTGCAAGTAGTGGAAAGTGCTTGCAATATCAACCAAGTATTTGACTGGGGGGCGTCAATGGGCGTACAACTCGCCATTGGTTCCCAAAACTTCGAAACGGAGACTAGAGCCTCGGGTAAGTGGATGTCCTCTGGCGATTGGCGACATCCGATCGAGAGACATTTTTAAGGCTGACTTGAAATAACTATAAAGGTTGCAGGGGGTACTAAACGTAGACTGTTTAACAGTTGGTTGATTTCCACGCCAAATTGAGAAACAAAAATATCAACATGTCACGCGAATGAAGAGCTAAAAAATTCTACCCAATCCAGACAAAAAGACCAGTTATTGTGGTAGTAATAAGAGTATAGTAGATAGTAGATTTTGCTGACCCGACAGTCCACAGGGTGAAGCTGAAAGAGAGTTTAAGCTAGATAGGTATCTGGACCTTGTCTGGGAGCTGAAAAGATTGTTGAATGTGGGTATGACAGGAGGGCCGATTGTGGTTGGAGCACTAGGAATAGTCCTTAGGGACTTAGAAGAAAGATGTAAGGAGCTAAGAGTCTGGGGAAGAACCGAAACCATCCAGATGACAGTACTACTGAAATCAACCAGAATACTAGGGAAGGTTCTGGAGTACCAGCACTCGATCCCCAGTGGAAACCAAAAGCCATTAGCTGGTTTGAAAACTCAATGATAGTGTTGTTGTTTTTTAATGATGAAGAAATTATTGCAAGATTTCTGTTGTTTACTTTCGCCAATTTCCATACCTCTATTCACTGTTTTGTATCTAATGAACAGAACTCATTGTTTACTAGGGCTTCGGTAGAAGATTTGGTCTCAGGAAAAGAAGGTAGGGATTGAGGGGGCTAAGAGGGTAAAGGGCCCTTGTGTTAAGTGAGTGATTGGCTTCTTTTGATTAATTTCCCATCATTGTCACTGTAAATGTCGACCAATTGACGATGTGCAATCACCATGAATGTTATGCCTCCCCTATCAAGTACACACATTTAAAGCCCGCCACACCCGTTCACTGACCTGGGGCTGCCAACTGACGATACTAAAGTTCGGTTATAGTGGTAAATTGTCCACGTTCTTCCCTCTAGGGCTGGTGAATTATCGTCTGAATTTTGTCTGAAAGTCGAGTTGATAAACAGAAAACCAAAAACTAGAAACCAAAAAAGGAAACTAATAAAAAACGAAGAAAAGTTTTTGAAAAGAAAAGGCAAAGGTGAATACTAAACAAAACAAAACGTGGAGCGTAGTAGAATTGGTAATTTGCGTAAAGTTTCAATTTATTTAGATTTGTGTTTTGTCGTAGACATCCCAGAGGAAGACTGAAGTGTGCTAACACGCTTGGATCGGCTGAATTTATTGAGACCATTAGGCAGAGATATTAATTCAAGTTGATTGATTTTATTACTGGGCGTCGTAGCGTAATACACTCAAAGTTATAAACAGATCAATCTGTTGTTGTACGTGTTTGAAGAATAACGCGAGGAAGAACAAGCGGATGGATTATGTCGAAAGTTGACGAATTCATAAGATTAGGTTTAAGATTTCAGAATTATCCCAAGGATTTTAAGAATTTAGATCATTTTAGTTACTGTAGTCAATTTCGAACCTTTTTGAAGTTATCTTTGTCAAAATTATTGTTCTATAGACTTTTTTTCGAATTTTTTCATAATGTGCCGATTTGTTTTGTGTTTCACTGTTTAGTTTTTCATATAAGGTTCTTTTGAGTGAAGCATTGCCTGATGATCGCGAAACACAAAATTATTAGCTGTAATATGTAGTTTTGATTTATATGTTATACTGTGTGAGATACTATTCATAGATTTTGATCTTTTCAAAGGTGTGGGTTTGTGCTTATAATCTAGATATAAGTTACTATAGAATTTCTATAGTAATCGATGTTCAGAAACAATTTATCCCGTGAGGTTAAAGGTCTTTTATAAGATGCTCTTTTTCTCTTGACTCCGAGTAAATTTGGTTTGTCGGCCATTGTTCTACTGGTTTGAATTTTACAATTTGTTTACTGTTTGCACTCTGCATCAAGTGTTATGGTTTAGTCTTTTTATTTTTATTTTTTTATCATGAACCGTATTCACGAAAAAAGAAGGTCATATTCATTTAAGCATCGTCAATAAAACCAAAAATACAACTTCTTTTCTATTTAAGCTTTTGTAATTTAAAATCATGAATGTTAGTTGTTGACCGGACCTAAAATGTCCTTGGATTATTCCAGATTCACAAAATCGACAAGTTCTAAAAGTATGGGCTCTCTCACGTCCATTATAGAGAGGTCTGGCGAATTTTGGTGTAAGGTGTATGTCCAATGACAGATGCTAAAAGGTTGATAATGATTTTTTTATTCGAGATGAAGTCTGTGAAATATAAACTGGCCACCAGCCAGCCAGTTGCAACTGGTCAGTTGCCAATTTATATTGGATTAATATACATCGTTTTTTTTTCGAGATCGAAGGGCTTTGAGCCTTTATGTAGTCTGATAAAGGAGCTGCTGTGTCTGTAAATATATTGCAAAAGTTTGAAATACAAGGGGTTTACGACTTGATGTATGATTGCATCGGTGATTATGGGAATTTCTACCGAATCGAAAACATTGAAATCAACAAATGCCATGGCCAGTGGCATTTTATATTTCGCTCTTTCTCTTTGAGGTGATTCATCAAATGGAGATGGTCAATGGTCGAGTTACTCTTCCTAAAGCCTGACTGTTACCGAGATTGCTTTCTGTTTAACGTATTTGTGATCCGGTTTTCACGCTTAACATAACATGGAGAGATCACAGAACAATGCATTATATTAGAAAGAAAACAGGGACCACAAAGTGCATGAAATAATTAAAAAGCTCGAATTGCAACAGGCGGGTCATATAACCAGAATATTGTACAATTGCCTGACATCACGGCTCATAACGAAAACTAACCCAAAATCATATGCGAAATTGTGTCCTGCAAAAAAATGAGATGGCGTGATGATCTAGATAAGTATAAAATGTATTACTATCATGATGCTTGGGAACAAGACGACTAACGGATCTTGGAGAAGGTTTACGCCTAACAACAGGCTTTGAAAGGCTGATGGTGATGATTGTATATAGGAACTACTTCTATTGAGAAAGTTAGTTACCATTTGTTAATGAAAGTTATTAGGTTAATTGATTTATTCCCAATGGTCAGTTATGAATCCCTTTCACGTTTTCTTTACTCAAAGCCTTTGCTCTGCGGAAGCAGTCAATAAATTCATTTATCAAAGTTGATAAAGTGCCGTTAAGATGGCTAGTGTTTCAATGGTCCAAGACTGGGTTCTGCATATCCCATAGCTATTCACTCAGCCCATTTGTAATATATAATTTAAAATTAAAGGTGGCAACCATCTGAAGTGGCGTCATTTACTTCACTCGGCGCTATTGTACCAATGGTTGGAAAGTAAGATGGATCCATACCTCCCAAAAGGCATCATTACGAATCAAATACGAATTACACCATCCCAGCAAGGGTCCATTCTCCATGATGTTAACCTATAGCCTCCCTGCACCCACGCTGGAGGCACTTAGCTATATATCTTTTTATGTACACGATTAAAAAAAAGAACTGTCGGTTATCATGTGAGTTATTCAGTAAATAACAGACAAATAGTTAATTGCAGCCAACAGCAATACGGGTGTCTTTCTTGTAAGGAACATGTGATGCTGACAGACTGAGCAATAGATGAATAAGAAAAAATGGATCCAAAAGAAAAAGAAAAATCAAAGTCTGTTTTTTTATTATAGATTTCTGACTTTGGTGATTACTCACATGCATACGCGTGCGCATCCACATACACATACATAAACGCACACACACACAAGAACAGAAGAACAAACTCACAAACAAACACACAAGTGTGTACAAAACACTCACATCTACCTATGCAATGAAGACTGTGACTTGTTTCTGTTTCTCTTTCTATGACTATGTACTCTTCAACTCGGATGTAACGATTTTGCTCATAGAATCATCTCTTACCTATTATCTAAAATGATACACTCCATATATATATATATATATATATATATATATATCGTTACATGGTAAACAACTGATGATCCCAACGAGACAAATTCCCGAGAGGTACATCAAATTATGTGTAAGACATGGATACACTAGAGGAAATACATAAATGACATTAACAGATATCTGGAAATAATTGCCTGAAAAAACAATTTGGGAATTGTCCTTCATATATTCAGTGTTAAAAGCTGTGAAGCTTTCTAGATTTCATATATATATATATATATATATATATATATATATATATATATATATATATATATATATATATATATATATATATATATACATATATATATATATATATATATATATGTATATGAAATAAATGACTGAAGTGACACAAAAAATGTTTGAAGAAGTTTTTCAATATGCTCAGTGTTTCAAGTTATACACACAAAACTCACACACTCACACACACACACACACACACACACACACACACACACACATATATATATATATATATATATATATACATGCAGAGAGAGAGAGAGAGAGAAAAAAAACGTTCAGGATTTGGTTTTTACCGATAAGTTCCATACAGCGATTGATAACTGTTTTTTCATCCTATCTTCAAATACAACAAAAGTATTATTTTCCTTGGGTATTTCTCCGTTTGTTTTACAATAAAACTTATAAAGGTCTTTTTGTGTGCATCGAGGTTGTTGATGTAGGGATGTGCGTGTGAACCAGCCAGTGCTAAACGTATTCCGGGTGGAATATATATATATATATATATATATATATATATATATATATATATATATATATATATATATATATATATATATATATATATGGACACACGCACATATAAACATATGTATATATAGAGTTCCGTTTTTCAAAGGAAATGATCTCATAGAAATATCTGCGAATTTTTTTTTATGGTTAATTTTTAGTGTATACTATAAATATTCTAATCGGCGTTGCCGAGGACCGAAATGGTCATTTGAAAAATGACTCGTTGTGGTTTCAAAAACAATGTAAAAATTAGTTCATGAACTGCATTTCCTCTGACAAATCCTACTAATTATTGGAGTAGCAGGTCAAGGTCCCGAGCCCACTGTCCCTGAAGCCACTAACTACCCCTGGAAAAGTAAAAAAATAAATAGATTTTCTATACAATGAACAGTGCTGGGCTTTGATGACTTTGAAGCCTTAAAGATAGCTGATCATTTGTGTGAGAAATAAGGTTTGTTTTCAGAACGTATGTCGATAAAAAAGCAGCACTGTTATTCGATGTAGACATAGACCCTAAACTCACCACATCTGCCCTGATTAAATATAGATGTAGAAACAAATTGGAGGAAGAAATAACATTAAATCCGGCTAGGAGCTAAAAATTGCTATGAGGGACAATTTGGTAGGTACTAGTGCAATAAAACTCGTAGCAGTACCAATAAAACTAGTTAAGGCAAAGATATTGGATCGTTTCCTATTGGTCATATAAAACACTATGCGTTTATTTGCTTTGCAGGAAAAAGGCATTGTCCGCGTAGCTAATGGCTCAGTTGTTGACGTCACGGAGACTGGGGCCGATGAACCGAATTCAAGCCCAAGCTGAGGCAGATTCTGTTCATTTCGCAATATTGCACTAGGGAATGGCCTACATCTTTCACTTCTTCCCTGCTAAAACGTCACCAACATGACAGGGTGATGTTCAGCCCATTCCCATGTTTTACGCTTACTTGGGGAGGCCTATGGACATTTAGACTGGACATATAAAGGAATCCAAGAAGAATGTAAATACCTGGGTAGCCTCAGATTTGGATGAACTTTAATAAAACCAATGACACGTGCCACACTTAAGTGGAGAAAGAAAACACGGTGATCGAAATCGAAAATGCGGAGCGATTAAACTTAAAAGTTGAAACAGCAAAACCAGAAGTATGATAACATGAAATGACATTTCGAAGTAACAAATGAAGATAAAATTTCAACTCTTTCAGTGTTCTCTACGTTGACGTTCGTCGATGACTTTCCAAGGTTACCACAACTAAATACGAGAATTTCCTATCGGCTCTTGGCTCCTTATGCATCTATCATGTGACTATAAGAAATTATATGATCCTGTTTCCCGTCTTATCGGTGGTTGCGAGAAAACAGATAGTACTATAGATTATTACAGTAAAAAAAACGAGTAGCATTGAAAGTAAAGGAGATTATGAATAAATCTGACATACTTGAGAAAGACTTGTTTCTACTACCAACTTGGTACATTAAAGAGAAGAAATAGATTCAGAACTTTTGACAACACACAGTCGTGATAGGCCACTATCATGCTATTTGCAACAAGAGGTGAGAGAAATCTCATCGGAAACTATTGTTTTTATATTTCTGGTTAACGCCGCTAACATAAACATCGGAGTCCTACGAAAAAAAACCCAAAAAAAGCTCCATTTTTGTCGCTCTAAGAAAACCGCTATTTTTTCAACGAATGAAATCAAAATGTGTTTATTTGTTTATTAACACATGATTTATTCCGAGTCTTTCGTGTCTGAGAATCTAATGTAATGATCATTACTTTCGGAGCTCTAAGCAAACTGTTTTTTTTTTTAACGGATGTAATAAAAAAGATTACGTGCAATGAAAGAGTATGGGACTGTATAGAGTATGTTCTACGTAATCGACGAGACTAGGACTGAGCTGGTAAACTGAGATCATTCCATCCTGGCAAGCACATTATGAGTCACAACCCCGGTGAAAAAGTGTCTATCGAGCTTTGATCATTTTAGTCACCTTTATTGCAACATTAAGGTTGTTTTACATTCTATAACAGATATGTTAGCAACACAGCGTGAATCGTAAATAGTAATAGAAGTACTTGGGATTGAACTTACATTCTCTATCCTTACTGATTAAGCTATGGTAGCCAACCTGTGGACGTCATTTAAATTTAGTCATAAAATCACTCACTTTGATTTAAGGCCCTTCGTGTCTTGCACTTACAACAGACCTCAAGGGAAGCCTCTACCCAACAACATGTAAGTCAGATTTTAATTGTTATGATGGTGACATCAACAGATGTGGACTTCATGACCTTGACCGTTGTAATGAGAAAAAAAAACATGAAAGAAAAAAAAACTAGCAAAAATCGGTGATTAGCAGCAGAGATTTAGGAAAAGATATTTCTCAGAATTAGAAATAAGATTGGTTTGCCATCGGTTTCTGAAGAGAAATGTGTGTAAGTGGTAAAATTTATTTCCAATAGTTCCACTAATTCTATAATTTCAATGATTAGTTTAGAGTCTGTAACGTTATAAAATTAGGAATGATCGAGTTAATGTTTCATTAGGTTTCTGGTAATAGAATTAACTATTTAAAATTTCCAAGCAAATAAGAACATTGACGACCTCTAAGCATAAACAGATTAATCAATGACTGATCACTTGTGCTGAAAGATCTATGTATATGTTTATAAGTCCATGGACGTGTGAATACGTGTACATATGTTGTTATGTACACACACATTATATATATATATATATATATATAACGCTTGTATCCTTCAAGCGTGTATAATATTGGTTTTGGTTTCACAACAATGATCAAAGGAGGCGATCCACTCCAAGTGCTGGATGCAAGACAAGAATGTTTGTGCAGTATTATGTGAATTAATTCAGGTCTCGTGTTGAGGTTTAAGAACTGTCATTTGACAATGTTTGTACCCCATAGTAAACTGCCCGCAGATCAACCAGATTATGGAATGCCACTGGAAGAGTACAAAAGAATCTTCTCCTGTCCAGGATTCTTCCTATAGCCACAAAAAAAGCATACTGTCCAGTGTCGGGTGCAAGCAGCCTCGATTGCACTCTAAAAGGAGGCCACGTATGCTCTGTTTGAATAACTGAACTAATGGTTGGTGCTTAACGTATATACATCCGTGGATGAACTGTCCAGGGCAGTCATGTTATCGGAATACTCCCGCAAAAAGGCTACCGACCTCGATAATTTGCTCAGGTATCCGTAAGAAGGGAAAAATTGTCAAACGTTCGATATAGGGATCTTGCACCTATTCAAGCCACCTCGATGGACCACAAAATTAAAATCCTAGCTTTAAATGGTGTGTGCACGATACATTTTACCATAAAGCTTCATATCGCAGGTTGGAAGGTTATTTTGCGTATATGACCCCGCCATCTAAGGACCCAATATTCGTCAAAATACCCTCTCAAAATCTTTGTTCATGAAACTAAGCCTTTCACTGATTGATATATATATATATATATATATATATATATATATATATATATATATATATACATTTATGATCTCATTTCATTTATGACGTTTCTTTTTATTAATTCTTAAGTTTTTTTTCGATTTATATTAAATTCTTTCTCATATAATTTTACTTTAATTTTTTACAGTAAGTTGTAAAAAAATGTGTTTTACGTAGAGCAAATGAGTATTCTGATATTTTCCGGCGGAAATCTATAGAAAAAGTTTATTCTCGCCTCAGCTTATCATCAACAGTCTACGTAACGCTACAGATTTTTCTAACTTGTCCGTCAAAGTAAAAGTACTGTTACTCAAAACATATCTCATGTCATTTATTTATTATATCTTATTCATCTGAGTCTTTATTAAAAAGTTCTCTTAGTAAACTGGAAAAATGATTCTTGGAAGGAACTTATACTAAGTTAAAACTTGAATAGAAACAAACAAACCATAACAGGACAACTTGATGGAAAGACAAGGTCCTGAGTTTGTACCCAGATCAGCTGTACGGTTGGAATTTTTTTTCTGAGTGACAATTTACCCAAGTAGCAGTTTTTGTAATCTGTAAAGATCCAAATGAGAATTCCTATGGAAACGAGAACCTCATTTCGGGACCCCACTCCTCCAGCTAACCCCGATAGACAATGACAAGAAAACCCTCGATTCAAAGGAAGGGGTTGGTAATGTACGTACCAAATTTCATCTTTCTCATTAACACAAGTTTAAGGATTATTTTAAGCTCCTCCTCAAAGGTATCGCTCGTTGTCTGATGGTTTGCAAGGGATATGGGAAACTACCCATAATTTTCGTCCACAAATCCAAGGCATGACTATGATTCATAGATTGGCACATACTAAATTTAGATTAACTGGCACATCATCAGAAAACACACAGTGAGGAGAAATCTCATTACAATAGTAATGACATGTTAGGCCAACTCCACGTCGAGGTACTCTATAGACCGCAAAACGTCTGATGTACAGTTACCTAATTCATTCTTTAAACTTATTGGACCCATGGAAATGTGTTGGCGTATAACATATATGGAGATCGATTTTCACTACAACCTTTCTGGGCTATATATATCCAGCATTTTTTATTTGGACGGAAACAAAATATTCAAGCTCATTGTTTGCACAAGGGATTTTCTATTGTAATTATATCAAGTTATAACAAATGTTAGACCCAAGGAATTGATTTTTATTTCAATCGAACAAATTATTTTGTTCAAATAGCGTTATCGCATTTCGGAACCACACTTTATATATATATATATATATATATATATATATATATATATATATATATATATATATATATATATATATATATATATATATAATGCATAAAGTCGTATATAAGTCAATCATTTGTATTGGGTGGCCCCTGATTCATGGTTATAAAATCATTTCCATTATGTTCAAATTTCAACATTATTATTACTCAAGTACAAATCAACCGTCACTATTCGGCCTGAAAAATCACTTTCCAAAACTTGACCAGTACGCCAGCATATATATATATATATATATATATATATATATATATATATATGATTAGCAATTCGTGTCTATTGCTAATGTTTGCTGAGTAACCTACGTGAGTGAGCTCTGTTGAAAAAGATAGATGATATCTAGTATGATATGATATCAATATAAAATACACATAAAACTTTATATAAAATGATAAACTACACGTATGACATAAATGATATATATGTAAACTCGTTTATAAGTCAATTATATATATATATATATATATATATATATACATATATATATATATATATATATATATATATATATATATATATATATATATATATATTCTCTTTTGATCTATTACTTCCCATTATAATGCCTTTTAGTCTACACCCTTGCTCTCCTTATTCCTCTATCTGGACTAGATGTTTTCTCTTATAATTCCCTTTCTCAAAATGGCGTTTCCTCTTTGACTCCCTGTATGGGTCTTTCTGTGACAGCCGCTCTCGTGAAGATACGTTACATATATATATATATATATATATATATGTATATATATATATATATATATATATATATATATACATATATATATATATATATATATATATATACATACGTGTGTGTGTGTGTGTGTGTATATATATATATATATATATATATATATATATATACACTACTGTCTTGGAAACTTGCTTCTTCACCACCAGGTTTCTTTCCATCAGCCCCACTCTTTCTCCCTCTCTCTCTTTCTCTTCCCCCTCTCTCTCTCTCTCTCTCTCTCTCTCTCTCTCTCTTTTCTTTCATATTCTTTTCTCCCGTTTTTATTCATTCTCATTCAATACAGGAAGTGTTTTCCACTTCACTTCTCCGGTAACAAAATCTCCAACACAACAAAGAACCGTTTTTTTTTATGAGTTCTCTAAAACCAACCTGACCTAATTTTGTCCGACTTGCCTTCTATACAAATCACATTTTATAAAAAAAAACAACAAAAAAAACCCCTGTAACGTAGAAGAAATGTACGCGAAAACACAGAAATTAATGAATGAAACAGAGTAATGTATAGAAACTGGTTAAACGTTCCGATATATTTCCAATACCCGATCAATTGTGAGGAGCTTCAGACACAAATACGAAGGAAGATGCAAAAAACTAGCATCTTGATTTGTATACAAACTCTTTATGTCTCTTCAAAGACATATTTACGCATCCAGATCTCACCACCCAGTAATCCGAAAGTAGTGTTCCCATGAAGTGACGATTGTCAGCCAAGTTTGAGTAAAGTGGAAAAAAATATTACAATTCATTGATATTTTGGAAAATGGCCAAAATCGGCCAAAAAATCTAATGCTGATATATCAGGTTTGGTCGTCGGAGACTGGGCTTGGTCAGATTGGTGGAAGGCACAGGAGACTGGGATATCAGAGAGAAAGAGAAGGGGATATGCGCTGACTCTACAACAGCTCCGTGCAAAACAAATCTTGAGGACTATTTTCGCTTTTTGCATTTATTTTGTTAAAGTGAAAAAGTAACTTAAAGCGTATGTTGGCGCTTAACGTTTCGCAAAAGTTTTTAAAAAAAACTAGTCTCTCAGAAAAGATTTTGCTTGTGAGCTTGATCATTGTCATTGCTCCCTTATTATGGCCTTGTGCCAAACTCACCCTACATTAGTGAATAAGCACACGTTTATTTGTGTGTATATACATAAATTTGTTAAATGTTTGTGAATACGTAGGTGTGAGATAGTGCAATGACTGAAACTCGATCCAGTAGTGATCTTGACCTTTTGTACGAAAAAAAAAATTATTAAAGTAGGCTGATTGATTTTTGGGCTGCACTTGCCAGGGTTAACGTGGGTCTAGTGCGCTTGGCCTTTAATGAGTACCGTGATTCCCAGGATCTCTGAAAGTTTGTGCGGCATGACTTGAAAGAAAAAGCGGCGATGCAACATGTAGCATTATATCCATCTGTGAACAGAGGCGGCAACATCATATCCTTTTTCAAAATCATGATGCACGAACTTCTACAGATTCTTACCTCTTCGGAAACTCCACGGACTATCAGGTGACGATTCCGACAGATTACAGCACGCATTCTTAATTTATTTTGCTTCCTCTGTCGACGTGAAATGTCATCTTCATTCCGATTTGGAACGCTGATTCCACTCGTTGCATCAAGTGCATCCCCGGCAATCCTCCCCATAGACCTGTTGCAACATTGAAAATTGTCTCTCTAAAATCATTTCCTGATTTGAAGCAGAATTCCACACAAACACGTCACTCTTTTAAAACCTTCATTATTTAACTTGAGGGGGGTATCAAGTGCGCAAGATACACATTAACTCTGGAACGTGTAGCTCAGAAAGTAACCGATGTAACTTGCTGCATTCTTTTTTATTCAAAATTTCAGAAGGTCAGTTCTAGATCATGTAGTTGGTATCAATATTGGAGTTGGAATAGGTGAGTTCAGATTTGGATTGAGATAACTTGTATCAATCACACATAGTAGAAGGCTTGAATTCAAACTTTCCCTGGGCCTTGTTCCACGACCTGCCATTTTAAAACATAGACTTGTCGATAGCATGTCATGACAATTGACAAAGAAAAGTATATGTGCTTTAGTACATGGGCAGTCAACACTCCCTAAATTGTTTCACTTTCCTGAGCCGTGGCAAGAAAATGCCAACTTTATCCTTCACTAGGACTGGCAGATAGAGGTCACTTTGTTTGAGTCAGTTCGCTGACAAATGAGCGTGATACAAAAGAGTGTCGACGAATGAGCGGAGGACAATTGAGCTTGAGTACAAATGAGTGTGAGACAATTAACTATTCTAAATAGTACCATCCGTCTGTTATTGTGGTTCATGCATTAGTAGTATTAGTAAAACAAGTATTTTCATCATTATGCTATTAGTAATTGTGACTAAAAATACTTATTAATTAAAAATTTTAGGAAAAATAATGATATGGTTGCTTTATAGGAAGCAAAACAAACATAGCCGTAACGGATTGAGTTGAATTAGGATTTTTGAAAATATTACTAAAAACTGTGATGAAGATAAATTACAGTGAACAATTTATAAAAATAGTTAACAATACTCCAACTAACAAAAATCAATAATGAAATAATTTTCATCACTTTTTATCTCACACTCAATTGTCGCTCCACGGTTTGAATCGCTTGATGCATATGATATAAAGGATTATGTGTGTTTTGGTTATCAATTGCCCTTTGCTATACTCTGTAAATGATCCAGGGTTCAGAATAATTCCACTGGCATGACAGGAAATTCACAATGGCCGTTAGGGAAAAAATTTGCTGCAGAATAATTGAACCCGTTTCTTTACTAGCGTCATCCACCCTTTGCAAAAATCTGCTGACCTTAAGAAAAATTATCCTTGAGCAACTCAGCACTTATTTACTGACAGCATTATTTATGGATTTCATTCTTATTTTTTGTAATTTTTCATATCTTCCTGTTGTACTCGAGGTATCCTTATGGATGGAGATGGTAATCACATTATACCAGTCGTTTTTCATCCACCGTCACTTAGCTTCAATATTTTATTATGATCCACTTCCAGCTTGCTTGACCCGTCGAAGCTTCCGTACAGCTCTGTCAACCGTACATTTCAGGGAGACGTTCCTTACTCTACCGATGCCAGCCATTCATGACACTGGATGAAGGATTGGACTTATCCAGTTTTGATTCCGAGTTTTCCGTCTCCTAGACTAGTTGCCAACTTAAGTTGAAAAGCTTTGTCTTGCCTGATAGTTGCCCTTTGCTGGTGAGGAGAAAAACGCATTTCTGTGATATGAACGCCAACTCTCAACCAGTTTTAACATGGGTCGCATGTTCCATTTTCCAACTTATTTCAAAACATTCATGCTCATTGAAATATGTAAAGTGAAACGATAACGTCTGTTTTTTCGAGAAGGGTCATTTACATTCAAAGAGTTTTTTTCGGTTTTCGTAAATGCAGGAAGATCTGTACTGGAGAAACTGGCATGCCTCAAAAGGTTCAACTTGATTAACAAATAAAAAAGCAGTGATCAAAAGAGAGATAGAAAGATCTGGAACCACTGACTGATATTTGAAAAGGAAGAAGCAAACATCTTCCTCTCTGGGAAGAAGTACGTATAATAGACAGGTAAAAGCTGTTGGAAACTGAGAAAAATCAAGGAAGCAGCCCATATCAACAAATCCGTCCAACCTGACGCAGCTTCTACTATTCGACAGGGACAAGGAAAGATGGAAAAGTCGACATTATCCGAATTCTACGCTGTAACAAATATACCATTGAATTTTATTTTCAATTACCATCATTGAAAAATTTTTTACCACCATTACATTTGGATATTACACCTGAGGAAGGCTGCAGAATAATTCAGCTGATACATTGTGTTTATTACCCAAACGAAGTGTTTAATCGTCCGAAAAAAATCCTTGGAACGCAATAGACTTGTAACATGCTGTATCTGACACGTAATTACTATAATGAGGCACGATCTCAGAACACTTATATTAGTCCGTATAAAATGAATATAATATATCTGAAGATTTCTAGTCCGGTGAGAAGGACCAAGGTTTGCTGCCATCATATAGCTTGTGTAATGAACAGACCAGTAAAGCAGAATGAGAAGTAGTTTATAAATAGTATTACAATGTGACAGAATGAGTTGGATTGCTTGATTAGCGCAATAAATTCGGATTGGAGAATTCCAGTTTTTGAGGTTCAAAACCTGGTATCCTATGAAGGTGTTCTCGCAACCCGGACAGATTTTAGAGCAAACATAACATTTGGTGAAATACAGTTCCTTAATATGGTAAGGTCAAGCAAAGTGGTACTAAACCTCTCCTCCCATCTCTTTCTTTCTTTCTTTCTCTCTCTCTCTCTCTATATATATACATATATTTATATATATATATATATATATATATATATATATATATATGTATATATATATATATATATATATATATATATATATATATATATATATATATATATATGTACATGGACATAATTCCAGAATAGCTATTACTTAACATTGCTTTCATGATTGTGTGAATGGAGATTTCATGAAAGTCTAGAAATAGGAATTTGACATAATCCAGAGGGCAATCATGAAATCAAAACATTCACAATCTAACTGTAACACACACACACACACACACACACACACCTATATATATATATATATATATATATATATATATATATATATATATATATATATATATATATATATATTCGTGTGTGTGTCTGATACTGTTCCTATATATCTAATCTTGTTTTTTAATCTATGTATCAATCGATGTCAGTTTGTTTATAGCTTTTCATGTCAGCTTGTTCGTATCTCTCTGTGTATTGACGCACACACGCATATGTAGACAACAATCGTGAGTGGGTGTGTGAATTAGAAATTGATTTTTGCAGCCCTCTGGTTTCATTTTTTGATGTTCTTTGAAGTTAATATCAAAAACCATCTGACGATGAAGCCTGAAAAACCAATGCAAATAATCTTTTGAAAATTTTCTAGGAAAAAATTCGATAGGAAAATATTAAACAACTTTAATTGTAGCTTCAACAAGATTATCTGAAATATTGAACGCATTGGATATAAAATCATCACTTTAAAAAAAAGCTCGTTTGCCCAAGACCGTATACGAGAAAGCATTTTCACGTACATACAAAAACACACACACGCAGAAAATGAGTAGTTAAATATTGGGAGTTGCAAGAAATATGTTCACACACTTTTACGATGAAGTTAAACCATTTAAGAACATCTCAAGCCTTTGAAATTGCGTGGGGGGGCTAGGCCAGAATATTTTTTTTTTTGGAAAGGAACACACGCAGACACACACATAAACATACATACATACATACATACATACATATATATGTATATATGTATATGTGTGAGTGTGTGTGTGTGTGTATGTGGGGGGGTGTGTACGTTTCTTTTCTAGAAACAAGTATTCACTCACCCCTTTAATTCCAAGGGTCTTTTTTAGATACCCTGTATATGTATAGATATATACATCGTTAGATAAATATTCAGAGAGATATCAGTGGTTCATGTCGTATGCGCTAATGGGAATATTACTTCGGTTCCTGGCCCATTGTGCCTCAAGGCCAATGGAAATTAACTGGAAAATAACCCCCGAAGACCCGTACCCTAAGCAGAACTCCTCCATTTTTCTAAGAGAGACATTATTGTAGAGACGTTCTAATGCCTGTGGCAGTAACTGAGAGGACTGTATTAAGAGTAAAGTCTAGATTTTATG
Organism: Thysanoteuthis rhombus; assembly: GCA_963457665.1. Classification (NCBI taxonomy): domain Eukaryota; kingdom Metazoa; phylum Mollusca; class Cephalopoda; order Oegopsida; family Thysanoteuthidae; genus Thysanoteuthis; species Thysanoteuthis major. The sequence continues at coordinate 18,698,861 of OY735218.1, forward strand.
CATACCCTAAATTAAAAAGATGCTGAGTCAAATTTGTCCCCGAGGGACAATAGATATGTGTGTATGTATGCGCGTGTGTGTGTGTGCGTGTACATGTTTGCGCATGTATTTGTGTGTGTGAGTGCACATAGGTAAAAACAATCCGTTGGTGGATATGAATGTGTGTGGAGGTGTGCAGGTATACGTTCTTTATATTTCAATATACGTAGGCCGATTTTATTGTCTCTCTCAGATATTCGAATCTTTTCGGCAAGCAGTTAATTTATTCATTTTTGTCGCTGGCAGCTAAGCCATACCGGTTATAAGAATGTATTAGATTTCATAATTACTATACACTTCTACGTGGACACTATTGGCTGCACGTAGCATATCCAAATTATAATGTATTCATCAATAGTGGATATGTTCTCCCGATAGTCACCTATGGAGCTAACGCATAGGGCTTAACCAAGAGACTTGACCTGCGAACTGAGAAGCATGTAACATGCACATGAGAAAATCATGCTAAACCTCATATGGAGAGATCACAAGACAGCAAAGTATATCAAGGAGAAAACAGGAGTCCGAGACATCATAGAATCCATTAAAAAAATCTTAAATGGCAATGGGTTGGTTATGTTACAAGAATGGCAGACAACTAATGGACATCACAACTCACAACATGGATCCCCAAAGATCTCATGCAAAACCGAGTCCGGCAAGATGGTGAGACAACCAAGACAAATTTGCAAAGTATTTGCTCCTCAAGCCCCATGATAGAGAGGTGCAGCGAATCCTGGGGCATGATCGAAGACTGATTATAATGATATTAAAGATATTTCCATAGGTGTTGCATCAAGTGACCTAGGTGGCCAAGTAATTGGTCAACCTTTTCCGATCCACTATATAGTGTATGTTTCATTGAGGGGATCTCTGATTAAAAAAAATTAGAGTGTTTTTATATTCTTCAGGTGAATACAAATTCATAACCAGTTGATTGATATCTGCTATAATCCTTATCTTATACAATAGAGCAATTCGTAATGCTGGGGTACAAAAGATAACAACTTTGTTATAAATTGAAACCGATTGATTGAAGTCAATAACCAATGCAAAACAAGTTCACCGGTAGACGGAGGTGTTATTTTCATCACAAAATTAAAGGAATTGTACGTAAAACATCATTTAATTATGAATTGCAAGATCATTCATTAAATAAAAATAATATTTTCGTCGTATCAAGTTAGCCGTTCAATGTTTTTTTTTAATTCCTCGTTTTCTTGATGTGTGGGCGATAATGAGAGTAAAAATGTTTGGGTCCACTACCCATCCGCCTTACATCGTGAACCGTGCTATATCGAGGAACTCTTGTATTTCACTGAAAATGGCCTTTTGATATACGTCTCTAATCAGTTCGGGATAAAGAGACACTTACTCCCTTCGTAAGAGCTGTTGAGATTTTGTATTCGTTGTACCAGTGGCTTCGCACTTCTTAATAATGATGATAACTCTTAACCATATTCAATGCCGACGGCCAATCAGATTTCTTCATAAGGTTTCCCGCTTGTTCACCATAATGCTGTCTGTCCAGACACAATATGGCTTCTCTGTTTTCTTTCATTACAATATTGTTTCTTAATATTTTGACGCAGTATGGATTCCTCTGGGAGTACCAGTCGCAAACCCGTTGAAACCAATGACAGATTAAACATGAGGCTGTTACGGCTAAAGCCTGTTGTATACACCAGTTCTCATAAGATCACCGAAGTTAAGCATCGCCGGGCCTGGTTAGTGCAAATATGGGTGAGTGCTTGGGAATACCAGGTGCCTTAAGCAACTACAGGATCATGCAGAGAGTCCTCATGGCGATCCTGTTAATCCTCTACACTACGCTAAATGATGCAAGCCACAGCCTCTGAGCCCCTCGACTGGCCAGGCTGAAGGCAACAAAAATTAATTGCCAGTAGACTGTAGCCTGGGGCCCCTGATGAAGGAATGTACACGTAAGTATTTTAGATGATATTTCAGTACTTTTGCACACACACACACACACATATATAATAGAAATTAGGAATATTATATAATATCTGATATATGATGGGTTTATTTCATAAAGTGATCGATATAATCAACATTAAACATCTGGCTGAGTTAGAGTAAAACTTAAAATATGATGAAGTTTTCTTTTTTTGATGGGAAGGGAAGCATTTTTATGGGTATATTGTTAAGCCATCAGATCTTTGAGATAAGTTTCCTATCTGAGAGTATTTCAATCTCATTTAAATATGGTTCCGTTTTACATGACCTTAGTTGTTAGTTTGATTATTCTAAGATTGGTCTGTTTCAACATGTTTAAGATAATTAATCTGATTGGGTAATTCATCAAAGTAGCTGGAGGCATAAAACAATGATAATGTTTATAGTAATAATGTAAGGAATAAGAGACTTTTTTGTTCTATTGGCAAAAGTGAGGATTTCATATGTTTCATACTGACTTACGTAACATGGGGTTTCAATATTCTGGCATATGTGCGTTTGTTTTAATATTTTCCATTTTACGTTGGGTTCAAGGATGCTGTGGGTTAGTCTTCAATAATATGCCGACAGCGTTTTTATACTTTCCGTTTGTAAATGATGATATATGGTTGGTTAATCTTAGTTTGAAGGGTGTTTTAGTTATTCTTATATCTAAGGGTTTCTATTCTTATATCTAAGGGTTTTTTTTGGGTTGATATTTTAGCTTGGTAAATAATATTCGATTTGATACGTTTGTTTAGAAAACGGCATCCGTTTCTGCTTGTACAATTGCAATCTGGTTTATTTATCATTTCTCCATTAGTAAATTGAAATCCTCACTTTTGTCGATTGAACATAAAAAATGAAATAACCCCAAAAAAAAAATTGATAAATAGAAAATATGAAGTAACTTTAAAATGCCGGCACTGCTCAAAATCTCCATGTAAAAACATAACTTAAAACCCCACGTATGGGTATACCAAAAATCAACCACGACAGCTTTCTTACTTCCCTCCGAGCTACTATCATAATTATCATCATTTTATTCCTCCAGCCACTTCAAAGAACAACCAAATCACCATAATTATCGTAGACATAAAGAAACAGACCAAATCCAGAATAATTAAGCTAACAACTAATGTCATGTGGAATAGAACCCTACACTGGGAGATTCAATGGGGAATATAATACTGTCGGAGAGGAAACATATCATAAACAGCTGATGGATTAACAACCAAGTATCTCCACTATATAAAACAAAAGAACATAACGAGCAATAACCAACTACTAAATGAAGAAAAGGAATATATATATATATATATATATATATATATATATATACACACACACACACACACACATATATATATATATATATATATATATATGTGTGTGTGTGTGTGTGTGTGTCCATATAAGTGGAAAATCGCAGACCCCAGAAAAATAGACTCCACCCCAAAAACGTCTCGAATAGAAATGTAAAATGAGCTGCATCATTCGCCAAATAGGACAAAAACAAATATGTATTTGTGTAGTGCATCCCTTAATTCATATATATATATATATATATATATATATATATATATATATATATATTTATATATATATATATATATATATATATATATATATATATTTCATATAATTCTGTTATTTTTTTTTAATCAGACTCCAAACATAAAAATATTCAAAAGTAATTGTAACCGTCAACTTAGACTGTCAACAAAGTCAACATAAACATAGGTTTCTTCTATCCTCAGGGAGGTCGTTGGCCGCCTATCTACGCATGCGTTGCTCATACAGTCCCCATCAATGGAGCAAGAGCGCTGAAAATTTCAAAACATTCACTCCTTATTCTGTCGAGTTTGTTTAACTGCATCCCCATGACTACAAATGTGACACGAAGTCGGTTTAAGATGGGCTCTCACACTGTCGAAAACGTGCAGGCACAGGGTGTAATGAACTCGAATCCTTACGCATTATTTCGCAAGGACGTCGGGACAAGCTGGACAATGTCAACTAGACGAATCCAATAGCGCAAGAGTCCCTAAGTCTTGAGGCGTAATTCCGCAGAGTCATTAGATTGATTTTGTTCACTGGATAGATCCTATTGATGCTCTCAAGACGAGCCTGAGCATGCTGGTCAGTGGTTCCAGGACAATCCCGGACACTGACCAACTTCTCAGCCGAAGAGCATCAAAGAACTGGTACTACACTTTGATCTTAGCCAAGACCCCTCCCAGGTATGTTTTTAATGTGAATACGTGCTAGATTTATCCCCAACTTTGTATCACTCTTGTCTTTTGAAAATTCGGACTCTTTTTTAGTGATCACCGCTCAACAAAAGGCCATTCCACCCTATTTTCAATTGATCACCCTAAACCCGGCATGTTGCCAAAAGACATTGGTCACGTGCTTGTTTCTGCAGAGTGGATAAACGGACCCGTGCTTTCAGGGATTCGGAATGCACCATTGAGTACATTATACATACTGAAACGAAGATCTTTAACATGATTCAATGTTACTTAATTCTATTCAATAAAGGATCGAGCTGGGCGGGGGCAAGATCTAGTGGGGGGAGCCTTTGGTAGATGAAGCATCACCGTTTTAAAGTTCCGCTGTGTGATTTGTTTAAGATCTCATCGGCTATTCTTTACATCTGACGGAAAAAAAGGAGCCATTACACCGTAATTTAATAACGATCTGTTGTTAGGAATTGCCTATAGCTTGGCACTAGATGTGTTTCGGCCACACCTTATTAGGGAAGTTTAACTGGTGTGCCAATAAACCTTTATAGTTCAAGTGATTTTCATCCAGTGCTCCCGACATTAAAACATCCGTGGCTCAGATGATACATGGCTGATGTGCATTAAAATCTTGAGTGTTGGTTTGGGAGAGTGGCTTTATATCGACAGTTGACAAGCCATAAACGTGCATCTGCGGGCGCATACATTTAATGAATTGAGAGTGAGGAAATATCGACCGGAAAGAAATACACACACCCTGACACTGTACTGAGATCTTAATATTCAGCAATAGGGATGCAGGAACTATATCCATCTATCTAACTATCGATCTATCTATCTATCTACTTGTCAACATTTACCTATCTCAATCTGTTCATGTATATCTAGTCAGTAAGCCGACTCACTCCGTTAATATCTATCTATCTATGCCTGTTAATAAACTCTATCTATCTATCTATCTATCTATCTATCGATCTATCTATCAGTCAATATCTATTTACATAGCTATTCATGTCATTCCGATAATGTGTATCCATGTTAGTCTGAAAATGTATCTATATCCATGTTGATATCTATTTATCTACCTATTTACATATCTATTGATATCTATCTATCTATCTATCCAGTTATCTATCTATCTATCTGTCTGTCTATTAATATCTATCCATCTCAATCTGTTCATGTATAACTATCTAGTTGGTTTGATCACTCTGTTGATGTTTATCTATCTATGTCTATCAATTATAATTATCTATCTATCAATCTATCTATCTATCTATCTATCTATCTATCAGTCAGTCAATATCTGTTAATATAGCAATCTATGTGATTCCGATAAGATATATCCAAATCAGTCTGATAATCTATCTATATCAGTGGTAATATCTATCCACCTATTTATATATCTATTAATATCTAACTATCAATCTATCTATCTATCTATCTAAATAACTGACTAACAAGCTATTTACGTCTGTTGATATCTATCTATCTAGCTAGCTAGCTAGCTATCTAGTTCTTTCCGCCAGCGCACACCTTTTTTTGTTAAATAAATGTTATTAGAAAATTAAAATATCTTTCAGCAACCCAACTCTTATTGTTTTACGAAATGATAACCTTGAATCAGAAGTAGGAATAGAGGTTACAGATGGTCAGTTGTATTGAGGTTGGAACTAACGGGAAAAAAACTATCTATCTATCTCAGTCTGTTAATATCTATCTATCTACTTATCTATACCAGTCTGCTAATGTTTATTGATCTAGCTAGCTATATCAATCTGAATATATATATATATATATATATATATATATATATATATATATATATATATATATATATATATATATCATATCTATTTAGCTATGTCAGTCTGTTGATATCTATCAATCTCTCTCTCTCTCTCTCTCTCTCTCTCTCTCTCTCTATATATATATATATATATATATATATATATATATATATACATATATATAATTATGTATATGTATATATATGTGTGCCTGTGTGTTTGTGTGTTGATATATTTTGTTTATTACATATCTATCTTTCAGTCTGTTAGAATCTATCTATCCATGTCAATCTGATATCTGTATCAGTGGTAATATCTATTTATGTGTTGGTGTCTATATATGTCGATCATTCAATCTATGTTCTTGATATGTATCCATCTATGTATGTATGTATGTATGTATCTATCTATCTATCTATCTATCTATCTATCTATCCCGTTCTACCTCTTGATTTCCACGATAATGAATATGTATAGCAATCTTTTGTGTTTGCAAGATAAATATGAATAAAATGTAAAGTACATTTCGGCAACTCGGATATTGTTGTATCATTCAGATAGTAACCAACAATTAGAGTCAGGAAGAGGGGTTAGAGATAGCCAGTCTTACTGTAGTGTGAACGAACAAAAACTGGTTCATCCGTCAATCTATCTATCTATCTATCTATCTATCTATCTTTTTATCTATCTATCTATCTATCTATCTATTTACCTATCTATTAATCTATCTATCTATCAATTTATTCATTTTCTAACGCTCTAATAGATGCTACCCAAGTATTATAGAAAGTGCCCCTCCTTATTTTTCTCTATTGCTGTACTTGACAATCTTTTTAGTTGACATACCCAAAGACTAATGGAAGCAAGACAAACTAAATAAGCAGGGGGCGCGAAAAGATCCCATAATCCTCTCGATTCATTAAATGTGTCGTGTGTGCCAAAGACTTTATGGAGTAATAAAACTACGACTAAAGATATAAGAACACGCAGCAAACGACCTTTCAGTGTTTTTGCCTCCACGAAATCAATAGATCAGGTCTGTTTAGTCGCTCTGTAGAAACTGTCAAGCGATCGATGTCTTTTGACAGCATACCATATTATGGGTGATCAATTAAAAATTAGGAAAAAAGTAGGATTAAAGAATGAGTTTCTTCCCCTCGCCTTTTGTTGGGTGGTGATCTCTAAAAAGACTGAATTTTCATTTTTTTAAAAAGTGGACCCAAAGTGTAAACTTACATTGCAAAATGGACCATCCTCCAAAATGTATTGTGGGGAGATTCGAAAAACAAAACAAAACCAAAAAACAAAGACAAAGTGAAATTGTTTTCCCTAACCATAATGATAGGGATAGATGTTGAAATTTTCATCCTATTAGCACCACTGGTACACGTGGAACATAGATACATAGCTAATCAGCTAGCCAGTCAGCTGGACTGGCTTGAAAACGGAAGAAACCTATGTTGACAGTTTCGGTTGACGGTTCCTAATATAATCAGCAAGTTGAAAGGTGAAGGATGAATTTGATATGAAATGTTCAACACGCAAATCAAATGGGCGATGATAATCTCATTATTTAAGGCTTTTGATGATATTGTCGAGATGTCGGTTAACGAAGCTGACATCAAATGGAAATTCAAAACCGAAGAAAAAGTCGTTGAGAAGTGCTTTGATTATTCTGCTTTTTGTCGACTGGGTGCATATGGCTTGTAAATCCAGCTTTCAGTAAATGGAAATATTCTCACACTAGCTAGGGTAACCAGCGCGACCCGGGAAAAAACAACTTCAAAACGTGAATGCAAACGCTATTCTATAAAGATTTCATGATATTTTTTTTATATTTAGTGTGCTTGACCACTGTGCCTAAAACCGTACAAGCAATATTTTTGGAAAGAACTGTTAGTATTTTCAATCAGCGGATATTTCTCCGCTCTGTCTACAGACAACGAGATGTACCCTCGCCTGGACGAAGCGTATGTATGTAGAAACTGAGATAGTTTATCGTCAGAATTCCATTTCAACATTGCTGATGTAGTCAAGAGGAAAGCAGAGAGTGACACGTTTGTCAGTGGCTTGTATGAAGATGCTGCTGGAGAGATGTCAAATTAGACGTCAAATCGCCTTAAGGGGCCCCATTCCTCATCAAGACTGGTGGCCTACCCAAAGCTAGAGAGTCCAATCTGTTCTGCTCTTTTATTCATTGCTTTATAGAGAAGACATGTCTTTCCCAAGGGAAGCAGTGTGAAGCAAATATAACCAGCCCTGACCAATCAATAAGACATTTGTTACTTATGTGAACGTATTAGTTTTGGAAAAAAAGAATTAGGGAATTGGCGTTCATTTATGATGTAACTATACAGCTGATTTCTGATGTTCGTTCAATCAACAGGAAGTAAAAAAAAGAAGACATTTTATCGGCTTTTAATGGTAATATGAATTTTAACCTAACAAAGTGCAAGTAAACAGTAGTGAAAAATTGATGATAATAGTTTACGATATTCCATCTAAAATAAATATCATACAATTAACCCTCCGATTTCGCTGAGGTTTGTCTTCGCAAAGTTCCATTTTAGCGAATAACTCCTATCTAAAGCCGAACTCCTATTATTGTTCTGTACTATCTTGAATGCAATACATACATTACTGTATATTTAACAACCATAAAATGCCTAAGCACTAAAGGCATTGTGTTGTACATAACATAAAACAATGAAAATGTAAAGAGGGAATATAATTCAATAAATAAAATTATTTATGAATTTAAGGTACTATGACAGAGTAATATTCTGTATACATAATCCCCGGTACTTATATGATTTACTAAACTGTATGGCGTTTTGTTTGCAGCTTTTTGAGAATGCTGCACCCCCAAATATATATGTATATATATATATATATATATATATATATATATATATATATATATATATATGTGTGTGTGTGTGTGTGTGTGTGTGTGTGTGTGTGTGTGTGTGTGTGTGTGTATATTATGATAGATTTAGTACAATATAGAGTACTGCACGGTATACAGTGGCCTGGGTTTTTTCACAGCAGCGGGCAAAACTTTTAAAAAACCATGTTCAATTATTGATGACAAAATCGCTAATAATCCAATCTACGAAGAAGAAATTTGCATAATTGATGGGCCGACTGTAATTATTTTCAATTTTATTTATTGGAAAAAATCTCCTGATTTATTCGGCTGCTCCGTTTAAAAAATGGGAAGCATAATCTGAAAATGACTCTGTTTTACCATCACATTCACACTGTTGATGATTTTGCGTCAATATGCGAGGGAAAAAACAACAAAAACCTGTCAAAATTAACTCTATCGTAAAAAATGTTAGCACTTTCCAAAAGTATAATGATTTGGGAAAATTCCAATGTAAAGATTTTCGTTAAGAACAGGATATTGATAGAAATGACTCCAAGGACTTCGAATGACTCCCAGAGTCAACCTGACACAGCCTTTAAGTTGATGTTTTGTAAATATAGATGCAAAATATTAAGCCCGAAGGCCTTGAAGTTCTTGCGTAAAGGAGGCACGGAAAATGAACAAACAGGAAATGCAAGTATCAGTATAAGATATGGTTTAGTAAGATCGTGAAACTAGTGATTTCGTGAAATCCTTGAACCGTTCAGTAATTTCATGAAACCTCTGTTTCTGCAATCAGTGTAGTAAAGGTTAAGAACATTGTTATGAGTTTGAATCCCAGTGAGTGCACGACAACTGAGACCTTGTGTCAAAGAAAGCCAAACTTAATAAATATCAAGTATAATCAGCTTCAAATTCACTACACCAGCAAATGATCAGCTACTAACTTGCTGATCATCCCTCTGCAGTAGATTACCAATAGATATTGGTTAGTTTAGTCTAGCAAAGACCCAAATACTTTATATTCTTTACTATAAGACAAATGGTTCCTGAGGGCATTTACAGGATTTTTATTCACTATAACTCACTCAAGGCCCATATCTACATCGAACAACGGTACACAGACCCCTAGTCATAAATACCAGCGCATTGGACGCAGTGTGTTATATTTGAAATTAGATATTCGTCTTATATATCAGCATATAAGGCATGTGGGGTAACAATTGATAGTGCAGTAACGGGTCAGGAATGAACTTTTCCGGCTTATAAGACACTTTTTTGTGGAGAAATTTTGATGATAGGTCTGTGATAATTAACTATGGCTGAATGGAAAAGTACTTGCTGGCACAGTTAACAATTCAATCATCAAATATTTCCCGAAAATTATTTAGATATCTATATGACCTGTCTTACAGCCTGTAGCGTCTTATCAGCCGTGAAGTACGGTACTAAACTGTCGAATTGTCCGTGAGACTGTATGGTTAAACGGAACTCAGTTGCAAGCGCCCCGATTGCTTTTTAAACAGAGAATACCCGCACATGCAAAGAGTTGGCGTGTGAAGATAGTTAAGCATTATGCTACGGCAGGCACCAATTATTTTGCAGAAAATAATTGTTATAGAAAAAAAAATGTAATATTCTCGGAACTGGAATCTGTTTAAACAATTCAAGACTTCCCATGACTCGTCAGTATTCTTTGAACCAAATCACTTCCCGTTTTAGCCTCCTTCCGCGGCCTGCTAACCAATAACCCAACATGTATTGATTCATACGCTCGGCTATTCAACATGTCCCTCACAGAACAATCCTTCTTACTCTCCTCTTTGCTTTTGTCTTTCGTGTCTCTTTTGCACAGACGTTCGAGCTACCACCAATATTTCTACTACTACTACTACAACTACTACTACTATGGCTGCCATTGAAGCAACAGACCAGCTATAGAAGCTCATGAATTTGTTTTGTGAAGTGAAAATCGATTTTGTTTCAGATTCCTATGCACAACTGTGTGCCATAACAACAAAGCCTTACACATATATGTATAAATGTATATCTATGTCTGTATAATAATACTGTTCAATTATCAGCAAAATCTATGATGCGATTCTATTGCCTTGCCATATCAGAAGCTAAATGTGGGACTTTGTTTATTCACACTAGTTTAACGTGAGGCTATTTCATGGCATATATCATGGGTATATGTGAACTAATGCAGTCCCTTGAAAGATGTGCAAAGTATCAGTTGCTTTCGTTAATGGTCGGTCAGCTTTTTAGGACCCGGTTACTCATGCTCATACTGAGTCGGTTACGCTAGCCCTAATCCTAATCAATTAATCTACAAAAATAAATAAATAATCACAAAAATTGCAATAGCTTAAACCAGGGTCTTCCAACCATTTTTCTCTATCCTTCCCCTTCAGTTATTTTTCAAAACAATCATCCCCAACAAAAAAAGGTTATTAACAGACTAAAATGACAATTCACGTTGTTTAATCTATACGTTTCTTGTACTTGATGCTTTGCTTCTAGTATCTCAATATTTGGTTTGATATTTGTGAGATTCATTTTTTTGTTTCCCCCGTGCATGTATCAGTTTTACTTCTCCTCTTTGTCAATATTCTATTTAATGCACTAAAACTATATTCAACCGTATAAGAAATTGTAAAGCATAAGAGTCCTTTGGTAATTTAAGACCTCCAGTTTTGATAAAGCTGTTTAGTTGTATTCGAGGGACACAGTTCAGTCATCCCAGCTCTTTCGAATTTGTATCTACATTCATCGTTGCAATTTTAGTCCAGTAAGTTTCTTATGTATTTTCCCTGACGGATTCTCTATCACATGCCTCTATCAAAACCTCAGCTCAGTTTTCATCCGTTTTAGGCAATGTTGCCCTGGTTGCGAACGACGGGTTTCAACCCAGAATCGATTATCCCAAGTACAGGCTTTTTTTTTATATAACTTATTTTTTTCAAATCATAGAGATGAAGCTTTGTCATTGTTATGAACCTTTTATCTTCTTTACTAAATAATTGATGCACTGGACAAGCATCAATAATTAGCCGAATTCCACCGTTAAAGCAAAAATTCTATTCCACACACATACACGCACACACTTTTCAAAAATTATTAAACCATTTCCCTGTTATATTTGTTTCCTCTACATGAAAAATAAATAGCCAATCTTGATAAATCGCAAAATTTATCATAAAAAAGACGAAAACGAACAAAACAAACGATTAATCATAGCCCTATTAAAAGGCTGAAATTGCTTAGAGTGTTCGAGCAATAAATTTCAATACATTATTATCTACTTACATGATGAACTGCGCAATTTTTCTGATTGGCAATCCCAAACCATGGATTCTTCCACTTGAAAGCGATTATTCAGCAGATAAAAATATCTCCAATCAACCATTTGATTATCGAAAAAAATCATCCAATAAAATCCAACTACAGGCAGTCACTGCTTATCGAAAGTCTTCTTTACGACACTTTGCTTTTTCAATTTAAAAAAAAAAGCGAAAAAGGAAAACAGTTTTCAGTGTTTTGTTTTTCAGCAAGTTATGATAGAGGCAGCGCACACCAGTGGCATATATCTGTAAGGCCCCAGACTCCCATACCTCCCATCAACACTTTCTCTGATCACTCAGCCTAAGATACCATCCTTAACATATTTGGGGGTCTTATAACTCTCAACATTATCCCATAAAAAACAATGGTAATTGCTATTCTCGCTTTCCGCCATTTTGAATAAGGAAATCTTTTTTATGGGAATAATCTTCCAATGGATAACAGGAAGATTGTATATCTGAATTTCCCATAGGGTATAACGAGTTTGTAAGTAATCGATCTTCGAGAGAATGCATTTGCACACGTTTCTGTACTCTTATACACGTAGTTGAATCGAGAATTGAGTTTCTACATTTGAACGATAATGATCATAACAGGACTATTCTGTGTATGCGTTCTCTAATACTGGTATGTCCCAGACTTCCAAAATCTACTCTACCACTCTTTGCTTTTACATCAATTTACACATCAGTGCCAATTTCCGTACGCTATCCGAAATTGCGTCAAGCGAAGAAACAATTATCATTGATTTATGTAGCGAAATCTTCTCAGTGTTCCCATCCTACCAAAACATCTTCAATGTCTTCGGTTGAGGTTTGTAGTTGGATGTAGCTGATGTGGAAGACTTAAAATATGACAGTGTGTTCAAGTGCCTGGCCTCACACACTTATCTCATGCAGTTTTCCATAAGCACTCAAAACATCCCGTAAATACACCCTTTAAAAATCCAAATGATATTTTGTTGCAATGATCGTAGCCCCGTCGATTGTGACAAAAATCTCACACGAGATTATCAATTGGATCTGGGAACGCTCATTCCACCTCCGTATAGACTGTAATGATTGTTACTTTGCTCTATTGTGTTCACGTTGACGCTACATATTCGTATAGTTGGGGTAACCTATTCCTATAAATGTGCACATCTTGTGTGGTAATTTTTGCTGAGGATTTTTCCAAGTGAGAACATCAGCTTGATGGGAACTTTATTGGGACTAATTGATTACTATTCGTGAATTCCAAAGATTCTCCCGGGAAATATTTGATTATTGAGTGATATCTATCTCTCTATCAATCTATCAATATCAATCTATACATTTCTATCGATGTATTGGAATCTATATGAATTCGAAATTTGATCGAGAGAAACTTGATTTCTGTAAACACTCCTCCCGCTCTCCCCTTTCTCTCTCTCTATATATATATGCGCTCAAATTACGCACTTTTTCTTCCTCTTACTTGTGAATCTGGCAGCGTCGTTAGCTCAGATTGTAAGAGCAGGGTCACATATCAGCTGCACCCTTTAGATAGATATATATGTATATGAATGAAAGTCTTTTGCATATGTTTACATATTAAGTCTGTCAAAGCCCCTGCCACTAGATTTATATTTGATAATGTTGGTGGATATGTGAGATAAGAAATATATATCATCATTTTGAATGGATTGGGAGTTAAATTCAATTAATTCCGCCCGCTTTTCACTTATTCCCCGAGATAATAGTTTATAAAAAACGTATATGCTGAAATTCAATAGAAAATCGATATTCTTCTAAATATAACTGAACAACTCGGTGTATATTACTTGTATCTAAGAATGTACACCGATCACTGTTGCCCTGTGTTTGAATGCTTGCCTCTGGTTCAGTAGGCAATGGTTCGATCCATCGTCGTGTCATACCGATGACTTCAAAGTGGTACTCAATGTCTCTCATTTAAGCACTCAGCACGACGGTTGGTATTTAGAAACCTCTCCTGAAATGATAGGGTTACAACGCAAATGATGTTGGCTACACCCGTTCTCATCTATGTTAATAAACTAAGCTTTGATAGAACAGTCAAGTCAGAAGTGGGTCTTATTAACTGTTGCCTGTGCGTATCAAACCCCACAACACACTTAATGAGGATGTGTGCAGAGAATGATGATACATAACTACATCTAAGAATGTTTCCTTTTAACCTGAAGCAAGTATCAACTAGAAATCTAATAGCGGTTCATGCAGTGTTTACTTCGAAAAATTCCTTTTGATATAATTATAAACTAAGACATACGCACCTTCATCTTAGTTTCCTTTCTAAAGTACGTTCGATGATGATAGCGGAATAAAATATCCTTCCTCTGGCTGTAGGTCACTGATTTGTGGAAGGAAGCAAAACCGGAATTCCCTAAGCTTTACTCAGAAAAATGAAAGGATGTTTCCCTTAGGCATATGAACAGAATGTGTCAGCTTCAATCCAGTTGTGTTGCAGTGTGCTTTCACTACATTCTCATCAGATGATATCGCGTGTTCACCGGAGTATGTACGCAAGATTGAGTAGTATATACGGTAAAAACTTATACTAAGTTAAAGCTTGAAACCTCCACATTATTTTGCGTAAATTCTGAGCTCAGATTGCTTGATTCAGCCAGCTTTATTATCGGTCATGCTTCTAAAGGTGGCACATTTCTCAAGTGCATAGCCTATTTGTTCATGTGATGTGATTACATATCTTGTAAAAAATGTATGCCCATATCTGTGTGTACTGTATTTTGCAAACAGGCCTAATTGCTTTCGAAGTATAAGCGTATATTTTTGCATGTACACACCAGCTTTGGCTTTTTTTCCTGTTTTCCCTTCTATTACTTCGTAACGCATTTTCTAAATATGCATCATCCCCTTTCTCCATACAGACAGATTAGTGAATAGATTATGGTAGAAGTAGAGCATTGCGTATTATATGAGACAGTCCTTGGGGAGTATGACGAACGGTGACCAAGTCCAAGTTTTGGCTGTCTCTGTCAGCTCAGTGATACAAGTCCTGCCGAGATTCTATCCATAAAAGCTTTTATTATCCTTGGCAGGATGCAAGGTCGGTGAAAGGATATCTTCACCCTAATCATACAACTTACAGGGTACTCAATTAGTTGCTGAATGCTCAGAGGATTGTGGCCTTGTGAGGAGTTTTCTACACTGTTCCTTCATATCTGGAATTGAACCCAGGACCTTCTACGTATGAGACAGACTAGCTAACCATTACATTATCTCCGTTAACAATTATGTTTGGTGGAGAGGAAAAGGAAAGATTGGAATCTAATGTAAGCATATTTTCTAAAGAAAAAATAATGATAGATAAAATTTTTTTAAAAAAACCAAGTTAAGCAACGCCAGTTCTGGTCTAGGACTGCATGAGTGACCATTAAGGGATAATAAATTCTGTAAGCAGAACGAACTTTTGATTGGCCTGGTAGGCCTTGTTAACGAAAGGACCAAAGTTCGAATGCTTATTATCAAGAACGAAATTCTTTTTTCCTTCAATTACCATTCGGAATTAATTAGATTTCAGAACAGTGAGGCAAAAAAAGAATATGAATAATTATCTTTCTTATTCGTCTGTGGCTCAACAAAACTCCAACAAAATCTCCAACAGGAATTACCTTGGGAACTCACTATAATTTCCTCACCTGTCAGGCTATACAAGTAAACTTTTGGTCAAATGGGTGATGTCAGTAACGCACTCGCTGTAGTACACTTTTGAAGATTTTATTAGTAGAGTCTTGGGGTGTTACTACAATACTGATTAATTGGCAACACCTCTAAAATGTTGTCTGCAAAGTCAAGCC
The DNA here is from genome assembly GCA_963457665.1 of Thysanoteuthis rhombus. Classification (NCBI taxonomy): domain Eukaryota; kingdom Metazoa; phylum Mollusca; class Cephalopoda; order Oegopsida; family Thysanoteuthidae; genus Thysanoteuthis; species Thysanoteuthis major. The sequence goes on from OY735218.1 coordinate 18,714,929, forward strand.
ATCATACATGTTTTGTAAAAGTTAGCTGCAGTTACCTATTGTCTGCTTTTTCCAGAAAGTTAAAAGTGCAAAACATGAGAACCTGATGAAGAACGAGAACCTTATTTAAAAAAATGTTCCGAGTACTCTTCAACAAGCTTATCCAGAAGAGCGCCAGTGTAGTGAATCTGACTTGCACAGATGTTCTCTTACTGTGATCTTGCGTCTGACAAGGTAAGGCTCAAGAATACAGGATGTTTAAAAAAGGATGAAATTGTCTAGTTGACATCCTATATTCAAACTATTTTTAATTCTAAAACTACTTATAAGGACACAAATAGCATCAAGATTACAAATATATGCTAATTGCCCATATATTTCAACTTTACAGCAGATATTTCAATTGCTTCCCCTTGACCTTGTAAAAGGTTTATACCCATTTTATTACATTATCGTTTCATTACATTCGAAAACGACATGGCTGACACAATACAAAGGAATGGATCCTCAAATGAGATTAGCGCACATCGAAATCATTTCAAGTAAATACTCTTGTCTCCAAGTATGTTTTCAGATGACAAATATTGTTGCATATATGAAAATGCACGTTAATATTACTTTTATATAAGCCTAGGGCTGCGTCCTTAATGAAACCTTCTGTAAATAACTGCCGGTAGACAGCTATTTTAGAGTGATGTTTTACAAGCTTTTCTAGGAGACTGATGGATCATGTGGTGAGTTTAATCCCCGCGGGTGCCCCATTAATGTGGCTTTGTGCCATATTTGTAGCTAGATAAGACCATTATATAGCTGCTGGAGAGTCATTATCCATAATTCTTATCAGAGTAAGTATCTAGATGTTCAGGACTTCTGGTGTCTGATCACAGTGCAAGTTTTTTTTCTCTCTCTTAATTGGAGTGATTGTCTGGCCTGATATTTTTAGAACGCCTATGTTTGTGTTGAAGAAAATTGGTCTCAACTCAAAAATATCAATATTGCATCTTGTACATCTAATTTAAAACGATGATTCAAAAAGTTCATTCATTCATTTGCTGCTGCTTGCAGCCCAGCCAGCAAGAAGGGGTTAATGGGTAGGGATTTTGCCTTACGTTCTTTTACTTTCTGAGTACTGTGTTTTACGGAACATAAGCCGCTCATCCATACAACACGCACCTCAGTCTTCGCAGGCATATTTTCGAAAAAATAAAAAAGACCTCCTGCTCGTTTTTTGATTTTCATCGCCTTCCATACTATCAGGTCATTCTAATGAACTAATGTATTTATATCTTCATTAACTCCCTAGGTGGATAATATTATTTGCATAGCGATGTAACGTTAATAAGCGACTGACAAAATGGTCGCCACCCAAGTCAGAACTTGGGGGGAATAAGAATGTCTTATATGTCTCAAGATACATAAATGATACCGGATAATACTCATGTGTTAGACCGACAACAGATTTTATTTTTCCAATAGATTGTATAGATGATATATAGGATAGATTTACTTGAACCAACTCAGAACTAGATATTTGTCCAATTTCACCGAGTGCAGGATGAATTTTTTCAGTTCTATCTTTGCTGGGAGTAATATGGCAAAAAGAGAGGAAGGGTGAAGTAGAGAGAGAAAAAAAAGAGAGATAGAGAAAGATCAAGTCAGCGAAGAATGGAGACGGACAGAATGAACATTAAGGAATAAAGAGAGGGGAAGAGGAAGGAATATTAAGGTGTAACAGAAAGAAAGGGGGAGATTTAGGAAGAAAGAGATAGAGAGATTGAGAGATATTTGCTTGCATCATCGGGCAAACTGCAGAGATCGGTTGTGTTCTCAGAGCATTGACAGGATGGTCACGTGAGGCTCTCTACAAGATTCCCAGCTGTTTACGGCAGCCATTCACCTGGGTACGGCTTGATGTGGAATATCTTACGAGAACTAGCGTATTGAAGCTATCATGCTGGCTATGGATAAGAGTTCGATCCACACTGTGCACTCCCGTTGTGACCTTCTATCTAACTGATCCGACCAAAGTAAATGTATGATATGTATTTGCAAATGAAGTATCATCATTATCATAAGCCTTTTAGCGTTCGTCGTGGGACGTAAACAATCCATAAGATTCGGCCAGATTTCTATATCATGGGCATAGCCGAACCAGTACTCTGTGAATTAATCTGGCTTGTGATGCCATCTTATTTTCCACCGGCCACAATGTCGCATATGATCTCTTGGGTCCATGTTACGAGTCATGACGTTCAGCAGTCGTCTGACATTCTTGCAATATTTCCAGCCCATTGCCATTTGACTTTTCTAAATGTTCCTATGACATCTAGGATTCCTGTATTTTCTTCAATATATCGTGATGTCTCATGATCTCTCAAGTTAAGGTTGATCATGATTCTCTCACGTGCAAGATCTCAGTTCAAGGGTTAGTCTTTCGATTAGGTTCAATATTCCAGCTCCATAGGTGACTATCGGTAGGATACATTGGTTTTGAGAGTAAATATCTTTCAAGTTCAATTTGTAGAGAGTATTCTCCCAGGAACATCCTTGCTTGACTTCAACAGGAACTATATCACATCATATCAAGACAATAGCAAAGGTTGAACAATTAGGAATATGGTTCCCTTGTGAACTGAGTGAAATGCTTCACGACAGTTATTGGCTCCACATCTATTTCAACTGACCGTTTCGAACCATACAGGAGTAGGATTTGAAGTCTTGCACCGTCCACTATATTCTCCTGACATTTTTCCTACATATTACCATTTTTACAAACGTTTTTATTTCCTTAACTGTGATAAACAGTTCAAAATAGAGAGGAGGTGATTCGAGCTTTCACTGAATTTGTGTCTACTAAACCAAACAACGATCATAGATATGGCATATTATCGTTTGATGATCGATGGGATAAAACTATTTATCCAAATGGGTCATATTTTATTTAAATATATGCCTTTTTTTTCTACAATTCAAATTATCATTCATCTCACTATTTAAAAAAAAACATTTCATATCAAAGATATGAAATATGCCAGATATATTTTAAAAATTGACTTTAAATATTTACGCAACCGTCCATACCAGATAATACTTACGTGTTAAACCGATCATTAACTTTATTTTTTCATTAGACTTCTCGATCAAAATTTGTTCATTAGATCGTTTAAATGCAATCCGAAATACCTTTACTTAAACCGACTGAAAACTAAATATTTATTCAATTTCAACAAGTTGAGAAAGTATTTCCCCAGGAAATTCTGTCTTCGCTGGAAGCATTAATTCTTCAAAGTGCCTCCTGAAGTCACGTTTTCTTTGACTCGTTTTTTCCTGCTTCAAAAATCCAATTTAATTCTTCACAGAAATGTTGCGATTGGATCGGAAGAATTTATTAGTGACTATTTGGGGGAAAAGTAAAGATTTGTGAGTGATAGACAAAAACAAAACGTATAGAATGCAGGGATATAGAGAGAGAAAGAGAGAGGCAGAGAGGCAGAATGAAAGATAGAGACAGATAAATAAGTGAGACAGAAAGAACGAAGGGTAAATTGTAAAAGAAAGCGAAAGAGAGAGTGGAAGTAAAAGTAATAAGCAGGAGAGTTACAGAGATAGAGATAGCGAAAGAAAGAGAGAGAGAAAGAAACATTTGATTGTCTTATCAAACTTAGTATCGATATTAGTTTCCCCCTAGGAAGACTGACAGGATGGCCCTCGGAGGCTTCTCACATGGCTTGCAGTTGTTTATGGCACCTGATGATCACTCATCTAGTTACTGACCAGGCCCGACGTTTCTTAACTTTGGTGATCGTATGAGAACCAGCGTATTAGCGTCAGTAAACACATATTGTAAGCTAGTGATGAGAGTCTGATTGATACCAAGGACTCTACTGTCGTGATCTTGTATCTAATCGAGGTGAGCAGAGTAAATACATCGGTATGTATCTACCATCGGAGTTAGAAAATATTATATTAATAATTTACAAAGATTAAAAAAAAGGAAATTGAAAATCGTATTTCTTCAAACAAGGGAAGAGGCCAATCCTTACAATAACTATTTACATTCACTGACCCAATTACACAACATAGAATTTGCAATTATAAAAGTTCCAGTCATAGAGAAGCTATATTTCAAGCTTTTACAGATTTTGTGGCCACTAAACCTGAAAAATGCTTTAGAGATGACATATTATCATAAAAAGTTATATTAAAGAGGTTATTGCTTTGAAATGGTTCATATATTGATTTTTTTATTCACTGTATGTTACTATATCATCATCCATCTTGCTCTTTACAAAATAAAAAACAACTTATCATACGAAATATTTGAAAGATTGCATTTAGATATTTGCATTTCTTTATTGGCATTTCAAGTAAATAATACCGGAAAATACTTACGTGTTTTTCAGTATATCTTGTAAATGGTATGTGAAATAAATTCACTTAAACCGACTGGAAACTAAATATTTGTTCAATTTTACCGTGTGTAGAAAGTATTTCCTCAGGAACTTCTGTCATTGCTGGAAGTGTGAATTCTTCAAAGTGTCTCCTGAAGTCACGTTTTTCTTTGAGTGTTTTTTCTTCTACTTTGACATCCAATTTAATTCACCGAAATATTGCAAATGAATCGGAAGGATTTATTACTGACGGAAAGGTAAATATATTTAACAAAAGTAGAGTAAGAGAGAGAGAGAGAGAGAAAGAGAAGGAAGGGGAGTTAGAGATAGATAGATAGATAGATTCATAGATTCATAGATAGAATAACAGAGATGAGTAAGGAGGAGAGTAAGGATTATAGGGGAGAGAAAGAAAGACAGAGAGAAAGAGTAGGGAGTAAAATAAAGATGGGAAAGAAGAAGATAAAGAGATAAGAAGGGGGGAAAGAGATATTGAGCGATCTGCTTGCGTTATAGAGCGTTGTGCACGTATTGGAGGATTAATAAGATAGAAACGGGAGTCTCTTTACATGATACTCAGCTGTTAACGGCACCTGGGTCTCACAGATAAGCTTCTGATCAGGTCACTCAGCCTCAATGTTGGAAAGATCGCCTTGCAGGTCATTGATGAGAGTTTGATTCAAACGGGTTACGCCACTGTTGTAACGTAGTACCTCTAAGCAGTGTGAATATCAACATCGAATGTTTTTCGCTAATGAAGCTCGAAAATATTCTAAATATTATCTCTAAAAACTGATAACAACATAGGAAAACGTATCATTCGTTTACAACGGGAATTCTGCTGCGTGGGTAGGTGCCGATTCACGAAGTTGATTAATTGCATTCACTAAACCAGACGAACACTATTAAAGTATGATGATATATCTTGCAAACCTGAAAATGTTTCAATTATTTATTGGGTTCAAGATAATTCTCACCTAGTCCCAGGAAGCATTTTTTTTATTACAGAGTGAGTTAATGACCTACTATACAGTGAGGCCACTCTTGTACTTAATCATAACGAATGGAGAGCAGTTTGATCAATTTCTGTAGACTTCAGGACTCCAACCAGGACCATATTGCATTACATCGAGGCAATATGAGGGATTCAAGAATTAGAAAAGGTCGAAATATGAACTATGAACTTAATTAAATGCTCTATGGTAGTTAGTTGTCCTGCCCCTTCCAGTGGACTGTTTCAACGCTCAGAAAATTGGCTTATGGAGCCTTGCAGCATCTTCCAATTTCACCCAGCATTTATCCAAAAGATTATTATCTTTTCAAGCTTATTCAACTTATCCCCTTCGATTGAAGGAATGCCAAAATTCGTGTTCCTGCCAAATGTGTGATCACTAGACTTGAAGCGTTTCATAGGTGACATATTATCATTAGGGAACCATTGGAAAAGGTCCATTGCCTCAGAAGGTTGTATATTGATTGAATACTCACCGTTTTCTGTTGTTTATATCCTTCATCTTACTGATTAAGAAAATACGACATTTCATACGCGATGACCTTATACACGCAGAAGATTGAATTTAAATGTTTGAATTTCTCGAATTATTTTCTAAACAGATAACACCGGATAATACTTACGTGTTTCATCATCATCATCATCATCATCAGTCTTTTAGCGTCCGTCGTTGGACATAGACCTTCCCCAGGATTTGCCACACTTCTCTATCATGGGCGTCACGGAGCCAGTACTTCCTGAACCTGTCTAGTTCATCTCTCCATCTAATATTTTGCCGGCCTCGGTTGCGCATATGGTCTCGGGGAATCCATGTTGTGAGTCGTGATGTCCATCGATTGTCAGCCATTCTTGCAACATGGCCAGCCCACCGCCATTTGAGATTTTTTATGGCTTCTATGATGTCTCTAACTCTTGTCTTTTCCCGGATGTGTTGTGCTGTTTTGTGGTCTCTCCATGTGAGGCCCAGCATTATTCTTTCATGTGCACGTTGCATGGTTCTCAGCTTACGGGTCTGTTTCTTGGTTAAGTTCCATGTTTCAGCTCCATAAGTGACTATTGGGAGGATGCATTGGTTATACACCCTTCTCTTTAGGATTAATGGGATCTTATTATTTTTGAAGGTTGAGCTAGCTCTGCCAAAGGCTTGCCATCCTAGTGTGATTCTTCGCTTGATTTCTTCTTCTTTTGAGGGTCTCATGGAGATTCGTTGCCCTAGGTAGATGTAGTGGTCTACTTTCTCGAGTTCTGTGTCCTCGATTTCGATCTTAGTGTTCTTATCTCCAATGTGGTTGTTGCACATGATCTTCGTCTTGCTGAAGTTCATGTGCAGGCCGACTTTCTTGCTCTCCTCATTTAGTTCATCTATCATTAGTTGGAGGTCGTGTAGGTTCTCTGCAAAAAGGGCTATGTCGTCTGCGAATCTGAGGTTGCTCAGATACTCGCCGTCTATTTTAATTCCTTTACTCTCCCAGTCTAGCCTTCTGAAGATCATCTCGAGGCAGGCTGTGAAGAGTTTAGGTGAGCTGGTATCACCTTGTCTTACTCCTTTCTGGAGCTGGAAGGGGTCCGAGTCTTTATGTAGCCTGATAAATGAGCTGCCGTGATTGTATATATGTTTCAACACTTCAACATATACTGGATCTACACCTTGCCGACTGATGGCCTCCATGACCTTAGGGATTTCTACTGAGTCGAACGCCTTTTTGAAGTCGATAAATGCTACGGCAAGTGGTAGTCTATATTCTGCTGCTTTTTCTTTCAGTTGATTTATCGAGTGCAGGTGGTCCATGGTCGAGTAGCTTCTTCTAAAGCCAGCCTGTTCACGTGGCTGGTTTTCATCGAGTGTTTTTGTGATTCGGTTGGTGATGATCTTTGTGAAAAGTTTATATACACAGTTGAGTAGGCTTATAGGCCTATAGTTGTTGAGGTCTTTCGGGTTTCCTTTTTTATATAATAGCATTATTATAGCAGTATTCCAATCGTCTGGGACTTTACTGTGTTTTAGACACAGGTTGAAGAGGACGGCCAGTTTCCTATTGATGGTTTTACCTGCTTTTCGGAGTAGGTCGATGGTGATGTTGTCTGGTCCAGGGGCAGTTCCTTTCTTTGTCTGTTTAATGGCTTCCTTCACCTCCCACGGGGTTACTTTTGGGAAGTCCTCTAGTTGTTTGCCCGTGTCTTGCGTATCTTGCTCATTGTTTTGCAGTCCTTGTTTGGACGAATAAAGTTTTTGGTAGAATTCTTTGGCGCGTTCGACAATCCTGTCTCTGTCTGTTGTTAGGTTTCCATTTTCCTCGAGTATGCTAGTTATTTGCCTTCGTCCCGAGTTGAGGAGTTTGTTTATAGCTTTGAAGCCCCGACCTTTTTCAAGAGTTGATTCAATGACTGCCGTTGTGTATCTCCTTCTGTCTTCTCTTCGTTTCTTCTTGATTAATTTGTTTAGTTCAGCCTCTTCAATTTTCTCCCTCGTTGTTGTCGGTGGCTTGAGGTTTCTGCGTTTTTCCATGAGATTTTTAGTCTCATCCGAGATTTTGCTAATGGGTTGTTTGCCCATTGGCTTGAATGTAGAGGCTACTTCAATTATTGACGTTGTCATTTTGCTGCTTAGTTCGTTGATGTTGGTGCTGTCTTGTTCAGTAAGAATTCTGAATCTGTTCTTCAATTCGAGCTTGAAAGATTGAACGTGCTCTTTTGGTATGTTTAGAGGCTGCGGTTTTGTATGGAACATTTTCCTGCGTTCTTTATTGGTGTTTATTTGTACTTTACATCGTACCATTCTGTGGTCGCTGCCTACATTGACTTGATTTAGGACTTGGATGTCCTTGACGATATCGTTTTTGTCCGTTAGGATGTAATCTATTTCGTTTCTTGTTTCGTGATTGGGGCTCCTCCAAGTCCATTTCCTACTGGGTCCCTTCTTGAAGAAGGTGTTCATGATTTTGAATCCATTAGCCGTCGCAAAGTTTACAAGATCTTCTCCTCTCTCGTTACGTGTTTGACTATCAACAAATTCCAGTAGAATGTTCAAATGGTGTCTAGGATAAATTTACTTAAACTGATTCTAAACTCAATATTTGTTCAATTTTACCGAGTGAAGAAAGAATTTCCTCCGGAACTTCTGTCTTTGCTGGAAGCAGGAATTCATCAAAGTGCCTCCCAAAGTCACGTTCTTTTTTGAATTCTTTGTTTACAACGTCATCCAATTGAATTCTCCGCGGAAATGTTACTAATGGATCGGAAGAATTTATTAATGACTGTTTCAGGGTAAGGATGATAATTTTGTGTAATATGGCGGATGGGGGGGGGTAAAATAAACAAAAAGAGGGAGAGGAGAGAAGAAAGAGCGAGAAAGATGGAAACAAAGAGAGAAATAAACATAGATAGATATATCAAGTGAGAAATAAGTGATACAGACAGAAGAAAGTGCAAGGAATACAAGGAGGTGGAAGAGGGTTTGAGAGGCAAAGAGATAGGTGGAAAGAGGGGTGAGAGAGGAAACTAGAGCATTTAACGGTTGTAAGATAAATTTAAAACAGACGACGACAATTATTTGGAAAAAATGTCTTCGTACCTGAAAAATAATCCTATAATGAACCATACGTTGTTTTCTGTAACAATTGTAGATAAAAATATCTCATACCCAACGTTTGAAATAATGGTCTCTCCCACTGAAAGGAAATCGGTAATTTCTCTCCTGAAAGAAAAAAAATATTTCATAGAAATTCAGATATAGCCGGGACCTATTTTCACGGGGACAAACTGGTAAATAAATAGAATTGAATTCAAAAAAGGAGTATTAAAAATAACTACAATATCGGAAAATATAGGAGAAAAAGAGAAAATGATTTTAAGAAACGGACGGGGAAAGAAATAAAGAGAATTATGACAACAGAAGAAAGAAAGAAAGAAAGAGGAGGTCAATAGAGAATAAACAATGAAGAAAAACAAAAACCTAAACATTGTTACAAGGAAGGGAGTTTACGTGTAATGCATTGAATGTGTTAGTGTTTTTTAGATCTGTACTTTGTCTCTTGCTGCTATAATAATTGTTTTGGAACAGATCAGACGTTATTTTGGGATGCTCTGTTTTAGTGCGAAGTCCGTGCAAAAAGTATCTGGTCATTCTGATTATCTTGAGAACTGAGTCTGAAAACTCGTGGTAACTTGGTGAGCAATCAGTGGGGACCGTATTGCATATGCCCGTACAGACTCCCCCCTTCGGTTAATCAGTGCACAATGAGAAGCTGATGATTGAGTTCATTTGCTGTGTGACCATTGCATTCACAATGACAAACACCTTAAACTGATTCTTTTTTTTATTTTTGTCTTTTTTGTTCTTGGTTTTTATATGCAAAACATCGTATCACGCATGTCTTTCAACCCTGATACGGTCCATATCCGGCTTCTTGCGACTTCTGGCTTTTCCCAAAGAGATTTCAGATCCTGGATGAGATTAAAGAGATCCTGATGAGACTGCTTCTTGCAAAAGAGGAATTTGGTGATTAGAAAAGTGGGAAGGAAGTTGTGTGAGATCCGAAGCGTTATACTTTAAAGGAGACAAGATGCCATTGCCCTAGGTAGGCTTTTTTCCCGTACATATTAAATGGCCTGATACTTTTAGGGACATAAATCGTACATAAATAGGAGTGAAGAGAGAGGGGGGAAAGAAAGGGGGTAATTGTCCCCGGTGGCGTTTCGTTTGTAGAAAACGTCGAATTTTGACTGAATGGTTTGGGCTTAAG
>OY735218.1:18727552-18767552 GCA_963457665.1 Thysanoteuthis rhombus
TGGCGGTGAAGTATGAAAGAGGGAAGAAAAAATTTGACAACATACCGTAAACAAAACCCAGATTATATGTATTATCACCATCAGTCATTTATTGTCAGTCGTAGAACATAGACCTTCCCCAGGATCCGCTACAATTCTTTATCACGGTCTTGCGAAGCCAGTATTTTCTGAATTTGTCTATATATGAATAAATATTTATACACGCACACACACACATACACATCCTACTTACGAAAAGGATAAGGGTTTGTTTTTAAGTCCAAATTTTTGCAAGTTGCACATTATTATTGTAAAATATTGAATACTGTACCCAGCATTATAATAAGAATTACACTGAGCAACTATACCCAAAAAACACTCCATAATATTCACTTCCACATCGGAACTTCGTGTCAAACTAATTATGGTAGAATTTATTTGTACAGATTTTTTTCACCTGTCGCATATTGTACGTTTTGTCCTTCCAAATTATCAAAATAGCGGAACGCCCCGTTCCATATACACCTTCACAATTTTCTCACCTCTTTCCCTTTGCTTTATAATTTCCACCTTGATAATGGTGAGATACTACTTTTTATTTACCATTATCACTGTCTCAACTCTTACGCCTCTAAGATATTTTGGGGTGATTACGTACAGTAAGTATTAGTGAAAATAGAAAACTGAGAGGGACCTATGTTGCTTGTTTTGGTGACAGTGTCAGATACTTGGAGAATAAATTTAGAAGAGAAATTTGAATTAGAAAGTAAGTGCAGACCAACTTCGATTATCCGAACATCAAACATCCGAATTTCGAATTATCCGGACAAGATTTCAATATCCAGTTAATTTGCTCAGTACGGCCTCCTTTTTCTGATCAGATCAATTATCTGACCAATCAATAATCCGAACGAAACAGCCGGTTTCGTTCGGATAATCAAGATCTTTCTGTCTTAAGCTTTATCCAATGTAAAAAAAGCCATAAATAGTCAAATATTGTTATTTTTCAAGCGCCTATTGAGAAAGAAAGATTCTCGAATCCGACCAGTTTATGAGAAAGTTCCTCCAGCCTATCTCATTTTCAAACTCCTGATTTGACATATATCGCATTATATTCTGAAATGATACATTACCGTTATTCTTTGAATGAGAATAATAGTTTTGAACTCCTGATTTGACAAGATGAGCCATTTTCAGCATTTCACGAATCGTTCCAATATTTTCATCAACCAAAACGTTGATCTAAAGTGAATAGAAATGTGAACTTCAGACCGAACAATTCTTAGACTCAAACATCAGTTGAACAAATCTATGGTTGTGTACATGTTTCCGTGATTACTCGACAACTGGGCATTTAACAAGTTGACATCCAGCAGATATAATTGTCAGCACGTGATGTAGTGTAGTGTTGGGTTTTATATTTGTGTGATCTGTGGTTCTTGCCGAAAAAAATAAATAAATAGAAATTCAAAGATCATACAACTTTCATTATAATTACTATAAATTACCTGCTTTAACTTCCACTCTTCAGAATTATCTGAATTTCGATCTAAAATACCTAAATTGGCTACACTGAAGAAAAGCAACCAAAATATTTCGAAGCCAGCCGCAGTATTGAACGCTAGTTTTTGCTTCTCAATTTTTAGCGTAAAGCAAATTTCCAAAAGCTGGGCAGAGCAATACCATCATCGTAGTACTTTATTTATCTATCTGACCCTGTTCATATTGATCAATGTGAATAAAGATCTGTTAGCATATTTTGCACACATGTGTGCACCTTATTTTATCGTCTGATTTCTTTTCGCTATATTTTTGAAAGCAATAACGTTTGATTTATGGTCGTCAATGTTTCTATCTGTTCCCGTTCATATTCAGGAGATTAAAACGATTCATTTTGATGAATTGTGTTTATCAGTCGTCTCTCGAATTTTTGTGTGGGCGAATTTATCAAGGAAATAGAGTCAAAGACAGACAGACGACTGGAGCTGAGAGTTATCAGCCTTGCCGACGAAGGAAAATGCGACAAAGTTCGGTTCAAAGTAGGGTCTCTTATGAGCACATTTGGACAAAGAAGAAAGCCTTATACCCGGAATCAGAGTCACGGAATCGTGAGGATCGTTCCCAACGCTCCCCATTCAGTGAAATGGGGGATGTTCTACTATGTTGTTGGGATCCTCAGGATCATGCTCGAACCGTTCGGGCCACGTCCTAACAGAGGAAACACACGACTAAGATCATATTCTCTGATCCAAGCTGAAGGGTTGAGAAAGAACGGGGGAAGTACACTTCATTGCAGTGGCTGGGTGAAAGTCCTGTTTATTGAATTTCCATTTGAAAGTTCAATTCAAGTCAGAGATTTTTCCGTGTGACAAACTAGTTACAAGAAAATCATGTTGGACACACTGATTCTCCTACAACTACCAAATTTGAGGCTACGCCAACCACGGTTCTTACCTATATGGATGAATATCTGGTAATACTAGGTGTCGTAAGCAGCCAGGAGGAACCTACGGTGGCGACCCTGCTAATCCTCTTGAAAGCCCCTTATCCCCCTAGGTTGAACGCGCTGGTCTAATTGATGACAAGCAACAAGAAATGAATGAACAGAAGTCTTGGTTGTAGGCTTTCAATTTGTAGATTCCAGTTCATGTCAGTGTGTGTTTTTGTGAGATGACAGACCGGTCAACGGACCAGGGTGACTGCTGGAATAATCAATGGCATGACCAGGTTATGCTGTCAAAATTCTTTTCTGGTCACTCTGACTAAGTGATCCCAGACGTTCTTGATATGTCTCCTGAACAATTTGATTTGGACAACAAAAGGAGATTTTTCTGAAAAAGGAAAAACAACAGAAGGGCAATAGCAAGAGAATAAATAAAAGACTTCTGGTAAAAGTGATTGGGCGAATGATCGGCTTGAATGCATGAACAGTGACAGAGTATTGGACTGGATGTCAAGAGATACTAGATAAGATGGATGCAGAAGAGGAAATTTTTTTTAAATTAGAAAAAGCATATATATATATATATATATATATATATATATATATATATATATATTCAATGAGGTGTTGGTTTTACACCAGGCTGTATACATAAACAGAGAGTGAGTGAGAAAGAGATGAGAGTCAGAAAGAAGGAATATTGCTGCTGCAAAATCAAACTCCACCCTCCTTCTATTCTGACCGAAGATTATTACCATAGCTTTGGTATCGTATAGATGATAAATAAATTAGTAGATATACAAGACTTGTCAGTTAAGCCAAGACATAATTTCAAAACTAGGCTGGGGGACGCTATCTTCATATATCAGTCTGGTTTACGCTCAGGAAGTGGGTGATGATTTGATTTTGTTGTCAAACTCCTTAGTTTAGTTTTGACTTTTTTTTGTATGTAATAATAATAACAGGTAACAATGGCCAGAGCAAATACTAGTGACGTCACGTAAGGATAACAGTGACACGGTAACGTACACAAAAAAGTGACGGCGAATTAAATCCACTTTTAAAGCCAAACTCATTTTGTCTTGTTTTGCTCAAGATTGCAAATCCTATTCAAGAGAACAACTGATAAAGGGGTTGAAATAGGACACATAGTTTTAGTATGATATCGTATGGACGAATGAATTCTGTTTTATTAATGAAGATTGGAGTATGACCCTAGCACACCTAAGTTTGTTCTTGTCCTTCACGTTATTACGGTGGAAAACAAAGTTGCACTTGTACTGGAGTATGAAAATACAAGAAAATCTTTTTATATACAGTGGGCATTATTTTTATTTTTTTCAAGGTATGAATTAAGTGATTCCTAACAAATTGGCCTACAATCTATCAGACGAATAAGGATGATGGTGGACGTAATTTTGACTCAAACACTGATTGCCTTTTTTTCAGTCAAGGAGCAGATAGCAATAAATTGGAATAATCATCAATATAAGCTGATGATTGCAAATAAACTGAGATGCATAAATGTATTAGTAGCAAATACATAGATACTGGATAGATCGATAAATAGGAATATACTTGAATAAGGATAAATAGACTAAGGGAGACGCAAAAGAATTGGTATACATAGAGAGGAAAATTCATCATCATCATCAATGCTTTAACGCCCGTTGTTAGGCACAGACGTTCCCCAGGATCCCCACATTTCTCTATCATGGGCGTTGCAGTGCCAGTATTTTCTAATTTTGTCTAGTTCATCTTTCCATCTTGTATTTCGTCGGCCTCAGTTCCACATCTGATCTGTGGGGATCAATCTTGTGAGTCGTGATGTCCATTGGTTGTCTGTTAGTCTCGCAACATGACCAGACCATTGCCATTTGAGCTTTTTAATAGAATCAATGATATCTCGGACTCCCGTTTTCTTCCTGATATATTGTGCTGTCTTGTGATTTTATTTTTTTCAGTAAATTTCGTTTCGTTTCATATACATAATTAGAATTCAGAATAACCAAACACTTGAATTTAAAGATATAAGTCGTAATATCGGGCGAGGACAAGACAGTAAATTAACTGATTTGGATTGAATTTGAATTTTGAATATAGGACTAAGTTATTGTAATTTCATTTCTGAAGATCACCCTTCATGAAATACAAGTGATAATTGATATTTCCAGATTCCTTGTGATTATTACTTATATATATATATATATATATATATATATATATATATATATATATATATATATATATATATATATGTGTGTGTGTGTGTGTGTGTGTGTGTGTGTGTGTGCGTGCGTGCGTATATATATATATATATATATATATATATATATATATATACATATAAATGTGTGAGTATATATATATATATATATATACATATCTAAACACCATTATCATTAAATTTATCGTTAAGATAACGGCTAAGGGGCCTCTTTTTAATTTTTTACGGTTATTTTCTTGTTTTCACAAGAGTGAACAGATCTTTGGTTTTGGTGTAAGTAAACATTTTCCGAAAAATAGAGCGTTTTTGGCAGCATCTCGAGCTAATATTGAAAATTTCAGAAAATGCTGCTTGAGAGACATAAACACACATGTACACTAGCATATATATATATATATATATATATATATATATATATATATATATGTGTGTGTGTGTGTGTGTGTGCGTGTGTGTGTAGGTAAGAGTTTGTGTATATATATATATATATACTGTGAGATTGGATTGTTTATATGTGTGTATGTATATATGTATGTACGTAAGTATGCATGTATGCAGGTGTATGTGAATGAAGCTTTTCATGAAAGAAAGATATTGCTGTTCTCATGGTCTTGCCTAAAATTATAAGGAGTTAGGACAACTGTCATGATACTAAAAATCCCCCCGCACTTCTTGCTTTTTCTTGTTTTGTGCATCGACTCAGGGACCGTTTTCAATAGAATCTTACCATTGATCCATCATTGAGCTTTGTTGCCTGGCCATCGAGCAATGTCGACCTAAGACACAACTCTTTACGCTCAACTCACCATTCTTTTCATGTCTCATCTGATGTATCTTTCTATTACATTGACGCCCCCAGCCCCCTGGTCGAATTTGAGTAATGGAACCTAACTAAGAGACGGACTCGCAAACTGAAAAGCATGTAATGCACACATAGGAGAATCATGCTCAGCCTCACATGGAGAGATCACAAAACAGCACAGTATATAAGGGAGAAAACAGAAGTCAGAGACATCATAGAATTTATCAAAAAAACTCAAATGGCAATGGGCAGGTCATGTTGGAAGAATGACAGACAACCGTGACGGACATCACGACTCACAACATGGATCCCCAGAAATCGCATGCAAAACTGAGGCCGACAGAATACAAAATGGAGGGACGCGCTAGACAAAATCAGAAAGTACTGGCACCGTGAAGCCCACGATAGAGAAGTGTGGCGAATCCTGGGGAGGGTCTATGTTCAACGACGGACATTCAAAGACTAATGATGATTCAATCCAGTTTAAAGAAGAAAATGGGAAACTGACTTAATCGTTTACATACATACATACGTATATATATTTCCCATTTTCTCTCCCTTTTTTTGCTTTCTCTCTCTCCCTCTCTCTCTCTCTCTCTCTCTCTCTCTCTCTCTCTCTCTCTCTCTCTCTCTCTCTCTCTCTCTCTTTCTCCCCGACGAGATTTGAATAGATGAGAAATTCATAGAACTATTCTGCTGATTTAATTTTTTATTCTGGTAAGCGATTCGGTGAAAATTTAATTTTCCTCAGCCGGTTAGATTTTAATTCAAAATAGAATATAGAACAGCTATTTTTTTTTACAATCAAAGGTTTATGTAATCAAAGTGAAATCAAACTTTTTTTACGAAACATAAGTAAATATAGTTTCAATTATTTCTACAAAAAATAGATAAATATTTAATTAGAATTTAATCAGAAATATTTTAATCAAAACAAGGATATGAAATAACTACTTTTTACGATCAAAAGTTTGTATAATCAAAGCAAAATCACCTTTTCAAAACGAAGAAAATTTCGCCTGATAGGAGATATCATTGATCTGGCCACAC
Source organism: Thysanoteuthis rhombus (assembly GCA_963457665.1). NCBI lineage: Eukaryota > Metazoa > Mollusca > Cephalopoda > Oegopsida > Thysanoteuthidae > Thysanoteuthis > Thysanoteuthis major. The sequence goes on from OY735218.1 coordinate 18,734,054, forward strand.
ACATACATACACACACGCACACATGCAAATACGCATACAGTAACATAAACACATACATATGCGTGTGTGTGTGTGAATAAGGAAAGACACTTCCACGAACTACTTTATGCTCGAACTGAATTATTTACGGCGAATATCGAAAGATACTTATCATATATATATATATGTGCGTCTGTGTGTGTTTGCATGCATACACATATGAATGTGTGTGTGTGCATGTATATGTGTACATACATATGCCTTTGCATATATGTGCATGTATATTTTTACATACGAATATAAGTACACAGATATTGTAAGTGAATATTTTGAACGTTGTAGTCGTGGTATAGTGAGCGATGTTAGCATATAATCTTTAACTCAAGCATCTTTGCTTTGGAAAATAGTTATTGCAAGATGTCTCTAACCATCCTCATCAAAAAAAACATTAAACTTTCGTAAGGACACCGATAAGCTATAATCAATAATCACAGAGCTATGGTTGATTGCGTTGCACCAAACTTTGACGCATATACATATATATATATATATATATATATATATATACATATATATATATATATATATATATATATATATATATATATATATATATATATATATATATATTCATGGATAAGACGACACTTGAAGCATCTAATGCTCCCACCAAATGGGGTTGTCCCCTTGGCTAGATGCAACAGTTTTTTTCTTACATTCTACTCAAATAGCCTCTCAATTCATTCTATAACGCAACTAGACTTCACCCAATAAAAATCTTCAAGATATAGGTATATTAAACATCTGAAGAAGAGAGCAAAACAAATATTTGCTTACAGTGGTATTATAACCTATTTGTTGGGCTGCCTACCGGAGAAATTCAGAAGGAGGAAATACGCACGCGTCAGTTACGTTAAACTGTATTTTCCTTGTCATTTTTGGTCTTCAGAGACATCCCCCCACACTCACACACTTTACAGAGATATTTATTCCGAGATCTTTTGGCACTAGATTCTTAATCATCATCAACATCATCAGTCTTTTAGCGTCCGTCGTTGGACATAGACCTTCCCCAAGATTTGCAACACTTCTCAATCATGGGCATCACAGAGCCAGTACTTCCTGAACTTGTCTAGCTCGTCTCCCCATCTAACATTTTGCCGGCCTCGGTTGCGCATGTGGTCTCGGGGAATCCATGTTGTGAGTCGTGATGTCCATCGATTGTCTGCCATTCTTGCAACATGGCCAGCCCACCGCCATTTGAGATTTTTATGGATTCTATGATGTCTCTAACTCTTGTCTTTTCCCGGATGTACTGTGCTGTTTCGTGGTCTCTCCATGTGAGGCCCAGCATTATTCTTTCATGTGCACGTTGCATGGTTCTCAGCTTACGGGTCTGTCTCTTGGTTAAGTTCCATGTTTCAGCTCCATAAGTGACTATTGGGAGGATGCATTGGTTATACACCCTTCTCTTTAGGATTAATGGGATCTTATTATCTTTGAAGGTTGAGCTTAATACAAGGAGATCAATCTCAAAATTCTGGTGAGTCAGCAAATGTTCCTTGGTCTTCAATTTTAGAAAAAGCTGTCGTAGTGTGCATTGTATTTATTTTGTCACAACTAGTTACACACATGCGCTTTTAAATCCGTTTAATAAAAGATTGCAATAGTTGGGGATTTTTTTTGCGTACTTGAATTGGTTTTCCTATCTAAATTCTACCATGCATTGTTTTGTAGTTTGAGAATTGTAGTATACTACCGATATAAGGTAGCTAAACCATAAGATTCAAAATGAAATTGGGACCCCTCTAATTATAAAGTCTCTTTATCCACCGAAATATATATATATATATATATATATATATATATATATATATATATATATATATATACACACACACATATATGTATATATATATATGTTAATATATAGGGGGATTAATCATCAATTTCATTTAAATATGATTGTCCACGTTAGAGGAACATTAATGGTGCAGTCATGGACAGTAAATGAACAAAGTGAAATTAAGATATGAAGCAGTTATCTAACATCCGTTTAACCAGCTGGCTGCTTAGTTCAGACGGGAAAGAGCGGCATCTTGTTAAGATGGCCACTTGGTGGAACTGGGTTTGATTCCAGCTACTGTCAATTCTTAATTGTTCATCTATTGTCTTGGTCAATGGACATATTCAACTTGCAAGAACGGGTGTCAGTTCAAACAAACTTCCTAATCACATGTAACGTATTCATAGTTACACACAATCATGTACATTGAGAGAGAGAGAGAGAGACTCTAGGAAGCTTTACAGCTTCAAACACTAAGCATACAAAAAGATTTAATCCATGTCATTTCAGTCAACTATTTCCCAATATCGATTCATGCAATTTTTTCAATTTTTTCCCTCATTTTATGTTTACACGGAATCAGATATTATGGCAATATGCGAGAATTTTTCCGGTTAGAATCATCTGTTGTTTACCAGATAGATGCACATACACACACACATACTTATACGCGCACAATCATCCATATATATTTATGTATATATATATATATATATATATATATATATATATATATATATATATATATATATAAAACAGTTGGATATTTTTGCAACAGACTTCATATATACATATACATATATATGGCAAAATTATTTTTACATGCACTTACTCTCACATACACATTCACATATATATATATATGTGTGTGTGTGTTTGTGTGTGTGATAACAATGTTTTATATAAGGTATAACAAAGTTAGATACTTTTGCAACAGATTTATATATATATATATATATATATATATATATATATATATATATATATGTGTGTGTGTATGTGTGTGTGTGTGTGTGTGTGTGTGTGAGGTCTGTTGCAAAAGTATCCAACTTTTTTGAATATCTCGAGAACCTGTTTTGGGGTTTGGATATAACTTGATATAACTTGACAAGCAAGGGGGATCTCATTACACATGAATGAGTAGAAACTCTCCCATGAGTTGGCAGTAAGCTGACTTTGATCGATTTCCTACACTGTGTGACATTGGCGTCCAAAAATGACCAGAGGGGACCTTCACGCGTCTGTAGCCCCGCTTTAGTCCATATTTTGGCTTCCGGCGACTTCTGTCTTTCCCCACTGAAATTATGGAGATCACGATGATGGCAATCTTGAAAGGAGACTTTCTTAACTGTTCTGAAAAGAATAAGGGACGCTTGGATCAGTGTATAAGGCTGCAAGGAGCGTACTCCAAAAGTAATGTATCCTTGCCCTAGGTAGGTTATTCTTTGTTAACATCAGATGTTGGCTATTTTTCAGACAAATCTGCAAATTAGATGCGCATTTGCTCAAAAATGAATGGTGATATGTCCACACATATTTGTATTTGTGTATGCGTGCATGTGTGCGCAGGTTGTGTGCATGTGTGAGTTTTATGTGTATCTCTGTTCTACTCTTATACAATATTGCTATCATACCTATGTGTGTGTGTGTATGTGCATGTAAATTCTTGTACGTATCTTTGTCTATTTTAGAGTGTATTATCATATATTCATCTATACGTGTTTACATCTTTGTGAATTTAACTAATCATACACATGTGTGTGGATGTTGATTTGTATATTTTTACTTATAGCTCTATTATACTCTCTAATAGTATTGATTTTTGATATTACAATTCCGAGGATATCTTTTACCATATTGATCATTATTATCCAAAGCCACCCTGGCATCTTTTTTTTTAAACTTTCCTTTCATCCTTTATCTTGAACAGATTTTCGATACTTAGCATTGTAATTGCTTTTTCAACTCGAACGCGTAGAATCAGTAAAAAGTTTCCTCCGTTCCTCGTATATTTTTTTCGCTTCTGTTCCTAACTTGCAAACCACTTGACCAAAGAACACAGGGATGATTGTATTTCCTTTTTTTTTCCTTCCAATATAGGATGTCATAGAAGTAACGCCCCATTTTTTTTCCAATGAGCAAACTATAGATCTAATAAATACACGCATAAGCAATGCGTTATATGTAAGATTCTAAGCAACGGCCACTATCTTCCCATGCATTCATTCAGGCAATGAACTACCGATCTGCACACATTCTGACAAAAAAAGCTCTACGTCGATGGTGGCAACTTTTTTTCGTTCTTTCTGGTTTTTGATTCTTTAAACTAGCTGGTTTGGTACCATTGTGTTAAGAAAGAAAAAAGATGAACTTAATTTCATTCGGTTCTTAGTATGTACTATTTTACATACAAGCGTTGACGTAGGCATGCGCTCTCCGAGTTCTTCCAAGTTTGATGTGACTCATCCAGCTTTATTTCTCTGATCGATATCTAGTTTGTAGTGCTAACAACGCGACAACGATAATACAAGAAAGCATTAGGGAAATCAACTGTATATTGTTCTTGGTATTCAAATACAGATTAACTAAGATATGTGTTCCGGGGCTTCTTTCATCTGGAAATCATCTGTGCAAATCTGTAAAGGGAATCAGACGTACATTCGCAGATTTGAGCTGTGTCGCATGTTCAAATAGATATAGTTTAATGGGGATTTTTTTTTTTTTTGATCGGAATGTAAGTATAAACCCGTGAAAAGAGTTGAAATAAAGAAACAATTCATCAAGAAAATAACGGGTCTCTTTGATCTCTCAATAGAAACCGTAGGGTGATCAACATATTTTTGGCATCATGCCGTGCCAAGGGTGCTCAACTAAGAAATAGGGAAGATGGGGGTCTATGAATAAGTTACTTCCCTTGCATTTTGGTGGACAGTAATTTATTTTTTAAAAAGTCCAGAATTAAAAAAAAAAGGCATGAACGACACAAACCATTGGACCAATTTAGCTCAAACTCATATTTCAAATTGACCCCCCCCCGCTAAAAAAAATGTGGAGAGATTTTCAAAAAACAAAAACGCTCTTTTTTCTAGACATAATAAGGAGTAAATATTCAAATTCTTTATTTTCTTGCTCCGTTGCTGTGGTCTGCACGCGTGTCACATAGATAGATAGATAGATAGATAGATAGATAGATAGATAGATTGTCAGTCAGCCAGACCCACTTACAAGTAACTTTGATGACAATCTTTGTTGTCGATTCCTAACAGAAATGTATAGATTAGGAAAAAAAGAACCAAGGACAAAAACGAACGTTTGGCTGAAAAACTTGGAAAAGGCAAAATGCAATAACAGTGTTGGATCTCTGTCAACAAACGTGACCATTAACAAGTACTCTCCATTCAAGAAAAACAACTTGAAAGCACTTGGGTAGCGTGAATCACTACCAACCTCACAGATACGAGATAAAAGAAAAAAAACAAACATAACAAAAAACAAGTGGGAATCGGTTCACAAATAGACACGATACAGGGGAGGCAACTGTGAAATTTTTCCAATACAACCCAAAAATTGATCGATTCCTCCTCAGCTTATGGTCTAACCTTCCACGAAATGTGATTTGTATTAATTGAGAAATGTTGGTATATATTGTGCGATGCTTACATATAATCAAAAGGGAGTACAAATAACAATATTTGTATCAGCAGCTGAATATAATCTCTCTTCCCCTTCCGGAAAATTTTCATCGAAATGCTTCGAGAACCTTTAGAGATATCGTGTGGACGGACACATAGACGTACGTTGTGATAGAGACAAATGAATATAAATACCTCTGCCAAAGATGTTGGCAGAGGTGAACAAAAGCAATGTTGGAGCTGTGCCAACGAACGTGGCCATTAGCATATATTTTCCGCTTGAAAAAATAAAGCTAATGTCGTTCTTTCTAAATGCTTTTTGCTTTACAATTTTTGAGTGGTGTTTACTATAATCATAAAAAGAGTATGAAATATTTGCTGTGTGTTCATCTGGAAGATATTTCTGAGAGAGAGAGAGAGAGAGAGAGAGGGAGAGAGAGAGAGAGAGAAAAGAAAAACACCCACTAAAAGACTGGAAGAAAATCGAAGAAAAATGTTGTTTTAATGCAAAAGATATTTATCAAAATTCGGTTGTATGAAGTGCTGCTCAAAAGTTTGGGGGAACCGAGGAAATGAAATGGCCCAAAGAAAAGAAACCTCGGTAAAAAAATGAGTTTCTTTAATTCTTGATTTCGAGATATGCGTGAGATGATCAGTTTGACACGGTGGGGACGCTGAGGATTTTGACGGATTTATCTATGTCTCGACCTTCATTGAGCATGAAGATGGGTCTTTTGTTTTTTCGTTCTTAGTTTTGCTGACAGTATACCTAAGGGTGGAAATTCAAAGCACCGCAGTAGCTAAATAAGATAATGGGAGTTGCCTGAAGCGATCTGCCTCAGCACTTGGCCAAAGGTTCCGCTTGCAGGTATACGAAAGCAATTTCGATTCCGCCTCATTTTACTTTATCGCCTCTTTCCATTTCGTAGATTATCGAGTACACTCGTTCCCCTTCAGCAAATATCCCTATGTTTCATCCTCAAGTCTTTTGTATACCGATATCCCGCGTCTCCCTCTCCATTTGCAGTTTCTGTTTCGCGATTCCATTATAAAAGCCCTTTTCTACCCTCACTACTTTCAACGAGATTTCAAAATGTTTTTAACAGTGATAAACTGACGAACAGATGTATGGGTGCGTTGCTTTTTATAATATATTTATTCCTAATACGTAACCGTTAATAATAATGGTAATATTTCATCTACGAATCAGCATTGAGGTTCCTTATTGTATTCCATAGAGTATTTCATTTCTAATTATTCAAAGATCCTAATTCGAATTCTTTTAGAGTCTCAACTCAGCTGAGGCTGTTTGAAGGGTGATCGAACATGAAATGTTTGACTAGATGCCATGTAGGATAACTTACCACATCTTTCGAGCAGTATTGAAAGTCATATGAAGAAATTTATCTTAATGAAATTAGAATTTATTTTATTACAAAGGAAAATTGAATATTGTTTCATAAAAAAAAACTAAATGATAAATCTGACAAACCTAACACTATTTAAAAGCATTTGGCAATGGACATTTTGGCTTGATGAATTCATTTTTTTATAGCAATAGATTATATGTGTTTTGTTTTGCACTAGACGTTGAGAAAATATCACTAAAAATTTGAGATCATGCAAGGGGGCGAGCGGGTAACGGTGCAGAGAATTAACTCGACGAGCCAAGTCCAAACTCTGAGTGAGGCAGTTTGTGTTCACTTCACACTAAGATTTTCCGGAAAAAAAATATAAATCAATACATTCCCCTAGTTAAGGGTGAAATAGCACAAGGTTGAAGGAATGACCCCACAACGAATGCTGGTCGCCTGCAAGTCTATTCCACAGATCACAAACGGTCCTAGTAAGCAGCAATATGATATGTTGAGCTCGAGCGAAGACAGTTGAAACTGTAGCCTGCCCAACTTCTATCCTCAGAGAATCAAACAGACCAACGCACTCAAAAGTGAACGCACATTTATCCACCGTACAGAATACATTCCAACAAATATATTGTTTTCTTATGAAGTGAGTCATAGATCTTGTGACCTGATGTTTGTTTATCGCTTACCTACAGCCAAGAAAATAAAATCTAGTATTGGAAAAAAAAGATTCTCTATCAATACTTAGGTTCCTCATATTTACTTACACTGTATCAAACTGCAAGCACCAGCCAGACTAAGATGTTCACTGAACCAGTTTTCCAGGTGATTCTCAGCGAATTAAGTTTGATTTCTCCAGGGTGTCATACTTATTTAGCCTTATGAACACACACACAAACACACATACATATACAAACTCGAACAAATTAGTGCGTTGGTTTCTGTAATAATTGGTTTCTTGATAATGACATAGGTCAAAGATATAGAACTACTAACTCTGGAACGATTTTTCAGAAAAATTCGATGGTGTCACTAAAATGTTTGTATGCAAACAATAACATTAACTGAAAAGTTAAGTAAACTTATATAAATAAAAAATTAGTTTTTTTATAATCTATGTTTTGATATATATATATATTCGATATATATATATATATATATATATTATATATATATATATATATATATATATATATATATATATATATATATATATATATATATATATATCGAATAAAGATTTCCAATGGTAATCACAGTAATGAAGTACTGAAAAAATCTTCACTCATTTTATAACCGCTCTATCGATAGTATCGAACACTCTTTTGAACTAAGATCGACCAAATACATACAAACAAACGTTGTATACTCTATCATTGTTCTCTTGATCGAGAAATGGGTTCCTGAAAGAAAACAAGAAAGAAATGATTGAAAATGAAGTGAGTACGGCACCTCTGTCGACATTTTCTTTTAGTCTCTTTTAACTCTATTATGTTTCTACCGTCTGTGAAACGTCTTTGTTTGACTTAGTCCATTGTTTATCTCCTTGTTTTATTTTGTCTCAGGAGATACGATACACTTTAGGTAAGTAAACTCCGGAACTGCTATCTGTTTTGTCTGGTGAGTGGGTGATATTCCTCTCAGGATTTCATCATCATTAGCAGCGGCTGCTGCTTTTCTAACATCGTTGGAAATAAACCTACCCACAGATTCGCCCGGTCTCTCCATCGTGGTTGTCACAGAGCTAATACTTCATGAACCTGTCTAAATCGCCACACAATTTTATATTTTACCTGCCGAAATTTTTCACAAGATCCCTGGGGATATGTTTTGTGAGTTGTAATATCTAGCTGTTGTCTGACATTCTTACAACATGACCAGCCCACTGCCATTTGAGTTTCATGGTGTTTTTTTTTCTTTTATAGTTATATTTCTGACCCCTTGTTTGCTCTCTGAAAGGCTGATCTTAAGACAATAAGATTCTGAAGACTTTTGAAAGTAGAATTTTGTTTGTTGTAGGGCTGACTGGGCGTGGTCAACTAGGGAAGCATCATTAGTTACTAGAAACTCTATGACCATCTGATTTGTAGTTTGTGTTCAGGGGCGGACAGTGAAAGGGGTTTGAATGGACTGAGAATTGGACTAGAGCGGAGGAAGGAATAATTTAAAAAAATTACAAGTCAATAATTGTAAGAGAAAATTTTCAAACATCAAACACAAGACAGAAATGTACGATCTTGCAAATATCCCTATCGTTAGAGTTGTTGCGTCTTAGCACAAGATCTGACAGAAAAGTAAAATCCAAAAAATAATCAAAGAAATTTATCACAGAAGCGATAAGTAATAATTATCAAGATGGCAGACATTGAGCAACCCTTGCCGCCAAAAGAGGCAAGGAGTTATTCCCCTTTTTTATGTGTTTGAGTGTTTCAGCTCACCTGGCCATACTGTGTCTACCAACTTGAAATTTGGCTTCAGCATTCTATAAGATCCCTTCTAATATGATTTTTTTTTTAATTTTTGGGGAAGAAAGGCTTTTTGGCCTTTTGTAGGGTTTATTCTGACGGATTTATTAATAACACGAGTTACTATATTTTAGATCTATTTCCAGTGGAAATGCTAGTGATGGCATAAATAGAATCTATCCTGGCCATATTCATTCTCCAAATGAATCATTATTAAATGACGATGCATTCGTTGTGGACCTTTCTCTTTAGGACTGATTGGATTCTTTTCTATGTACATTACATGATTCTCAGTTTGAGGACCAATCTTTTGGTTGGGTTCCATGTTTCATTTTATAGGTAAATATCGGGAGGATGCGTTAGTTGTGAATCGCTCTTTTCAGAACTAATGGAATTTTCTTGTTTTTGAAAGCTCTTCTGTAGACTGTTTCAGCGTCATATTGAAGAAATGTGTTCAATGGGTGTTGGAGCGTGGACACAGCCCTACTTCACGCCGTTGGCGACCGAGAAGAGATGTGAAGAGTCGCTACCGAATCTGATTTGATTGAGTTGTGTTTTATGGGATTGAATGATCATAACAAGTTTAGTAGACGACTGAGTTTATGATTAGCAGACGATATCCAAAACTGATTGAACTGATTTTGTTTAACTTTTGATATTTATTTACACCATCCTTCAAAACTTGCTTTAGTTATTCATATATATATATATATATATATATATATATATATATATATATATATATATATATATATATGCGTGTGTGTGTGTGTGTGTGTGTGTGTAAGACACAAATTCATATGTATCATGAATAAGTGTCTGTACTCGTGTTTATCCGTCTCGCTGTAAAACTGAACCTAAGATGCAGCCAAACCAGATTCGGTGTGCCTGTTCATTCAGCGTGGGGAGTGGTTTTAAAACCAAAGGTTAATGAGACATACATACTCAAAGTGTTTTAAACTGGGGGGGGGGGTCTATTTAAAAAGTAACCATAAAGCTAATGCGGAAGCTTTTCCCAACCATACACTTATCTTCTTGTTTTATATGTTTACATATAATTCTCAAACGGTGTAAATTGAAGGAAATCCCAGCTACTAAGGGATCAACAGCGAGGGAAAGTTTCCTAAACAAGAATTATATTAATAAATTTTGATATATATATAAGGGAACAATAATGATATAATGTACAAAAAAAACTGTGTACATGTATTCATCAGATTATTTTCAAAAAGAGCTCAATATTATTAGTAGAGCAGTTACGAGTAAAGTCTTTTTTTTCAGTGGTTCATTTGAAAATATCCATTGAGTGAAACAGAGTGTTCTCACAGCAGTGGTCCACAGATAAAAAATTCCACTATGGGGTATAGTCAGACTGGTTGTCCTGATATAAAAACAGGGTGCATTCTTAGAGGGAATAGCGTGAAATAAATAGAAGAAATATTAATCTTCCGTTCTATCTTAAGAAAAAATTCTTGCATCTTTCAAAACAGTGTTATTTTTTGTTGGCAGATTCATAAATAGAAATGAACTCCTGACGTGCTCCAAGTATTCCCCTAAAATGGTGCATAAGATATTGATGGTAATTTTTGCAATAACTTGAAAGTATAATTTACTCACAATTATTTATTCACTGAATTTTTTCTTCCGACAAGTAGTTCTCAAATTTTATATCAAATTTTATATCCTGACAGAACACTCAAAAATATATTTGATGCAGCTCACCAACTGTGAAAATCAATTGAATTAGACAAGAGAATTTCACGAGTCAATGAACAAACCTTTTTATTGTATAAGAGAGAATCATGCTCAACATAACAACAAGAGAGATCACAAGACAGCACAATATATTAGAAGAAAAACATGAGTTTGAGATATCATAGTATCCATGGGAAAATTTAAATGGTTATTGGCTGTTCATGTCACTAGAATGACAGACAACCGCTGTACATCATGACTCACAACATGGATCCCCAGGGATCACATGCAGGACTAAAGCCGACATTATATGATACGGCGTCACGCACTAGATAAGTTCAGAAAGTACTGGCTCTATGACGCTCATGATGGAGAGGTCTGGCATATCTTGCGGGAGTTCTATGTAGAAAGACGGTCTAAAAGGCTAAAAGGTTGTTGTTGCCGCTGCTGCTGCTACTGCTGCTGCTGATGATGATGATGACTGATATACGTACTCATCACCCGCTTTCCCTTCCATCATCATCATCATCATCATCTGTCTTTTAACGTCCGTCGTTAGACATAGACCTTCCCCAGGATCCGACACAATTCTCTATCATGGCGTTATGGAGCTAGTATTTCCTGAATTTGTCTAGTCCATCTTTCCATTTTGTATTCTGTCGGCCTCGATTTTGTATATGATCTTAGGGATCCATGTTGTGAGACGTGATGTCCATCAGCAGTCTGCCAATCTTGTAACATTGCCTGCCTATCGCCATTCAGGTTTTCCAATGGATTCTATGATGTCTCAGACTCCCGTTTTCTAACTTATATACAGTGCTGTCTCGTGATCTCTCGGCGTAAGGTTGAGCATGATCCTCTCACGCACACGCTGCATGCTTTTCAGTTTGCGGGTCTGTCTCTTGGTTAGGTTCCATGTTTCAGCTCCATAAGTGACCGTCGGGAGAATGCATTTGTTGTATACTTTCTTTTTTGGAGAATAGGGATCGTCTGGTTTTTTTAAAGTTGGGCTTGTACTGCCGAAGGCTTGCTATCTTAGTGTGATTTTTTGCTCGATTTCCACTTCTTTTTAGGATCCCATGGAGATCATGAAAAATCTAAAACTTATCCGATACATTCAAGGCTCAAATTACATGATGGACGATTTGGAAAAATTACTCGGCACACACTGAAGATAGTCGTGGCACAGTATTTTGTTGCTGCACAATATTTAAACTACTACTTTAGACAGACTTTGATTTAAGAAGAAAAAAAACTAATACTTTAACAACGCCAAACAGATGGAATTTGTTTCATTTTTCCCCATTTTCCCGATATCTTTGTTTTCCACTGCTACAAGTCAATACGGAAACTATTCCTCCATATGTCAATATACAGACTTTAAGTCAGATTTCCTCACACGACCACCGGTGTATTAAAGTCACCGCTAAAAGTTTCTGTGTAACTGAATTTCGAGTTAATGGAACTCCACTTGAAAACCTCTTGGCATCGGACAAAAATAGAAGTTTATATTTAATAATACTTGAAAGACTCAGAATTTTGGAAGAATATCAGAGTTTAAGCAAAAGATTCTTTGATATAGGATAGAATTTTACCAGAAACTTAAAATATACGATGTTAGATCATTGATCATAGCCTAGTGCAGCTACGAACTTCCACTTTAAGTTTTCGTTGTATAGTGTTTGATGTAAGTGATATATTGAGAGGCATTTGTTTGAGTACATTGACAAAGTATAAGATAATGTTAAAAACGTATTTGTAGTTGAAAATGAACGCTTTTTCATGATTGGGCTACAGAATCTTTTATGGATCAACGTATATACACATGCACATACACACACATACACACACACATACAGATGTATCTATCTATCTATCTATCTCTCTCTATATATATCTATACATATATGTATATATATATATACATATACGTACATATATATATATATATATATATATATATATATATATATATATATATGCATTGGGGCACAGGGTGTGTAAAAATGTGTTTTTAAACTTCGATAAGTGCCATTTGAAAAAAGAAACGTGTTTGATAAAATTCTACAGTTGATTTTTTTTTATTTCATAATAATTTATATATTTATATATATATATGTGTGTGTGTGTTTGTATGTTTATGTGCATGTGTATGTAATCAATATATATATATATATGTTTGTGTGCGTGTATGTGTGTGTGTATGAATATACATATATAGTCTAGAAAGCTTTGAACAGTAAACACATTGAGAAACTCTCTAAAATCCTTTTTTTTTCTGTCAGCAAATTTCCAATATTTGTAAATGTTATTCATATAATTTGCTTTTCTCCGGTGTTTTTTCAATGTTTTGCACATGATTTGATATAATGGTGCTATACGTAAATCTTTTCGTTTTGAGATCATCAGTTGTCTCTACAAACATCAACAATTATTATCTTGACTTGAAGTTGGCTGAAAAGATAGATTTTTATGTACAATTCAAGAATTATCTCAAGTTATTCCATTATTTTGAATATATATATATATATATATATATATATATATATATATATATATATATATATATATATATATATATAAATTCCTTCATAATGTATGTGATTTACTATGAGTTTAGTGTCCCTTTGACGGTTAGATTTCGTTCTGTTCCATCTGATGGATTCTTTCGAATGTGTGGCTATTGTAAATTATATATATATATATATATATATATATATATATATATATATATATATATATGTATATATATTGTGAGATAGAGAGGAGGTGAAGGAGCGACAATATATGACAGAAATGAAGGAACAAAAATTGCAGGAAATGAAGGGAAAAGGTAAACTAAACTAAAATTTCGAAAGAATCGCACACTGCCGGATAACATTACCTTCTGTCATCGGATTGAGAAAGGAAAGAGAAATGTCAAACAATAGGGAGACCGAGAAAAGTGTCAATGTGAAGAGAATGCAAGATAGAAAGAGTTAGTGGGAAGGGTTCGAAAGGGAGAAAAGAACAGCAATTGTAGCGTGAAAGAAGAAGAGAAGGAAATGTTTAAAAACCGGGAGTAAAAATTTTAAAAAACTTTGACAAAAATCAATAGCCAGGAACTGTTGGAATGTCGATAACACAGAAGATTTACGACATGGAATTACGACAAGATTAATGTAGGAAGCTTTCTACGTATTTTGCTCAATAGAAGTGGAGGTGAACTCGCCATCACAGTCAATAAATGATTAACCGTTGCGTCAAGATTCGAAGTCACGTAAAAATAATCCATCGAATGATAGATATGATCAGAATAGATTGTATTTACAACATCGCTAGCGTTTTCCATTTGACAACATTTGAAATACAGAAAAAAACATCTAGAATCATCTCGATTCTGGAGAATCCAGCGGTTATTTCCGCTGGAAAACATCTAAAATAGAGTAAAACACATCTAAACTGTGGGGAATCTAGATGTTATTAATGAACCTGTCAAAAAAGGCTTCAAGAAGGATCGAAAAAGATTTTTATCCCAAAATTAAAAAAAAGGTTAGAAGGGGTTTAGTGTATTAGTAATCCCTATTTTCAAGTTTGTTGACAAAACAGTATGGCCAGAAGTGCTGGGATGCAAAAACACATTAAAACACGCACAGGTGAAAAAAAAAATGTAACCAAAGCAACAAAGTAACAACTAAAAGTATAATACACACACACGCACACGCTTAAACACGTACACACACACACATACACATACACATATATATATATATATATATATATATATATATATATATATATATATATATATATATATATAGCATATGTACACAGCTTAAAAGCTGAGTTCACCTTGATACTCCTTTTATCAGGCTGGAAGGTTATTCTGCACACAAACCTGATGTCTATGGTCGTACTGCTGTGGAAATGCTTCCTAAAAAATATTTGCTTGCGGAACCAAGCTATACACATATATGAATTACATTTATAGGCAAAGAAGAAAAACATTTTTTTCACAATTGAGAACGAAAGTACTTAACACGTCACGGGTTTTCAAAAACAATTAGCTCTAATTGGATAATACAAAAGTCTGTTTTTTTAAAATAATGATGGGCTGTTTTCTTCCAGAATTACAATTACGATAACAAACCGTATTCCCGCGCAGAGGATTGCAAATGCACGATATGTTCACATTCACGCATTTCTCTGTAAATGTAATTAATTAATTTGAAAAATAGCTTTATTTACTTTGTTTAATATTCAGTGCTCTGATTTAATATCATTAACAACGGACACAAAATTCTTTTTTTTTAATAATCTCTATACACATACGTATAATTATAAATCTTGTAATTTTACATCGAAACTCTCATTTGGAATGATTTTCTGCTATTAAACAGGGGTGCATCACTCGGCTTAGACAACGTATATAGAATTAACAATTAAAGAAAATGGGTCTGATTTAGGAATCTTCTTCACACACTATTTACATTGTCTGGGCTGAGTAATATATTCATTGTGTATTAAAGGAAGATCATTTCAAATAAAAATTTCAATGTGATATAATGCAATTTATTGTCAGTTTTTTGAATGCATACATCAATGAAAATATTTGCGGATCAACTCAAATGGAAATGGGCAGGCCATGTTTCAAGAATGAAAGACAACCGATGGACATCACGTCTCACAACGTGGACACCCAGAGATCACATAAGAAACTGAGGCCGACAGAACACAAGATGGAGAGATGAACTGGACAGATTCAGGAAATACTGGCTCTGCGACGCCCATGATAAAGAATTGTGGCGAATCCTGGGGAAGATCTATGTTCAACGACTGACGTTGAAAGACTGATGATGATGAAAGTTAGTTTCTATACACTTTCAATCCTGAGTCTATCTCACTCCTTTTTGTTCACACACACACACACACACACACACACACACACACACACACACACACATATATATATATATATATATATATATATATATATATATATATATATATATATATATGTATGTATGTACTAGCAGGAACCCGTAAAAATCACAGGATTATCTATGTATAAATCGTCAATTCACTCTAGGATCAGATATACAGTTCGCTCTGCGTTGGGTTAAAGTGTCACCCCTAGCCCTTTATTCAAGTCAAGCCACAGTGCACATACGCTCACCACGCGACGTACAATGACAACTGAGTACGCATAAACAACGCATGAAAGTTTCAAACTTTTTGCGTCTTCAGTTCTCTGTTGAGCACTGCCTGAAATAGATATGCTTTTTTCTTGTTGTAGAAAATGCTCATCACAAATATCGAGCCAGAAATCTGCTGCGAATCCTTCCAGTATTCTTGATTGAAATTGATAGGAAAGAATATGTTATGTATACTTATGTGCTCGATGTAGAGTACTAGAGATCTCGAGCGAGAATTCTTAAAAGAAATAGATCAAATCGTTCGAAATGATCCAAGACTCAACACAAAAATGATTGCAAAAAAGATATCGATCGATCAAGATGGGTTTGCCAGATTAATGAGAATGAAATAAATGCTAGAGACATTCAGTTGTTGAAATCTTATCGCGAAAATAACCTTGGGTTACAGTTAAGGGTCAGATTTAGTCAGTCAGTCGGTCAGGGAAAAAGCAACTTTGTGAAGTTGGCTTTTAATTTTGTGTCAAACTCCGAAACTGGAAATCACTTCATTTTGTACCATAATAAAAGCAAAAAGAATAATAATAACACTCCTCATCCAAATGAGGGTTGAGAACACAATATGTAAAATTCACATCCCGCTGCCATGAGTTGAACCCACGACTAATTTTAGATAACAACAAAATTCAGTATACAGATAAGCAATGTCTTATTTCATTCTGATATATATTCATTTAAGAAAAAATATACATTTATAAATTTTTCATTTATCGTACGATATATAATACAAAAGCTGCGGTAATCATCTTCAATTGGAATAGAAATTGAAATAGCATTTAACCCTGGAACAGCAATCTTGTTTTTCATGTATTTAGCAAGCAAAATTATGCATAAGCTGAAATAACTAGTTATTTAGTAAGGCAGGAACTAAAGAAAATGGTCTCAGCGAGTCAGTATCAATTTATTATTATTCTGCCTTGTGTAATCTTCAAGTCTTTTATTTGGCGAATCAACAGAATACTCAATACTGACGAAATGTTTTCCCATTCTTGAGTAAGAAAAAAAAAACAAACGGAAATATCAAAATAAAATGCTGGAACTTTGCTTAGCAACAGGGGAAACTGCAGAACCCGAATATTAGGCCTGTTCATGTGATGTCTGGCGCATCAGGAATCGTCCTCAAAACACTGCAGACGAGATTTGGGGAAATCAGAGATTCAAGGAGGATCTGTGCAGAGTCTGGTACGGCTGGTAGTCTACAAGGATACTGAGAGAAGTGCTGGAGATTCGATGAGATTCAATGTCACTCATCCCCAAGCAATACCTGGTGTGAACATTCAGATACATGAACGACAACAACAGCAACAGCAAGAACAACAACAATAACAACAACAACAACAACAACAATAATAATAATAATAATATTGATAATAATAATAGTAATAATGATAATAGCAATGACAATAACAATAACGATAATAACGACAACAACGATGATTATTGGAAAAAAGAAGGCAGATCTCATCCTTGTTTGAGATAGATCATTGAAGTGTATTTAACTCAATTTCACTTTACTGGATCAAATATTTCAATTCGTTGACGTGTTTTGTTTTGTTTTGTTTTATTTGTTTGTTTTCTCTTCTTTCTTTTCCATTTTTTTTCTCGAATTATCTGCAAGCTATTGGACTTGAAAATTCCCTTCCCCATGAGAATTCCAAGTAAAGAAACCTTTTAATGGCTTACTTCAAGATGGGTGCATTTGCGACAACCATTTTGTATGATCCTCGCAATCAATCAGTGAGTTATACCAAAATGCGAAATTGTGTATCGAAACGAAATTTGAGGATTGGATCCAAAAAGAAGATGAAAGCGTAAAAATGATGATAAAGAATTACATTATCGTTAATCCCTCAGAATCTGGTCACAGTGCATTGGAAAAAAAACTTGATTTTTCCAACTGCTTGATAACGGTGATCTTGTACCAGAATTTGCCCTGATTAAGTTAGTCAACGTTGCAGATGATCACTAATCAGATCATAATCTATATGATCAACTGTGTGACTTTGTTCTGTTTTTCTATCCGTATCCATGGACTCATCCACTCAGAGGTAACAATTTAGCTGAGAAATTTGAAACGTTAGACTTGTCTACTCAAACCAATCACTTTTGAATAAAACCTCAGATTCTCCTCTCATGCCCCCTCTGTCTGTCTGTCTATCTGTCTGTCTGTCTGTCTCTGTCTCTGTCTGTCTCTGTCTCTCTCTCTCTCTCTCTCTCTCTGTGCTTTCCTATTCTTTGTCTGTCACCCTCCCTTTTCTTTTAGCATACTTTCTCCCATACCTCGAAACTGGACCCCAAGTACAAAGAAATATAATCTTGAGCTCTCAAATTCAGTAAAGAAAACACATGAAATAATTCTTTGAATAAGTAATGGTGTCTCGATGCAGTCGGTCTAGCTCCTTGTTAGGTTCCAATGCTCAAATCCTATCGATGGTAAGCAAGGAAGTAAATCACCAACCCGATTATCGAAGGCATCGTTGGGTTATTTCACGTGAGCATATATTATAATATATGATATCATAATCCACCTCCGGCTTGTCAGGCAATTTAAAGATATATGAGAACTCCGATAACCAGATCTTTGTCCTTCCCCAGCCTCTCATGTCCGTGGACAAAGTGTTGAACCTACCTCTTTGCTTTTCTTATTTTACCCATAGCTGGGTGGATTTGTGTCTTTCCCAAGAGCATTAATGAACGCAGTTTATCTCATTTGGAAGGTGAACTTGTTTCACCGATTTCATTTTCCATATTCAATTGAATACTGATGAACTTATATTTTGTTAGTGCCACTCATCATGTCAAGAGGGTAAATATACGTAAAGAACCGGATTTTCTACTCAAAAATATTAATATATGAACTTCAAGTCATTTACTTAATATTTTGTAATTTCTTTATTGTGTGAAATTTACTCACAAAGCAATCTCCTCATCCCATTTATGTATCCCAAAGTTAATGAGATAAGCATGAGTTACGAAGGATTAGTAATTACTATTATTGTGTAATCAGGAATTAATAGTACTGCATGATTAGAAATCAATCCTGTTGTGTAATTACTTGGGAAATAATCATATTCTGTAATTAATTAGACATTTACCGTATTGTGTAATTATAAGGAATCAATAGTATTGTATGATTAAGAATAATCAGTTACGTCTTGAAACAACACAGTTTCGAGATACGTACTGCATTTCGTTTTTCACACCAAAATTCTGAATTGCTTATCAATATATACAAATTGCATACTTGGAGAGCTTGCGCCTAACGTTCAGAATCATTGGTTAAAACTATATGATTAACGGAGACGTTTTTGGGTAAGTGTATTGACAAGGAAAGAGACTATGTTGAAAACTAAATCTCTTTGAAGGAAAAATAACAAAGCCTTGTGATGTTGGGAAGTACTGCTGAGACATATGGTTTGGTTGTAAATATATTTGAGTCATGAAACTATGGTTTACACTAGGGCCCTGATCTGTTAAATTCGTTGCTTGAAAAATGTCTTCATAAGATGATACCATTGGTCAGTACTTAGTTACTGAAACAATGTATTCCTTCCAATTCATTTGAGTTTCTCTTCTTTTTTTTTTCTTGAAGATGAAAAAGCACTGTGCATCGGAAAATTGATGTCATATTTTTTCCTGACCTTTTCAACGTGTGCTATGCTTAAATATAAAATCTTTACCTCATTCTGTGGAGTTTGAATACTGATTCACTGGAGGAGAACTACGTCACGTACACAACGTTTGGAGTTTGGAATTTTCCTGAAAAGATGGATTTGGCTGTTGCCCAGGAAAATCACCTGACCTCAATCCCTTCAAGAATCTTATTTGCTTAGCTTCACACCGAAGAAAACAGGGCGAAGACAAAAGGGGGTGAAAGATTACGCTACATCAGAGGTTGTAACCAGAGGTGGGAACTTCATCTCCAAGAGGAGAATTTTACTGTTTTTCGGGTAATAAAAAGGATCACACACATTGTTGAAATATCGACCTTTTGGCACTGCTAGTACAGTTGAATTATTATTTTTCCTTTTCAGGAAGAATCGAAGTAATGTGAGAGTGCTTATATAAATGAGAAGAAACAATACAGCTAACGAATGCAAGACACAATAAAAAGAAAAAATACAAAACTGGTCTGGTTAGTCACTCATTGGAAATCTTCAAATGATCTTCGTCTTTTTGCAGCATGCTGGGTTGGGGTGATCAATTGAAAACTAGAAAAAAGACAGATCAATGGATAAATTACTCCTTTTGCCTTTTAGTGGGTGGTGATCACTAAAAAATCTGCAATTTCTCGAAGAAGAATCGAACGCAAAATGTACTGGGCAGAAACTAAGGGACCAACTTAATATTACAATGTAATTTGAACTCAGCACTAAAAACCTGCTTAGGGGTGAATTTTTTTTAAAAAGCAGAAGGAAACTGTTTTCTAGACACAAAAAAGTGTATATGAATCCATGACACATACATAAATTGCTAGCTAGCTAGATCAACTTAAACGCTGTAGAAACCTCTATTGAAATTGACTATGTTTATGCTGACAGTTTTGGTTGGTAGTTTCTAAAGGAGCAATAGATAGATAGATAGATAGATAGATGGCGGGAAAAGGAAGAAAAACAATATAAATTGGATATATCAGCATCAAAGGAAAATAATGAACACAAAAAATCCTTGCTATTTCCTAGTATAAACAAATCGATATTTGGAACATATAAAAGCCGATATTATCTCCGCCAATAAACAAAAAAATCGATGTATTTATTGATATTGCAGCAACGATAGCAGAGGGTATAATTGAAAAAGAAAAGACATATGAAGGACGGGAAGACAAATACATCTTTTTTTTTCTACAGGAAATAAAGAAAAAGCCAAGTGCCTTCATTTCTTTTACTCTCAAACAGCAACAAGTTAAGTAAGAAATGATACGCGGGAAGATTTACAGACAAAAAACATTCCAACGTAATTTATGGCATCAAAGAAATAAGAAACAGTCGTGTATTCATTGAAATGCAAACTGGAACGGTAATTGGAATTTTTTTTCTTCTATGGGATGCTGAAAGAAATCCGCTTAAAATAAAAGCTTTTCCAAGACAAACATCACCTGAAAGTAATTCTATCGGAAGATTTTTGGTCTGGTAGAAACGTTGTTTTCGTCTTTCTGACCAGGGATGGAAATGCAACTCGGTATACACAGGGGATGGGGGTACGGCATTTACTTACTACCCAATTTCCAGGTTTTCCGTACGTTCAACGTAAATTAATGGAAACATTAACGTATAAATGGCTCACAAAATCAAACCTAATTGAATACCTATTTCCCAAAACTCATTTCAATTACGGTTCACGGCGAAGCATGTCTCAACCGTTGTTTAGTTCAGATTAATCAAATATTTTAGAAGAATGTTACTGTATCTATTTTCGCTCATCATTTGGTAATGGAGCAATACCTGGGACATTCATTGATTCAGCACACACAGACTCAAAATATCCGATGATTATTCACTAAAATCAGTCGAGTTTGGCACATGGCCACAATACTTTGTCATTTAGAGAGGATCGAATTCAAAACAATGCGAGACAAACTTGCTTCATACTTTTAGGGAAAAATAAATAACATTTTGTTTGGTAAGCTCGTAGGGTGTTTCCAACTAGGTAGTTGTTCTTTTCCCACTATTTCCAGGTGGCCAAGTCACATTTGATTCACTGGTCTTGAGACTATCGCCGAAGTTGAGCGCGGCGGTCTGGTCACTACCTTGTAATAAGATTGTTCTGCAGCCACCTCAGTCTATGCTCTGCTGTCGATCAATAGAATATTTTTCCCAGCCAGGATCGGGCAGCGTACTCGGTCCTTTCTCACACACAGGCTGCTCAATGGAGAACAGATGACAGTGGTATCTCCTAGGAACTGTCATTCTCGTATCAATCAGCAGTCAATCCTATATTAATGACTTATACGATGACGTGATATAGTTTTTATATAAAATCTATATAGAATAATACGATGCATGTTTCAATATGATCGGTCATATTAATGTGTCCGTATGTTTACAATGTTTTTAGTATTTTCCGTTTGATAAAATAATTTTTGATTCATAAAATTTGATAGAGGGATTTTTAAAGGAATAAAACCAAGTGGTAACGAATCTACTCATATGATAAGCTGTCTGAATTATTCATGTTTCTCTTTTCGTAATAATGGAATCATTCACTTTTAGGTAATAATTTTGCAGATAAAATATGCCAACTCTAATCATCGGATATAAAGGACTATTCCATTGGAAGAAGTTTAGTATTTTGTTTCTCTTTGAAATAAAATCGTTGCATAGTAATTCAACCATAACCCTGAATCTAATGGGGAAAAACTAGTCACAGAATTGATAACTGTAGTTTTGAAACGAATGTCTACAAACAATGCATCCTCCTGATATGGAGCTAAAACATGAAAACTAAGCAAAGATTGGTTCAAAGTCAAAAACCATTCGACATGCACTGGAAAGGATCATGCTCAACATCATATGGGAAGGTACATGACATTATATAAGAAAACAAACTAAAAGCAGAAATAACTTAGAAACGAATGGAAAACTAAAATGGAAATGGGCTGGTCATGTTGCAAGAATTTCTAACAACCGCTCAACATCACAACTGATAACCAAACTGTATTGAATTTGTCTCCAAGAGGAGGGACTGTTTTTTTGCAGTCGACAAATTGATTCTTAAGTAACACAGTAACCAGCTTGGTGATACTTCCGAAATATACTTGCGTCAGCAGAGACAAGTTTATCATTCGAAGATATCTAGCTGTTCTCACATTTATATGTATATGTGGCCGTGTATGCCCACACATGTGTATATGTGAGTGTGTGTTTGTGAGCGTGTATGTATGTGTCTGCATGTATGTATGTGTTCATGTACCTCTTTGAGTCTCAGATAAAAATAGACCCATATCTTTCCAATAGTGATAGCGCTACCTCGAAAATATCCAGCTGCTCCCCAGGTTTATACGTTCGTGAATGTGTGTGCGTGTGAGTCAACACCTGCATGTGTGTGCATGTTTATATATGTGAGTGTATGGATGTTTATATGTGTGTGTGATGATTCGCACACATTTCATTGTCTCAAATAGAAATAGTCCTAGAATTTTCCAATGGCGATGGCGCCCATAATCTATTTCTTACACCGAAGATATCTCGTCGTTATTATATTTTTACGTGCTCGTGGGTGTGTGTTTGTGTCCCTGTACATGTATGCGTGTGTTAAAGTGTTTGTGTTCGTGTGTTTATGGGAGAGTGGCTTCGGGGTTGTGTGTATGTGTGGCCGTTTGTGTATTTGCGTGCATCGCCGTGTCTCTGATAAAAATAGTCCTTGATCTTCCCAATGGTGATAACACTGTTTGTCTATCTCTTACCTCGCCTGTATGTCTTCTTCGAAACCACCGAAGTGTCTGCGGTCTCTTGCTTCATCACTTCCTTTTTTTCTCTTCTTCTTCTTCTTGTTCTTGTTCTTGTTCTTGTTCTTGTTCTTCTTCTTGTTCTTCTTCTTCTTCTTCTTCTTCTTCTTCTTCTTCTTCTTCTTCTTCTTGCACATCGTGAAATAGGCGACAAAATATTCTGGTACTAACTTCGGGTATTTGACGCCATCTTGTTCTCAGTCACCACTTGTCGTTTTTTTCTCTCTCTAGAGATGA
Organism: Thysanoteuthis rhombus; assembly: GCA_963457665.1. Classification (NCBI taxonomy): domain Eukaryota; kingdom Metazoa; phylum Mollusca; class Cephalopoda; order Oegopsida; family Thysanoteuthidae; genus Thysanoteuthis; species Thysanoteuthis major. Next base: position 18,757,911 of record OY735218.1, read on the forward strand.
TTTGGGTCGTAAACATCCCAAGATAGCAACTGCCACCATAAAAACAAATTCCCTCAGGAAAACAAAGGAGTGGAGTAAGAGGTGAAGAGATAGAGAGAGAGGGGGAAAAGAGAGAAAGACGGAGTAAAGGGTAAAGAAAGAAAGAAAGGAAAACTGTGAGAAAGTAAAAGCCGGAATGCAGAAAAGGTCCCCGGTCACTAATGACATCTCATTAACACACGATAACAAAAAGTGTTCAAGACTAGACGAGCTGGAAGCGGTACTACGTGTATTCCACATAAGTTAATACTAATCACCAACCAAATATGTCCCACCACCACCAAATACAAAGTCTCACTGTCTGCATATTAGATTATTTACACCTCTTTGTCTCTTGAGAACGGTAATTATTGACCAAAAAGTACTTTACAAAAAACATCTGCTCTTATTGGCATATTTCAGACTGATCTTAGTCAGACACAAGATTACGTGTATGAGGCTTCAAGTGAGTAATAATGTGACAGTATAACAAATTTGATAGGCAAACTTTCCATCCATTAGACGATGAAGACACAGTCCAAAATCGGTTTACCTTTATATTTCGACAGGTCCTGGTCATGTAACTGCATATCTTTCTGCTAGGAACTGAAGCGTGAGAACTTTTCGTTCTAATCAGTATGGTGCTACTTAGCACTGACAGAGAAACAGTTCAGGCAATACACATATATATATATAAAGGGTGAGAGAGAAGGAGGATACCAAAGTACAGATCAGTAATTCAATTCCCACTATGTGATGGGTTGATTAGATAAAGCACTCTTTACTTTCAACATTCAATTTAAGTACAGCTTTAGATATGGTGAAATAATTGATTCTCTACGCAAACACATTCATGTTATGCTCCTTCAGGCGAATCTAAACGTGTTTGTGTAGCAAATCTATTATTTCACATTATGTATTTATACACATACACACACACATACACACACACACAAAATTCTTTTGTTTTCGAATCCTCGAAACGTTTGTACTGTAAACAACTGCTGATTGCAACAATAAAAATTCACACATAATACCGTATCTAATTCTGAAGAATTATATAAATTGCATTAACAAAAATTGGAGAAAAGTTCACCGAAATTACATAGTGTTTTGGAAAATACTGGACTATATATATATATATATATATATATATATATATATATATATATATATATATATATATATATATATAAAGAGAGAGAGACAGAGATGAGACTGAAGTCACTCAGAAAACTGATGTTGGAGAGGTTACAAATGAACACACGCATGGAAAGATTGATCAACCTTTCTTTCCCTACAGAGAACGCTTTTTGTCTTACTGGTACTGATTTGTGTTGTAAAATAGAGCATTTCCCAGTTGACAAAGAAAAACAAACTAGTTACATTATTTAAACAACATGGTCGCATTGATATTCAAGTAAGTTCGGAAAAATAACATTCATGGCTTCAAGTATTATTCGTGAAGTTCATCTCTCGGCTCTACCTAAATTTCTAGCAGTGAACATGAGAAGAATCTTTGACAGACACTTAATTCACAGACATTCATCGTCTTTTAGAAACCATCAACCTAAAATTTCAATGATTTCGGCTATCTATCTTTGGTGTGTACAGGCTGCACCAATTGAGCTAAAGGGTTGAAAATTCAAATATTTACACTTTACAGAACCTAAAAAAATTTCCTGCCGTGTTTCTTTCGACTCTTCCCACCGCAAAAAATTCTCCGATTATTCTTAATTCAAGCTTGTTTTCCGAAAATTATGATTTTTGTAGCCCAACGAAAGGCGAAAGAAGAAACTCAATCAGTGGCCACCCCTTTTTCCAAATTTAGTTGATCGCCCCAAAACGACATATTGACAAAAGACGTTCCTATTGAGTGACTATCAAAACCTGTCTATTTTTTTGCTCCAGATAAACCGATCTATTCTTGGTGCACTAGTAAAATTTAAAGCAAAATCTACTGTTGGACGTGAATTTTTTACCAAGAACTTTGAATCATTCATATTACATATATTTTAAAATTAGACGTACCACAGAGATATGGGATGGGGAAGAATTAATTTGTATTGCATTTGAGACCCACAGATTTTTACTTATGATTGGTCTTACCAATTATTGGCTGGATTCAAAAAAACAACTCAACTTATCCCCCACATACAGTCTTTGTTTAAACTGCTAGCGTTGCGTGGTCTCTGATTCTCAATCTGATTCTATATGATCACTTTACATAACAGTCTGAAAATATAAGAGCAAGAAAATTCTGCTTATGATTAGTCTCACCAATCATTGTCTAGATTCAAAAAACAAACAAAAAAAAAACAAAAAAAAAACGATTCCGTTCTCCCCCACCCTCGAAACTGTGAGCGTCGTATGGTCTATATTTCCTAATCCGATTCTATACGCTCACTGTATACAACAGTCTGAAAATATAAGAACAAGAGAAATTCCGTTAGGTATTCATATGAAAACACATGAAAAAAAAAACCCAGTAAAACTCAATGATTCTAAAAATGCTGTATCTTTCTATAGAAGACGTCAGAGATTTCAGATTTTTGGCTTAAGGTAATGAAAGAGTTGAAGATTAAGTATTCTTGGCATGGGTAAAGGTTAAATTTACTTTTAGAAGAATTTTGTTGCATTTTATCAATTTGAAAATGTCTGTAGAGATGAACGAAAGCAGGATCTGGAGAGAGAAAAAAAATACTGAAAATAATTCTTCTGATCTTTCCAGGTATTTGAAGAGTCGGCTATTTTAATCTCCATTTTAAGAGAGTGCCTAAAGCTCAACCGAATATTACATTTGTTTTTCTTTTTATTTCCTCTTTTATTTCTGTCTGTCTACATTTCATCTTTCAACTTCTCTCTTTTTCTACTTTCCCTTTAAGTCATCGATTCTTTTTTTTTCCTCCCTTCTCTTTGTTTCTCTTTTTCTATTGATTTTTCTTTATTTATTTATTCATGCATTCTTTGGTTCTTTATTCTTTCGTTCCATTCCTTCCTCTGTATCAAGGATTTTCCTTCTTTCTTCATTTATTTATTCATCAATAACTTTCTTTTTTTCCTTTTTTCGTCCTATTCATTGCTTTCTTCCTCTTGGAGATTTTCCTTTTGTTCTTTCTTTCTTTTTTCCATTCTCTCTTTATCCCCTAATTATTTTTTGTCTTCTTTCCATTGCGTCTTTCACACAATAATTTTCTTTCTTTCTGTCTTTCTTTCTTTCTTTCTTTATTTATTTATTTATTTATTTATTTATTTACTTACTTATTTCTGACTATATGTCTTCTTTCCTAATCTTAATTTCTTTGCTTCTCTTCTTTTTTCATTCCTCTTCTCTTCACGTTTCTATTTACTGTTTCTTTCTTTATCTATCTTTTATTACTTTTTTCCCAATTCCCTCTTCCTTTCTTTCTTCTTTTCTCTTTCTTTCATTCTCTTTTTCCTCCTTCTACTGATAGCATTTTTTGACTTCTTTTTTTTTTTCATCTTTCTGTCAACCTTTTGTAGACATTTTATGTACAAACAGAGAGACACGAATGGATACTTATATCTCTTCCAACTTCCATTGAAAAAATCCCAAGTTCTTAAGCGCGAAAGACGGGCTGGGTCGAGTCAAAACTATCTGGGGCGTCATTGTCTGGCCTACTTGCATCATAGCCATTACATACCGATTATCATTATTTTCTTATTTATACATATTCTATTGTTTAGCTAAAACATATCCAGAAAATCTTTATCCTTTCCCGAGATACAGTAAATCCTTGCTTACACAGACATAAAATAACGCTGTTCGTATCCTGTGTCTAGCTAACATATTTTTTTACATTCGTATAAGCAAGGATTACCAAAAATTGCATGCATCAGAAAAAACGCCATAAATCAATAACCACTAAAACCTATTACACTTGTCGTATACGTAATAAATCTTAGATCAATGAGGTATTTATCGTTATAAAGCTCATGCTTCTTTCTCCAATATTTATTTAGCTTCGAAAAGTACTGGTCTGTTTTGTTTTTTGTTGTTTTTTTTATTTAGATTAACCTGAAAAACACGGGTCATCGAATAGTGAAAACTGCACGCTTCTATCTCTATTAGTTTCTGAGATATGAGGCAGTGCTGTGACCAATCGCTTTGATAAGAGCTACCTTGCCTACGGCTTGATTGCAACATAAACCAAAATAATCATTAAATTCAGGGATATATTTTGAAGGCTGTGTTTATGTAAAGAAAAATAATGTAAGCCTATTAGTCTAAGATAGGGACAATTTTCATTCCGAAACCAGCCCACTAGAAAAAGTGGCACCGGGTGAACTTAATTAGCCACTATCTGCCTGAGATAGGTTTTGATCCAGCCATGAACCAGAATATGGTAGCTGCTGTTTACGATAATTATATATATATATATATATATATATATATATATATATATATATATATATATATATATATATATATATATATATATATATTTGGATTGTCCGTTAATTATCGTTTGGATCTATTCTTCGATATTCACAATAATTATTTACTCTCCGATGATAACTGATTGAAAAAGAAATTCTTTTCTATTAATTTTAGCAACTCGCTATCCAAGTTAACATTATGCTTTGAGAAACCTCAATTTCTTATATTCAGGAGATAATTGTTACTTAGAGGCTTCCGTAATGCGCTCGGCACTGACGTCACCGAGGAGATAACCAGAGGCATAAAGTAATTTGAGGTAATCATGATCGGGAGAGTATAGAAGCATGAGAGAGAAATGAAAAAAAGTTTTAGGCCTTAGCCTGAAGAATCATGGAAACCCATTAACCAATTCCCGGATATAGATTTTCGTCATGTAAATTGAGTCTCTTGCAGTCATCCGTATATCAGATTCAGGACTTAGCTCAATACCCGTAAGGTTTTTCCGTTTGTTCAATTCCGTTTACGTACAATGGCGGATGCTCTGAGAATCACGAATCGGTTATTTAATACGGGTATTCAATTGACAATCCAGTATAAAAGGGTATCTATTAGAGGAAAGTATTGTAATAAACGGGTATGTATCCGTGTGATAGCATTTTTATTCTCTCTTTCGTATCGCTGTTAAAGAGGTGCGAGTGGCATACTGGTTAACTGTGCTGGACAAAGAATACACCAGTCAAGGTCGTTTGCATTTGACCTTACACTAATTCCCTGGGGAAAGGCATGGATCGATCTGTTTACTCATCCTTCTAAGGTATCGGTAAAATAGCGAGGTAGGCTGAGCTTCCTAGCCACGGGAAGGCTACCAGTGTATTGGAAAGGACGACTCTTATTCCAAAACCAAATAGTGGAGTTTCGTAAAAGCGGTTGAATGCCAACTTGGACTTCCTCCCGGCAGCTCCTGTAGCCAAGCTGATGCCAGACGCATCATACAACTTCCTTTAGGTTATGCATCAGCGAGGCGTAAAGTGGAGTTCTATCTATCAGGCATCCAATGATCCTTGTACGCACTGCCAAGGCTTGTTACCTCGAAAGATCACATCAGTGTCATTCTATTGTCTACAGAGACAGGAGGAGAACTATGGTTAATAAGAAGGGGGATAAATATTGTACGGGGAATAATGGGTAAGTTTCGAAAAGTTGAATCATATCGATATTTATGACATTTGACAATAAAGTCGGCTTGTCAAATATTCGTATATGTTATCAGTGATGCAACTTTAACCTCAATATATTGCTAGGGCGTATACTTGTATATACTTATATATGCAAGAGAAATGACTGGGTGTATGCTCTCTGTTTCGTCATTCCTGCTTTCATATCCCTCTGTGCCTGATCCAGAACTTCAAGGGCACTTTCGTTGATCATTGTGTATTCGTTCTACACAAACAATTAATAACGCTATACCAGTATCATTCCAACTGTTTTGGCACAAACATTCTATTGTCCTAAGAAAAGGAAGTAAATACAGACATTTTCTTTCAAATTAGTCCAAAAGAAGCGTTGACATCCTCTAATATGTCATTGTATTGCTGCAACGAACCCTGAATATAATTGTATATACTGACCAACTCAACAACATCCGAATCTGAATTATCAATAACAAAACCTCCAAATTTATTTTGGCGGATGTATGTATCAAAATACTTTGATAAGTAAACAGTGCTGAACATATTTTCAATACACTGATGTGATAAAAACAATGACTCATCTAGAAATATCAAAATAGTACTTTTATTGCTTTCTGAAAAATATTACCGCAGAACGAAGTTTATTTTTCATTTATAGAAGTTATCGATTAAAAATTAGCAAACATACAAATATATTCAAAAATATTTCTTTTAAATGATGAATATCTCATCATCTAGAAAATTTTATATCTCATTATTTGCTCTGTTCCGAAAAAAACAATTAAATTTAAAAAAGGATTCACTATGAGCCAATCACCGAAAAAAGTCATATCACAGAGTTCTCCCCCTTTGTGATAATCAAATTATTGAGTTGTCTCTCTTCCATTTGCCCTTATCAAAATGCTTTTAAGGTTTTGGAGTATTTTTAGAAGTTTAAAAAATGGACAAACGTTTTCATTAACTCACGTACATTGTCAGATTAGGTTATGTACAGATAGTGTCCCTAAAAAGATGTATCCGTCTGCCTGACTTCAGTTTCTGAAGTGCGAAATTTTTGTCTGTAACGTATCGAAATACAGAAATATATACATCAACTTCTATATAATAGATTATCAGGTTTATTCCTTTCTATCAATATGAGCTGAGCTTTGTAAACCCACATATACAAGGATGTACAGACAAAAATTCAATCTAATATATGGTGCTTGCCTGGTAGGTGAGACAAAGGCATGTTTCCTCAGCTTCAATGATCATATACAGTGATTGCAAAGAGTATAGGATACTTATAAAAAAAGATGATCTTGACACCCACGTACAGCATCAAATTTGATTGAATTTCGACCAAAGATCAAACAAATAACCTCTTCTGTAACAAGATTTAGTATGGACAAGTTGTGTAAAAATAAAATCAGAAATCTTTAGTCCAAACTCTTTCAATTTAGGAACCGCACAAGGATGTCAAAATGAACTCTTTGATATGTATCAGATACTTTTTACACTCTCAACGCATACCCAATCGAACTGAGTGAACCATTAACGCATGCCACACTTAATGACAGTAGCTATTCTCCTTGAATAATTTGGTTTATTCAAGGCAGGTAAAATATCAACATCTGCCGTCATTGTCTTTATTCAATAATAAGTCTCTTTCCTTTTCATCGATCCACTCATGATTCTTAAGAGCGGCTGAAGTAGGCACATCTTCTTTCGCTGAGAAAATTGAGCGACATTATTGGTTACTTGAACATAGGTGCATCTGAGAAATAATTGCGAAATGTTCTAGAATCTTTCAATTTTGTTTTTTTGAATACATTACGCGTTACAGTTGCCTTTAAGCGAGGGGAAATTTTACGTAAGAAGTTGCATATAACCTTTTTATGCGCTGATATTTTCTTTCCCGTCAATAAATTTTCTAATCTAAAAGTAGGCGGGCTATCTTCCCGTTGAATATTGACGCAACAGAATTTCCATACCTATGTTGCCCTCCGTATTTCATAAATATCTATTGTGCAATTTATTGCCAACCAACCTACTTTGAAGGTTATGTATCACTTTGTTCTTTATCTATCTATCTATCAATCTCTATATCCATCTATCTATCTATCTATTTGGGTTTTTCTCTCTCTAAAACAGTCTGCTTAAATCTATATCAATTTTTTTATCTATCCACCCATTCAAGTCCCTGCATATGTATCTATCTTTTATCCATCTATCTACCTTGTATAGTTGGTGATACATCATCATCATCATCATCAGTCTTTTATCGTCCGTCGTTGGGCATAGACATTCCCTGAGATTTGCAACACCTCTCTATCGTGGGCGTAGCAGAGCGAATATTTTCTGAAGATGTATAGTTCGTCTTGTCATCTAATATTCTACCGGTGTTGATTCCGCATTAAATCTCTTGGTATCCATTTTATAAGTCATGATGTCCATTGCTTGTGTATTATTCTTGCAACATGGCCCGCCCTTTGCCATTTGAGATTCCTAATAGTTTCTATGATGTCTCGAACTTTTGTGTTTCCCTCTAATATACTGTGCTGTCTTGTGATCTCTCCATGTGGGCTTGGGCTCGATTCCTCCATGTACGCATTGCATGGTTCTCAGTTCCAAGGCTAGTCTTTTTGGATTCGTTCTATGTTTCAGCTCCATAGGTGACTATCAGAAAGCTGCATTTGTTGTATTTAGGACTATACCAATTTTCATAGATATATAGAAGTACATACCTCAAATTCTTAGGTAAATAACTGTCGGGTCGAGAAAGATGAATCGACCAAGAATAAATATGATAAGAATTCGGATTGGAAGCAATTATTTGGCCTTTGCATTACCACGGCTGTTTAGCTCAATGGTAAGGGCACCGCTACTTTGAAGCAGCTATCTATCTGTAGTAGGTTTGATTCCTGCAGCAGCCCTATTTTCTTTAATTGTTCATTCTATTTATGTTGTACAAATTGCATGTTATATTAACCGTGTAACGATGGGAGATCATTTCAAATAAACGTGTATGTAATATAGCGTAATTAATGATTCATACATATAAACTAATGCATTTTCATAAATGATTTGCATGTATCCGTTTTTTGGATACACATATATGATATTACAATAGAGCAAGCGTTACGTAAGTTGGGCAATATGGGAAAATGTTTCTGTACTACTTGTTACTGTACAAATAAAACACAACAGAAATTGCCTCTTTTTGCTCTATCCCTTCATCTATAAACCTACCCCGATAACAATGAGAGTAGAAACAAAGCGGAGTACATAAAAATCACACACACACAAAAAGAATTTATTTTCTGTCCGGGTTACCTAATTGGGAAGGTCCATGGCCCATAGCCATCAGACCATCGCTACTTTGTTGGCTGCTTTCTGTTTTGTAGAACAATAGAGCTTCCGCCAGGGGGCAGTGTATAATTGACTTGCATCGTCTGTTGTGACTGTACGGTCTGATTCTCGAGCGATAAACACGGTTCCAGCTTTTGCAGGCGTAGTTTGCACCTAGCCTGATAGATCGTATCACTGTCTTCTACCATCAGCACCCCTTCTTCACACTGGTCCTCTATCTTTGTCTTGCTCATCTGGATACCAGCCTTGATGGTGAGTCTCCATTCGCTCCAACCGTCCCTTAGCCCGCTATGTAACAAAGAACTGTTATATCAGCAAGTCTGTAGGCAGTGACCAGGTCACCGTACAACACATACTCCAAATGAACACATAAGCTCCAACGCTGGTGACAAGCATCAGATACAGGACGATTAATCGGAAAATGCATATTGATTTCGTATCTTAAAGTAAAATCTCGTTCTAACGGCAATATTTACTTACACACAAGTTCTAAACGACATGTTTGTTTCCTAATCTTGTAAGACTATTGTTGGAAATTATACTTTCCACATATTCAATAAGTAATAATTGTTTTTCTTGAAGTTTATATTTCTAATTTACATGCCTTATATTTTAATCCATCGTTCATAACCACACATTTGTTATAACAGTACTTCCCAGGGTTGCTGCAATAGCGAAGGT
>OY735218.1:18772552-18792552 GCA_963457665.1 Thysanoteuthis rhombus
GAAAATACCTGAGTGCATATCCAACGATTATTCCACAGCTGGCAATTGACATTTGTCAAAGATATTAATCAGTATACAAGATACTGCATTGTCGAGTAAGAAATTGTTTGGATCAGTGGTTCTCGGAAAATTCAATAAAATATAAAATAATGAGGAAGAATATATCTTTCTTCATCTTTCCTATGAATCATCCACTTGACTTCCATTGTTCTCTAGAATTATCTAAATATAGGTAAAGATGCCGGCACCCCTGAAGAGAGGTGACCAAGTACTTCGAAGCCATAGTTTTTACGGCGAATGGGAAATTATTTTACATGACAATTATGGCAATTCGCTTCACAGACCATGAATTTATGTTCTTCCCTTACATGCAGCTTCGAAACGGACACTGTCCTAGTGAGAATAAATCGATAGGCTATGCCTGTATGAAAGCATTTCTGCCAACCCAGTCCAGTTTTCTTTCTCTCTTTTTTTTAACCTATCAGATTTGTTGCCTTCTCTTCCTACCGCTCCCTCCTCTTATTCGATCTAAGCACATATGTACGAATATTATATAATTGTAAAGTACACTAGGCGTTACCAGGACAGGGGTATATAACTGCAAGCATAGCAATATGTCCTTTAATACACTCCTTCTGACTGAGGTCAACGAATGAAAACAAAGATTATTCATACTATTTACAGGTGAAAAAGTCGCAACTACTGAAAAACGCAAAAAAGAAAGTAAATGATTCATTCACTTAGTTCGAAAGAACTACTGAGTACCAATCGTCTGCTAGCTTGAAAAGTATTGGGGGGTAGAATTTTTATCTGTAACCGTTTTTCAGGGTTGCAAAATAAAAACAGGAATTCAAGTTTTCTTTCAGCGCTTTTGGCTCTTTTGTTTGTCTTGAAATAACTATTCTAATCCAAACTGACCTTTAGCACCCCCAATTACCTTTGAAGTCAACACCTCTTATCAAACCATCTTTTTCTGCTTAAATTAACCCCACGTACCAATTTACCCTAAAGAATGTAATTGCTGGGCCACAACGCAGATCATGAGGGTCACAAATGAATTTTACTTTTGTGAACACGCTCAGTATCTCACTCCATTTTGTTGGATATTGAATCAATTGACAAGAGATTGTATATGATCCTTTTGGGTGATCACTGATGACCTGAAATGACGTCTGAGGTCAACTTAACTTAGCACATGTCATAATGGGATGACTTGTAAGTCACAAGAATTTTCTACTATGGTAATTAAACTCAAATTCTATTCGTTATGTAAACCCATTCTATCATCTTTCATTAGCAATTATCAGTAATCAATTGACTTACATGGCATAAAACATATATATATATATATATATATATACATACATACATATATGTCCATGTGTTTATATATATACTGCTGTATGATGGGGTTTATTTCATAGAGTGCTCGATACATTCAAGTTTGAATGATTAATTGGTGTAGAGTAGAGCTTGAAATATGATCATTCTATTACTCTTGATGGTAAGACTTCCTGGTATTTCATTTGTTTTAGTTTAATATATATATATATATATATATATATATATATATATATATATATATATATATATATATATATATATATATATATATATATAACACATATGGTACAGATTAGGCTAGCAGTATAGCATCATATAATAACATATTAATGATTTAAATTAACTTCTGATAAGTGATGGATTTATTTCATAGAGTTCTCGATACATTCAACTTTATACGATCGAAGTTAAGTTGTTTTAGATTTGAGCTTGAAATAGTATCTGATATAGTTTGTGTCTGAAGCAGTAAGCGTTTCATAAGTAGTCTGTTGATTTAATTTCCGTACCAAATGAATGTTCTTCCATCTGTTCATGAATAATTCATATTATGAAATAATAGAATAATATCAAAATATTGCATAAATTTCTATTATACAATAATATCATATAAGTATTAGAAAATGTCATCATAGCAGTCAAGTTTCCTCTAGTTTTCAAGTTAGTCTGGCTTGCAAAGTATGTGCATATCACTGCATCATCAATGGAACTCGAGTGCTGTAGATACTAACATTTACCCCTTATTATGTGAAAAAAATATTTTTGCTCTTTGGAAATTCCTTCCCTAGTAGGGGTATTAGTTGGGACCGATAATACAGTAAATGTATTTCGAAAAAGCTTCTCTGATGATTCCAAGTTCCAATTTAACATAAATTTAGAAGGTGAATCAACCCACCATGGAATCTTCAAGAGGTAGACAAAAGTTTATATTCTAGATTTGATAAGAGTTCAGTTTAGATATTCAGCCCAATAGCACTATTGATACAACCTCTTTATGCGATTCATACATATATAAGCAGAAAATCTGTCAACCAGGCCGTCTTAAAAACTGAAGAAATCTATGCTGACAACTTTAACCGATAGTATAACTTTGGTTGATCGTCTCTATTAAATTCACCCTTAAATAAATACCAGAAGCAATATTTTAGGATGGATTATAATGTTTCCTGTATTCTTCTGGAATAGTAACAATAGGCGAATAATAAAATTTACACCAAAACACAAGCTTCAAATGAATGAAGAGACAATCTCGCATATAATGACACAGTTTGATCAATTTAACGAAAAAATCGATCTTTGTAATTCTTTTAAGCGATCCCAAATGATTTCCCTGCACAAATTACCATTATTAAATTATATGATTATCGACAAAATAGAATAGTATAATCACAGACTCATTTGGACAAGGTTCTGAAATCTGATAATGAATAAAACCAAATAAAAAATCTGAAAAATAAATGAATAGAATTTTTTAAAAGATAGAAAGTCATTATTTTATTATTACGGAACATTGGAACCATTTCCACAAAATTATATTCTATGATCTGTTTCCGCTTTGATGAAACAAACGATTCGAATTATGACACTAAAAATATCAGAAGGAAAGAAATATGATCTGTTCCTACTTTTCGAGTAAAGTATTGTCAGATTGTAATGATGAAGAATCATAAGTAACAGTTATTTGAAGAAATAAATGATAAAAGCATTTTAATTGAATTTTAAGTCATAAAATAATGAGCGATAGAAAATTCTTTCAATGGATCTTTTATGAATAAAAACATTTAATGATTAGTAATATGCATTTTCTTTGGAGTTCATGAAGGTTTTTGTCTAAAAGACGATACCGTCAGCAAATCCGAGGTTACTTATGTAATCGGCGTCTATCCTGATTTCCTTTTTCTTTCCAGTCTTGGTTTCAGAAGATCATCTTTGGGCAGGTTGTGAAGAGTTTGGGCGAGCTGGTATTGCTTTGTGTTACCTTCTTATTGAGCTGAAAACGGCTCTGAGTCTCTATGTAGCCTGATAACAGAATTGCTATCTCGGTAGATATGCTGCAACCCTTTGGCATGTATTGCGATTACGCTTTATATGATAGCCTCAATGAGACTAAGGCATTCTTGAAGTCAACAAATGCTTCTGCAAATGGCATTTCATAATCTGCTTTAAGGTGATTCACCGAATGTAAATGGTCTAGATCTAGCGTTTTGGTGATTCGGTTGGTGACAACTTTGGTGAAAAGTTTGTAGATGCATATCAATAGGGTTATTGGCCTGCAGTTGTTTACACCTTTCACGTTTCCTTTCTGATCTAATAGCGATATGATTGCAGTGTTCCAATTTTCTGAGACCTTACTCTGTTTTAGGCAAGAATTGAATAGAATGGCAAGTTTTTTACTGATGAAGTCACTAGCTTTTTTAGACAGGGGACCGATTTTCAAGTCCGTTAACAGCACAGTATGTCTAGGAGCGCAAGAACACTCAAACTCTTAAACACCAAAACACAGGTACATATAGGAAAGAGATAGACTATGGATGGTTACGAATGTTCAGTTAATAAGAAGCATTCTAATGACATAAATATCGGAGAGAGAGAGAAAAACTGACTTTGATTATAAGTATCCAAGAAATATGCATGTCTGGACTCTTTCCATCAAAGTTTATGAAATGAGGTAGTTTACTTATTAATATTGATTTTTTTCTCAAAGGAGGAAAAAAATCCGGCTAAAAATCACTCCAGGTTGGCAGGCTTTCAGTAGAACAAGTTCAACCTTCACAAACGAGAAAAATCCCATTAGTTCTTAAAGGAAGATCATACAACCAATGCATCCTCCCGATAGTCACTTATGGAGCTGAAACATGGAACTGAACCAAGAGACAAATTTGCAAACTGAAAAACATGCAACGTGCGCAAGAGAGAATCATGCTCAACCTCACATGGAGAAATCACAAGACAACACAATATATCAGAGAGAAAACTGTGGTCAGAGACATCATAGAACCCATTAGAAAACCTAAATGGCAATGGGCTGGTCATGTTGCAAGAATAAAAAATAATCGGTGGGCATCAAAACTCACAACATGGATCCCCAGAGACCACATGCGAAACCGAGGCCGACAAAATAAAGATGGAGATATAAACTAGACAAATTCAGAAAATACTGGCTCCGCTACTCCCATGATAGAGAAATGTGGTGGATCCTGGGGAAGGTCTATGTTCAACGATGGACGTTAAAAGACTGATGATGATGATGATGATGATGATGATACAACCAATGTATCCTCTCGATAATCACCTAAAGAGCTTGAATATGTAACAAAACAAAAGAACTGGATCTCAAACCAAGAACCATGCAACGTGCTTAAAACATGATCATGTTTTATATCACACGGACAGATCATGAGATATACAATATATATTTGTTCGAAAAAAAAACGGCAGTCAGAGATATAAAATCAATCAGAAAACTCCAATGGCAATGAGAAGGTCGTGTTGCAAGTATGTCTGACAAATGCTGGACATCACGACTCCTCATAACATACATTCCAAGAGATCATATGCAGAACTGGACCCGACAGGAAGCAGAATGGCTTGACGATTTAGACAGTTTCAGAAGATACTGGCACCAAGACGCCTGCAATAGAAATATCTGGCCAACGATCGTGTAGGTGTTTGTCCAATGCCAAACGTCAAAACGCCTCACCTGCTGATGATGTTATTAATGATGGCACTGCGACGCCCACGAAAGAGATCTGGCCAATGTTCGTGTAGGTGTATGTCCAACGCCGAACGTCAAAATGCTTCTGCTGATGATGATGATGTTAATGATGACGATGACATATTACAGAGTAAAAAAAACTAACTTTGATTATAAATATATAAGAAAAAAAGTCATGGCAGGACAGTTTCCGTTTAAATCTCTGAAATGAAATACGTTCCTCGTCATTATTGATTTTGAATGTTGTTTACTTTCCTCCAAAGTTCTTGTAGTTTTTGTTTTTGTCACTACTTAGATAAGGTTGCCAGTTTACGACAGTGAGTAAACAGCGTAAAGAATGAGCTCCCCAATGAGACTCGAAAACACGTCTCCTGAAGCCGAGTTGAACTCACCGGCTGCTTTGCCATTTAAGCTACTGGAACTTCAATGTCTTCAAACATACGCTCGGTATCGATCTCCCAAATACCATGTTTATTTCTTGGTCCCGTACTAGTAGTATCGATGAAGCAATTATTTTTTCATTCATTTTATCGGATAAAGTATTGTAACCCACTATCATTGTTTTCAGTCTAGAAAGCTTGACAGCTTCGAATACCAAATATATCAAAAAGAATTGAAATTTTGGCAATGTCAAACAATAATTTTCAAATATCCATTGATGCAACTCTTGTAAGCTTTTCAATGTGTTTTATGTTCTATGCAAAACGTACCATGTAATCGTTCTGGAGATTTAAAGACAAAATGCTTATATTAACATAATTCCACAAAAGTATTGATCAGACACAACATCCCTTTGAGCTCTGATTTAAATGTTTAGCTTTATTTTATAACTTCCTGGATCGTGTCATGATACAATCAGGTTTACAATCTTATATGGGTTATTATCATAATTCATGCATATGGATGTTATTTCATACAACGCATCATTTACGTTTTATGAAAACAAGGGATTATTATACGTGGGTCATCTAAAGAACGTATTTGATAATGAGGAATCAGTATTATAATGAATATGATTCGTTGTTCGGGTCACTTTTGTTGAGTGTTCATCCATGTGAATATCAAATTTGTTATGTTGGATTTAATCACTAACTCTATGCAAACCAACTTATGATATGATTTCTAAGAATATTAGTTATTTCATCGGCGTACATGCTTTTTATCTATCAATTGAAAGGTATATTAATTGATCATTTTTTTTAAATCTTTTTTTTTTTTTTGCATATTTATGCATTTTCCTATTTAATGGAGAACATACACACAGGTTTGTGTGTGTATATGTGTGTATGTGTGTGTGCCCAGGAGGATAAAAGATTAATAAATTTAATCAGTAAATTAACTACTTTTTGAATTGATTGAAAAAATCGTACACTCTGATAAATTGGTAACTGTTGTAATATGAGAAAACGTACACGATATATTGACTCATTCACCCACACATCCATACACACACAAGCAAGTTGGTAAATAGCTGACCAGAGATGCCGAGAAGCACTTGTGATATATGACATCGAATCGGCCATCTTGTTTTTGCTCGTATCAGATCTCGCAATCTCATCTCCCGCCCTTTTTACAGGAATTGCCGACCAGTGAACAAAAGAGAGAAGACAGCCCAACTGATCGACGTTGTTGTAGTTGTTGTTGTTGTTGTCGATCGTTGATAGTGAAAGTGAAAGTGAAAGTGAAAGCAGCCGGCTTATTCCAATTTTCTATTTGTGCCCTGGCAGTTTTATTTACAGATCTGATTGATTTATATTTTGAGTCACCCGAGCAGATTTCACACTCGGTCAAACTCGCCTGGTATTTTTCTCTTCCATAGCAAATTCTCTAGACTTTTACAACCTTTCTTGCACATCTGTCTTATTTCACGTTCCTATCATTTAGAGGTACAGGAGTGGCCAAGTGTTCAACGACACGGATAATAGACTTGCTAAACCAAGTTCAAATCCCCGTTGAGACGAGTTGTGTTCATTTTCTCGTAGGGTTAAGGCACGAATCCATTTTCCTCTCCAGGTATGGGTAGAACAGCTCAGAGGAAACTTGATGACTCCACTTCGGGTGTTTGTTGTCTTTATGCTTATTTCACATATCGCAAACCGGAGCTGTGACAGAGAAACCTATGATTTATGGAGAATTTGTAGCCAGTGCAAGGGCATAACTTCTTCCTCATATATTTTCTTTTGTATTCCTTCCTCATATAAAGCTTATTCCCCTCTCTCCTTGTCTCATTCAACTTCTTCTCATCTTCCAGGCTCATGTTCACTAAGCTTAGGTTTTTACGACAGAAGGTCAAATTGGAGAAAGTTGGGATCAAGAAGGTTATCATCCACCAATCCATCAAGTAGACAGGTCTGCCTACCTTGGGAATCAGCATTTGGTATCTGAACGTTTTATTTTGGTTTGAACACCAGTGGGAGATTAGAGGTTATATTGATATATTTGAACAATCTTAGCACTGCACGGTACATAGTCAAATGAGAGGGTCGAGGTAGATCGTGCTACACTGATTGCTCAAGTAAGGAACGTCTGCCTTGAAAATCAGCCTTGAAAATCCTATTTCTTCCTGATCTTGAACATTGACAATTGGTACGAGTCAGAAATACATAACTATATCAGCCTTGAGACAGTCCCTTCTCATACATCATTTCATTCACAGATTACTTTTTCGTCTCCTTCTGGAGCAACAACTATTCGTTCGATTAGCCCTTTGCCTCTTGTGGAGCATGGGCATTCGACAATTTTTTGTTGATGCTTCTATAACTGACTGCCTTCCTGCTTAGAGTTGTTAGTCCTATCCCTGCATTCTAATCCCGAAAGGGGCGTGGTACCCCCAACCGTGGAGAGGCATTGAGTACCTTTTTCAGTGTGTCATTGTAATGAACCTGACCAAGGTTGATTCCCAATTACTTACGATAAGTGGTTTTCTGGGGCGATCACCCATCTAGATAATGACTAGGTTCGACATTGCTTAACAAGAATATTAGACTGTACAACTCTTTCTTCTCTCCTCTCTTCATCTCTTATTCGTCCTCATCTTTCTCTTAACATCGCTTTGGTTGCTTTTTTTTCTCTCCGCTTTCTTTCTGTCTATCTTTCTCTTTATATATAATTCTTCAAACTGACATATTTTATGCCTATGTTATCGTAAACATTGTGTATATACACGGCTTAGTTTAGGCTGGTACGAAACCATAAAGAATACCCTGAAGATAAAATCCAAGGTAATTCACCATTAAGTGCTGAATCGAGTGAATTATTTTGACACTCCTGTCTTTGTTCAATAACGTCAAAGCTAATAGAGGGGCAGGTTCTAAGTAAGTATAAACTAGAATACCTGTGTCGTCAAAATCAACTGTTTTCATCTTTTTTGTTTGTTTTTTTTTCTTTTTTCTTTTATTTTTTTCTAAATTATGCCCATCTGATCCATTGTGCTTTGATGTATTGTCACCTTTTCCCCATGTGTACAACCTGACTGACATACTTAATGCTCAAAATTTTGATACCGTGTCATCATTATAATTTTTATCTCTTGGTAACTAACCAGATTGCTACAGTACCCCTCGGGGTTTAGATTGCAGCAGTTTCACTTAATTATATACATCGGTTCCTTTCAGCGTGACAGAAAACAAATATACATAAATAGAAACGCGTCGGTAATCATTGTATGTGTTTTGGTGAAATAGATATTTGAATAGGCATGATCGAGTACAAGACTTGATGTAAAACAAACTCATACTTAACGGTATTGATGGCTTACGAGATATGAACTCTCCTCGAGCTAAAATTTACTAAGCTTTACCTTGATACGACACAAAGCCACGAGAAAATGGTGCCTGCAGCAATATGCTAATGGAACGGCAATTTGTATTCTTCCTGTATGTACACATGGGCTTCCGACTATTTAAATATCCACGGTGCATATATCATCGCTGTTGCATGGCGTTCAAAATATTTTTGTGGAAAATGTAGAATGAGCTGATTGTTAATGGTGTGCAATTAGAATTAATATACGGTTATATATCTGTTTCTTGTTATAATAATAATAATAATAATAATAATAATAATAATAATAATAATAATAATAATAACAACAACAATAATAATAATAATAATCGTGGAATCAAACTGGAGATTGATCAAAAGTTTTCATACCGTATCAAAACAGACGTTTAGATAGACATGGAGACAGACAAGTTCTCCAAAAATCTGCCCTCCTCGGAACAGGACACATTTTAAGAAGAGTGCTGTCCTTCTGAGGTCTTCTGTTGAGGCTTGACAGTGAGCTCAAAGACCAGAGAACCGGCATGCATACTGTGCAAAAATAGAATAATAATCTCCTAGAAAAAATTGTGAGAGGTCTTGGCGCTCTCGCACAACAAGAGAGTAAGTTTATGTTAAGGCTAAAAACCCATGAACTAGATAGCTTTAAGAAATTTCAGCAGACTGGTTCGTATTCACCATAAACTCTGTTATTGTTTACTGAAGATTTGAAAAAAATTTCTCGACATTAATGTGTAACTTTCAAGTTATATTTCTGTTTCTTTGACAGAACATATTTTTCACCTTTGCGTTTCGTTCTTTTTTTTGGAAGAACCATTCTAAAAAAAGCACTGCGTAATAGAAACTTCGATGCGTGACAGTCGATTTTTCTCCTGCTGTATACATCATTACCGTTTTGAAATTTGTTTTACGTTTGAATTTTTGAGAAAAATATACAATATGTCCAAAATATCGGTTTTGTTTTTTAAAATTTATTTTATCATATCTAGAAAAAAAACAAAAAATCTTGTTTTTTCTCTTTTTAATAATAATAATAATAATAATAATAATAATAATAATAATAATGATAATAATAATAATAATAATAATAATAATAATAATAATAATAATAATAATAATAATAAACTGCAGTACTGATATGATAGGCGAAAGAGAGAAGAGACGTTAGCTGAAAACCTGAGGAGACTTATTGTCACTCAGCCTTCAGCAATGACCACTGGGCAACCGGTGAGAAACTGTAAACGCAGTATTACTGCGACCTATGAATACAAACGATGAAGGGCTGGAGACGAGGAGACTTGCTGTCACTCAAACTCCAGCGGTTACCACCAGGCAACTGGTGTGAGATTGCAAATAATAATAATAATGATAATGATATTGACCACACAGTAGCAATATAAATTTTAGGCGTCCTCAAATATAACGCAATAAAACGAGAAGAAACGAAAGAGGAAATAAAAAAAGAAGCACCTCAACAGGATGAGAAAAACATCAGAGACTATACAAATAGCAGAAATCTGATAAACGGGGTGAATGCATTGGTAGTATTGGTAACTAATACGAAGGTCAATTTAAGGGTTACAAAAATATGTTCAAGCATGTAATGAAGACATTATGAAAAGTGCTCACACCAGTGCAACCAGCAAAAATGTAGAAAACAAAGGAGTAGCATAGCAGACAACAATGAAAGAAAAATGGTAACAGATAAAAACTATATAGGGAATTCAAAAGACAGATACAAAATATCGCAGAAGAGAGATCATGGATATGGCTAGGCAAAGGAAACGTAAAGAGAGAAACGGAATCGCTCATCGTGAAAGCCCAAAACCAATGCATCAGGGCAAATATGTCATGGAAAAAACGGCAAAACCTGAGACAAACAGTAAAAGCCTCCCAGAGAAGAAAAGGGGACCGGACTGTAAACAACGTCATCAGTTAATATAATCAACTAGCCTAAAAATAGTACACAAACAGACATGACAGTGATAAATTGGGAACTAGGCCAACGAAAAGGATTCGTCCATACACACAAACGGTATTTGCATTAACCGGAAACAATGCTGGAAATATAGAAGCCACAAATCACTTCAACATTAAAAACTGAGCACCCCACCGTGGACAACAGGAGGGGGACCGTACAGATAATAGACGTATCTGTACCTGTGGATCACAGAGTAAATACAAAAAGGGGTGAAAACTTGGGAAATACCGGGACTTGGCAATGGAACTGAAGAACTTGTGGAACATGTAAGTTAGGGTGGTACCAGTAATAGTAGGTGCACTCGGAACCGAACCAAAGACACTGAAAATGAAATTTGGAGAAACTGGAGATGAGAAGTAGGATTGAGACTATGCAGACCAGAGCACTTCTTGGGACTGCACAGATACCTAGGTAAGTAGTGGGAATATTTGATCTTGACCCCTCACAGTTTATTATTGCCTGATGCCTGACAGCCAAGAAAAAGGTATGGCGAAGACACTACAAGCCACAACGCTGCTGTGATAACGATACGACTGGAAGACTGGTGACCTGGAGAGACTTTCCGTCACTAAGCCATCAACGATAACCACCGTGCAATTGATGTGAAACTGTTGACCACAGTTATGCTGTGAACAGTGAGAGTGTGAAGAAGAGGTTTGCGACTTGAGGCTTGCAGTCATTTAGTCCAAATCGATGACCACCAAGCAATTGGTGTGAAAATGCAAATAAAAACAACAACAACAACAACAACAACAATAATAATAATAATAATAATAATAATAATGATAATAATAATAATAATAATAATGATAATAATGATAATAATAATAATAATATATTGGAGGAACTCGGGAATAAAGGGAGGGATGAGACAGTACTGACCACAGCACTGCTAGGAACTGCACAGATACTGAGGAAAGTGCTACAAATATAAGATCTACGACCCTAGCTGTTAGCAATGTTCTAACGGAGGAGGGTGAGAATAAACACAAATGGTTGCGGAGGAGTGATAGATGAGGGAGAGATGAAATATGGGCTGAAGACCTGAGGAGACTTACTAACACTCAGCCTTCAGCGATGACTATCGGACAACTGGTGTGAAACTGTAAGCCACGATATTCGTGTGGTGTATGAGAATGAGGAGAGGAGGACCGGAGACTTGAGGAGACGGGCAACTGGTATGATAATAATAATAATAATAATAATAATAATAATAATAATAATAATAATAATAATAATAATAATAATAAAAATAATAATAATGATAATAATCAAGAGTGGGCTATTACCATTTTCTGTTCCACGTTGACGTTTGTTCGATAAATATCACAGCCATCCCTTAAAACTTGGCTCAGCAGAGATGTGTCAACACTCGATGGATCGTGAGATTCACGATGTGCCAGTTAGATGTAGTTTCCTATTTTGGTGACCGTGCGTTGGCCCTTGGAATTATGATTGCCTGGAGTGATTACAAATTTTAGAATATCCCATGATATCACGGAGCCACGGGGCATATTTTTGGAATCACTGGTGCAAGTATTACGCGCGCTCTCGTTATTGATATTTACAATATTAGCTTGAGAGCCGTGGGGGTAGGACAAAATAACATTTAAGAACAAGAAGATCTCAACCACCTTGGCAGCAGAAACATGGAATATAACCAAAAGATTATCTTACAACCATGTAACATACATGAGAAAGAATCATGCTCAACCTCACATGGACATACCTCAAGACAGTACAGTATATGAGAAAAAATAGGAATCAGAAACATAAAAATCCATTCGAAAACACAAATTGCAATAAGCTATTCATGTCAGATAACCACTGGACAACACAACCCACAACATGGATCTCCAGAAATCATATGTGAAATCGTTGACGGCAAGAGATCAGATGGCATGACGATTTTGACGAGTTCAGAACATCTGGCAGATATTAGAAAAAGGAGTTAAAAAGAGACTGATCATCATCATCATGATAGTGACGATGACAATATTTGCACAAGAACAATGTCTATATTTGGTAATAGAAGCTATAGCTACTGAGTATGAAAATCATATACCTTGAAGGAACAATAAAAAATCCATTAATCTAAATTAATTATGCTAGCACAAAATTTTAATTAAACCTCCCATTAATTAAGCTTCAATGCTTTTTAGTGAGCTCGAATTACACTCGAGCAGATAATTTTTTCATAAGTTTTAATTAATGCCAAATTTGTTTAATTCTGATAATCAATTTTCGCTAAGGGTTCGTTGAACCAACAAAACACGGCTCAACAAATCATATTTGTTCACATGATAATTACCCAGGAGTACCAAACATATATTGGTCTCTGCGTCAAAGTTTAGAACAGTGATTCCAGTAAAAAAGGCGTTATCACCCTTTGGGGACCCTGAGAGACTCAATATGCGCTGGAAGACATTCATGGTGAGGGGTAGGAAATTGCAAAGAAAAAAATCGATACTAATACTGAGCTCGGTGTGGGCCACATCCAGACTATGCTTCAGATTAATTGATTCCATATTGATTAATCAAGTACTTTCAGAAAATTTTATTCAATTATACTTTGGTAATAAAATAAATGCTTACATAAAAATAGTAAATTTTTCCTTGTTTACACGGGGTCGTAGGTGAAATATACGCTCTAAAAGGGGTCGGTAGTCTGAAAGTTTATTTGGGGGGGGAATACTGGTTTAAATAACGGAGGTCTGAGTAACGTAGTGATTAAGGACATGGAAAACGGAATTTTCGAATTTCAACTGAGGTTTCTCACATTTTCCTGAGACTAAAGTACTGAGGAGAGTCATGAATTTAATTCTCCCTATGCTTTGCCGATCTTCCTGATAATGAGATAAAATTTCATGCCCTTGACTTGGTTGGCAGATAAGAGAATGGATTAGTGAGCACATGGACAAATCATTCTCCCATGACCCCTTGCCGTATCAAGCTAAGCTTAGTAAATATCAAGAGGAGGTGCATGCTTATCTTGTAATTATTACTGTTAATAATTGATTTGTTTTATGTTGAATTCTCCATATAAGAAGTTGTTTACTATACGAGGTGTACCTTGATATAATCTTGCTGATCATTTCTGGCAAAAATAGCCTAACTTGGGCGATGGTGCCTTAGTCCATTTCAGGTTACTCCTCGTGAGACCTATCACTCACATCCCAGCGTCCTTTCTACATTTCTAAAGTCTACAAAGTGCTTCTTCCATTATTGCGATCAATTGTTACAGTGTTCTCCTTAATCTCTTCCAAGGTTTGAAATAACTTTGGGAAATGTCAGGAGCAACGGAGAGCAAAATCTGAACATTAAAGAGGTCTGAAAGTAATGCAATGTTTACCAAAAAAAGCTCTGCACGTGAAGAACGGGCAGCCTTGGTCATTGTGAATGCGATAGCCTCACATGCTCACTTGATGGCATCTAACTGTTGACGGTGTACACCCACAGGAGAGTGTCCATGGACACATTCGTAGTAGAGCTCCCTCTGATTTGTTTCCAAATGTGATACAACCTGCTTTCGACATGTTACAACTGGCCTGATACTTCTCAAAGTGACCAAGTCTTTAATTTTGCTCATATATAATTACACAGTGAGTGGGAAAAGTATCCGGTTTATTTTGAAAAAAAAAGTTCATTTTAAAATACTTCTCTTAAACATACATTGTTGAAAATGACAATCAAACTCTGTCGATTTTTTTTTTGTTATTTTTCTCAGTTTACATACTGACCTTTTATTAATGTCATCAGAATCTTTTCTTTAAAACAACGTCCCAAAAATTGAAAATACAGAGTTTGTCTGTTATCTTTAACAATATACGTTTAAATGCCTCGTTATAATCTTTTAAACATGCTATGCTCTTTCGAAGTAGGCAGAATTCAGACTGAATTTTTTTTATTTGAATATAGAACTATTCAATGTACAACCTTGAGTCAATATTCTCTTATTTATTTTATTCTTTTAACTTTGTCTTATTTATGACAATTTTGAAGCCGTGTAAGCATGCTGAAATACTTTTTGTTAACATTGTATATATTCTTCAGAGCATGGCCAGCGCTCTCTTCTTACATACTCAAATAGTATCGATAAAAAGATTTCACTTGTATTGTCAACTTTGGCAGGGGCCAATAAGATCAGACAGTTTAAACTGTTTTACACATTAAAGGATATTTTATAGCGTTCTTGGTCCCATAAGCCCTCATTCAAAAAGACAATTTTCTAGAGTCTTCCCATGATCTTTAGTTAGTTTCTTTTTTGTCCTGTTTCTTGTCTTGTTTGTTTTATAGCAAGGTCTGCCACTCTCCGTTTTGCATATCCTCACTGATGGATTAACCTTCCACGGTGAATAGGCTATTATACATTACACAAAGTAAAACGATATAATTTATTTAACGTAAAAACGTGAATCGTGTCTATTCATGAACGGTGGTGCAGAAGTGCAAGGTTAGGGATAGTCTTGCCAAAGCTCAGCCTGGGGGCTGGGGTGATTGATAATCCGTATACAGAATATACTTCCTCTCTGTTACATGTCGTTCTTCTTAGTGCTGATACTATCCACTCCCACTTCGCTTCTATCTCTTCTTTCTTTCTCCACAATTCTGATTTCTTTGTGGATTCATTTTATGTTTTTGATTTTGCACTGAATGATGGAACTGAAGAACTTCTATCCATCAAAAGGTTTTCTCCTCTCTTCAATTTAAGCTACTTTCCTTTGCTGACTTCCAATGCAAAACAGTGAGCGAGTGCAGACGACATTCTTAGCTTTAGATCAAGCAAGATGCGTGATAATGCATTAATTACTTTGCATGTGCATCTGTGTAAGCTAGTTTCAACACACACACAGCATACACATACACACACACACACACAATATACACACGCATAAACACAACACACAAAGACACACATGTGAATACGGGCCTACTAATTAATTGTTTAGCCAGTCAGTTTTACAGATCAATTTGTTAACAGAGTTCGGTCAATCCTCATTGGGTGCCCCATCGTTCCGGTCTTATACAAGACCTGGATAATTTTGGTGAACACAAGAATAAATATTCATGAAACTCGTTGGAATTCCACTGTGCATCTTTGCAGTTGGGGAATAGAATAAGTAACTTACCTCTGTCGTCGGTCCTTCTGTCTGCACAATATCTCTAATGGTTCTCAATCAAGTATTTGAGACGGATCGGGGACTTTTCTTTACAGCTATGCATCATAGCAATGGATTTCCATAATATTTTTCTAGAATGGTGAGCCATGTATCATAGAATTGGTCAAAATTTAAATCCAGGGATTTCCTCCGATTGAAAATCATTTTTCAATTTTTTTTCTCATATATAAATTCATTCATCACGTCCCGAAGAATTCTTTGTGTATTGTAGTGAAATTATTTGAATGGGTTGGTCATGGACAGAAAAAGATCAGACTAAAGTATTATGGGGATAGCTTTCAAAGTTATCTCCCCTACATCGTGAATAAATATGAACTGATTTCCATTCAGTTTTTAGGATTACGAATATGGCAGGGGTATGCACTCCCTAAGTATAATCTAGTGGATGTATTGGGATAATACATGAAAAATCTTAGTATCTTCAGTTTAATCGTCGTAAGGATTCACAGAGGTTTGCTGCGATAATAAGACCCTTTTATCCAAAATAAAGTGATTCAAGACAACATTCCTAGTCGAAGTATTTCTGTTTTCTAGTATTACCTTATTCGACTCTATTCTTTTAACTATTACGGTCTGCAATACTCTTTTTTTTTAAGCCAAAGTATAGTCACTAGATTGGTGACTATACGAGTGTTACGAATAAAGTATGACTACGTGAGTATTGGATGCTTTTGTGTGTAATCTTAGTATAAGACAATTCGAGTATTGTGAGTATTATATGATTATGTGAGTATTGTGAGACTACGGATATTGTGAATATTGTAAATATTTGCGCATTAGGATACTGGGATTATGTGCTACCCAATGCTGTACAAAGGCCCTGTGGTGAAATCTAGAATATATATGAAGAAAACAAGCTGATAGCAATAGTGTTAATAAATTCCGGCTCGCGCATTCGCCCACAAATACCATCACAGGGCTTGTGCACAATGGGCAAATCAAGAAAGGAACGAGACCTTGTTGTTTCGGTTATGTTTCTTTCTACTTCTGTCTCCCTGCTCCTGGTTGAAGCCATTTTGTAGTCGGCCATTTTATCAGCCGAGAGATGGCGTGAGGCGAGATAGCCACTGCCGAGGCTGTTGTGATGAAGAATCTTTCATGTTGCTTTATTGAAGAAAAAAACCTTCGGTGATGGATGCAGATTTGAATGGACAAAGGCAACAGCGCAACTGTACTTGAGTGTGCATCTACGGGACCGAACAAAGACAGATGCAAATTCGCATGCATCTTGACAGATCAATTGATACAAACAAGAGACAAAAGGTACACACAGCTGCTTACGGCACAAACATTTCCTTGCTTTCATATATACACACATCTTTCTCTCTCTCTCTCTCTCTCTCTCTTTCTCTCTCTCTCTCTCTCTCTATATATATATACATATATGTATATATATATATATATATATATAAACACACATACGTATCAATATGCATATATATATATATATATATATATATATATATATATATATATATACATATAATTTAAACTATAGAGAGTGACACAGTCTCTGGAATAAAGTGTATGGAAGTAAGCTTTATTTATCTGTAAATGTTTTCATACATATTGATCAACACTGATGGGTGCCATGTTGATATAGCTGTTTTGTTTTCAGAATCCTCGCAACGGTTACATAGTAAACAACTGATGATCTCAAAAAAAAAAAGCAAAATTATACATTGTACCATGATAACAGAGTATATGTGAAACAGAAAAAATACAGAAGAAAACTAAATGAATTGCATTGGCAGTTGATCGGAAATAAGTGACTGAATTGACACAAAAAGATTTTCGAAAAGGTTTTTTTAATGTTTAAAGCTGTAAAGCTTTCTAAACTATATATCTGTGTGTGAATGTGCATATGTATGTGTGAATGTGTGTGTGTGTACGTGTGCACTTTATGATATTCACAATGCCTAGAAGGTTAAAAGTATCTCCCAAATCGATAAGGTCTGCCTGTCAAGAATATCAACATTCCTATAAATATATATATAAATATATATGTGTGTGTGTGAGTGTGTGTGCATTTTTCACTCAGGCTTCAAACTGAAGTTCTTGTATTTTTTACAAACTGCCAAACAAAACTCTCTCCTAAATAGTCAACAATGTTTCTTCATTTTTCAAGCGAGTGAGTGGCCTGCAGGCTATCTCCCGTCTATCTACGGGCTACATCGATGGTGTTTGAACGCTGAAAAATTTGACATTTACTCTTTTTTATGTTCAGAAAAAAAAGTTTTTTTCTTTTCTTTTCTTTTTTTTTTTTTTGATTCTCCCCAAAATAGGTTCCATTGAGTTGATCAATTAACAGTTCAATTCCGGCAACGTCCATGTTCGTTTTGTTTTTTTTTAATTTGGTTTCTTTTAATCATCGATCAACCAACAAATGGCAATCGAAGTAATTTACCCAATAAGCACCCTTTTTTTCTTTCAAATGTTTTAATTGATCTCCCCTGAAATTGCATGCTTCGAAAGAACGTTGGTCTCGTGATTATGTCTATTGGGGGACAATCAAAACCTGTTTGTTTTTCATCTTGTTCATTTTTCAGTCTTTGCGTCAGTTTATTCCGTTCGTGAATCAGGGTTTTATCGAGTGCGCATGCGCATATGCTCGTGTGTGTTCTTCTTGCATGCATGGTCTAAAAAAGGTGGGGCGTAAAACAATTTCATGCATTGATGCCTGCTTTGTGTGAGTTCTTGATGGCGTTCAGTGCAAGATGGAACTGTAGAATAAACGGCGAGCAACATCTTTCCCAATGACAACTTGACATATCGGTTTTTAGGACAGCTTCAAGAATGCCTTATATCTAAGGATAAACGTACTGATTTATATGTGCGAACGTTTATATGAGGATATATATTGGCATGTTTACATGAACATTTATATACGTGTATGTGTCTATATAAAGTGTGTTCATTATTGTGAAGATATACATATATCAACATGAATTTGGATATATTGGGAAACCTACATTATATATATACACACGCACGTATAGTTTATGTCAAAGTACGTGTTGCTCGTCATTTTATATAGGATTTCATCATAATGTGTTGCTTATGGATATCATTTATCACTACATTTCATTGAATACTTTTTTGAGCACACACACACAAAACACACACACACACACATACATATATATATATATATATATATATATATATATATATATATATATATATATATATATATATATATACATACATATATGTATGTATGTATGTATGTATGCATGTATATATGTATGTATAAATGTATATTTGGGGGTTAAAAAAAATCAAATGAATCGTAGTATTAAACTATATCCACGAGCAACACATTTTGATGAAACCCTGTATAGAATAACAAGCAACTTGTACTATGACATAAACTATATATATTTTTCAAATCATGACTGAACAGGAGATGGTGTTTGATAAACACTGCTGTAGAGCCATGTTAATACAACTGTTTTTTTTTAAGATTCCCTAAATAATAACATGGTAAACCACGGATGATCCAAAAGGATGAAAAAAAATCATACTTAGTACCATAATATCAAATTCAGTGTGAAACAAATATAGAACACTGAAAAAAATTACATAAATCATTTTAAGAGATATTAGGACGCACTCTCAATTTTTTTCTCTCCTCATATATATATATATATATATATATATATATATATATATATGGATATATGTGTGTGTGTGTGTGTGTGTG
The DNA here is from genome assembly GCA_963457665.1 of Thysanoteuthis rhombus. Classification (NCBI taxonomy): domain Eukaryota; kingdom Metazoa; phylum Mollusca; class Cephalopoda; order Oegopsida; family Thysanoteuthidae; genus Thysanoteuthis; species Thysanoteuthis major. The sequence goes on from OY735218.1 coordinate 18,792,256, forward strand.
TGTGTGTACGTGTGTGTACGTGCAAATTGTATCCTAGGTTTGCTCTAGCCGCTTGAGCTACTGAGACACTACAGGGTAGGTCGAAATCACACCTTCAATTCATTCTCTGCTCCCTCACTCGCTTACCAGCTTCGCTTTTGTTCCCTCATCGTCTCAGAACTACTACTTATTTTTTATGTATTTCCACATATGTTTATTGTTCCCACATCAACAATATGATATATATATATATATATATATATGTATATATATATATATATATATATATATATATATATATATATATATATGTGTATA
>OY735218.1:18797552-18810052 GCA_963457665.1 Thysanoteuthis rhombus
TCCCGTACGCATTATAAGAGTCCATTGTTACGACCGGTTAACCGTGAAAATCTCGATTTTCATTATTAGAGTATATACATATATCTATGTCTATCTCTCTCACTCTATCTCTCTCTCTCTCTCTCTCTATATATATATATATATATACACACACACACACACACACGCACACACACACACACACACACATATATATATATATATATATATATATATATATCTTCCATAGTAATAGAACACTTTGGTGAGTGAGGAATTACTGTGTAAATAGATATAGCGCTTAAATTCAGCCATACTGACTGTCCAGTTCCGTAGTCCAGAGGTAGGATATCGGTCTCCGGGTCTGATGTGAAGGTTTCGATTCTTCCTCGATAATGGGATGGGATAATGGAAAGTCTATAGCCACACTGAAGAGATGTAATACATCGACACAGCTGTCTGTGGATGACACAATAATATATATATATATATATATATATATATATATATATATATATATATATATATATATATATATATATATATATATATATATATATATATAGTGTAGAAACCAAGAACAAAAATAGAATATACAACTAATATGTTTGGACGAGTACTCAATACCATCAGTGCAGCTGTTATAAAACGGGTAAATATTTTCTGCAATGGCTGATTACTGATTGTACATTTTGAAAAAAATCATTCAAATAGCTTCATTTGAAAATCTTTAATGAGCCAAAGGAAAAATCATCATATATATATATATATATATGAGTGCGTGTGTGTCTCAAAAACACTTGATTTGTTCCAGCTGTAATGTCAGTTCTAAGGGAAGTGACTACTTATTAAAATGTTCTGTACGTCAATACGCCAAAAGTAAGATTGAAGACTCTTGCTAATTAATCGGATGAACAAAGAACAAACGAGCCAGGAAAAAAATTCTTGTCCAAATAATTAGCCAAAGTCTTTAATTTTACTTATAATTTTCAATTATTTTTCAAGCCGCAGATGTTGGATGATACTATTATAATTGCTTTTTTTCATTCATTAGTACTCGATATTGCGACTAGTACATCTATACAGTTCTGTATCTTCTGAAAGAGACCCAGACATCGTAATTTTAGTTTTTGGTGATATTCTAGAACCTGCTATTACTGCCAGCCAAATCATTCTTTTCAAAAAGCATGCACATTCTAAAAGAGGATAGAATTGATTTTCGTATCGTGCGAACAGCTATTCCAAGAGAAAAGGAAAGTCTGTAACATGAAGAAGAAATAATTAAAAGGACATATTTCATTTTATTGATATCCTTCCTAATTTTTCCATACACACGGTCTTTATGTACAAGGTAGATCCATACCTAATCATTTAGACACTCCTCTTCGTGTTACAATCTTTTTTCCATACTTCAAGAGTTATTCTGGTGAGTTACTGTTCGTCTTTATCTTAACTCAAATAAACCCCCAGACCTTTAGTAACTGATAATCCAACCAGGTTTCCAAGCTGTAGAGTTTAGACTATACATTTCGGACCTGTACATAAAAAACACTTAATAACTCATACTTTTAATGCAGATTTTAAATGTGTCAATGAAAGCTTCTTTCTTTTGCCATAAAAGATAATTCAGTAATTCCAGCTTCTAAACAATCACATTTCCCGGCTGAATATACGTCCAAATTTCAAAGAGAATAAATAGCAAGTCTACGAATTCTATCAGTCTTTTTTTTTCCTTTACTGGATTGTTCTCTGTTTAACGAAGACATTTCTCATTCTAACCTATTGTTGAACAAATCTATAGAATCTGTCTATGTCAAAAACATTTTATTTGTTTGTTTTTCCTATAGTCTCTGTAAAGGTCAGGTCCTCAGTATCAAGTTGGCTTTCTGGATGTGACTGAACACTTTTCATATGTGTGCGTGTGTGTGTTAGCATTCGTTAATATCTGTCTCTCCAGCTGTCTATTTGTTTCAGCTAGGTATCTCGCTAGTGACTGACCTCTATTTACTCACATCTCATATTTTTTTCAGTCCATTCAAACGTACTCATGTAGCTCTGCTTTATTTATCTATCTATCTATCTATCTATCTATCTATCTATCTACATATATATATATATATATATATATATATATATATATGTATGTATGCATGTATGTATGTATGTATCCATTCAGTAGGAGGCCTCCAGCAGCCCTGACAACAAAACTCACCCACAATGCATAGCTCCTGGCAGTGGACTCTGGTTCCACATGGTACATTTTAATACACACTCACACAGCGCATACCACTGATAATGGGAAGAATCCCGAAACATGTATGGACTATTTACTTATAAGGATCAATAAACCTTACCACCAAACACTTCACTCCCGAGTCTGTCTCACTCTCTACAGTACACTTTATATATATATATCATTGATATTTGTCTCAGTCTAGTCGAACGTATATTTGTTTTTTGTTCTTTGTTTTTTTATTGCTATGTGTCAACCTCCAACTAGTGAGCTGTTTACTTGAAACTATCATCCCAGTCTCTAAACCGGTTTATTTCTATCTAACTTTCGATCTATCTCAATCTGCTTATGTGTATCTATGTCTGATCATATCTATCTATTAATCTATCGATCGCATTCATATTTATGTCAGTCTGGTCAAATTTATATCTGTTTTTTTATCGCTAGTTTAGTCCGTCCATATCTATCTCAAAATTCATTCCTATTTGTATCGCTAAGTGACAACCACCAGCAAGCGGCCATTTTACTCATAACTATCATGTCAGTCTCTTGGCTGGTTCCTATCTAACTATTGATATATCTATCTTAATCTGCTCACATCCATCTATCTATCTCAGTCAGTTCATATCTATCTATCTATCTATCTATCTATCTATCTATCTATCTATCTATCTATCTATCTATCTATCTCAGTCTGTTCATATCTGTCTATCTATCAGTCTCAATCTCTTCACATCTATCTATCTATCTGTCTCTGTTCGTATCTCTCTATCTACCGATCTATCTCAGTCTGTTCGCATCTATCTATTTATCTCAGTCTGTTCATATCTATCTATCTATCTCAGTCTGTTCACATCTATCTATCTATCAATCAATCTATCGATCAATATATCTATCTATCTATCTATCTATCCACCTATCTACCTATCTCAGCTTGTTCACCTATCCATCTATCTTGTCACAACGGATGTGTACATTGACACGCTGTACTTATATATGGTTGGGGGCTTAAATCTGAGTACCCACAGCTGTGCATGCGTCAGCGCGTGCAGAGAAGTCATAAACGAGGTAGGGATGAAGACCTCGTCATATATAGTGAGAGTGACCAGTCATCGATGCGTGCTGATAAACCTCTTCAAGCGATTTTAACAAACAACGAAAAATAATACGAGCCTTACTATGATAGGGGGCTATCTCTGTGGAGCGTGGCTACCGTCAATAAATATTGCCTCCGATAGTGCCAGCACAAGAATAGTAGACAGTCTGCAGCTCTAGATGTTGTTCGGGGTAAATGGGCGTTTTAATGGTTACTTCTCTTCAATGCTTAAATATGTGAGCTGAGGAAATGCAGATCTTCATGCTGATGATAACAATGAAAAATAATAACGAGGATCATGATGGAATTATAGAACTAATGATTGTTTGTCATTATTATAGTATCACCATCAAAGTACTGTGAGTACTCGAGTAAAAATTGAGGTCCTCTAAGAGTAGTGCATTCGGGTTTCACATCTTTCTTGTAGTCGCCATCCTCTATCTCCTCCTCCTCTTCCTCCTCCCTTTGTTCATTATCATCATCATTTTAACAGACATAGATCTTCCTTGTGATTTGCCAAATCTCACGATCTATGGTATCACGGGGCCAATATCTTCTGAATTTGTCTGAATCATCCAATTGTTCAATCGTCGACCACAATCTCGTTCATGTTATCTGGGGATCCACATTTTGAATCATGATGTCGAGCGGCTGTCTGACATTCTTGAAACATGGCCTGCTCATTGTCCTATGAGCTTTCTAATGTTTTTTTTTTCTTATGGCATCTATAGTTTTTTATGACCCCACATTCTTTTCTTATATAATGTGCTGTTTTATGATGTCTCAACGTGATACCAAGCATAATCATTTCTTGTATACGTTGAATGGTTCTTAGCTTTTGAAAGTTTCGGGAGTTAGGTTCAATGTTTCAGACCCGTGGGTGACTAATAGAATTATGCAAGGGTCGTAGACCTTTCTTTTCGAAACTAATGGAAATTTCTCTTCCCAAAGATTGAGCCTGCTCAGCCGAAGATTTCTCTAAATTACGGTGATTCTTCTCTTGATTCCTTTTTCTTTCGTGGATTCTATGTCGATTCGTTGCCCCAGGTGTTTGCAGTCATCTACTATCTTCAACCCGGCATCTTCAATTCTGCTCCGTTACGTTTTCCCTAATCTCGTCAACGGTTCGACATCTTTTTGAAAAGAGTCAGAAGTCTTAAGTAGCAAAGTCTGGACCTTAGATATGACTGATGGATGTGGTTGATCCGATATTTTGTCAAAAAACAAAAACAAAACAAAAGAAACACCCTGCACAAGACATATACAGTTGGTAGGCCTGGTCATTGTGAATGCAGCAGTCACACTATACATAAGCTAACCCAATGGCGTCTCACTATGAACCGAGTAATCTCACAGGAGAGTGTATCTTCACGCACGAGCAGTAAGGTCTGTTACGCTTTGCTGTAAAATTACACTAAGGTCGCACAACCGGTTCTCGAGATATATTGAATGATGGATACGTTCCGGGAAAAACCTCGTGCTTTGGAAAGAAGTATTAGCGGAACATCTGAACTTAAGTTCAGTTTTATCCCCAACTTGGAAGTAAGATCAAATCCATAACTAATTATAAAAGAAAAAAATATCGTCTATAATTTCGTGTAAGTCATTTTCACTTCATGGATTGTTCAATCTACTAAGCTTATGCTGCTTTTGTTCTTGCCAAAACGTTCCATTCGATTCATTCGACACTCTTTGTTATACGCACAATTCACAAGGGGAAAAGAGAGGGTTTTTTGCAGCACTTTTTTTTTTCTCTGACATGTGCAGACTAAGAATAGAAGAATGTGGATTACCTATTGACTAAATTATATTGCTGAAAAGCACATATTAGACAAAGCATTGAGCAGAACAGACCATGAAGACAAATTAACCCTTCATGTACTAACGGTATTTTCAAGTACCACATGTCTTGTCTATTGATTTGAAAACTGCGTGTCCTCGCAGACTTGTGAGTCCAATTTTTATGGCTCAATAAAAATTAATGTTATGCTAAATGTTTGTTCATCATCCAATGTTAGGTGTTTTTATATAATTATGAAATTTTCAAAATTTGGAAAGAATCAGGACATAAAAGGTTATCAGCACTTAACAGATGAAGCAGTTAAGTATAATTTAAAGTCCTTCAGCGCTGAAGCCCACCAGAGGGCCAAAAACAACTTTTAATTCAATTCCAACCGAACAAGAGATCTGTAACTTTTGCAGTGCATATATAATTTTCTTTTAAGTATAAATATTAGGGGTGAAATAAGCCTCAGCGTAAGCTTATGCATATTTATATATATATATATATATATATATATATATATATATATATATATGAGACTTGTCAATTTGGTTCAGTCGGTAAGAGAGTCAACTACCGATCACTTGGTCATGATTTCGAATCACAGGATTGAAATGTTAATCGATCAGTTTGATTTTTACGTGACAGGGCTGACAAAGAGTGAAAAGTTTACCCCCCTTAATTAGATGAGTATTGTTCTTGTTCTAGTCAACTTCAACTCCTGATTTAGACCGGAGTTTGACTAAAGTCCACCATACTTGGCATGGGCACAGACTTATTGGGAATTATACCAATCATTTGGTTTTGACGATTCGAACAAATAGTCGACCAAAGAATTAGAAACAATCCACGAGAATTGAAAACGTCCAATCCTTTGAGATCCCCTGTTTCGTATACATCCAGGAGTTTTAAACTTTTTTGAAAACCAGGCCATGTTGCAAGAATGAAATATAACCGATGGACATCACGTCTCACAACATGGATCCCCAGAGATCACAAAAGAAACTGAAGCCGACAGAATACAAGATGGAGAAATGAACTGGACAGATTCAGGAGATACTGGCTCCTAGACACCCATGATAGAGAATTGTGGCGAGTCCTAGATAAGGTCTATGTGCAACGAGGGACGTTAAAAGACTGATGATGATCTATGAATAGTTAGGATGCATACGTTCCGTTGGTATCTTGTAGAGGTTTTTACAAACTGCAGATAATGACGCCATCATCGAATGAAACCCACGAAGAAATCAGTTGACCTTATAAAACTGAACAGGGAAGGCGTGTTAGTGAAATCATAAGCTAATTCTGTTTTTCATCTGTCATTCCAATCGTTAGTTCGGTTCTTCAAAATCCGGATTTTTCTTTATTTAATAAAAGAATAGCTTCCTTCAGATAAAAAAAATCACAATGCTTTAGCTTCCATACCTTTTTAAGAATTGTGTATTAAGCACCTTAGCTAGTTAGTTTGGAGAGGGTTAAACAGTTTATGTAGCTAAGCGGAGCGCAGGGCGAAACTATAAAATAATAAAAGGATAGATTCATATTAGAACCTTGCTCTGCAGCTACGAAAGTGATAATCATGTTAAATCACAGGAGCACTGGGAACGATCCCAGGGGCGCTGTCAAAAATATTTGAGATCCTGGGAAAAATTGAGATGGTTCAGAACTCATCACAATAGATGTTTACATTAATTATAAGACGGTGGAGAAATTGCAGAAACTTTTTTTCTCATAATTTTCATCGATGGCTTCCAGGAATCCAAGAGTCCCCAGATTGCGTGGTTTGATGTAGCTTGGTTGAGTATTTTAGGCTGTTGATAAGTGGACCCTGTATAGTTCAAGAACTGAGACCATTTTATTCATATTTTGGCGTGCACAGGATTCAATTGATGTTTCATGTAGATTAAAGTACGAGAAATCCAAATATTTAAGTCTTACAAATTCAAGTCTGAGTATTCCGTTTGAAAATTGCAACTTTTTATCCTATACCTGGGAAACCTCGAACAAGCAAGATAAGGGGCTAGGAGAAATATAAATGGTCACATCTTACCAATTAGTTACTATAGAACTATAGGTTATACCTTGATATTATGCTAATTGATCAGTCTGATCAATTCACCTATCCAGTATACGTTTTTGAATATTAAGTAAGATAAGATCATTTTTTTAAGTAGCAAATAAGATGTGACAATTTATATTCCTCCAACCTACAAACTTTTTCTTTTATGAATGCATCTTATATACATAGAAAAAATATATCAATTTTTTGCATAGAATGTTCAAGCAGAAAATTATAAGATTTACACATCGACCTTTAATCAACTTGCGCCCCAAAACGTAAATAAAGTTGTCTTAGTTCTTTGACTGATGTGTATAACCGACCACTTACCAAGAAAAACATGTAAAGAAACAGAATATCATTAAAACACTCACTTATTATGAAGAAATTACTTAATTCCTCCAATTTGAAATCAGTTGACATATAATTACGTTGTTTTTTTCTTTCATTTTTTTCTTTCGATATGAACAGCACCTTCATTTATCAGTGAACTTGTAATTGACTTTTGATTATCCACGGTTCAGTTATAACACAGCTATCTTTCTCTGACTCGAACACCTGCCTAATAAAGGGGAGTCTACTGTACTCGTGATTGGTCGAATGAATAATATATTTGTATGAATAATAACGCAATCCAGAAGGCTACATAGTCTGAATAGCCCGAATACGTGCAGTATTTTACGGATTCACTTATAAGTGTGGTTAAGGAAAGCTCTCTTTTTTTTTTCTTGGAAAAAATTACACCAGAACAGGTTTTCATTCTTCCTTTCCTCTTATTGAAATCAACAGATGGACAGCCTCCAGAAGCATCTATTTTTAAGGATTTTCGTCTTTATACGTCGTATAATAGACACAACCGAATATTGAACCTCGTTGGGATTGGATCGTTATTGTGAAATGAAGAAAAAAATGGATACAAAGAAAAGAGAAAGAAAATGAGAGTGAGCATCTGATTTAGAGAGTCTAGAAAGCGGAAGTAGAGAAGAGTGAAAAATGAAAATAGAAATGAGAGAAAAGGAGAGTAAGGATGAGGATTGATATGGGAAGAGGAAATAGATTAGTAAGAAAAAGATGAGAAATGAAGAGAATGAAGATGAGGGCGGGTATATGAGTAGGAAACTATAGCAAGCTAGAGTAGAACAGAAAGAGAGTGAAAATGAGATTGACGATGTGGGTAAGGGTGTATGGAGACCAAATTGAAAGACAAATGAGAAACAGAAGAGGTAATGGGAAAAAAATGGATACTCTTGTAAAGCATAACGCATGAGAAATCAAAATCAAATATCGCCCTTACACTAGATATGATCGAAACCATCCCTGCAACCGGGCATCAAATATCGCCATTTTCTCGATGTTCCTCTGTCTCCACTCTAGATTTGAGTGTATAAGAAAATGCGGCAAATATTCTCGGAGAGTTTTGAACAGATTCGTATGGATTGATATATCGATGCGATTAGAACCGGATTTTTTTTCATACATGGAAACATCGATTATTGTTTGCTAACTTGAGAGGTTGTTTGTGACTGAACGAGGGAGACATCGGTCGTTTGAGATAGATGCAAGTAGAAAAATAGACAAAAAATGTCCGAGATAAGTGGATTATTTTCGAAATAAACACAAAAACAATTTTTATGGATATTTTGGCCGGTAGAAGGAGTTGCAGTTGGCCTAATGGTTAGCAGCAACGGGAATGGAATCGAATTGAAACTCTGATTGAGGCAATTTGCGATCACTTTGCACTAATGTCCATGGCAAAAGCATGAATAAATCTTTTCTCCTCTAAATTATGGGTAAATAAGCGGGGCAGATCAGGTTGTTCATCCATAAGTGGGAACCGGTCTAAGAAACGTAAAACCCTAAATTTGACCCGGGTAAATTCAACCCTTTGATTGGCGTTGTGAGAAGGTGGCAACGGACAGGGTACGGATTAAGTTCCGGGCTGTGTTGAAACTTCGACGGGTCTAGTTAGCAGGAAATAGGGGCATTGAGTGCAAAATTCAGTAACAGATCATCATCATCATCAACAGCAGCAGCAGCAGCCATTTCAGATCCATTGCTGGACACAAGCTGTTTTTTTTTCAAACTTTTCCCATGAAGATAGTATGGTTATGCTGTGGTTGTTTCTTATGGGCAGAGTGTGTAGTGGATAATTGAACTCACTCGGAGCCATTAATTTCTGGTGTCCTGTTTTTGTTTTTTTTGTTTTTTTTTTTTTGTTCAGAGTTGTCCTTCTCCAAAAGCTAGGAGGCACAATCTGCCCAGCTATTTTACCCACAGGTGGAAGTAGAAGAGATCAATTCGTATCTCTCCCAAGGACATTGATCCAAAGTAAAACGTAAACAGCCTCGGGCCAATGTTCTCTCTAAGCTGTGCAGAGAAAAATTATACCACACAGTAATATTGAAGCTGCAAACTGATTCTTGAAGTATCAGATGGGAAAAAAGGGTTCAATAATGAAACTATGTGGCCGAGAAAGTAATAATCATATAGCGTTTGCTGTAATTGGCATCATTTGATTGCTGGTTTTCCCCAAAATGATCGTGTGTACAAATTGGTACATAAATAAAGAAGGAATATTGTATTGAATAATGATGAATAAATAATGGAGAAAAATCAATATCCCGAATAAAACATTTCTTTTATTATACACTTTTTGTTATAAATAAGATCGTCTTCAAAGCAAACATGTTTACTACACACTCCCATTCTCCGATAACTCCTAGGCATTTTGGTACTGCGCAGACCACGATGGAAAAAAAATTTAGAGGGAACGCTGATCGTGGCTGCAGGTAAAATCTTTCGATTTTATGAATTCTTGTATTTTCTGGCTCCGTTGGAACCACTTGAGTCTCAAGATCGGTTCGCTGGGGACACATCGATTAGCATTTTCCTTGTTCTGAGTTGGTCATGACTAGAAGGCGTGGCCAGTGCCAAAGCTGACTCAAAGCCGATATTTTGATTGGGATTAACAGAGTGTCCATAGAATTAGGGAAAGGAAAACAGAGCTGAAAGAATGGTCTAAACATACAACAGAAGGAGGTGGAGAGAAGCTAAATATCGAATAGGGAGAGAGAGATGAGATTGAGAAGACTAAATACCTTTATTGATCAACCGAATGAAGAAATTATAGTCATACACGATGCTATACTACCCCGCTTAGTGATGATTCATAATAGCGATCTTTTTTAGATAATTTTCGTAATAAATTCAGTAATGTTAAATTCCGAAAATGAATAATGAATGATAAAAGACAGTCCCTGAAAAAATTATATACTATATATTTAAGTTCAATGCAAAGTATATTAGAATAAACACATACGTAATAATTTATCATGTAGTGATATAATTCGACACCGAACGATGTTTCAGCCTCCTAATAAAGTAGCTATCAGATGAAATACGTACCAGCAAACCATTCTATCTTGTAGAGCAGGTTTTTTTCAAACAGGGTGATATCACCCACCGGTGGCAATTTCAGCTCTTCGTTGGGTGGTGAGCAACTGTACTGAAAATGGCGGATTTTTAAACTTAAATGGCAATGGGCATGCCATGTTGTACGAACGACAGACAACCGATGGAAATCACGACTCACAACATGGATCCCGAGAGATCGCATGCGAAACTGAGGCCGACAAAACACAAGATGGAGAGATGAACTGGACAAATTTAGAAAATACTGGCTCACGCCCATGATAGAGAATTGTGGCGAATCTTGGTTTATGTCCAACGATGGACGTTAAAAGACTGATGACGATGATGCTAGGATTTTGAGAATTTACTAAGATGTCGTATACTATGTAAAACCCAATTTGTTTCTCACAAGAGGTAGAGATAGCGTTGATGATATCTAAAAATAGTAAGTGTGCCAAACATTTGATGTTACTACTTCACATTACGTCCATTAAAGGAACACTGGAAGTTGTTCATTTTAATTTTTTAAGAGTATCTTTTCCAATATTCATTGCAAGGGTGGGTAGTAGGAAAAATTTCATGTGGGTGAGAGCAGTGACACCAGAGAGGGTTGAGAACCCCTATTGCTGAGATTCAAGAAAGACATTATGTACGAGAATGCCCCTGATTGGGAGTGGTCTTCTGGACATAGGATTTATTCTATCTTGTAATGACCTAGTGTGACGCTGTCACGTTTTACTGTGCATTCTAAGGACGAATCATGAGCGCTGATCTTCATCGTAAAAAGAGAAAGCGTTCGGAAAATATCAAAAAATGTAAGTCTCCTATAGTTGGTAATTAGTCTCGTTTGTAAGCATTAGCAACAAAATGTCTTTTACGTTGAAATACAGACTGAGGTTCTTTGAAATGAAACAAAGTAGAACAACAGCGTAAGAACAGCAGGGATGATATAAAAATATCTAGACATTTGCCACGAAAAAAGAATAGAATAAAGAGATTGGAAAATGAAAAATCAAATATGAATGACCGGCAGAAGTACTTGAGTTGGTTAGAGCCCCGAGGGACAGTACTTAAAAGCTTCTTAAAAGGGTGGGAGGGACTAGAAATCCAGGGAGGAATCGAGCCAAATACAAAAATTGACGAGAATACTAAAGAGAGCGTTGGAGTATTTGATAAACTTGTAAAAGCCACCGGTGACCATTGGCGTGTAAACCCAACATGACCAATAATACTAATTATGCTGTGAATAGGAAAAAGCTGAGTGGAATATTTATGTGAATTTCTCGTCTGGAGGATCTCGGGCATTCCAAGTGAAAGCAGACTGGAATAGAAAGAGAATTTGACAGGATTGCACTAATGGCGGCCAACATGGCGCCATGTTTTTTTGCTGTTTTTTTTTTTTCTATCAATAAAATACAAAGAATGAAAAAATAAACATCGTTTCTTTCTCTTTTGCAACTTTTTCTTCGGGTGTTTGGCGATAAATCATGTTAAAATCGATCAGCAAATATGTGATCGGAAGGTTTTCACCGGAATTTTGAATGAATCGAAGCAGAGGAACGGTGAATATAGAATCACATCAATTTTCGCGGAAATGAATAAATTCGAAAGAAGAATGTCTTGAATAAAATGTCGGAACAAAAAGTAACAAATAAAAGGCTCTCCATCACTCAAGCTAACATTGGTTTTATTTCGATCGTTTATGTCTTGATATCTTTCCTGATTGATTATTTATTCATTTACTTCTTGCTGCTTGCTACCAGGGTAGTCACAGGTTGGCAGGGAGGGGCTCTGTCATTGAACGTAGTGTTTAAAGATAAACATGCAACGTGCGCCGGAAAGAATCATGCTCAACCTCACACAGAGAGATCACAAAACAGCACAATATATCGGAAAGAAAACGGGGGGTCAGAGACATTATAGAATCAACTAGAAAACT
>OY735218.1:18815052-18925052 GCA_963457665.1 Thysanoteuthis rhombus
TACGGCGTATGTTGGGGAAAGATCATTCCAACGGACGTTAAAAAAGCCGCAGCTGCTGCTGCTGATAATGATAACGACGTTGATGATGACTTATCATGAGCCTGGGTATTAGGTTGGCCATTGGTCTTCAAGATGGAGTCCGTCTATCTCTGTTTGTTTCCATGGGTATCAGACTAATATCTCAATTCACATTTATTTATGAGCTTGTTGGATGGTTGAGACAGCGTTTTGCAGTCGATGGTCATAGACTGTCTCTCAGTTAGGGTTGCAAAAAGTACTGGCATTGGAGGGATATACGTAGCTACTTGGACTATATAGAAGGCACCAAAAGGAGAGAATGAAAGATAATTAGAGAGGCTGTAGAAGAGGAGAGAGTAGATGAGATCGACAAGGCAAAAAGCAGGGAGGGTAAGAAAAACAGAGATACAAAGAGAGAGGAAACTAAAGGATGTGAGTGGGGAGAGTGAATATAGAAATAATCAAGACGGAGAGAGAGAGGGGGGAAGCAAAAGAAAAATGGGAAGAAAGGATGAACAAGGCTCTGTACAAGAGAGTCGATGAGAGTTTCAGAGTAACATACAGGGAGAAGAAAGAAAGATGTAGATCAAGAGAGAGTGAAATGAATAGAAAGGGAAACAGCTGAATAATATAAAAGAGGGTGTGTGGGAGTCACAAAGCAATGTACACGGATAATAAAGGCATACACACACACACACACACACATATATATATATATGGAGAGAGAGAGAGAGACAGACAGACGGACAGAGATAGAGACAGAGACAGACAGACAGACAGACAAAAAGGCAGGACGAGAGAAAAACAAAAAGAGGGAGATATTGATCAGAGGGGAGAGCACAAGGGGGATGTAAGAGAGGGTGAATGAGAGTAACAAGGAAAATATACAGGAAGAAAAAAAGGAGAGAAAAGAAAAGAACACAAAAAATGAAGAGTGAATGTGAGTTAAGATGCAAAGAAGAAAGAAAGACCATAGAAAGAGAGAAAGTGAAAGAAAGAGAAAGAAAGAGAGAAAGAATGTCAAAAATTACTTAAAATGGAGAAATATTTAGGAAAATGAATTACGCCAATTTGATCTTGGCTGGGAGAAAATTCAAAAAATATCGGATAATTTACAAAAACGGGATGCTAAACTGGTAATTGTCCAAAAGAAAATAATTCCCAGTTCTTGTCATGATTTTCTTTGAAAAAAATCCCCAAAAGCCTGAATTCTCGCCTATCTTTGCCAATGTCGAAGAAAAGCAGAGAGGTTAAAAAAATCTCCCCGTCATCAATTTCTATTTCATGGCAAATGGCATACTTTCAGCAATTACCATAATGGCCGCTATCTTCCAACATGGCTGACTACACACGAACAGAGACATCTATTCAATGGTTGATCAGGGAACATTTTTCTAAAAACCAGTAATCGAAGCAATTTGATCATAAATCAACCATTCCAGAAAAAAAGAAACCCCTTTTTTGTTCGCACGCAAATACACTGATATTTTAAGATCCGTTATGAAGTAATTAAAGTTGTTTCTTCTCGAAGGCCTTGGAAGCATAACAAAGGAACCGATCTTGTAGTCTGAATGCAACAGTTACGGGCTTTTATGGTAACTTGAAATCAATTTTGTCCCCTTTCCTTAAAACGGCACCGATGAGAATATTTCGGCAGATAGAGAGCACAAAAAATTCAGACCTCTCATACTGGAATAATCACCTGTATTAGTAATTGTTTGTTCGATACGTCCTATAAACGAAGGAAATCGTTTGATTATAATGCATGACTGGACTGACTGGCTCTAACGTATTGTCTTTCATAATATGATAACATATATACTAAGTCTAAAGTAGCGGTTCTTAATGTTTTTTGTACCGTCAAGCCCCTTTTAGATGGATCTTACCTCCACGCCTCATCATACTCAACAGAATGATTAGTTTGAAATGAGGGCAGCAAATTCATGAAAAAGATTTAACCAGATCCAAACGATCAATTATTAGCAAATTGCAGATGTCTTCTGTCACACTTACGTCGTTAGTGACGTCTCGAAACGTACCTTCTTAGAAATAGATCTATATACTTTAAACTCGAATAAGTGTTTACGAATTGATTATATCTTTGTATTATTTTGATGTTCTACACATATTGAACAGGAAGGATAAACTGGGGCACAACATAAGGTTTTGATATTTTGTATGTACAATGCCGTTGCAAAAATACTTAACAACTTTCTTCGACAGGGAGGGTAAACTAGTATATTATGTTCATTGTTATCTTATACAAACACTTCTGTAGAGAATTCCTGAAATAATTAGAGAAATTATAACCTTTTTTCTGTTGACAATTACTCGTGCCCCTCAGGGAAGCATAACCCTCTGATGAAAAAGAACTGGTCTATAGTTACATTGGCTCTTAAAAGTGAAAAGTGAAATCAAATATTTACCCATTGAATTTTGTGATTTTTTACCTAGGTTAGCAATTGAGATTCGTCTTAGAATTAGCGAGCAGTGTTGCGAATTTCAGAGAGTTTTTTGGGGAGTTTTTTGTTGGTTTTTTTTTTTCCAATTTTTTGAATTAGGGAGTCCGATGCTGCTGATCTCGATGTCCGTCTTTAATTCTTTGAATAGGTGATTTCCTCATTCAACAAAACAAAGAATCTAAATTAGCAAACCCGATTGAGACTTCAAACACGTTCAAACAAATTTTAGTGATTTTTGTTTGATCATGTTTCAGCGCTCAATTTGTATGTTGTGCATTGAAGATCAGAATGGTTCGTTAAGAATTAATGCAAACGTTACTGACAGTATAGAGCGTCTATATGCATGATGCCGTGAATATTTGAACGCTCACAATCCGATTTCGTTGCAGTGTCATGGAATTGCCTTTGACACTAAGGAGAGTATCCAAAAAGGATTCTTTTTAGTTCATTCAAAGATAAGAGCGATCAACATAGACGCATGAGGTTTTTGATCCTCGGAATTGAAGAATTGATTTATGGATTCATCTTAGCGTGATCCGTGCTTTTCGTTTTACGACACGTGGATGTAAATTCCTACTTTTCCGCTGGGTAAGGAAAGGTGAGAAGGAATGATGTGAAGAAGCAGTAAAGAGTTAGTCAAAGGCAGGGCAAACCTACAAGTGTTGCAAGCGGCACTTGCACGCAGCAAGCCAGCTGATGCACAGGGGAGGGAGGAAGGAGAAAAGAAGAAATCGGGAAGAGAAGAAAGAAAAAAAGAAAGATAGATAGAAAAAAAATTGTTCTGTTTATTTATGGCAACAAATGTATATGATCAAACAGTCATGGCAGTTACCCAACAGAAGTACTCAAGTGACTGATGTCTTTTGCTTGCATGCTTTTGGGTGATCAATTAAAAACATTGGAAGCAACAGAGATTCCTGACTTTTTGCAGGTCACTGATCACTAAAGATTCCCAGACATTTAACTCTCTTTGAAAGAATTCGTATACTTTTCAACACATTTTGAAACAACATCGCAACATACGCGTGATACATACCAAGCCAGCAGGCTACCCAGCTGGACCAACTTAAAAACAGAAGCACATGCTTGGTTGAAGTGTATGGCAATTCTGGGAATCTGCCCTGCCGCTATTTTACCCAATGCTGAAGGCAGTGAAGGAAAGTGGTGAATTAATGGCTTTATCCCCAGAGCATTTGTGTGAATTGAACTTAGCAGGTAAATACATATTGGACTTTAAAAAGCTGTAGAGTCTTACAAGCAGAAGCTGTATAGTTTTTACATACAGTTTTTAACAGCATTGATAAAATATTGAATGTGAAAAAGAAAAAAAAAACCTTTGTTACAAAAGTCATGCTAAAAGCTCAAATGATGGGGAGTCTTGGGACCCCGAATAATATCCCAGCATGCAGCTAACTTCGTGCTTGCACACGGCAAAATATAAACATCTGTTAATATTATAGCTATTAAAAGATGCAAAATTAGAAAAGAAAATAACGATATAATCGAGATATTTAGAGAAAATAATAAAGTAAGTGAAGCCCTTTCACCGGTTGTGGCTTCAGTCATTTCTGATGAGTTTCTACATTTGCTACCGTTATTTTGCTGATTTGCGATATGCAAAATGGGCCCAACGGTGACAAACTACCCGTGGTAGCATCATTAATTGCCACATGTACCATTTTAATTATGGCCACTGTGAGAATGGATTCATGCCTTTCCGATGGACATAAGTAAAGGGTGAATTTAGGACTGTCTCAGTTAAAGTTTGAACTGGGTTCACTGATTCCACTCTCCATACCATTATTCGCTCAGCTATTTTGCCTAGGATATAGATTTTATGAGGGTCGAAAAAGACGAAACACCCACCCACCCAAACACACACACACACACATATATATATATATATATATATATATATATATATATATATATATATATATATATATATACATATATATATATATGTATGTATGTATGTATATGTATATGTATATATATATATATATATATATATATATATATATATATATGCACACGAATTGATGGGCCGACGAACAATTCACTAGCTGGAGAAAAGTCTGAAGAGTGAACGAAACTTCTGACAGGAATCGGTGAGAACAAATAGATGTGTATTTGAAGATGCAAACATAAAAGACAATAATTGCAAACAATGAAAAGTGTGAAGAAAAGGTTTGTTAGAGATATAGCGATGATAGTGTTTCCAAATCAAAAACTTAGGGATGACACCAAAAGAAAAACAGACAGAGAATAAGAATACAATAAATCAGTGAACACAAAAAGAAACAGGTCTGGTTAGTCAATCAATAGAAACTATCACAGAACCAATGTTTTCTGGTAGCATGCCGTCTTTGGGGTAAAAAATGGACGAATTAAAGATAGAGACTGATCAATGAATAAGTTATTCTCAAGAAAGAAGCGTGAAGCTCCCCGGTACAAAATAAGAGACTAATTTAGCATAAACTTACTTTGTATATTAGAACCCCTATTGAGAAACTATTGGGGGATAAAAATACAAAAAAAAAACGTTTTTCTAGACATAATGAAGAACGAAGATTTATGATTCCATCCCTCTAGCACCAATAGTGCAACCTGTACGGGTGTTACATACACAGCAAGTTAGCCAAGATGCCAGACCAACTCAAAACTAAAGAAATCTACGCTGGCAGCTTTGGTTGACGCTGTCTAATAGAAAGATCAAAGGCATGTTCATTAACCTCCATGGCCAATGTTCCGACATTGGCCACAGAAGCAATCTTTTAGCTCCCATTGTTTGACATAGACCTTTCCCAAGATTCACCAGAACTCTACATCATGGGCATCACGGAGACGATTCCCCTTTTACTTGTCTCGTTCATCATGCCATCTCATATTTGCCGGTCACAGTTTTGCATATGATATGGATCGACTTCGTGAGTCATGATTTTCAGCGGTATGACATTCTTGCAACATTGCCAGCCCATGTTCATTTGGGTTTTGAAATTGGTTATATAATACCTCTGATTCCTCTCTTTTTACCTTGCTGTACGGTATTTCTTTATAATGAGATTCTGACCATAATTCTCTTCTGTGCACGTTGCATAGTTCTCAGTTTGAGGGTCAATTTTTTTTATTAGATTTCATGTTTCAGCTTCATATTGGGAGGATGCCGTTGTTGTATACCCTACCTTTCCGGACAAACGAGGTTTTCATGTTCTTGAAGATTTAACTTGCTTTTCTGATAGCCTAACAACGAAGAGTCATTCTTTCCATTATTTACTCTTCTTTTGAGTAATTTGTAGAGATCCGTCACCCTACGTAGTGGTCTACTTCCTTCAGTTCTGCGTTTTCGACTTTGATTGTTGTGTTTTGTACTCAAAATGTTTGTCGTACATGACATTCGTTTTACTGAATTTCGTGTGAAGACCACTTTCTCGTTTTTCATTCAGATCGTCTAGCATTAAAATCAACATAAAATCTTGGGGCAGGTATTTGGTTGCATTCCTTACAACGAAAGTTTGATAGTTGGTTTTGTAGAGTATCAGCTATCTAAGCCTTGTGTAAGACTAATGTGAGTATTGGGAATATCCCTATGCCGGATATTTGTTGAGATTACCCAATAAAAATACATTTAAAAATTGAGCACATGATTTAATAGGAATAGTAGGACATATCTATACGATAGAATTGAATATTATATTACTATAGAAGGGAGAAGCATGGGTTCAAAAGATTTTAATGGAAAATCTGATAAACATAACGATATTCACCCATCCCTAGCTTGAGCAATGAAACTTGTAAAAATCTTAATTGGATTTCACAGTAGGGAAGGATTATAGATAAAATAGGATATTTGCTCCAAAAAGAACATTGTGATCTAAGAAAAAACGTGTCCATTTGTTTGTCTGTCAGTTTGTCGCATTTCAAAATGGAATATCTACTTTGTAAGGAGTGAGGGTTGATGAAAGATTCAGAAAATGGGGTCGCAACACAAACGCAGCAGAAAAGGTCTGGAAGAAGAAGGAAGGGGTAGGGTAGGGTTACAAAGAATGATAAGAGTGAAATATAGAATTATTCGCTGGGAGATAACGGCTGAATTCGGTCGTCAAGAAAAAAAGCCAGAGAAGCGCATAAGGTGGAATCAAACTTGTTTTTGAGTGTCCGTGAACGAAATATTTGGGATGGTCTATATACCTAGTTTTACATCCTGTAGATATACCATTAGCTACGCAATTGGTATTTTACACATGATACTTGAACAGCCATAGTTATCAAGTATGGCAACAGGTTCAATCCTTTTTTATATATACGTGTGTTTATGTGCCTGTGTGTTCAGGCAATCCTGGCCATACTGTTTTATCTACAGGTTTGAAAATTGGCATCGACATCGCTTCAAAAAGTTTCTTATGTTTGGTAAAAACGTTTGACTTTTTAGAGGCCTTATCCTAACTGGTACACGAATAACACCTGGATTTTGGAGAATTGACTTTTTCTTGTTATCGATGAAGAATTAGAATCATTTCTCGTCCCTTTAACGCTTCAATTCATTTTTTTTCTGACGCTGCGGATGTTCGATTATTGACTGCGTTATATAAGATTTTGTTGCGACGCATTCATTTTTCGTTTTAAACCTTACTAATAATAATAATAATAATATACGATTCATCGGAAATAATTATCATTTCAGTATAATCAAGGCGACAGTTTTGCAAAGAAGCAGCATTTCACATCAGAAATGTCGGAAAATGTGTTTTAAAGCAGTAGTTGCTGCTGGTGGTGGGAAATAAGCTACAGTCTGTTCAATAAAAATTGATGAAATAATAATGACTTTAAAAAATAGTCAAAGCGATTTCCTTTCAGTCTGTAGTGGCATGATTATCACTAGTAGTGATTAGAAGTGTTAATGATTTTTATTAGTATTGATTAGTAGTACTGATGACTAAACTAGCACAGATTAGCAAAACTGAGTATAAGTAGTACTGATTAGTTGTACTGATAAGTATTACTGGTATTGATTAGCAGTGTTACCGTGTGTAAATAGTATTTATTAGAAGTACTGATGTGTATTAGTGGTACTGCTTTGTTGTACTTATGTGTATTAGTAATAAATATTGAAGAAAAGAGAGATTGAGAAGAGCTTCCCTAAAAGAAAAGAAATAACAAAATAAAGCAGTAGAACGAAAATGTATTTTAAAAAAGGTAAAGATATGTTTGCACCAAGATATCATCACGGGTGTGATTGCAAGAAATAAAAGGAGACCCAATTCTTTCAAGTTAACGACTGTTTTTTTCTCTCTTTGATAATGAATGATTGGAGTGATTTTTGTCTTTTGAATGTTTCATTTCATTCAAGTGACTCTAACGTTATTGGAAAAGAACCGACCTAAGATTCCATTATTCACTCACACAATTGCACCAGCCATATTCAGGTCAGACATTCTGAATTCTTGCTTTTACAGAACAGGTAGTAGTAGTAGTAGTAGTAACAATAACAACAATATTATTATCATTAATATCATTATCATTATTGATAATAATGATAATAATGATAAGAATAATGATGGTAATGATAATTAATCACGTACTCAGTCAATAATTGAACAACTGAGGCTTCAAAATCTGGAGTCAATTTAAAAAAAAGAACTGTGGACTAAATATGGTCAGAATAAATTCTATTTATGACATCACTGGCGTTTTCCACTGGGAAGTGTATAAAAAAACTGTGAAAAAAACACATCTACCAACATCTTTTAAAGGATCTAAATATTTGTTATAAAATATATAAACACAAACATCAGCACTACTTGGAACTGCACGAATACTGAGGAAAGTGCTGGAAATATGAGATCTACGACCACCATCTTGTAACAATGGCCTAACAACTAGGGAAAGGCCATGGTAAAGATAGCACAAACCACAACTCTATTGTGATAGGTGAGGACGATAAGAAAGGAGGACTGGAGACTCGAGAAGATTTACAGTCAATCAACCTTCCACAATAACCACTAGGTTAATTGTATGAAACTATAAACCACTGCACTACTGGGAACTGTGAGAGTGTGAAGAAAAGGGTTCGAGACTTGAGGTGACCTACTGTCACTCAGTGTTCAGCGGCGACTACCAGGTAACTGGTGTGAAAATGAATAATAATGATAGTAACAATAACAAAAACAAACAAGGAGGATAGTGAGCAACAGAGAACGAAGAGGACAAACCTGCAGACCACAGGTGAATCGAAAAGAGAATGAAAAACTGGGAAAGGGGATAATGGCTGGCATATGATAACAAGAATATGTCAGCATAGTCGTGAAATTGCTTTTCATCCATTCCATTTGATTAATTTCAATCTCTATAAGCAGTGGAAATAATTATAAGATATCTAATAAATACAGCTTTTAAGTTCCAAGTATTGGCCAAGGAGCTTAACCCGCGTCGAGAACTGGATGATAAATTACAGTAAAACATATACTTAAAATACATATTGGTTATTCCAAGAGATATATGTATGATAATTATCATCTGCCGATATCCACCAAATTCCGATGTGAAATGATAGCAATTATGATAATAATTACGGATACTGCATTCTTTTTTCATATAATGGGCGGCATTGCAAAAGGTCAAGCAACACTTTTGAGATTTGTTGTCTCTTTGTCTTTAAGCGAAGTAATAATTAAGGATAATATAAAGGGCTGGGTACAATCTGATAAGGTTGACTCGATGTGTAAACAAACCAAGAACATGTTCATAAACGAGAAAAAATTATACAATGTGAAATGATGATGTTATTGCAAAAAAAAAGTTGCAACAAGCTGAATATAATTTTAAACATAAAAATGATGTGAACTATGTAAACGGTGATATAACAGTCTTTGAAAATATGCTTCACGCGAAAATCATACTCCATTATACTACAGATTTATACAGAAACACTGTTTTGCAGCGTGAGCAAAATTTTAAAATGGTTGAAACTTTCGTTCCGTACAGTTTTTTTCACATAAGGTTTATCCCATATTTTTGCCGATTCTTCTTTTCCCCGATCGCTCGGTTAGTGTGATGGTTGACAGGTGTACCTCCCACTCAGAAGCTCCTGGGTTTGGTATGAGTAACGAGCGTTGAGAATTCTTCATTGAGACAAAATTCCCTGTGCACTCAGCTACTGATTGAGTCCACGCAGAGCTGTGTGATTAGGATGAAGGTATCCTTTTGGTTGACTTCTGGAATATTTACGAGAAATAGTTTATAATTATAATAAACCTAATTTCACTGTCAAAAATATACCTACTCGTTATTCTTTCATTGGATATCATTATTTTATTGTCAATCAATGAATGAGTAACAAACATTGCATTGAGTTGTCCTGGCATCAAGTAAGCCACATCAAGTTTGGTCTTGTTGAGGCCGTCGCATCGAGTTGTCCCTTCCATGATATAGAATAGGACAGAAAAGAGGAGAAAAAAACGGGGAGGCCTTTGGGAGTACATACCTCTCCTAACGCAGTACATTAGCTAAAAACTGAATTGGAAATTAAGTATTTCATATTTAAAAAAAAAAAAAAATAAGGAGATTAATCCAAATATACAAATATTGAATCACCTGATTTAGCATTTACATTGAATCATTTATCAACAAGACATTTTTATCTCTTTTCCTGTTGAGTAATGGAATAAATTCTCTTAATCGAGGAAACATATCTGGATCCAACCTACATGCATTTTGGCCAATGGCTAACTGTCTTACAAATTTTGGGGGAATTCATTGAGAACTTTAGGAGATATCGTATGGACAGTTGGACACAGATGAATACATATCCCCATTCTATAAGTTCAGTAATGGTAACCGGTACAAAAAGAGAAAAAGATAAGATAAAAAAAAGGATCTTGTCAGTCAATCAATAGAAACTGTCATGAAACCAATATCTCGTAGTAGCATGTTGGGAATGATCAATTGAATAATTGGCGCTAGTGGTTGCCATTGGATATTTATTTTTCTCGTGTTTAGTGGGGTGAACTCCAAAAAAAATGGAATTTCCCCCCAAAACAAGTGTAAGCATGATCGTCACAAACTTAGGACAAATTTAGTATAAGCTTGCTTTTCAAATTGAATCACTCACAGAAAACATATTGGTGAGTCAAAAACAAAAGCAAAAGCAAAAACAAAATCTGGACATAATACGGAGTGAATGTTCAAAATTTCAGCCCTCTAACTTCATCAGTGTGGTCTGTATGCGCGGCTTATATTCATGTACATGCACATAGCCAATCAGCTTGACCAACGCTGAAGACAATTTTGGTGACACTTTTTGTTGACCGTTTTCTAAAAATGGCCAGCGTACAGTGGGACAATAAAAACAGCAAATATGGAATGGAGAATAAAAAAAAGATGTGCCCATTTTTCAATGCATAAAAAGCTATCAGATAAAGACGAAGCTTGACAAAATTATTTTGCTCAAATTGAATTCATTTCAAAATAATTTACTTCATTCAAATAATGCATATGGAAAGGAGGAAGATGGACGCCATGATTGAGGCTAGGGACAATTAAAAGCGACGGAGAAAATGGCAATTAATTTAATATTCGTTTCGCATATATCGATTGTTACGCATGCGCAATTCAAACAACCTCTTTATTTCGACAATGAGTGCAGCAGCCGAATTGTCATCGTTTTAATTCCATCAAAGCTGAATAAAAACGCAAAGGAGTCGCAATGTGATTGGGAGATCTTAAATTGATGCTAAAGACACGCCTATTATATCTGTTATATTTTATTGACCTGCAAATGGCATCAATTTGACAAGTAGGATCTTTGCCGTTAGTCCCCACCACGTGAAATGATTACAGCAATTAAAACTCAGCGTATCTTTGCAAGCTAAATAAATGTAAATAAGAAAGGTTTTTAAAAAAACCTTGATACATGCTAATCTTTGCTCTGACTGACTAAATTGCAACCGTAATCGTTGGTTATTATCTCGATACGGTAATAGCAGACAAGTTGCTGAGATGATTTTTTTAAATATTTATTTAGCAGACAAAAATACGGCGACTTATAATAGCTAATGCTGCTTAGTGTGATTGGGAATAACGCAGACAATGCAGCGGTTTTTGGTTGTGAATTAATGTTTACGTCTTTTTGTTTTTGTCTTGCGAAATGCCTGATCTTAGAATGAAGTTCGTCTGGAATCTTAGAGCGTTGTTCAGTCAGACGTAACTCTTCCCTTACTGTCTCCATAAGCAGAGGAATGCTCTCTCCTTTTCCATGTAGGTTCAATTTCGTCGAGGGGGTCACGCCATCCGGTCCTTTGATTGCTATATGTTCTCTTGTAGTTTCAGGTATGTAGTTGGCCAGCCTGTAAATCTATATGATGTCTGTTCTTCTTATCACGTGACCTGTCCAATTAGTTGAGCAACTAGATGAAGACATTGGAATCAAAACTGAAAATGAGACTATCCATCATGTTTATTAGAGTATATGTTTAGGCAAATGCATCCCAGCTCAGTTTTATCAAAGATTCTGAAACGAATTAACTGAACTAGTCAACGTATACCTGTAATTTATATTAGTGTTCTGTTCCGGTAGACAATATCTTGTTTAATTTTACAGGTCACATTTACCAGTTTAGGACGTAATCTTATATCCGAAAAAAGAGGAGTGTAGGTTTTCCGAAAAAATTTCATGTGAAGTCCTTCTCAAACCAGGGGGTATTCTCCAGGGAGTTCATTCATTTTCGGTCGGTCGCAGTCAGAGCAGTAAGAGTGGTAGGAGATTGTTAGCCTTTGGCCTGCATTATTGACCATAGTGTAGATATCAGTCTCTTCCTTGGGATGATTAAGAGGATCATTACAGGAAAGTCTTTGAATGATCCCCAGCCAGCTTCTTATCGTCTATGTGTCTGGCTTCTGCTCATTAGAAACAGTCAGATGAGTTACATTTGTAAAATGGATCAGTCCCGGTGCCGTTGTAGAGTCTTGTGCAATGGAACAACAATAACAAAGAACTTCCGTTTCAGATCAATCTTGGTTCGCTTATGTTGGCTTCAATTCTCTCAAGAACAAGACATGAGATTAAGGTTCTTCATTCTGCTTCTTTTTTTTTCAATCAATCCTTACAGGCAACCAAGAGAAATTCTTGAAGCATGTTGAGCAGCAAACCTATTGATTTACCCTCTTACATACATGCAAACACACACACACACACATATATATATATATATATATATATATATATATATATATATATATATATATATATATTGAAAAGTATAGACATTATTTCTCCATGCATTTTTCTAGTGAGTTTTTCATTGAACACTAAGAATTAACTGAAAAAATGGACTGACAAAAATGTGCACACTTTTCCCTATGTATGTATATATATATATATATATATATATATATATATATGTGTGTGTGTGTGTGTGTGTGTGTAAGTTTCTAAACATTCGAATTAAGCTGATAGAGTCGAGAAAGAGGAAAGAAAAGATAGGAAGAGAAGAAAATAATCATCTATATATCGTAATATATTCATGCTCATCCGTATCTATACAAATCTATTTAAATATATATATATGTATATATCCAACAAATGCCTTACTTGACCAATCAACCAAGTAAGCTACAGATTCTTCTTTTTTCCCTCGTCTCTGTGTGTGTGTTTATTGTGTATGTCTGCGCACAAGTGCTCATGTTCATACCTTGGGTCTAAAAGTTCCAAAAATTACACCACCAGGCACCATCTAAAACATTTTTTGTTTGTTATATCTTTCTTTAAAAAGTTTTTTCTGTATCTCTACGGTTATTATTTACCAATAACACCAAAATCTTGTGCTTGAACTTGAAGATATTTTTAGAATAGAAATATCTTTATAATTTATGTATTTCTTCAGATGATTTGAGACATACCTATATCTATCTATCAATATCATCCTGCCTGTCTATGTTCATCTATTTGGAAGTCATCCTGGTGTGATCAATTTAAGCAAGATAAAGACAAAAACTTACACTCTTATATCTATCTATCTATCTATCTATCTATCTATCTATATATATATATATATATATATATATATATATATATATATATATATATATGGAGCATTAACGTGTCTCAAAGATTTATTTTTCAAACTCCAATTCTCATATCAACCTCCAATATCTTGTTTTCCCTATCAACAGGAAAGCAATATTCGAATCGGCAGGTGGAACTCTGTATGAGTTACGCTTATAGGAATTTCGGATTAGCGTCTCTCAACTCAGATGTAACAATGCATCCATCACGATCAAAAGAATCGATCTGACAATCAATAAGTCAACAATCTGTTTTCATTCATAATGCCAGCCATTTTTTATATTGACTCATATTTCCAAACAACCACAACCACACGATAGCTCGGGCGCGTTTGCAAACCCACAAACAGCTAATGTCAATGAGTAACCACCATTCCCATACATCTGCCACGTACATTATTTTATCTGCTTTTTTTTCTGGTAGCCAGAAGAAATTCCTCTGAGAAGAATGTTGTCCATAACTTGGCAGGTATTTTGACTTTTCACCTCTGAACATAACTTGCGAAAACAGAAAAATATTTTTGTCCATCAATAAAATGTTTTTGCACCGCCAAAAGTGTCCATAACAAACGTTTCACAGCTTTCAGCAAGAAGAAAACATTGTGGAATTATTAGCCATTGTGATAGTATCTATCAGTTTATCTACTTGTTTACCTATCTGCCCTCGTACTTCATCTAAATACACACACACATACACATATATATACATCACTGAGTTTCGGACGAATCCACTGGTCTTGTGACTTATGGATTCGTCCAAAACTCAGTTGACCATTCACGACGGTTCATCGTATTCACATCACACACTGTTAGCTAAAAAATTCGTGTCCTACTTTTTCCTTCCCAATCTCTACGTAAGAAAGACAAATGGATTATGACTACGAGGATTGGAATAAAATCTGAAGATCTTTAGAAATCTGAAATGGAACATTGCAGTAGGTAATTGTTGCATTCTTGTTTATCCACCAATTGGTTTGATTCCAAATTTGATATATATACATATATATATATATATAAATATATATATATATAGTGATACATCATCATCAATATTCCAACATCTGTCGTTGGACATAAACCTTCCCCAGGGTTCGCTACACGTCTCTGTCATGGGTGTCGCTGAGCCATTCTCTCCGTCTAATATTCTACCTGCCTCAGTTGCACATCTGACATCGGGGGAACCATGTTATGAGTCACAATGTCCATCAGTTGTCTGCCATTCTCGCAACATGGCCAGCCCACTGCCATTTGAGATTTTTAATGAATTCTATGATATCCCTGACTCTTGTCTTTTCCCTGTTATACTCTGCTGTCTTTTGGTCTCTCCATGTGAGGCCCAGCATAATTCTTTCATATGCATGTTGCATGATTCTCAATTTCGCAGATCTGTTTTTTGGTTGTCATAAATTAAATGCTGCATAGCCAGTTTTATTCATTGATATTTATCTTGTGTTCCTTTTTTTTCCCCAGATAAGTGACATCTTAATGCATTGTTTGGAGTGTACCGTCACCTGCGGGACGGAAGTCGAGGACGGACCAAAAAGAAGAGAAGGTAAGATTCAAGGCTTATTATCCTACCTGTACATTTCCGCACCATCATAGCTTGTCTCCGAGTACGAATCCCAAGAATTGTACTTGAGAGCGACATTCGTATCGACTGGAAACTACACAGCCAAAGACAACATCGTAACAATGGTCAACAAACCAGCTGGAAGCTGCGCTTCAACAGTTCTGAAATATCTTGCTAGACAATCGACGGTTTGAATAGTTGTTTGGTCACTGTGACAATATATTGTACGGTTCAAAACTTGAATGATGAGTTCAAAATCATCCATCAATGTTTTGAGTAATAAAATACAGCGAACTAATTACTAAGTTGAATTATGTAAGCTAATCATCTATTGTGTAATCAACCACGAATAAGGTTCAGATGTTTCTTGACACAAATTAGTATAAACTTCATGATTGTACTGATTAGAGCAATTGCGTAAGACAAGGTTCATACAAGGCTCATGCAATCGATTTTATAATATTGTCCCATTGTTTAGTGATCATCGCAGCGAATTATAATTTTATATATATATATATATATATATATATATATATATATATTATATATATATATAATGAATCATAAATTTGGTGTCATTGACGAAAGCTTTTAACAGCAGATTGTAATAGTCTAATTACTAAGCAAATCATGCAAGCTAATCATCAGTTGTATAATCAACTATAAATTGGGTTCAAACATTTTCTAACATTATTTGAATAAACCTAATGACTGTAACTGACTAGAATGATTACAAACGAAGGAATCCCGGTGATCAATCTTATAACATTGCAACATTGATCATCGATCGTTGCAGGATCAATTTCTAGAATCATAAATCCGGGGCTATTACAAAGAATTTCGAACAATAAAATATGATAGTTTTATTGCTGAATAAACTTTCTAAGATAATGATCTATCGTGTACACATCTATAAATATTGTTCAGACGATCCTTGATACTAATTAGAATAAACTTTATGACAGAAACAAATTGGAGGAACGATGGAAAAAAACTCATACGATTGATTTTAAAAGATTGTGCTGGTGTTTATGAACTATAGCTGCGTATTGTAATTGAATATATATATATATATATATATATATATATATATATATATATATATATATGTGTGTGTGTGTGTGTATGTGTGTATGTGTGTGTGTGAGTATAACAAAGTACAAATCAGTGATTCGAAATCCTATGTGTGATTGGTTTATTTCATAAAGTACCTGAAATATTCAAATTTAAGTTATGGTATAGTAGAGCTTTAGATATGGTGGAATAATGGATTTGCTACAAAAACACGTGTATGTTTTTGCTCTTTGGGGGCTTCTCTGGGTAAAAGAATTGGTTCATTTCGACCCCTATTTAGGACTTTATTGGATGTGTGTCTATTCTTCTGGGTTGAAAATCTTTGTCTTATTCCATTTATATTCTCTTTCCATTTTTCTTTCCTCGCTTAGTTTTTTCATTTCTATTCGTATTTATTTTCCACAGGGGAAGTGGATTCATGGCTTGTTGTTATGAATTACTTGGAATGTACCTCACTCAATTCTTTTGTACCTTATGTATGGGTCCACTTTTACATGACTTAAGTGATTGTTTATGTTCAATTCTCTTAATATTCTTGGTTGGTTTGCGTTTATATATCTAAGATGATTATGGGAAGGTGATATGGTTGTTTCTAAAACAGTTCAGGATATAATAATAATAATAATAATAATAATAATAATAATAATAATAATAATAATAATAATAATAATAATGATACTATTTCCAATAATAATGAAACTAATAAAATAGCTATGTTGGTTGATTTTTGTACACCTGAATGTAGGCCATTGAATTATGATTTTTTATAGAAATTTTGAGCAGTGCCGACATTATACAGCAATTTCATTTTTTTCTATTTAGTAAGTCTGTTTTTTAGTATATGTGAGAATGTCTAATTTCTTATTTAGGCATAAGTTACGTGAGATTCCAGTGCTCTGGCATGTGTCCATTCGTATTTTCATTCTTCATTTTACTGTGGGTGTGAGATTGCTGTCTATTACGTCCCAGTAATGTATGGATAGTAATGTACTGTTCTTGTAATAATCCTTTGAAAAGGATAATTTATGACTGGTTTTTCTTGTTTGGCTTACGTAATCTAGGAAAAAGCCATTGGCTTGATAGAACACACGACAACTCGACGCGACAACGAGATATAAATGATAATTATATAAAAGTAATTGATAACATATATGAAAATAGCGCTGCAATAATTAGACGAGATAGACGAGGTTATTTATGTGTTGATCAGCACTTGAGAGCCTTAAGCTATTGGGTAATCTCAGTATGTTTTATTTAGATTTTTTAAGGCTCAACCCTACTCAAGCAGTTCTAATATACAATCAGACATAAAGTCTTAAGAGTCTCTATGATTTAATCTCTGACGCCATTATGTCACAATAGGGAATTGAATTAACAATGAGATAATTATCATCATCATCATCATCATCATCATCATTTTTATTGTTGTTGTTGTTGTTGTTGTTGAAACTGTGTAAGTTGAAGATCTATTGTGTGATCAACTACGATTACGGGTTCAGATGTTTGTTGACAATAATTAGAATAAACATTATGATAGGACTAAATTGACCAGTGGCGAGAGACGAAGTTCAAACGATGATTAAAGGACGTTGCATCATTGTTCAGTCACCGTGGCAAAAAAAAAATTGTAGTTGTATATATACACTGTGTAGAATATGAACGGGGATACAAAGGTGTAATTACAAAGCAAATCGTCTAAGCTAATCATCTATTGTGTAATCAACTATGAATAAGGTTCAGACGTTGTGTTGACACAAATAAGAATAAACCCCAGTGATAGTACTGACTATAGCAATGACGAAAGACTAAGTTCAAACAATCGATTCTATAAAGTTACATCGATGTTCATTGACCGTGTCAGTAAGTAGTAAGACTCAATCTCAATTCGTCTAATTAGTTTCTTTCATGGTTTAGAAGACAGGTAAAAATAGTCGAACGTTATTTTGAGACACTGCAATAAAATACCCATTATAAAACTATTTTCTTTGCAAGAATAACGCCCTCCCAGACACTCATATACGCGCGAATGTACTCATATATGTGTATTTTTTTAATAAATATCTTTATTTATTCATTTGTTCATATCGATTAATCTATTCTATCCTGATGTTTCTTTTTTTTTCTCTCATTTGATTTATATCCGTCTAGCTAAAAATGTAATAATGTTTATACCAGTAATAGCTATCCGAAAATATTTGTATTGAACGCATACACCAGCAAGAACGCGTACACACACTCACACACACTTGCATATATATATATATATATATATATATATATATATATTTATATATATATATATATATATATATATATATATATATATATATATTATATATATATATATATATATATATATATATATATATATATATATAAATAAAGAACAAACCTTGTTAAAGATTCTTAGAACTGTATTTTGATGTTATGTACATTGAACAAGAATTAACTGCCTAAGAACTTATTCTGCAAAATCTTCTCAGCTGGAACGAAATGTTTTTAGGGAGTGCATTGGGTTGATGCCAGTATCATATTTTCTTTTTTTCTTTTTTTTCACTTTTTTTTTTTTTGTTCTAATGGTTTGATTTAGCCAGTCAGTTCTGTGGGAAAGTGCTACGATGATCGATTTTATTTATTTGCTTATGGAGTGGTATGTCAAATGGTGTTTTGCATTCCGTGTATATATATATATATACATTGTCTGAAGGAATGTAATGGGTGAATTACTATTTATAGAGCTTTTGAGGACTCCCTTCTATCGAGGCTTAATCAGGGTGTGAAATAACCCTCTCACCTCAGTAATGCTTCTGTCAGCCTATACTAAATCATTTTTATTTCGTTAAAAGCAACGAATAAGTAGGAGATACATGATTATTATTATTGCTGAATTCCTGTATTTCCCGAGTATTAAAACACCTTTATAATTAAATAACAAAATCTCTGACCAGTAAGGGTTAAAAAAGTACAGGAATTAAGAATAATTTTCTCAACATTCGAAAGGGTGTATAATAACAGCCAACCAAAACAGACACCAAAAGTTTCCACACAGTTTTTAAGATGGTCTGGCTGTCTGAGTGGCTGGCTATGAATAACGGGTAGAGATTCCATCAATGGAGCTAGAATTGCATAGAAAAAACTTTTTTTTAGTTCGTCCCACGTTTGTTCTGCAAATTCAGACTTTTTTTAGTGATCATCATCACCACCATCGTTCTTAGTCTGTTGTTGGACATACACCTTCTCCAGATTGACCAGACCTCTTTATCATCAGTGTTGCAGAGCCAATACTTTCTGAACTGGTCTAATTCGTTACGCCATCTCTTTTTCAACCGGTCACTCTTTTGCATATGCTCTTTAGGGATCCACGTTGTGAGACAGGATGTCCAATGGTCGTTTGATATTCTTACAAGATTGCCATTTGAGTTTTCTATGATACACCTGACCCCAGTCTCTTATACACTGAGCTGCATTGTGATCTCTCCATGTGAAGTTGACCATGATTCTCTCTGGCGTTCGTTGCATGGTTTTCAGCTTGAAGTTCAATCTTTTGGTGAGGTTTCGTGTTTCAGCCATAGAGGTGACTCTGGAAAATGTAGTGGTTGAATATCACTTTTTTTTTCAGGGTTAATGGAATTTTCTTGTTCTTAAAGGTTAAGTTGGCTCTACCGAGAGCCATAATTTTGAGTTCGGTTGGATTAAAGAAAAATAGATTCTAGTTTTCCTCGAAACTATATTAGATATGTATCAGTTTATCTTTTAAATTCTTTGTGTCTTTGCCTTTAGCAGCTTTGATGTATTGTTCCTTTTTCCCCAATGTATACACTATGCATGACATACATAATACTTAAAATGTCTGCATCGTGTCAAGAAAATGTAAATGACTTGTTGGTGAGTTGTTGGAATCAAATCATGAAAATTTCACTCAAGTTTTTCTGTATCGGTTTCCTCTAGTGTGACAGAAATGAATAAATGAACAATCAAATAGATACTCAGAATCATCAAGAAAAGAACATCCACAAACATCTAGATAATTGAAAATTAGGTTAAAATTCTGGTGTAATGAATTGTCAGACTTGAAACTGGAGAACAATCCTCACCAAAAATCAGTGGTGTGAACTGATATGCAGAATTTGCATCCTCTTACAGTGATTCAAACTGCTCGTTAGGAGGCTGTCTTACTGACTGAGCTAAATCAACAAGGGGAGTACCCAAGTTTCAAACACCCGACTTACAAAGGGATTGTCATGAATCATTTCTCTTGAATTGATTCATTGACAGCGGTTCGTAATCGAAACATTGCTTGTGTTCAGTTGAAACATCTTAAAATGTGTTGATATTTAGATCTGAAGATTTTTAATGCAAGCTCTTACTGTACCGAGTTTATATCATTCACACAAATAATTTTTAGCAGGGGTGGGTATACGTATATATATATTTAAAAACTTATGTCGGTGTTAGCCGAAAAGTGTTTCACTCCTGGTTTCAATTTTTTTTAATTTATCGAATATACAATATAAAAGTTGCAATAATCATCTTCAGTCTCAGGAGAAGTAGGAATCGTGTTTGACCGGGCAGCAGCCAGTCTTGTTGACTTTCTTTTCTTCATACTAATACATAACTTGCCATTGTTGTCTGCGTCATTCGGAAGCAATTGGTGGGACCACGGAGTGCCATTACCGAAACCCCTCAGGGTTACCGTTAATAATTTCTAGACTACATTCGTCCAGTGAAACGCGAGGAACGGGTGTAGAATGATTTGATCAAGATAATAAAATCGAATCCTTTGCTTCAGTCGGCACTGGCAATTCACAAGCCATGTCATGTGGCAAGAATATCAGGTAACTGTTAGCCATCATGACTCACTATGTGGATCTCCTGAGATCATATGCGATATTGTGACCGGTCAGAAAAATGAGATAGCGTGACGATTAAAACAAGTTCAGAAAGTATTGGCATCGTGACAACCTTGATTGTATGGTCAGGAGGATTTTGGGAAAGGTCCATAGTTTGCTTCATTTACCACTACCAATGAAGTTGGAAGAGGTATATGTATTCACTCGTCTGTCTGACTACTTGTTTCTTCGTCTGCACAATATCTCTAAAAGTTCTCGATGAATTTCAATGAAATTTGGGTGAAAAGTGGTTCAATAAACTGTGGGGGAATTCATTAGATTTTGGGACAGATGTACGATTTGTTTTTGATTGAAAGATATTTTATATTATCTCACGGACCCGTGCCACCGTACAAAAAAGTTAATAAGCAGGTAGGTAACTCAATATTTCTACTTTAAGGTTTGCTCCCTTGTGACTCATTGATTATTAACTATTGTTCGTACATTTCTACATTCATTCATCTTTGTCCACAAAATATCTCCAAAAGTTCCTATGGAATTTCAAAGATATTTTGTAAATGAGTAGGTAATGAGCTAAGGAATAATTTATTAAACTTTGTGGTGGGTCCAGGATATTTATACAGTTACCATCCCTGAAGCATTACGCTTCTGGTGGCAATAGCATTGGCAGAGTTATGTGCATTGAGTGCTTTCTACTTATGAATATGTTCTCATCTTAGCATCATTGCCGAATGATTTTATGACTGTAAACAAATGAATTTTCTAGACTTTTAATCATTATCATTATCCTTTCAACGTCCGTTGTTGGACATGAACCTTCTCTAAAGATTCAACAGATATATCTATCATGAGCGTCACAGCACCAATAACTTCCGAATTCGACACAAATATGAGTTGAGAAAATTTTATTCGTAATCTTTCTTTTTTCACAATCTCTCTTTAATCTTACTGATGAAGGTCTCAGTGCAGGAGTCATATCCAACGCTTCCTCGTAAAAGAAAGATGCATATATATCTAAGTGTTTTTGATTTTGTACATATATAGGTAGGTACATCAATAGTTTCTTAACTAACAATAAAAAAGCGTTTATTTTGCATGAAGAATATTTAATTTTCAGCCTGTCTGAGCTTTTATTTAGCAATAAACTGAACATTGATCACACAAATGAACCATTATAGACTGAGATTTTTAGATCAAAATCAAGCTAATAACAACATGTCAACTTACATACTTATTGATAAGCTGTCAAAAACGTCGATGAATATATATATATATATATATATTGATATATAAAGAGAGAGAATACATAGATGAATATATACAGAGAGAGAGAGAGCAAGAGAGAGAGAGAGCAAGAGAGAGAGAGAGAGAGGGGAAAAGTGAGCGGCTGAAAGTGTGAGAGAGAGAGAGAGGGAGAGGAAAAGATGCATGTATATCATTGAATACAAACTTGCTCCGTACATTCATAGGTCCGTATATTCATCCACACTTACATCTACTTATCTATCCATAAATATAGGAGGGGAGAGAGAGAGGGGGGAAAAAGAGAGAAAGGGAGATGAAGAGAGGGCGAGAGAGAGAGATAGGGTGAGTGAGAGAGAGAGATAGTTTGTATAGGTGGATATAACGATTCATATCTAGAGACGAACAAGCCAACGCATTCAGACAAAACTCTCGTACATCAGTCTTGAGAATTTGGCAGCAGATGCTCAGCATTTTGCGTCCCTGCTCATTATTTTTCCACTTCTATCGTTTCTTATGATGTTTACCACTATATTGAAAGCCGGACTCCATATTGGACGACAGCCACCATATTGGAACAGCCCTCGCCGCAACTGGCTGATAACATTCCAATCAGCCAAGCAATTCACCGAAGCACCCTCACTCCTTCCCCTTACTGAACGACAATTCCCCACTTGCTTTGTTTGCACTTCACAATCCGCCCAGCACTTACCCTTTCTCGTAAACGTGAAACTATATATTCGCATACCTTCATCAATAGGTTATAAAACTTTTTGGTGGAGCAAATTTTTTTTGAAATAGGTGCCCCGTCTGTATTATGTACCGCAACTATCTCTCAAGTGCCACGTAAATTTTCCAAGTCAACAAATAGGTATTTTGAACCTTGAATAGGTCCAGTAAGGGTATCATGCCTGCCTCCTTCCTGCCACAGAAGTGCATATCTAGTAGTATTTATACTGGGTTTGTGAGATCTGAATATTTTTGTCAACAGATGAAAGAGAAAGAGTCTCCGGGTATCTATATCAGTGTGCAGACATAGAACTTTTGCTCGTTGAATAATGAAATGTTTTTGTCTAATCTATTTCCTTTTGACAGTTGGTGCGCTGCGTAAGTCAACTATATATCTTACTGTGCTGGTGTGTGAACCAATGATTTACATGCACGCCCCCATGTGCAGACAGGCACACTTACATGTGAACTCACCCGTGACACACAGATAGGCATTTGCAAAACTTGACAAAACACCCCCGCCTTCAGGAATACATATTTCGATCCAATGCAGAAAGTGTGTGGTACTTTTTCCTGTCCTGTTTGCCATATATCCCGCCCTTGCTCCATCCTACTCTACAAAGCACCCAGCCTACTTCTGCCGATGCCAACAACTAACTGAAAACTTAACTATATATGAAAAGGGAGATAAAAAAAAAAACTTCGATACCACAGATATCAATTCATCTACAACCCCTAAAATGTAATGGTAGCGTTATATATGTTTTTTTCTTTTTACATCTTTCCCTGTGGAATGAAAAAAATCTCTCAATTGGAAACATATTCTTGAATCTGCCCCAAAATTTAATCGATTCTTTCAGGGCCCATTGCCCAATCTTCCACGAAATTCCATTGAAATTCATTGCCAACTTTCAGAGATATTCTGTGGAACAACAAACAGACAGACTTGAGTGAATACATTTACCTCGTCCAACTTGGTTGACTGGAATAATAAATTCAGTTATCCATCTCTTGTCGGAATATGATTTCATCCTAGTTCGTTTTTACGAAACACTCACTTTGGTACGTATTTCTCCCACGAACTGACGAAGCGAGACCCTTCTTCTTCAAAAAAAATCTCCTGTATCTGCTGGTATGGTGTCGAAGGCTTTCTTATTTGAAAATACAGTAAGAAGGTTTGAATCATAACAGGATGCTCGTCTGGTTAGCCTCGCACATTTTATTCAATCAAACTCATCTCTGAAGACACTCAAAATATCATGAAAACCATCTTCCCATATAAATAAATGACATTTATTCGTTGCTTTACACTGTTTCGGATTCCGAAAAGTTTCAATGGAACACCTTACTTTTGAATAGCCGAAGAGACCTACTTACTTACACGAGCGCGTTGAATCTCTGTTTCTCTCTCCTTACCCGTCACTGTCTTTCCCTTCCGACCTCACTAATCACCTCTCTCACTGTCTTTCTTACATTTGTCTTCATAGCAACCAATTGTTTGCTTTTCCCAAGGTCGAATGGTCACAGCGGACATAATAATCGTCCCATTGTTATATCCACCTGCTTCTCCAACAAGCACTGCACTTCCTTCCTATTCCAGTAAATACGATCTTAAGAATTCTATATATTCATTCATATCTTGTCGCTTCAGTAACGCAGCCAGACCAGTCAAATGGTCCGGAGGAGTGGGGAATGGGTTAAAGAATTCAAGGAAGTGGGTTGTAGCATCCTGTGGTCCCATGGCTTACAATGTTTAGCGAGGTGTGGACATTGGTCAATCCCACTGTTACTCTGATAAAGCAGCCAGTCAAATGCTTCAAGGGGGTCAAAGGGTTCAGGAAGGTGATTGTAGCATCACATCGCCTTGTGGATTGCGATATATAACGCAGTATAAAGACTGATCTCCTCATTTCTCTAATAATTTAGCTAAGCCAGTTAAAGGGCTCAGGGTGCTAAAGGGTTTGGGTGCTATAGCCTTATGGATTTCGATATTAAGCATGGTTAGAAGATTAGTTTCCTAATTGTAATTCTAATAATGCAGCCTGGCCAGCCAAATGCATCTGGGTACCAAACGGTTCAGGGGGGCGTCGTTGTACCCTTTTGTCCTATGGCTTATGATATTTGGTGTAGTGTAGAAATTGGTGCCCTTCTTGTCACTATAATGCTGCTACGCCAGTCAGACGGTTCCGTAGGAGCCAAAGGGTTGCTTAGACTTGTAACTCCCTATGGCTCTATGGATTGCATTATTCAGCATGATGTAGAGATTGGTTACATCTTGAGAGCATTAATACGGTTCACCCCAAAGAAGCCATGACATGATCCGAAATTCTATCTAAACAAATATCCATATGATAACCAGATATCCAAATGATAAGTGCAAATTGTCTGGATGTAGCAGAGTTCTGTATTTTAACGGCATAGATCAGACTTTCATCGCATATTGCATACTACTTCACGCTAAACTTCTCCCAAGCAAAATAATCCCACTATATGGTCGCCAACTGGTGGCAATTGATCATCACTACTCTTTCAATCTAGGTATACAAAGCATGTCCGGAAAGTATCCAAACATTCAATAATAATGGGAAAATAGCTAGGGCAATAGCATCTTTGTTTTCTTCCTCAAAATACCTCTCCTTGGGTTCTAACGCAATCATCCTACCATCCTTTTTGCTTTCCAAAACAGTTTCCAAAGTCTTCTTTTGGAATCACCATCTGAAGCCCTGTCCCGTTCTCTTTAATCTCGTTCACAGTCTGAGACCTCTTTGGGGAAAAGGCCAGAAGTTGCAGCCGGCCAAATCTGAAGTTATTCGGTGGTTGCTAACTGAACTTAGTGATACAATCTTTGACCCTCCAACCCCCGAGGAATGACTCATTCAGCCATTGTGAATGCGGCGATAACACAATATATATATATATATATATATATATATATATATATATATATATATATATATAGTAGAATGTGGATTTGCCACACAAACTTGCTCATGTTTCTACCCTCTCCAGGCCCTATCAGGCGAATCCTATTCGCCTGATGAGGCTCAGAGAGGGCAGAAACGTGAGCAAGTTTGTGTAGCAAATCCACATTCTACAATTTATTCATTTTTTATTTATTTCTAAAACAACTTAACTTTAAGAGTAAAAAGCTGTACGTATCGAGCATTCTATGAAATAAATCCATTACATATCAGAAGTGGTTTTATATTATTGATATATTTTGTTATACTGCTAGCCTGATTTGTACTACGTATTCTCCAGATATTTAAATGGTCTGATATTTCCCGGACAAACTTTGTATATTATCCTCAACTTGGAATGACGCAATATCTGATGTTGTGAAACTGAAGTAGTATGTACGCCAATTTTCACAAATTGAAAACAAGCTTAGAGGGGGGATATGCCATCATCGACATTGAACTGTCAGAATGTGCACAGATAATTAGACTAAACAAATGCATCAAAATGAACGTCAGTCGCCTTGGACTCGTATGTCATGCATAGCATAAGTCTATCGTATCTGTAGATTGTTTATTGCATCAATGACATTGTTTGGGGTCAATTTCGGCGTTACTTTTGGGACACCTTATATTCCTGCACCAAGATCCCGACCGATTCAGACCGAGTCACATTCAAATTATATCAACAAAACTATCAAATAAGATGCTACTTCAAAGAAAAAGAAAAGAGAAACACCTTTTTACCTCGAATTTTTCGTTACAAGCAAATTAATTTGTATTTTCTCTCCTTCTCCCCAATTTAAATCACATTTGTATTTTATTAAGATTTGATTGCGCAAGAAAATTGGTGAAAGTGCGGAGAAGCAAAAGAAAATACAGAAATATAAACAGACGTCAAACAACAACAAAAAAACGATACAAATTGGGAAAAAAGTTATATTTTAACTCTCTGCATCTAATTTGTGAAATGGAATTTACATTTGTCGGTCGATATTTTTGCTGGAAATATACTCTATTGCTCTGAGCAAATGCTTTCTTTCTTCGTAATGGAAAGCGAAGAAAAAATAAAACATCATTAAATAAAATCGTAAAACCGAAACCAATAAACCATAAAAACCTCGAAAATCTCTTTTCATTGCTAAGAACAAATTCTTTCTTTATTCGTAACGGAGAAAAAGCAAGTCTGATTAGTTACTCGGTAGAACCCCTCATAGTACCGACATTGTTTTGACAGCATGCCATGTAGGGGTGATAAATTGCAAAATTAGGAAAAGAAGTCATCAATGAATATGTGACTTCACTTACTTTCTGTTGGGCAGTGATCACTAAAAAGTCTGAATTTTCAAAAGTAAAACGGGTGCAAACAAGGGACTGATTCAGCCTAGGCTTATATTGCAAAAATGAACGCCCAACTAAAAAAATCTATTGGAGGGTTGGAATAAACAAAAAAGTGTTTATAGACATAACAAGGGGTAAATGTTTGAAATTTCAACCCTCTAGCTTCATTGGTGCGGCCTGTACATCTCATACATACATACATACATACATACATACATAGTCAGCTAGGCCGACTTAAAAACCAAAGAAACCTATTTTGACAGATTCTGTGACAGTTTTGGTTCACGGTCTCTAATAAGATGTAATAAATTGTTAAAAGGAAACAAACAGAGCGAGAAAAACGTCAAAATCGTACGAGAATAGCCGAAATTTGAATTCTGAGATACAGGAATGACAGGTGTTAAAAAACATTACAACTAAAGGTGCCAATGAAAGAAACCGCCTCTCCTGAAAAGAAAAGCAATTGATAGTCATTCAGAATTGCGCTGTAAGGAAGCAATAAATGAATGATTGAATGAATAAATAAATCAATGAATTAATAAATATATGAATGAATAAAAATAAAAAAAAGAAAGAAAGAAAACAAACAAACAAACAATCAAAAAAACAAACGAATGAACGAACAAATAAACAAAAATGCTCTTTCTATGGTTGCCAAATTAGTTTTTCCAAAGAATATCCATTTTTGATTCGAAGAGCCAATTCTTCATGTTCTGGGGGATTTGAATGAAAATGGGTTTCTATTTTCTTCCGTGGCTCTTGCTGATGGCAAAAGTCTTCATCTAAAGGCGCTCAATCGAAAATACAAAACACACTCACATACACACCATCTGTACACAAATACACTCGTGTGTCCATGTGGTATATGTTTCTATATATCACTGCATGTATATGTGTCCATACATTTGTCTATGTGTATGTGCGTATGCAGTATGTTTATGTACGTGACATGTATTTATGAGTGTATATGCGTGAATATGTGGCATGTGTTCACGTATAGATAGGATTATATGGTCTATGTGTGCGTGTTTGTGTGTGTGTGTGTGTGTGTGTGTGTGTGTGTGTGTGTGCTAGTAGTATGGGTATATGTGCGTACGTATGTTGCATCTACAAATGTTTATTCGTGTGCATATGTGCAGCTGAGTATGTGTGTTGTGGTGGGTATGTATCTAATCTTTTGTCGAAATGGTGTTAATTGAAAAACCCTTACACCACAAACATACCACACATACACAAACGTATACAAACGCATACATACCACAGACACACATGCAAACAGATGTGTATGAGATATGTGTACGTAGTGTATATGAGAATATGGCATGTGTTCCTGTCTGTATGAGTGTGCATATGTGGCGTGTGTGCACATATGTGCATGATTTGTGTATATATTTTATACAGGAATGTAAGTATGTATATGAGTATGTGATGGATGTTTTATACGTGTACGTGAGTGTATCTGGCGTATATGTGTATGTGTTCATTCTGTATTTTCTGTAGAACCACACACATACCGCATATATACGCACATGCATACATAACACATGATCATATCCTCACGCGCACACATAGGTCAAACATGTACACATATACTTGCATGCATACATGCCATATA
This sequence comes from Thysanoteuthis rhombus, assembly GCA_963457665.1. Lineage (NCBI taxonomy): Eukaryota > Metazoa > Mollusca > Cephalopoda > Oegopsida > Thysanoteuthidae > Thysanoteuthis > Thysanoteuthis major. The sequence goes on from OY735218.1 coordinate 18,843,972, forward strand.
ATACACACACACATGCCCGGTGCCACATGCAGGTTCTGAAATGTTTCTCTGCTGAGATAATTAGTCTTGTAAATGGCCAGGGTTGACACATCATGCGATTTCTGCACTAGTGGGGTAACAATGCACTGTCATTCTTTTTTTTTTTTTTGTGAGCTGATATCAACCTGAACTCCGGTGATGGATGAATACAATTTATAATACCGTTATGCCTGCTTCTGTTTGTGTTCGAATGTTACGCTTTCAAGGGTAGCATAAAAGAAAACGTTGGGTAGTTTAATCACATAATAGGAAGAAAAAAGTTGGAAAAAAGTTTCGGTTTTTTTAAATAGGGGGAAATGGAAGACAGAAAGGGGCGCTACATAATTAACTGAAGGGTGAGGAAGTAAGTGAATAGAACAGAAAATTAGTTTATTGAGAACACAGAAAGAAAAAGAGCAGAAAAGAATATTAGGTAGTTTACTGAATGGGTCAGAAGATTTTTGCATGTAAATCTACTCTGTATAACATTTAGAAGAAAACATAGATCGGGAACGGAGATTAGAACGGATAAAGGAGTGGTTCAGAAAATGCAGGAAAAAGGAAGAGCAAACGTGAAAGATAATGAATAATCTTTGTTGACAACTCCCGCGAAATTTCCTCGGGTTCTGTTGATCATTTATCACCATCTTATCGTTAACAACATGGGACTTCTGAGATGTTTATGATGTAGGTACATATTTACTAAGCGTTGTTTATTTTTGGCACAAGACCAGTAAGGATTGAACTCATTACCCAGTAACAATGATTTTCAAAACTAGCTTAGCATCCATCACACCACGAAGAGGTGCACGGTTTATAACGTAGCGTAAAAAAATATTGCTAATCAATATAACCAGTTCATTTAAAGTGTTTCGCTATAGAATAGATATTTGCAAGCTATTCTTGTAGACCTCTGCTACTGCAAGCACCACTGTTGTGATCTTGGGGCAGACTAGGCTTTGCTCGCTAAATGTGGATAAAACCAGGGTAAAAATATTCAAATTGAATCAGTATAAAGCGTTTAAATAGAGAGCCTCGATATAGAGTTATTGTTTGCAAGATATACTTGTAGACCAATACTGTAGTGAGTTTGATTGGCAATATGATTGACAAATCATTATCACTGAAGTGAATTCTACCCCCACAGGCATCCCATACTTATAATTGCGAAAAGTACTGGGAATAATGTTTGATAGTATTCACCAGACTAAATAATCATAGCTATCACAAATTATGAGAGACTGTTCAGCAGAACTGTCCGCGAAAGACAAAATATTTCCCTTCAGTTTTTAAGTGATTCTGGATGGCAGGCTGACTGGTGTATTGTTTATATCTGTGTTACTCGTACAGGTCACACAAACTGAGCAAGCAGGCTGAAAATTTAAAAATTTAATTTTTATTATATCAGGAAAAAGTATTTTTTTTTTCTTTTGAAAAATTGCTCCCTGAAGAAAGGTTATAGCGGGTTCAATTTATTCATTTTAAATAAGTTTATGCTGAATGGATCGTTTAGTTTTTGTCCGGTACCGTTTATGCTCTTTTTTCGAAAATCCAGATTTTGTGATCAAACAAAAAGCGAAGGAAATAAGTCATTCATTGGTCACCCCTTCTTTCAAACTGTATAATTGACGACCCCCAACAAGATATGCTGCAAAAAAAATGTTGGTCATTCGACATTCTCTATTGACCAACCACACCTGTCATACTTTTGCTTGCCAAATAAACGCAAATGCAAACTCGAGTAAAAAGTCTGGAGTTGACAATTTCCAACCTTAGCAAAAACAACCCTCACCGAAATGAGGGGGAATAAACCAATATATACAATTTACAGTCCTTTACTGTGGTTTGAACTCAATTGCAACTGATGGTCAGGAATCTGATTGTGTTACTGATTCAGCTAAATTGGCAAGACTCAGATATTAACAAAAGATACACAGATACGTACTGGCATTTTTCATTATAACAAGTAACCACATTTATATAAAGAATATATATTTTATGATTTTGTTATACAGACAATAGGTAATTGATGCGATCAACATCAGTCGGAAGAGAGATTTGAGTGGAGTCTGATCCTCCAGTAGCCAAACTTATGTTATGTTATTTTGGTATTACGGTTTTCTTTCTGTTTTCTTTGAAAACCGACCGTCAACAAAGACTAAAAACTTGGTGAATATTTGACTAAGAAAACGACCAGATCAATATTTAGTTAACGCAGCATCTGTTGGGAAAGGGGAAATAACTAGCGGCTTGCTGAATAAATAGTAAGAATTCTTTTTCGATAATGTGTAATTGAATACTGCTGCTTTTTAGTAATTAGACTTAAACGATAGAGGAGCGTGAAAGAATGTAACAACAGCCGCCATTTGCAAGAAAATAATGAGATCTCTACGAATCTATATGCTTTTACTTCCTTGAAGTCGTATTTAATTAAAAGAGTCATTTACTTTACAACATTCACGATGTGTGTGGAGTGATTCGAAAGAAAATGGCAAGTAAAACAACAATTGATGGACGAACGGAGAGAGAAAAATACTCCGTTGATTGAAGAGCAGGGCGGCTGTCCATTAATGAAAAACTGTCATTTTACAAGCAAAGTAAGAGAAAAACATGGCCTTTTTGTCCTACCATAAAAAAGACATCGAAAAATCGTTCATTATCCGGAACTCGTAAAAACAGTGCATACAATACTGTCACTCGTTATCCAAAAGATGATCACTACTTCTAATTAGAGTGGCTGACAACAGCCACTTAATAAGCAGCAAAAAAGTCCAGAAAATATTGTCTTTGTTTGAAAATTTCCAATGAGCAGACTCTCCCTGACCGAGATGGTTAGTTGCAACAACATATTTACAGTGTTGCGGCCGTCGATACACTTCATAATAAAAATGGGGCATTTAAGAGATGTATAAAAGAAACTAAATTATATCTTATTGAATATATTGGTCACAGAACTGCCTCATGTCTCAGAAACTATTGAAGATTGAAACATGCAATTATCATGATTCGTCAAGATGTGTTTGAAAATTTGTTCAAATGCAATAGAAAAAACAGCATGACCAGACCCGATTCTTAGAGCTTGTTAACATGGACAGTAATGAAGATATTTAGATGGGGTTTGACCAATCCAGTCGAAGACCCATCATTTCAAGAATTTATTTTCCCTCCGGTAAGAGTAATAGTTTCTAGTAGTTATTAGTTAGGTAGTATAGTATTTTTTTCTGAATCAAGTCATTTTTGATAATCCTCGATTATATGAATGTAAAAGACAGTAAATGAATTCAGCACCCCAGCAACATTAAGTATGTATAAGGATTACCCGATAAAAAATTTCTTGATATATTTTGCTAAACGATAAAACGTAGAAAATAAGTAGGAAGGATAATCGTTATCTAATTACTACGACGCAAGGGAGCTTAGCTATTACACCTCAAATAGTTTTAACACAACCCAGTGTGTCTTTGGCAAATTTCAAATCGGAGACGTATATACAAGTTGGGAGAGTCACCAAGAATGACTCATTGAATTTCAATGAAATTATGTTGAAGTTTCGTCAATCGCCCATTGGAGGTATTTTTTTTCAGTAGATCTAGCACCTTTCCCTCTTATATATCGTAGCTATTTTTCGATTCAACACAAACTATACAGAAGTTTTGAATAGATTTCAAATTTTCTGGTCTTCAAAAACGAAAGAAACAAACATCTGACTGTGATCTATGTTTGTCTACAAGCTAAAATCCCGACGCAGAGGCTGTGATAAATATTGTATGAATCTTGGTTTCTTAATAGAGGGATAGGTATGTACTCGCTCACGTTTAACCACCATCATCATCATCATCATCATCAGTCTTTTAACGTCCGTCGTTGGACATAGACCTTCCCCAGGATCCGCCACATTTCTCTATCATGGGTGTTGTAGAGCCATTATTTTCTGAATTTGTCAAGTTCATCTCTCCATCTTGTATTTTGTCGGCCTCAGTATCGCATGCGGTCTCTGAGGATCCGTGTTGTGAGTCATGATGTCCATCGGCTATCTTTCATTCTTGCAACATGACCTGCCCATTGCCATTTGAGTTTTTGTAATGGATTCTATGATGTCTCGGACAAAGGTTTTTTTTCTGATATATTGCGCTATCTTGGGAACACGTTTACCTATACACTATGACAAAACTTATCCAAAGATTCTGATGATATTTTTGCAGTGTTTAGGCCTAGGGCCGAGAAAGAACCGATATCCGATTGGGTCAAGGAATTATTTCCACTATCATCTTCCCTGCATCCCATCTATTTCTGAACCGAAAATATCCGATGATCTATTAAAAAACACCGATGACAAAGGACTGGGCATATTGCCAGAATGTCAGACAACCTCTGGACATCACGACTAAAAACATTGACAGACAATGGATCCTATGCGAAATTGCAGACGGCAAAATGACACGAAGATTCCAATACATTCAAGAGATATTGCCGCCGCAATGCCCAGTGGTGAGATCTGACAATGAAATATGGTGAAGTTGAGGACGATGAAAACTTAACTACATGACGATGAAAAATCTTGGTTTAAATTCATTGCGTAAGCCAAGTAGCATTATATCCTTACTTCTGGTTAAGATTTTTCTCTAGTTAATCAAATGACACAGTACAATCAAAAAAGCTCCCTGTTACATGATGGTTTGTTAAGTCAATGACTGTATACAATCAGAGAGTCCAGAAAGTATTTCATTTGTTGGAATGTTCCCAGTGTGAAATCTCTCCCTGACCGAAATGGTTGGTTCCAACGATTTATTTATTGAGTAACTGGCGTCAAGACACTTAATTCATGAAACGTGCCTTTTAAAGAATTTAGATAAAAACACCATAGAAATAAAAACAGCTGAATTACTTTACAAAGTGACTTCACGCCACCGATTTTCCTGTGTTCATAAATGCCCTGTATAGAATTTAATGTTCTTTTCTCTCTCTCTTTCTCTCTCTCTCTCTCTCTCTCTCTCTCTCTCTCTCTCTCTCTCTCTCTCTCTCTCTCTCTAATAAAATATATATAGTCTGAAAGGCTTTACAGCTTTAAACGCTGAATATGTGAAATATATTTTTTTGAATTCATATAATTTCAGGGAATCATTTCCAAATATCTGTTCGTACAATTGATGTAATATTCTAAAGTGTTTTATGTTTTACTCAGAATTGGATATAACAATACTATATGTGAATTGTTTTTGTTGGGATCATCAGCTATTCACAAAACCTTCCAATAGTTTCAATATATATATATATATATATATATATACATATATATATATATATATATATATATATATATATATATATATATATATATACATACATATATATGTATATATATACATATATATATATTGCTTTCATACATGTACTTCAATTTCAATATATATATACATATGTATGTATACATATATTGGCATATTCTTATACTTACTGATCCTTCATCGTTGTTTTGGGGGTAATTCACGTAAGTGAGATTTATGTACGTGTAGAATAAAATAACGTCCATGCTCATGATAATAACCTTTAGAAATAGCAAACTACATGTATGAGATAAACTATGAATTAAAATCACAGCTGGAAGGGGGGGTGGTGTTAGATCAACAGTTCTGGACTGCCATTTTAATACAACTGTTTTGTTTTTTTTAAATCCTCGAAACAGTTTACATAGTAAACAACCCAATAAGAAAAAATGCGCATAGTAACAAAGTATATGTGAAACATGGAGAAACGGGAAAAAATCACATTATGTGAATAAAATATCCGACAATACAATGGAGTGCGCCCAAACCATCTGACGACATCTAAGTATTATAAACTTGACTTAAATACTACTACTTTCCGAATTGATCAATTGATATATATATATATATATATATATGTATATATACATATATATATATATATATATATATATATGTGTGTATATATATGCGTGTGTGTATGTGTGTGTGTGTGTGCGTGAGCATAAATAAGCCTGCGATGTAATAATGAAATACGTATTTATTTTGCATAAAAAATTTTCGAACATAATCTCCTTCCTTATCAATTCACTTTATGAATGAGTTCGGGGAATAGAGACTAAAAAGATTCAGATAAAAATAAAGATGCCTTACACAGTTTGTAAGAAAAATATCCGAACAGGAACGTAAATTTTTATACGGAGATACATGAAAAATGTGAATAAAAATTGTTTTACAAAAAAATATCGTTTCTTTTATTTGGTTTCTGGTCCAACAAAGAATTTGTTTCTTTCTTCTCGTTTCAGCCAAAAAAGTGGAATAAAAAAAAAAGTAGGGCTGAAAATAGATACTGAATAAGCGTCAAATGTCGGGGAGAATCGATACAAAACTATTCCTGCTCTACACACACACACACACACACACACACACATATATATATATATATATATATATATATATATATATATATATATATATAAAACTCACGCTAGAACTCTCAGTTTTGAAGCAGATCGGACTGTCTGGCTAAGGATGTATCACGCGTACAGGTTGGACCAATGGAACTGAAAATTTGAACATTCCCTCCTTATGGTGCATAGAAAAAAGAAGTTTTTTCCTCAATTAAATAAAGCGCCTAATTATGTTTTTAGGAAAAGATGGATAGTAATGCAATGAAGATTTATGCCAAACTGATCCTTTCATTTATGTTCGTATATATATATATATATATATATATATATATATATATATATATATAATGTGTACTGTAGAGAGTGAGACGGATTCGGGAGTGAATTGTTTGGTGGTAAGGTTTATTAATCCTTATAAGTAAATAGTCCATACATGTGTCGGGATTCTTCCCATCATCAGTGGTGTGTGCTGTGTGAGTGTGTATTAAAATGTACCATGTGGAACCAGAGTCCACTGCCAGGAGCTATGCATTGTGGGTGATATATATATATGAAAAAGTGTAAAAAAAAGGGAAAGCCAGGCTTTTTAGTTATGGTTCTCAAGTATAGTAGTTATTTTGAAGCCTTCACCGGTTTCGTACGTGTCTTCAGTAGGCTGATCTGTTTCTGGTCATCAATCTCCACTGACGAGTTGACGGGGTTAAACTCAGGTCATTGGTATACCAATCTTGATTAGGATTCAAATTCGATGGGCGTAATAAAATTCTAGTTGTTGGTGAGTTTTTTTTTAGAAGGAAGGGGTTGATACTGGAACTCTATTTAAGGAGAGAGTAAAGGGGTGGGGTGAGGTATCAATGCGTGTGTTCACAGTATAGTTGAATTGTATTTTGATATCATTGCAGATTTGTGTCATCACCATCATCATCAGTCTTTCGACGTCCGTCGTTGGACATAGACTTTCCTTAGGATTTGCCACATTTCTCTATCATGGGCATCGCGGAGCGAGTACTTTCTGAATTTGTCTAGCACGTCTCTCCATCTAATATTATGCCAGCCTCGGTTGCGCATGTGATCTCTGGGGATCCATGTCGTGAGTCGTGATGGTAATGTGAATGTATATAAGAGAGGGGTGAAGGGTTGAAGTATCAACGTCTGTGAATATGTGTGTTCACAGCATAGTAGAATTGAATTTTGGTATGATTGCAGATTTGTGTAGTAAGTTATAACCATAACTAAAAAGTTTGGCTTTCCTTTTTACACTTTTCTTCAAGTTATTCAACCCTTATTGTGGAATTCACACACGTACATTCACACACACGCACACACACACACGCTCACACACACACACACATATATATATATATATATATATACATATATATATATATTATTTGGACTATAGTGAGTGAGACGGACTCAGTAGTGAAAGTGTATGGAAGTTAGGGTTATTTATCCTTTTATTTTCTCATTGATGGTCCAGACATGTTTCAGGAGGTATTCCCATCTACAGTAGGTCGTGTGTGAGTGGGCGTGTGTCTGTGCGTGTGTGTGTGTACTTTCTAGAGGTTATAGGTTCGCTTTGTGAGCAAAAACTGGTATCCTATCTGCTAAAGTCATCCTGTGGTGTGAGAGTAAGTGGAAGTGTTGTTATAGTGTTGCTATATATATATATATATAGACTTTATCCCATCCAGTACCGCGACATCGGACCTGCAGGCCGATATCCTACCTCTGGATTACGGAGCTGGGTGGTCAGTAAGGCTGAATTTAAGCGATATACTCATTTACGCAGAAACTCCTCATCCACCAGAATGCTCTATTCCTATGGAAGAGTATTGCATAATTACATAATTACACTGGATGAGTTACCTCACTTAAAGAGTTCTCAACCCTGAATAGACGTGCGTTAATTATTGTGTCATCCATAGACAGCTGTTTCGATGTAATACATCTCTTCAGTGTGGCTATAGACGTTATCCCATCCAGTACCACAAGGCAGAATTATATATATATATATATATATATATATATATATATATATATATATATATATATATCCAATTAGGCTCTGGTTTGACTGAACATAACCCCGTTAACCCCAACAATTGAATATGGGAACAGAAAAAAATAGACAACCGTTAGGATTATGTAACTTCCTTATACACAGATTCGCTAAGTAAGACGTATTTTACCAAAGCGAATAGTTTGAGAATCAAATTTTAGAAATAAACCGACTATGATACTTCTGTTATATTCATTCTTTCTTTCGTCAACATGCTCTTTGATGTAGGATTACGGAATAGCTCGCCGCTTTTTTCTGTTCATTGATGTTCTTACAGCATATTCGAATGGCAATCTGGTCCATTTTTTGAGGTTGTTATACAAGTTTTATTTTAGGTGACTTTTTATTCTTTCTCCATCAATATATCTTCTTCGTTGTGCTCTATAGACAAGAAAAACTATGGGAAGCGGTTTAAATACTCGAATTGCGTCCTTATTGAAGCATCTGACACGATGATTCCCATCTTTTAAATAACTTCGCCATAATCTCAGCTTAGATTACAAGTCAAGCCCTTTAATCTTTTAATTAACAAATTAAGGCACTATATGTAGATTACAACTGCACCTACCTTCACTGATACAAATTGGTCTATGCTGTACTCAAAGTCAGTTTATTCAAACTTTCTTTTCTTCCTCCTCCCTCTCTCTCTCTCTCTCTGTGCACGGCAGAGGAAGTTCCTTGAGTCCACCTTGGGCCATGGAGGTTCTCAAATACAGAAGCATTAGTTTTATAATCCTTCACAATTCTCATTTACTTACTTCTTCTTCTAACCAAGAGACAGACCAACAAACTAAAAAGTATGCAACGTGTGCATGAGAAAATCATGTTCAACCTTACACAAAGAGATCACAAGATAGCACAGTGTATAAGGAAGAAAACGGGTGTCTGTGACATCATAGAAACTATTAGAAAACTCAGATGGCAATGGGCAGGCCATGTTGCAAGAATGGAAGACAACCGATGGACATTATGAATCACAACATGGATCCCCAGAGATCACATGCGAATCTGAAGCCGACAAAAAACAAGATGGAGAGATGGACTGGAAAAATTAAGAAAATACTGGCTCCGTGACGCCCATGATAGAGAATTGAGGCCAATCCTGGGGAACGTTTATGTCCAACGACGGACGTTAAGAGACTGATGATGATGATGATGATGATGATGATGATGATGATGATGATGATGATGATGATGATGATGATGATGATGATGATAATTCATTATACATGCAAACAAAAGTTCAAGTGATCATCTTCAGTAGATAAGTAGGAATGGAGTTTGATCCTGCATTAACAAGTTTTGTTTCGTGCTCTTCTTACTCAACTAACCAAAGCCAAGGGTAATGGCACCGTTAACAGGACATTGAGTTTCATGTTCTACACTACCAATCTAGTTTGAGCAGAATCGTCTTACTGTCTTTTTGCACTGAGCAGTGCTATTACATAGCTCCTAGTACAGTATTTCTTTCAGCGTTTCTCGCACATGATAATCAAAGAAAGATCATACAGCTGCATAAAATTATTTTACCAATGTTCAAGGGGTAGTTTGTCAGACTTTTATAGAAACTGCCCGGCACAGTTAGTTTCTTAGTTATCTTTCCCTGGAGATGTTGATTAGTCTTCTATCTTTTAATCCTTGTGGCATTTTTTTGTTTTTTGCAGTTTTGGGGTCAATGACAGTCTCAATATTCTGTAGTATGGTCACATCTCAAATGTTTTCATTGGTTTTTTGAAGTGTTTTCTTCACCTTCCAAGTCTTTGCTTCATAGTGCAGGGTTCTCCATACATAGCATTGGAATTTTTTTTTTAGTTTTAAAATTGATGGTAGTATGAACGAGCACTGTCACCAGAACTGTCAACATAAGTTTCTTCGTTTTTTTGTTGGCTTTGGCTGGATGGGTATCTATCTAAGTATGTGTTGTGCTCACAAGTTAAGCTAATGGATCCCAGATGGCTAAGAAGAATTAACATTCATTCACTTTGTATCATGTCCAAAAAAAGCTTTTGCTTTTTAGTTTCTCTTGACGAATTGTTTTATTTTACTGGGGGTTTAAATTCACAATGTATCTATATTATTTACTTTATTCGTGTCAAGGAACAATTATCAGTTTTTTATTGATCGCCCCCCCCAGGTGTGAGAAGTAGCTTAATCATCGATCACCTTTATTTCAAATATCTCATCCCTAGGAGACGTCGGTCATGTGATAGTTTCTGAAGAGCAACTGGCTTGTCCTTTTGTTATTTATGGTAAAATAAGATTCATTCGTATATCTTGGACAACTATTGATAGTCGGTTGTACAATATATATATATATATATATATATATATATATATATTATATATATATATATATATATATATATATATATATATATATATATATATATATATATATATATATATGGACTTTCAGATGGTATTCGACACGATTCCCCTTAAAACGACTAATATTCAGATAGCTGTCATATGGGATCCGGCGAATCTATCATCACGTGGATAACAAGCTTCCTCCATAACAGAGTTCAGCATGTGATCGTAAATGATGAGAAATCTGACTGGATGCCGGCTACGTCGCGAATTCCACAAGGATCAGTCCACGGCAAGATTTTATTCGTATTAAACATGAACGATTTATCTGGCTCCTTGAAGTCTGAAGTCAACTTGGTTGCACACGACACGAATCTTTTCAAGCTTACGGTGGATCAGATACTACAACCCCTCAGAGAAACTTCGACACTAAAACATTAGAACAATATCTGGCTGCTTCGATTCCACTCAGATGAGTGCACACCTATGCATGTAAGTAAGAGGGGTAAAATACAGATGTACGTTACAATATATTAAGCAAAGAATTCCAAATATAAAAAGGACATAGGCGTTGTTATTAGCAATTGGCTCAGCTTCCGTCTTCATACTAATGACACTATCAAAAATTCCATGTTCATTCCAGTTTGTGGATGCAAGGGCATTCCCATCGCTGTACAAATCTCTAGTTCGAACGTACAACGATTAAGCAAGTTAGGTATATTTTCCTGATGAAATGAAACATGTATATCAACGGGAGTCTATTCAAAGGAGGGCTACTAAGCAGCTAACAGATTGGAAGGATGTAGCATATCCGGAAAAGGCTTCGAGCATTGAAGCTACCGGCATCAAGTTAACGTCGCATCAGAGGTGACACGACAGAGATGTTCAGGATAGAATCAGGGTTATGTGACAGATTTCCTGATAAGGACTTCGTGCCTGCGTAGAAAGAATCAACTGACCTGCTCGCATTCTAGGACACATAATATGAACCCCTTCCCAGTACTGTGCGGACTGCAAAAAGATGGAACGCTTCATCCGTCCGATCAGCTAACATATGGAACTCTCTACCGGAACATGTTGTTACAGCAAAGACGATAAATAAATTTTAAAATCATTTGAATTTGGGGAGAATCAAGAGATTCTGTATGAGGATTATGAGGCGGAAATTAAAATAACTACCGGAAGTCACAAACGCGCGTAGTTCAGAATCTAGGTGTATGACGGGTGAAAATCTTTAATTATCTTCAATTATAATTGACAGACGATTCAACTTGGGGGTATTTTACCATTTTTTGCCTCTTATTCATGATTAGTTGTTTAACCAGAACAGAAGTTATTAAACAAATACGTCAAAGCTTTCATTCAATCTGAATGATTAAATACAAATCAAGATAAAAAAAAATAGGGAAATTCATTTGAAATTGCATTTCTATAGAAATTCATTGCAAAATGTTCCTTTGGAAATATGTTGTAAACTATTCCACTATGGAAATGTATTGAAATTTATTTAAATACTGACGGCTCATATAACCTATGATTAAACCCATTGGATTTATTAGACAAATATGTACAAATCTTTCTCTCACTGTAATGATCATTCACACACACTCACGCTCACATGTGTGTGTGTGTGTGTGTGTGTGTGTGTGTGTGTGTGTGTGTGTGTGTGTGTGTGTGTGTGTGTGTTTCAGCAATCAGACTCTATGCTCTATGTGTATGTGTGTGTGTGTATGTGTCAGCATTAAGACTGTATGCTATGTGCTAAAACTCACGGAGAAAATATCCATCAGTAGTCAAGAATGAATACTGGTGTTACCAACAGGACAGCCATTACATTTCTATTATTTAAAGCGTTAAGATCTTTATAAATGATTTAACTTTAAGTATGCATGATAACTTTGACAATGGGAATGCATTATAAGTGATCTTACCTGATAAACAAATTTGAATTCTCGAAAAAAGGGTTAACAGACGGCCAAGAATTTATGCAAGCGTTAACGGCAGAATAAGTAGTACTGCATGTACCACTATACTACCTTGAGAAAATAGCGATAATAAAGCTGTTCTTGATATGTAAATCAAACCAAGCGATGTGAGGAATACTTTTTCAACTGCTCCCATTCATCAAACGTGAAAGTTGTTATAACGTTTAATCGCTATCTGTTAGAGATTTAGTTTTGGGATAAGTCAGGTACTCAGTACCGTTTGAGGATGGGGTGGAAAGGAACTGTTGTTGATAACGGCTAATGACATATGGTGGTTGGTTGCAAACATGGAGAGCCTTCAGCTCAAAGCTTGATATTTGTCAGTTAATTTCGAGTTACATACTGTCAGTGGTTCTTCCGCTGAATTGGAAGAGGTGCTTGCCAGATTATCACCATGTCATAAGATCAATAACGTTTCATTAAATTCATATATTAGTTTACTTTAGCATTACAGAAAACAAATAAATGAATGAAAACAAACCAGCAATGATAAGCAAAGGATATATTATCGCAAAAATAGATTAAACATAGACATGAGAGGAGAGGAGATTATTAGGTTATGATGGAATCTTATCTAGAGTAACGAGTAGATACAATGAAAATTGCTACCGTATTAATAAAGAGGAGTGTTTTGTATATTATTTACAGGAAGAAAACAGACGCAACAGATAAATGCGTATAATTGAATTCTACCATTGTTTTCACTTGAGTGGATGATCAAAGTCAGAGTTATGTTGTTGCCTTTTCTTTGTCTCAGAAGACAATGGGGCGTGCACCAAGGATATGTTCATCTTCAAGTTGCTGCACCTGCTGTGACTGCACAGTCTTCGTTTTCAGGTTTTGCCGACTGTAGTCCGTGCTCGACTCTGTAGTTGCTGTCATCCGACTTGAAGCTGTGAACAGCGAGACATCATGGCGCAAGGCTAGGCAAGTTGTGTAGACATTCTTTGATGCCCTGACGACAAAAACTCCTGTCTGCCTATGAGTACGTTCATTTTGACCAATTCTAATGAATATGAATAATTTCAGCCATGTAGTTAGACATTTTTTCAATCTTCTATTGAAAATGATATTCAAATAGTAAACATGATGGTTATCGTTTGTTTTTTGTTGTTGTTTTGTTTTTTTTGCTGGGTTTGAAAGTTGTGCCAAGCCTTGAGCCCCTGAGGTTTTGAAAGAAGAGGATATACACATCCTTTGATGGGCTTTATGATGAGCAGCCAAGTCTCAAGGATCCATAGGATTCTGGATTTCATTAATGCATGAAGAAGAAACACACACACACATACATATATATATATATATATATATATATATATATATATATATATATAACTTATAAATAATAACCTTTTAAATACAGATTCATGAATCAGATCCCTTTTTTAATCAAATTACATGGACTCATTATCGCACATGAGTCCTTACCACTTTTTTTATAGGACGTAATTTTTCCTCTAAATCAAACGTCATCATCATTATTTGCATCAGCCTCCCTCGTTAAACATAAACTTCCCCCAAGATTCATGTGTATAGCGGAGCAAATACTTTCATCCCATCTCACTTTCTGTTGGCCACTATTTCACATATGATCTCTAGGGATCTACGTTGTAAATCGTGATGTAGTTGTCTGGCATTTTTGCAACGCCCAGCCCAATGCAATTTGAGTTTTCTAACTTTTTCTTCGATAATTAGGACTCAAGTCTTTTCTTTGATACTCTGTACTGTCTTCTGATCTCTCCAAGTGAGGTTGAGTATGGCTCTTTCATGTATACATTGCATGGTTCTCGATTCGTGGGTCAATCTTTTGGTTAGGTTCCATGTTTCACCTGGATAAGTGACTATCGGTAGGATACATTGTTTGTATACCTTTCTTTTCAGGACTAATGGGATCTGTGCGTTCTTGAAACTAGAGCTGGCTCTACCGAAAGCTTGCCAACTTAGTGTGATTCTTTGCTTTATTCCTTCTTCGTTTGATAACTTCATGGAGACTCACTATCTTGAATAGATATAGCGGACCACTTTCCCCCGCTCTGCATTTTTTATTTTGATTGTTATGTCTCTGTTTCTATCACGTTCGTTGTACATGAAATTTGTTTTGCTGAAATTCATGTGGAGGCCAACTTTTTTGCTTGCTTCATTTAGTTCGTGTAAGATTATTTAGAGACTACGAAGGTCCTCAGCAAAGAGGATGATGTTGTCAGTAAATCTGAGGTTACTTGAGTATTTATTGTCTATTCTGATTCCTTCAAATTCCCAGTCTACATTTTGGAAGATCATCTCCAGGCAGGCTATGAAGAGTTCGGGTTAGCTGGTATCACCTTGTCTCATTCCTGTTTTCTTGTTGAAAGGGCTCAGATTCTTTATGTAGCCTGATGAAGGAACTGCTATGTCGGTGGATATATTGCAGTACTCTGATATCTACAGGGTCGACACTTCGCTGCATTATTACTGAATTGAAGTAAATAAATGTTACAGAAAGTGGCATTCAATATTCTGCTTTCTCTTTCAGTTGTTTTTTTTTTTTACTATTTGTTTTTTTTTCTTTGTATAACAGCATTATGATCGCTGTGTTTCATTCGTCTAGGACTTTATTCTGTTTGAGGCATGAGTTGAAAAGAATGGCTAGTTCCTTAGTGGTGATTTCTTCAACCTTTTGAGAAGTCGATGATGATATTATCGGGTCCGGAGACCTTCCCTTTCTTTATTTGATGGCTTGCTTCACTTCCTGCGGATTAACTCCTGGGAAATCCTCGAATTGATTACTTCCGGCTCGTGTTTCACGTTCTTTTTTCTACATCTTTTGTTTGGTGGAATAGGAGGGGTTTTTTTGTGAAATTCCTTGGCACGTTCGACAATTCGGTCCTTGTACGTTGTCAGTTTTCCAATTGCTTCGAGCACACTATTTATTTGCTTTCTTCCTGTTCTGAGAGATTTTCCAATAGTTTTGAATCCCTTACCTTTCTCAAGAATGATTACTGTCGCGTATCTTCTTTTGTCCTCTTTTCGCTTCTCTTTTGATCGTTTTGCATAACTCGGATGCCTCCATCTTTTTTTCTGTTGTTGGTGGTGGCCTGAGGTTTCGGCTTTTTTTTTTTCATGAGATTTCAGGTTTCTTCTGAGAGTTTGCTTATGGTTTTTCAGCCCTTTGGCTTAAACACGTTGACATATTTGGGGTTGATGTTGGAATTTCTAGCATTCTAGCTTGGTTGGTTTGGCCTGTACTTGTGATATGTACATAGCCAGCCAACCAGCTGGATCAACTTTAAACCCGAAGGAATTTATTGCAGTATTGGTTGTCAAGTCCTAACAAATGTATCAAAGACTTTTTTTCTTTTGAAGTTTCGTTTTGTAGTTTGCATACCCAGCGGCACTAAAGGCATGGGGGCAGATTTTCTTACTCTGTTTTCTTGGCACTGAATCAAACCTCTATAAAAAAAATGTAAAATGTAAGACATAGAATCAAATATTCATATATATATATATATATATATATATATATATATATATATATATATATATATATATATTTGAAAGATTATTTTGCGGTTCTATCCTTATTTCGTGGTCCAGCCTTTTGTGGCCTTCAGTTCAAGATCCAAGTGAGGTATCTGTTTGCAGAACTCACTTTGGCTTTGCGCTGGTGCAATACTGTGGCCAATGATGGGTTACTAAGGTTTGGTATTGTTATTTGCAAGAGGCTTAGGATTCGTCCGGTACTCTCCAAAAATTACTCAGCCCTGTCTCGTTGGAATAGTACACCCAGGGAAAGTACCATCCCATCGCATTATAAATTGGTTGGTACAGCTTGCCCTGATGCCCCTGCATCACTATTTTTGCAGATTTTACGTAACTTTAAAAACGACTTCGTGTCACATCTTGCTTTTGTGTGGAGTGAGTAAATGCGAAGATCAAAGAGAAGTATCTGTACTTTTCACATCAACAAAGCATCAATAATTTCCTGTTGTTGATTTTTAAAGTTATCATGATTGTGATACATTTGTGGACTCTGCCCTCTTGCAATTACTTTTCAATCTCACAATAGATGTATATGCCTTAATATGCTATTTTGAACATCTACGCCCAGTCCCAAATTGCTTCCGACGCCCCTTTACCAACTACCAATCTTTCATCTTTTGTCTCCATTAATTTGATATTGATTATTCTTTCGAAATTACTTCCTCGAGTAATTTTCTTGAAAATTTAATAGGATTCCTGTCTCGATTTTTGAGATGAGGATTTTTCAACTGATACATTATCTCGAAAATTAAGCGTTCCTGTCGGAATTTCTGAAAAATAATCTACTTATAAAATTAACAGAATTATTTTTTTCTTTTTCTCTGTCCGTAAAAATAGACTTGTTCACTTAACAGTAATACATGACAGATTTTTATTTCATTTTTTCCTTTTTTGATACATTTTTTTGAAAATTTAGCGTTCTTTTCAATTGAGAATCAACTACTTATATAATCAAAAGTGTGATTTTGATTCTGTTTCACTGTTCGTAACAATAGACATTTCCACTTAATGGTCACAGATGATTGATTTGGGGGTCATTTTCTTCCCCGGAGACATTCTCTTGAAAATTTAACAGCACTTTTGTTGGAATTTCTGAGATAAAGAAACATTAAAACCCATTTATTTGTTTGTATGTTCATTCATTCAATCATTTGTTTTATGTCACGCTAAAGGGCATATTCGAATAGATTCAGGAGAACCTGAGCAGACCAATGACTTACCGATTGACCAAGCATTAGCTATGTCATTTTGATCGTATACAATGGGGAAGGGGTACAATATATCAAAATAGAAAAAATACTGCCTAAACGGGCAGAGTTCAAAGAAGAAAAAAAAAATTTGACAACACGGGTACGCTACTCTATTCTCATAATCAATTCTGTGATTTCTCTGTTATAATGCCTGTAACACTAGATTCTTCCATTTAAAGGTAACAAATGATATTTTGAATTATGAACTTAATACTGAAACCAGGTCAGTGCTTTGTTTTTCTTTAAAAAAATTGTCTCATAGAAATTCAAATATATCCATGGTTTTTCTGTGTTTTTTTTTTAAATTTCATTTTTCAAAGGGAATGATTTGGTATTGTTATTTTTATTTATTGTTCAAAATGGTGACAATTTTTACTCCTCGTTGTCATTTATCTAGTATGCCAAAAATTTACAAATGAAATTGAAGACTCTCGCTAATTAATTCGACAATGCCGTCCATGTCGCCTGTAACTTACTGATCTGATCAATTAGTAAGATTGCTTCATTTTACTTGATTTCTGGTGAACTGACACACTGAACATAACATTGAATAGTTACTTCCCTGACGACTAGTATTACTGGTTTGTCAAATTGGGACAAACTGTTACTTTTTGGACACACTACATCTAGTCGACTTATTTGAATTATATGCAGAATAACATTTCTTGAAAGCACAATATGCAAAACAAGTAATTTTTTTATAATACTCTGGTAACGTAAAAAGCTTAACACTGCACACCATCTGAAAAGTTTCCCTTCAACTTTGACCACTGCTGATTACTGCTACATTACATTATTTGCATTAGTCTCTAGCTTTTTAGACTGGAGAGACCCTTTCATCTCTTTAGGAACCTAAGCATAAAAAACGGTATGTACTCTTAGTGATATCACTTTATTAAAAAATATATGTATTATAATCTAAAGAATTATTATTATTATTATTATTATTATTATTATTATTATTATTATTATTATTATTATTATTATTATTATTCACACCAATTACCAGGTGGTCACAGCTGGAGGCTGGGTGACAGCAGGTCTCCTCAGGTCTCCAGCTCTCATCTTCACACTCTCTGTCCACAGCAGTGCTGTGGTTTATAGTTTCACATTGATTGCCCGGTGGTTATCGCTGAAAGCTGAGTGACAGTAAGTCTCCACAGGTCTTCAGCCCTATTCTCATCTCTCCCTCACTCATCACAGGAGTGCTGTGGTCGGTACCTCCACCACTATCTGTGTGTGTGAGTGTTGTTTTTTTCTTGTTAGTTTGTTTGGCCACAGCTAACAGCGGAGGTCGAAGATCTCAAATTTCAAGCATTTTTTTCAGTATTCGTGCAGTCCCTAGCTGTGCTGTGGTATACGCAATATCAATCTTTCCTTCAGTAATTATTATTATTATTATTATTATTATTATTATTATTATTATTATTATTATTATTATTATTATTACAACTATTGTTGTTGTTGTTGCTGTTGTATGTAGAGGAAAACACTATGTTATATATTTGTTCATTTTGGTGGAAGAAAAGATAGCCGCTGGTCTTTTTCGGTTGATAAAACTTCTAAAATTGTATACTGGTGTCAGATGTCTTCGAAACATTGGCCACAACTTGCTATATTTCTTTAAAATAATCCAAAGAACCACAGTAAATGTATTCTTTTTACACGTGTATAAAATTTCTGCAGAACCGCTAACGACCTTTGGTTTAACCCTAGGTTTAGGCGGAAACCCGGTCGAGAAGAGCTGATTCATATTGTTAGCTTCTGTTTGAGTAAGAATGACCTCCCTTTCCGTTGCCGCTCTCCAACTGGCCAGGTCAGTGAGGCGAATTTGTTAACGGCTGTGCTCTCTTCCATTAACTGACCGACTCATAACAAAGGCACTCTTCTCTGGGCAGTGTCCATCTTTAGATAACCGTGCCTCGCTTGCTCTTGCTATCGACTCAACCACCCGTTCATGTTGGGAAATGGGAAAAGGGTGGATGACGCATAAGAGACTTGGACCAATCAAAAGGAGTGTTCCGTGTCTACTCGTTTCTCGTTCCGTTTTAAAGCAACGAGGTGTAAGATCGATAGTGCGTCACTGTCTCACTTGGGTGCCGTTCCTGGCCAACAGAAAAACATTGTTCACCACCTGGAAAGATTCCTGCTTTCAGATCTGGACCGTCGCTGTGTATGCACAAGGCTAAAAAGCAATTTTATTTTATTAACTAATTTAACCTTGCCGTCATTTTTTGAGGGCAGTATCAAAACAATTTCGCGATTCATACGCTAGTGAAATAGAGTACACAATTTTCACTAAATGTATTGAAGACTAGCAGCAAGCAATAAAAATTAGTTGGTTATTTTCAGGAACCATTGAACACTGTAATGGTCAGCTCGATCGGCCATTGATGGAGTGATTTTTTTTCCCAAATAAAACAGCTCTGGTTTGTCACTATATTGAAACTGTTATGTGATCAATATTTCTCGGCGGTAAGCCATGTTAGGAGTGATCAATCGAACAATTGAAAAAAAGGATGATCAACAGATTGAAAAAAAAGGAGTGATCAGAGAATAAGTTAGTTCACTTACTTTGGGGGCAGCAATTACTAAAAAGTCTTAATTTAAAGGAGATAGAAACCGTACAAGCGTACACAAACTAAGGGACAAGCATAAAACTGCATTACAAATTGGGAACCAAGCTAAAAAACTATAAATTTTCAAAATTTCCAGCCCTCTAAACTCCATTGCTGTGACCTGAACGCATGATACAGCCAGCTAGACCAACTTAAAACTGGAGAAATCTATCATGATCGTTTTGGTGTTAGATTTGGCTGACCAATTTGTGAATCCTCACAGATTCAGTGGGTGCTTATGTCGGTCCTTTGGAGACTGAAGTTGCAAATGAGGATTGTGAAAATGGTGTAAAGAATAAGTCATTGAGTTATCTCTTTTATGCATGAAGGTAGAAGAAAACCCATAGAATGAAAGATAGCAAAACCATTGTAAAATGAAGAATGAGCAGGCTGAGAACATCGTTGAGACTCAAGAGTTGATATCATTGAATTGAAGGAAATATATTGTAAAAACTGAGTTCTCTCTGATGAAGCTCTGCATCAAAGGAGGAACAAAAAATAAAGAGAACTAAATGAAAGTTGTTACAGGCAATTGTGTACGTTATGTATTATTCAATTGCAATTACGCAAAATGCCAAAATTCAAAGAGAAGGTGTGAGGCTGATTTAGTTGATAAGAAGTTGCAAAATTCAATCAATATTGTGTACAATCACGTTTCTTATGAAAATAAAGAAGAAATAAAATAATATTCTTGATCAAAAAAAGGTAGAGATTATTAGCCTTGGGTGTTGCAGACGAAAATATAGAAATCAACTGGGAGAATTATGTGAGTTGATTAAGTTTAAAGAAATAAGTAATGTATATATAACGTCACGTAATTCTTGATGGATACCACATGCAATGATAAAATTCAATGAGAAGATGAATAAGCATAAATTCTTTTGGTCTCGTCTGATAAGCTGTACGTTTAGAACAGATTTCTAAAAATGTATTGTTGTGTAAGTCTGCCTGTGTGTCTGGATGTCTGCACGGTGATAACTTGAGAATTCCAGAGCACAACTAAAGGCATATTCGGAATTAGCACGTCTCAATTTACCTATAGAGCACATTTGTTGGTCGAATTTCACAAGAAAGTTTCGGTGGATGATAATTCAAAGAAATCTAATATTGAGATTATACCGGTGTATCAAATTCAATGTCTAACCACACACACGCATACATACATATATATGTATGTGCGTGTGTGTACATATATATATATATATATATATATATATATATATATATATATATATATATATATATATATATATATATATATATCTTTCTATTTGCATGTACGTATGAATATATCAGCAGGATTTTTGCTTAGCATCCACCCCTGTGTTTACTGCACTTTCAAATTTGATGGATTTTTTTCAAATATCCAGACAACGGTAGGAATCGAATACAATCCAATAACACCTTCAGATATGATTAAATTGGAAAAATTATCGATAGCTCTATCGGGATGGAATATGCGTCCGATTTCGATTGAAAAGATAATTTTCCTAATACTCAGCAATAAGATTGATAGTCACTTGGATTCGGTGGAATCTTATCACGTTCAGTGCCAAACGACGTTGATTAATTAACTTAAAGTAATTACTTTACTTTGCTGGCACCGTTAATTAACGTCCCCTTTTATATATTCGCGCCTTGTCTTTATTTTATCTCCCCAACATTTCTGTGACTAATATCCTACTTTCTTCCCAGTTATTCTTTTTATTCTCTGTGGAATCCAATGGCCTTACAGACGCTAAAGCTAATGTGTACACAAAAATGTCATTGGAATAACATCCCTCAGGCTATGGACTCCGAATTTGGATTTATCACAGGGCAACACGGAACCCAAAATAACAACCAAATAATTAAAATGAATCATCTTGAAACTAATCGTCAAAAAGCTGCAAAAAGTATAGTCACTTGATCTTAAGCGAAAGTCACTAATTATTACAGGTCTAGAAACTCAATAAATATATACGGAAAATGGTGCCAAGATTTCCCGGGGAGGATTTATAGAAATAGATATACGTAAACAAGGAAGCCTTAGTCATTCTTCAAAACTGAGAATGTTAGGGGAAAGAGAGGGAAGCTTCCAGGAAAATATATGTTCTTTGATACTCACCAGAGAATCTTCTTGTTATCGCTGTTGACTTCTCTCCGTCTCGAAAGACTAAAGAGCGCTTGCAACTCATTAGACTATGATTGAGCTGCAGCGCCTGCTGTGACAAATCTTCGAGCGACGAACTTTTGCTTCTCTTACTGCTTCAGTCTGCGTTCAAGCTGCGAATAATGATAATAATGATAAAAATAATAATAATAATAATGATAATAATAATAATGATGATAATAATAATAATAATAATAATAACATTTTCAAAGTATTATATGATCTATGAAAACTTGAGACATTTGATGATCAGCATGTCTGCAAAACACCCCATAATGTTTTGAAAGTTGATTTGCAGTTGAATTTTGACTGACGAAGATACAAAATGTATCGAAAATTTTTATGATTGTTAAAGAAGGGTATAGAACCAATGCATCCTCCCGTTAGTCACTTATGGAGTTGAAACATGGTACCAAACCAAGAGACAGACCTACAAAATTGAGAACAATGCAACGTGCACATGGAAAGATTATGCTGAACCTCATATGGAGAGATCACATGACAGCACAATACATCCGGAAGAAAACAGGAGTCAGAGACATCATAGAATCCATAAACAATCTCAAATAGCAATGGGCAGGCCATGTTGCAAGAATGGCAGACAACCGATTGATATCGAAACTCACGACATGAATCCCTAGAGATCACATGTGCAACCGAGGCCGGAAGAGTTTTAGATGGAGATGCGAGCTAGACAAATTCAGAAAATACTGGCTCCACAATAAAGAAGTGGTGAATCCTAGGGCAGGTTTATGTCCAACGACAGGCGTTAAGAAACCGATGATGATGATATAATATTTCTTAATCTAAACATGTCTTATTTTTTGTTTATGATAATAATAGTAATAATAAGATAGATAAATGAAGTCTAAATGAAAAAAAAAATCAATGGGATCCACTAAGCATACAATTCCATTACCGAAGAACCACATGTCGAGAGTTTTGGTTGAGGTTGAGGCTCTTTTTTCTTCTTGTTCTTTTTTTTTGTTTGTCTTCTTCTTCTTCTTCTTCTTCTTCTTCTTCTTCTTCTTCTTCTTCTTCTTCTTCTTCTTCTTCTTCTTCTTCTTCTTCTTCTTCTTCTTCTTCTTCTTCTTCTTCTTCTTCTTCTTCTTCTTCTTCTTCTTCTTCTTCTTCTTCTTCTTCTTCTTCTTCTTCTTCTTCTTCTTCTTCTTCTTCTTCTTCTTCTTCTTCTTCTTCTTCTTCTTCTTCTTCTTCTTCTTCTTCTTCTTCTTCTTCTTCTTCTTCTTCTTCTTCTTCTTCTTCTTCTTCTTCTTCTTCTTCTTCTTCTTCTTCTTCTTCTTCTTCTTCTTCTTCTTCTTCTTCTTCTTCTTCTTCTTCTTCTTCTTCTTCTTCTTCTTCTTCTTCTTCTTCTTCTTCTTCTTCTTCTTCTTCTTCTTCTTCTTCTTCTTCTTCTTCTTCTTCTTCTTCTTCTTCTTCTTCTTCTTCTTCTTCTTCTTCTTCTTCTTCTTCTTCTTCTTCTTCTTCTTCTTCTTCTTCTTCTTCTTCTTCTTCTTCTTCTTCTAATAATAATAATAATAATAATAACAATAATAATAATAATAATAATAATAATAATAATGATAAATCACGTACTCAGTCAATAATTGAACAACTGAGGCTTCAAAATCTGGAGTCAATGTAAAAAAAGAACTGTGGACTAAATATGGTCAGAATAAATTCTATTTATGACATCACTGGCGTTTTCAATTGGGAAGTGTATTAAAAAAAACTGAAAAACACATCTAGCAACATCTTCAAAAGGATCTAAATCTTTTTTATAAACTATAAATGGGAAACCAAAATTGCCAGGAAAGCATTTGTCAAGAAAAAATAAAAATAAAAACATTTTTACAAAGGGTGTAGTTGGTTACTGATGCCAGTTTTCAAGTCTGTAGACGAAGCAGTATAAACAGGGGCGCTGGAACACACAAGCACTGACACAAGCATATAAAAAAGATAGAACCGTTTGCCAACTTTAGCAGCTACGGTTGTCCACTATGAATGGTAATAACAACAACGATAGTAATAACAATATGACTCATTAAGGCTTCAGCATTTGTCTAATCCAAACGGTGACCAGAAAGAACAGAACAATACACAAAACGGTGTGGCCAAGAGCGCTGGGCCACACAACATACAAGCACAAGCAAATATATAAAAAAAGGATGGAACCCTTCGCCTTTTTTTCTTAGCAGCTATGATTGCTCAACAGCAACGACGGCAACAACAACCGGAACACCACTCGTAGTAATACTACGATTTATCTAGACTTCGGCATTTGTCAAATCCAAAAGTGAACCAGGAAAAACACAATAGCCTGTGACCTGTTCAAATGCATAAAAGACTGGATTTCATGCACAAAAGCCTTTTGTAACAAAGGTGACAAAAGATCCGAGAATACCTTTTGTGATTGACTTCAGAGAAAAACAGAACGCAGACTTGCCATTTTTTACGATGATATTCTCTCGGTCCTTCGTCTACTTAGTTGTTATGTTTCTGAATTTCCTCTTTCTCTTACGCTTGTTGCTTAATGAGGTCGATTTGGTATAAGACTAAGCTAAATGGTAGAAACTTTGGATATGGGAGTTGTGCGAAGTCAGTAGTCCAAGTGGAAATAGAATAACTTCTTTGAAAATCAGCACTTGACATCCTGACTTCAGCCAAGGCTCGAACACTGACGTTTGTAACTTGTGGAAAAGAGTCTTCAAATTAATCCGACACGAAGCAGTTCATGAATACAATACATACTATTTACTGAGACGAGTTTAAAACCTAATTCGGTAAAACACGGTCAGATCATTGTTCCGTCCCAATCTTAATCTAAGCGGGGAGGGTTCTGCTACTTTGAAAATTATCACTTGAAATTTTGGCTTTTACCGAGGCTCGAACACTGACATCAGGAACAAATGCTATAAACACTATTTACTTAGTCATTATTGGAATAGTACCAGGCCGAATGAAGGAATGCAATTTTCCTCCAAGAAAATTTCATATCGCAGATCTTCGTTTTCTTTAAAAATCAGTACATGAAATCTTAGTTTTTAGTCGGGATTGAACATCAATACCATTCACCCGTAGGAAATATCTACGAGACAGGCTCCCCTGCTTTATCCGTTTTCAAATCTTGATAAAATTATTTTCTACGGTCTACATCAAACGCTTGTAAATAGAAAGGAAAGATCAGGCAGTTCAATAAGAGGATGGGAAATAGCTGAACAGACAGAGAAGGGCGGGGAAAAAGAGAGCAAACTTGGCGTTCCGTTGTCATGGTGACACGAGCAGGCTGTGAGACGCCGTTGGCTGCTTATGTGAAAAAGAGGAAAGCGAAACCAAATTCTTCCTTTCTTTCCTTACTCAGATTCGTGGGCGGGCTTCTTAGAGTTTTGAGTAGAAGAAATATTGGGAAGAGGAGGCGAAGAAAGAGAGGTTAAGGGTAGAAATTAGATGATTGGAGAGGGAAAGTCGATAAGGCGATAGGCTAACAGGGAAAATTCTCCCTTCATTTTGTATTTAACTTTTTAGAATATAAAATTCTATACTTATTGCATTGAATGCAAAATTGCCTCCTCTATACTCAGTTAAATATTTTTTAAACTGCGAGATTCTCATAGGTACTACTAGTATCAATAGATATGCTACTGTAACTCCTTGATGAATATATTCTTGTGAAGGTATCGATTTACACGGATACAGTAAGGAACGTATCTCTTCCTTTTGTACTTCCCTCCCTTTGTTGATGTTAGAAACTTCCTGTTTCCGCTCTCTGATCTCTGCTTGCCTCTCTGTCAGCCATGTTTTGTCAACCCACTGCCGTCTCCATTCAAAGATAAATAAACAAACAAATTAATAAACTGGGAAGCATTCAGAGAGCGCATACATCTGTCACTGCCGCTGTAGGGGTAAATAATTGTGCATTGATCCACCCAAAAATGTACTTGCTTCTTTTGCACCCCGTGGTCTATCCTTAAATAAGTTTCTATCAGAATTAAACGAGAACGCTTGGGAGATATCGTGAGAACGAATATGAGTTTTTGACAAATTTATGTAGTTTTGACGTATACCTATAACGTAGGGGAGGCATTTGCTCAGGGACCCGCCCAAATGATTAACCAACTATTCTGCCCACCCCTCAACAATACTTAATTGAAAATGTTTCGATGCTTTTGGAGATTTCGTTTCGACGGATGAACAGATGGACAGACAAAAAGATGTGATAAAATCCCCAGAATTCATCACATTTCTCTATCAAGGGCGTCGCGGAGCCAGCATTTTCTGAATGTCTAGTTCTTCTCTCCATCTTGTTTTTCGTCGGCCTCAGTTTCGTATGTGGTCTCTGGGGATCCATGTTGTGAGTTGTGATGTTCATCGGTTGTCTTACATTCCCTCTTGTGATCTCTCCATGTGAGGTTGAGCATGATTCTCTCATGTGCACGCTGCATGCTTCTCAGTTTGCAGGGTCTGTCTTTTGGTTAGGTTCCATGTCTCAGCTCCATAAGTGACTATCGGGAGGATGCATTGGTTGTATACTCTTATTTTTAGGATTATTGGGATCGTCCTGTTTTTGAAGATTGAGCTTGCTTTCCCGAAAGCTTGCCATCTTAGGGTGATTCTCTGCTTGATTTTTTCTTGTTTCTGTTTTTGTTTTCTTTCATAATACCTCTCGAATTCTGTTATCTGAAATAAATTGGGTATTAATGGATGGCTGCAAGAATATTGATACCGAGTTCAGAACTACATGATTGTTTCCTGTTGTAGCTTTATATCTCTGTTGATGAAAGTTTTTTTTTCCTCTGCCATTTTTATTAAAGAGAAAGAAAAATACATTTTTTGCATAACGAAAAGAAAAGATAGCTGACATTTGGCTTAGGTTTCCAAAAATGTACGAGCAGATTTTGCTTTATTAGATAAACAATTGTAAGTGTGCATACGTATAATTTTCCTCAGCTAATACCTTTGATGGGGGTATTGCAGGTATTTGGTACATACGGGCAATTGTCATCAAGAACCTAGCTTTCTAGGCCTGTCGATGCTTCATTCTACTTATGACACCTTATATTTTCCAATGGTAACACATCTAGGTAATGATCAGGTCGGACATTGCTTAATTCAAGGACTAATGTTCCTAATGCAATTTGGGCGTCACCCCTTTTATCAGCCTCTAAGAGTGGTTCCTCAATCTTACTACTTGTGTGGAATGCTCAGCCGAGAGGCATTGAATACCATTTTCAAAGACTATAATATGACTTGGTAGTGTATTGAATCACAGCTTACAGAGCCGGAGGTGAGAACCCTACTACTGGGCCACGGTGATCAGTGATGAATATTTCTAATACTTTTAAGATTCAGATGTTGATATTTTGAGCCCTCGATCACGCACCAGGTCTTTGTAGCTTTTGGGGAGATTTAGTAACCCTACTATACTACTGGACAATGGCACAGAGGAGAAAGTTGGGAAATGGAGATTAGGCTGCGCTAATGAAGCAAACCTACCTACCCTGAAATTGAATGAAATCGAATATTAAAACAATGGTTCCAAAAATAAATACTTGAAAAGTTCTACTTGAAATTGTTGCATTTTCACCCCATCCTTGCCTTGATATCTCTCTTTGACTGAAATTAGAAAGTTATTACAGTTGGGTATTAGTGATTTTACTAGTACATGGGTAGGATAAACAGTAATTTATTGAATACAGGATAGAGTCTATAACCCAAGCGGCAATAATTGCCAGACGATCAGACTCGAGCATTAGAAGTGGATTTATGCTCGTCACTGTTCCACAAATCAAGATTTCGGAAAGAAAGGAAATTACATAATACTTCCTTTTTAGGTTCCATATTGTTCGATGTTGGCTTAACATCACAGTCTAAACATGGAATGATTTTTAGTAGGGTTCCTATCTTTTCCAAGTTGACTGGTCACCATCTTCTTTCGATAATTTTGGAGTTTCCTTATGCGTTCCACATACTTTTTTTCTTGACTGGGGTGCCTCCGAAGTCTGGGTCTCATCTGTTGTTCAAGATTCTTGTCCTTGACGGATGCACCATAAGGGATATTACGATTTATGGAATTTAGTGTTCCCAGACAGTCACCCAACTAGGTACTGACCAGGCTTGACTTGGCTTAACATCGGCGATCATACAGGATCCGATGCGTCTCGTTCAATCTGACCGTAGATATTGACAGAGGGATAATAATACTCTCATTTATGTGTCAATGCGGACGGTGACTCGTAAGGAGACACTGGCTGTGATTTTAATGCAAATAAATTCAGAGGACTCAAATTATTCACATGATTGAAAGAACGGGATAACATTACTCATTGTTCGTTTCATCGGGTAGAATCGGATCCATGTGTGCATTTCGGTTCCCTTGTGTATCTATCGTTATGCAACAGAAATCTCATGATCCAATCAGAAATGATCCAATTCAATGATCCAGTCAGACAATTAGACGCAATGCACTCAGTAACATGGCGCCGAATCAAACGCTCGTTCGCTCGCCATGCGTCTTACAATTGACCAATCACAAACAACTCGGGCTCATCTTGGACCAGTTGTTCCCGAAGGGTGCGGTACACCCGTGCTGGTGTGGAGGGATGGTTCAAGGACAATCAAAGGAACATTCAGGCTTAGAACAAAAAAGTACGATTCATTTCATCTCTTGCAGTGTTTATAAAAGGGCTGAGGGGATTTCTGTCTCAAATCAAACCATATATAATTGAGAATGCCCGACAAAAACAAGTTCACACCTCTCATGGCTTTTTATCCTTTCTTGAGGCTGCATAGGTAAAATGCTTGTCAATAAGCATATTTCGGGAATGAATAATCGTTTTATGTGACTCCAATGTTTTAAACCTTCTGGATGTGCAATGGTCATACTATAAAGTTAACTACTATATACTATATGGAATGAATCAAGCACACCTAAGAATTTTTAGTGGGGAGAGTTCTCTAAGAATTTAGTTTTGGGGAAGCCAATGATGGCCTAAAGAAAAGAGTCTTGGAATCATTGATTTGGACTTTGCTCAACTGGGGTATAGTTCAATTGTTTCATACCCCAAGATTGTCTGCCTCTTGAATTGTTTAATAACGAGATCAATAAATCGTTGAACAGATGTATGAATATTGAATATGAATGAACTGTCTTTTACCCGTACAAAAAATAGGAAGCAGTCGGAGAGTGCAGACCTCAGCCAACATCATACACTAGCTGAAAACTGGTTTAGAATGAAATATCACTAACAAGGAAGAGAACTTCAGATGCATAACTCTCATCGAAGTTTAGATTTAGCCTTTTCATTAAATGTTTCAACGAAATTTTTTCCTGTAGAATAATGAAAATATCTCCTAATCAAAAACTATTCCTGGATCTGTCCCTACTTTTATTCACTTTTTTAGTTGCCTAAACATGCAGATAAAACAAAAAACTTATTCATTTATAATTATTTTAGACACAACAAATATGGTCTAGAAAGCAGTTGTCGTAAGCATGATGTTTTGTATATTCTTCTCAATCAACGGAGCTTTGTTTGAAAATCGTAGTAACCTGGTCACAAAATCGAATGCGTGCCCATTGAGAGTTAATAATATTTTTGATATAGAGAGGCTATGGATGCACGTTACACTGACTATAATTAAAAAGCTGGTGGAAAATACGATGCTATTTGATAGATTCGGTGCAAATCCTTAGCCATATGATAGCCCTTCGTCCTACCCCAAGAAATAAGATTTGCAATGTATTTTTTGAAAATGAAAAAGTTTTACTTACGTAAAAAAAACATTAAGATGTTTAAAATTGCATTAAATTCTGATGGTGTTAAAATACACACAGTACATGAAAAATACACACATTCTTGAAGTTTTGAAATAAAAACAACCTTTGTGTTATGTTTCTTATTGAAACTAAAACAATAAACATATTTTTGACGGTGAAATCACTGCTACGCATCTACAAAATGTTTTTTACATTTTTTCCCTGTAAAATGTGAAAATCCGTGTCTCTAGATAAATTGTTTAGTTTTTATAGCTGTTTCATGTTATTACCAACTAGTCTTTGACTCAATCTCCGGAAAAATGATTGAAATTAATTGAGAAATTTAACGGATATCAGGTCGACGAATAGACATGTTGGTCAAACCACAGCAAACTATATGCTATATATTGACCAATGGGAAAGCAGAAACAATCGATGAAAGCTCCAATCAGCTCGCATCTTCAGCTCACTGTAATGCATAGCTGGAAGTTAACACGTTTTTTTCTTGTAAAAATGATCAGTTCTAAAATCGAGCAATGCATCAATTTAAAACGTATGGCGAATCAAACAAAACGGTTACTAAATCATTTCGTATGCTAACTGAAGTTCCGGTGGCACAAGATATATATTGAAGGTGAAGCAGATAACAAAGATGATAGACGTTGCGTTCGTGCGTGCACGTCAAGAACAGGCGAGAACGTAAAAGAAAAAAAAAATCTTCCGAATTGATCGACGACTCAGAATGATTGCAGACAGGGTCTGCATCGATGAAGATGGTTTTTGACGTACATGGACATCAACAATGTTCATCGTCTTCGACGTCTTCTCAACTTTCACGATATCTCTTGTGCCACTCAGACAATTGGCTTTTGGCAAACTCCAGTCCGAGTCTGGAGTTGACTCTTTGTACCTGGGGAACCAAATACAAGAACAAGAATAGTGAGAGATCATCATCTAATATAGTCTCTCATATATATATATATATATATATATATATATATATATATATATATATATATATATATATATATGCATGTGTGTGTGTTATTATAACTGACTAGATATACCACGAATAAATATATCGAGTAATATTTTCTTTGCCGGCAGAAAATTACGACCAACTTCCTTGCAGTGAGAAATTCCCATCCAATTTTCTCGGCGGATATTTGTGACCAATTGCAGATTGCCTTCAACTTACATATATATAGAGAGAGACAGAGACAGAGAGAGAGAGACAGAGACAGAGTCAGAGAGAGGGAAGGACATAGAGAGAGATGTACATGTGTGTGTTTATGTGTGTGTATGTGTGTGCATGTGTGTTTGTGTGTGTGTGTGTATGTGTGTGCATGCGTGTTTGCGTGTGTGTGTGTGTGTGTGTGATTTCAGTTCCCTTTTCGGCGTGTTGGCCACCTTGTCATCGATTTGCTGGACACGAATTTTGTTTCCTGATTCTGAGAAAAACGGAAAAGAATGAAAAGTCACGCAATCAGACGATTTTCCTTTGAATATAATTTGTGCCAGAAAGTCATTTTGGTAGCCAGGAATTGATGAGCAGGCGGCCATCTGTGAAATTGAATCTTGATCAAATAAACGAAAGAGGAAAAAGGAAGACGAAAATCAAAGAGGGGGACATGAAAGCCGAGTTTAAAAGTGAAGATCTAAGCGATTGAAAAGAGAGAAAAGAAGAGAGAAAAACGAGGAAAAATGAACAGAAAGTGGAATGTGAAAAAAAAAATTTTGAAAAAAGGGAAAGATAATAATGATGGACAGGTGAAAGAACAGAAAGGAAAAAACAAGTGGGAAGAAGGAAATAAAAAGCATTAAGTGGAAAAGGAAAAGAAAGAAAAAATAAGGAATAAAGAAGAAAAGACAATGAT
Organism: Thysanoteuthis rhombus; assembly: GCA_963457665.1. NCBI lineage: Eukaryota > Metazoa > Mollusca > Cephalopoda > Oegopsida > Thysanoteuthidae > Thysanoteuthis > Thysanoteuthis major. Next base: position 18,875,910 of record OY735218.1, read on the forward strand.
AAAAAAAAACAAGAAGAGAGTATTGAATAAAAGACAAAGGAAAGACATAAAATGGAGGGAAATGAGAGAATAAAATGAAAAAGAAGGAAAACTCCAACTTGAGAAGAGAAGAAGGAACTGAACAATGAATAAGAATTAAAGGGAATGAATGAGAAAAGAAGGAAACGTGGTATACCAGAAGGAACAGAAAAGGAATAAGAAATCAAGGAATTATATAAAAAGAAAGACTGTGAATGAAAAAAAAAGGAACAAGACAATAGGATAAGAAGGAAAAGCGATGGATGAGTGAAGAACGAAAACAAAGAAAAGAAATGAAAGAACTCACAAGGAAGGAGACAAGTAATAAAAGGAAATCGATCGAAGAATGAATAAGCGAAGAAGGAAAAAGAGTAGAGAAAAAAGGAAGAACTCACAAGGAGTAAGAGGAAAAGAAAGAATCGGGAAACTAACAAATAATCGATATAGAAAAGGCGAATAAGGTCAGAAGAAGATTTTAAAGAGTTAAATAACCCGAGAGCAAATCGATAGACTCTCACTTTAAATGATTCACCTTCTATTTACATCCTGAAATAAGCAATGGCATTTTCATTATCTCTTAAATCCGACCAATTCCATAGGTATTTGTTACATTATACACACTTTAACATAAGGTATTGAATCCTTGGAGAACAATTGACTTGCAACAGAACGGAAGACCAGCACGTTATCCATGCTCCAATAGAAAGCACCTTCTATAATTTAGTAAATTATATACAAAAGCGCCTGTCATAAAGTGAGGTAATAATCTGGGCAAAACGACCGAATTGTGTATGATAAACTGGTTCTCATACGATCACCGAATACACCCAACGCCGAACCTGGTCAGTACTAAGATGAGTGACCAGCTAGGATAGACTAGGTACTGTGAGCAGGTGGGGTTAACGTACAGAGGCTCCCCCTGAAGACCCTGTTAATCCCTTTAAGAGGACACTGATCTCTATGCTACGTTCAATGATGCAAGCCAAATACTAATCACCCAACCTCGGATTGGTGTGGCTGCGAACTCTCTCACTCTCTCTCACTCCCTCTCTCTCTCTTAATCTCTCTCTCTATATATATATATTGTAGATTATACATGTTACTATATACGGTGACTCCTTGTTTACGTTTCATTCTATGATTGTCCTTGGTTTAACCTTTGAAAAATTATATGATTTATATGAAATGGTCCATAAAACCAATTTTGAGATTTAAAAGCTTTCATATCGTACAAAAATGTCTTTAGTGTCTTGAAGAAATTCCCAAAGAAAGAAGCAAAATGTCAATATCAGTGGACGGCAAATACTGATGAGTAGTATTTCAAGGGAAATCATCTATCACTACCGCCCATATAAGTTATGCTAGTGGTGATCGATTTTAGAGTTCGAAAAAAAGGTTGGTCGATGAATTAATCACTTTGCTTGACTTTCGTTAGGCTGTGATCATGGAAGAAATCACTAGTTTTCGAACATTCAAACGGGCAATAACAAGTGACCAATTTAGCATGGATTTACACTGCATATTGTGCACATAACTGTAAACCTTTTTTTCAAGGGGATTTTCAAAGGAAAAAACATACATATATTTTCTTACTCATTCAGAGGAGTGTATGCGCAAAAAAATAATATGAACAGTAAGAGCTAGACAATGTCTAGATAGATAGATAGAACTGTTATAGAGTTAGCGTACACACTTTCCCTTCTCTTTCTCTCTGAGATCCCCTTTTCCTGTACTACCCCCCTCCACCCCCAACACGATCTCTAAAGACTCTCCTGACTACATCACTATACCCTATTTTGTGCTCTAGGAAGACTCAGATATTTTCCCATATAAATCAATATCATTTGCTCCTTCACCGTATGTCATTTCGGCTTACACAAGGTTTCTTTTGAAAAAAAAGTTTTACAAGAAGATACGGGGGTAAATCTGTATTTAGTTTGATTTTAATTCTTCACATCAACGAAGCGACGCTAATGGAATTACGATAAGTGACGTACTGCTCTCCAACGCCCTTGTCTCCCCTCTGTCAACAATGGAATTGCCTTATTCAAATATCTTGCATAGAGTCTATTTTCTCTTCAAACTCCTCTATCTTCTTTCCCATTACATAACACCAGTGAGAATTATCGTTCCCCTCAAAGCTTCAATCTAAATATATTATAACCACATAAGCATATTCTTCTGTTTGCTGGCGCCTGCGCATCCCATTGGTTAGTTCGTCTTCCTATTATGACATAACAATTACGTCATAGATTACGTAATTGTTACTTTCAAGAGTTGATGTCTGGTCACAATTCATAATTGTTTGAGTTGAGTCGAGACTAAAAAGAATTGAAATTAGGATACTTGAATTATTAAAGAATTAATCACCTAATAACATCGCTTAAGGCTCATTAGTGACGATCTATACATAAACAACCCCTTCATTTCAAGCAGGTACATTCTAGCGATCAAATAATGATGTATATATTCACTTGTATCAATTTGATTGAATAACAGTATGCCTACACTATATCTCCAAAAGTTTTCAATGTAATATCTCAATTTGGGACATATCCGGGGATGTTATTTTGAATAAGAAATATTTTTCTCAATTTTTTTTTCATCTATATATTCACTCATGTTAGTCCCGAAAATGTCACCCAAAATTCTCGAGTTCCAATAATAGTTTGTGAAAAGGTGGGCCCAGGGCTGTGGAATAAGGGGTTACCATTTGGAACGTGGCCAAAAGTTTCTCATAGTTATCTTCGTATATATATATAAATATATATATATATACATATGTTCACACACAGTATGTATATGTGGTACAAATCAGGCTAGCAGTATAACATAATATAATGATATATCAATAATATAAAGCCACTTCTGAAATGCAATGGATTTATTTCATAGAGTGCTCGATTCATATAACATTTTACTCATGGATTTAAGTTGTTCTTGAGTTCAGCTGGAAATAAATAGTAGGTTGTGGATTTGCTATACAAAAAAAAAGACAAACATTCGCCTAATGAGGCCCTAAGAGGGTAGAAACTTGAGCTAGTTTGTGTAGCGAATCCACAATCTACTATATATATGTATATATATATATATGTGTGTGTGTGTGTGTGTGTGTATATATATATATATATATATATATATATATATATATATATATATATATATATATATGAACTGATTTCCGTTCAGCTTTTAGAGAAAATGGCGTCAGCAGGGGCGTGCGTTTTCTGAGTGTTTATGAGTGCTATCTTTGACGTCTGGTATTTTTAGCTGTGTTTCCCAATGCACATCTAATGGAATCACCGTTACAGACGTTCTTTTCAGTGAATATTTTCTAATTACGAACCAAATTTTCCGTTGGCAACTCCAATGGGACGTAAGGAAACCGTCGTGTGTTTCAACAACAAGACCTTTTAATTGAATTAGTCACCTCTGTCAACGGAATCGGAGAGACGTATGTATTTGGTCACGTGTTTCCCTCTGTTTGTCCGTCCGTCGGTCAGTCTTTCTGTCTGCCTGTCCGCACGATATATCCAAAAGCACTGGATGGGTTTCAATGAAATTTCGTGGACGGATGAGCAGTGGGGTAAACGAAAGGTGGTTAGATTTTAGAGTGAATCCCTGATGGGGATGTATACGCTCGTGTCTATCCGCAGAATATCTCAAGAAGTTCTCTGTGAATTTTTATAACATTTTGTTGAAAGATGGATAATAGGCTCTGAGCGAACTGACTGAATTTTTGGGCTGAATCCATGAAAAATGACTCTCCCCAGCAATGGAGTTGACGACGGTAATACGCTCTTTGGGTGCTCTCTAGTATAGTAAGTAGGAATGCAGAGTTAGTCTAACAGTATAGAGCATGGGGATTTAGTTCAAATTCTGGCTTGAGTAATTTAGTTCATTTTGTAGTAATGCTTTTGGGGGAAGGAACGGAGCCTTCTCCATAGTTAAGGATGACTCTCTACTACTTGTGCTATGATTTTAGTTATATAAATATATATATATATATATATATATATATATATATATATATATATATATATATATATAATCCAAAAGGTGCAGTTATCATCTTCATTTGGAATCAAAGTAGCGGTGGAGTTTGAACACTGCGCTATCCGGGCTTGTTTTGTATGAAGGTCTTGTTTTTACAGACAAATCCCCATTTTCATGGTTGCAAGTCTTGGTGGATTTTTCTAATAATGATAATCAGTTGGACAGTTTTCGTTCCAGAGGCTCTTATTTAGAAGGACCGGGGTGTTGAGAAACATGACATATTTGTCGTATAAACTATTGTATGAAAATACAGTTTCGAAGTATTTTAGTTAATTCTTTTCAATGTTGCCAATGCATATATTTCATGTCTAAATTTGGATAATACTAAACAGCAGAAGTCAAGGGAGGTAATTCATATAAACAATGAAAAGGGATTCATCAATCATAATTTTTTTTCTCATTAGATTTCCCAAGAATCACTGATCCGAGATTCAAACCCAACCCTTCATTGCCTTGTGTTCTGACTAATATATCTGGCAAATGTCAGCTTCGTACAATGGCCAGTTGTTGATTAATCTTGGTGCATACACACAGAAAGAGATTTATTGGATTGTAGTAAGAGTTGTGCCGTTGAAGGGAGTATTTATCATAGCCACTTACAAGAGAACTTGAATATAACTTCAATTTATCGCGTATAAACGTGGAGCCTATTCTAATGTGAACAACATCTCTTAGAATCGAGCGAAAGAGAATATCATCGTGCAGTTGAAGGGAGCATTTCTCATAGCCACTTACGAAGTAACTTGAATATATAACTCCTATTTATCGCATATCGTGGTGGGATTTATTCTAACGTGAAGAACATCCCTTACGATCGAATGAAAGAGAAGCCGCACATGTCAAGCCACTGCTAATGTACAATTCAGAATAAAGAGAGATATGCGAAACGTGGGTTAAGGATCATTCCAGTCTAAAAAAAAAAAAGGATTTGGGAAAATCTTACTCACTCTTGCTTTGCACATTGTTGACAAATTGAAAAGTAAAAACATTTCGGACAAGCCTGGATACTGCAGGGTCAAACTCCACTCCTGCTTCTATTCCTAAAGATGATTGCTGTGTATAAATATTTATTTTTAGATAATGGAAATATAAATGTTTCTGTATAAATATATTTAATTATTAGAATAAAATAAGTTTTTGCATAAATGTGAGATGATTTTTCATAGATATGTAAGGTTTCTTTGATTGGTTCAGTCCACAAGAGATCTGCCTACCAATCACTTGGTTCTGATTTCAAATTGCAATGAGGAATAGTTAATTTCACAGATCGATTTGGTCAAACAAAAAAGACAGTGGAGAGTTTACTCCCTCAAATTTGGTGAGTATTGTTCTTTCTCTTGTTGTTTTCTCTGTAGAAAAACAAAGTCACCTTTGACTTGGACAGGAGTTTGATAATTACTCTCTCTCTCTCTTTCTTTCTCTCTCTCTCCCTCTCTCTCTTAGTTCACAAGTGAAATTCGTTCATTTTATGTCAAACGCAGTCAGAGGGATAGAGGAGGGGAACTCTGTCCTGCGTTATAGTGTGTCGAGTAGAGATTGTTTGCCCCCTAATGAGGTCTGCCACCGGAGGATATTTACATACTCCCAGCTTTTACTGCATCAGGTATCTTCAGACTGTCCTATATTAAAGTACAGACCAGGCTTGACGTTGTTTAACTGTAGTGATCACATGAGAGCCAGTTTGTCAAACATGATTCAAACGTATTTTGGGGGTTCTGAAAATCAATATTCCTTCTAGTATGACTGACAGGTTGAAAAATAGAAGCATTTCAAATTACCGTATATTTTTTTTATATGAGTCGAGTTCGTTTTTTTTTTACTTTAGAGTAGCCTGAAATTAACATCTAAACCTCTATTCGAGTCTGCTATACAAAATGACAAATACTTCGTAGTAGACGAATATATGAGTGTTATGATATCAATAGTAGTAAGTCAATTCACACTTGCTTATTTCAAGTGACGTATTGGTACTTCTGTAGTGACTTGATTTGTCAGGTGATGCTATAAGCTGAGAAATTAACACCAAAAGATGTAATAATTTCCCACGTTTGTGTTACAATTCGAAGTATTCTCTCTGTCAGTTTGCAAACAAAATCAATCAGTTTTTGCATATCTTGGCAAACACATCTTTGTATAAGAAATGCTAGTGTTCAGAATGTTTTGGTTGAATGTTTCTAATATTTACTGAACACAGTTCCTTCTGGGGTAAGCTTACAAGAGTAAGAGAGCTCATGAAGATTGAACTCCGTAACCATTGTTTACTTTTATGAGATGCACTCAACATTGTACGGAAAATACATACCAAAAGCAAATTACGTGGTCTGTCCTGCCATATTAAATATTTAGAGAACCGGTTGTGCAGCGTCGGCATAAATTGGCAATCCACCAGAAAAAAACTTTATTGTACATGCTTGAATATAAGATCTTCCTGGAAGGGTTAATCAGTCGGTAGTGAGACCCAATTGAATGAGTTCATGTCCTGTGTGACTGTTGCATTTGAAATGACTGAGTGAGTATATTCTTCACATCTCCTAAAGGGTTTTAATAGGCAAAAAATCGCACCACCCAAGTCAGTTCAAACCACCGTACAGCCCATAGTATGACTTCTTGGTTCCACCCTCGAAAGCAGATTTCTGACAGTTGATGCAGTTAAGAGGACATCGACGAGGCACTTGATAGAGATCCAGAGATAGACTTTGCCAACTGTTTTGTGAAGTGAATTGACGCTCATATAAGACAGTCTGACACTAAGAGGAATTCGCTCGAAGGGAACCAAGGCACTATTGCGCTAGGTAGGCTATTTTTTAGTTGATGATAAAAGTCTCCATACTTAATTGATTGGACTTCTGTATTCACGGAAAAAATAGCGTGATTCTGCTACCGTAGCAATACAGACGGTGAAGTAGTAGCATATTACTCACTTTCTTTGTTTATTTCAATTACACACACACACACACACACACACACATATATATATATATATATATATATATATATATATATGTATATATCGATTTTCGAACTTCATAATTAATTAAATCAAAATGAAAAAAATAATTCAATGGAAACGTGTTAACTTGTTTCGCTAATTGGAAAGTAACTACGACAGTTTGAAATATATTTTACCTTCATTTTCAAATTACTTTAATTTTCTGAGCGTATTTTTATTCTTTTTGCCAATTAGATGGTAGGTAAACAGGAAATCGTAATTATTAGCCGGAAGGAATAACAGAGATATCTAATGAGAAGAATTCTGGCAAGTGAGTATTCTGGCTATGGAATCTTTGAACAAGTGCATCTCTCAACATGATGTACAAGAGAGTTTTACCGAATACGAATGACAAAACAAATGTCCCATCGAAATACCACCTCTATCCACTCAAATCAAAAACCCTACCAATAAAATCAAGTGAGTGAATGAATATAATTATTTACCGAAGCTAAAGTTTCAGCGACAGTTTATAATACTAAGGTACGAGTTGAGAATTGATAAGAATCATCATCATCATCATCGTTGTCATCATCATCAGGATTTCAGCGTCCGTCGCTGGACAAAGACCTTCTGCAAGATTATCAAGAGCATTCTGAATTTGTCTAGTTTCTCACGCCATCTTATTTCCTGCCGGCAACAGTTTTGCATATGATCTCTTGGGATCCAGGTTGTGAGTTGTGGTGTCTTTCGGTCTCTTTTTTTTTTAACATATCGTGTCCATTGCCCTTTGAGTTTTCTAATGGTTTCTATGATATCTCAGACTCCTGTTTTTTTTTCTTTAATATACTGAGCTGTCCTGTGATCCAAGTCATGTAGTATATGAAACTCTCCTGTAGACGTTTCATGGTTCTCAGTTTGAGGATCAGTCAGTTGGTTTCCTTGTTTAAGGCCCAGGGGTGACTATCGTGATGATATATTGGTTTCATTTTTTGAACTGATTGGATTTTCTTGAATGTTTCTATCAACAAGTCCAATTCAGAGTCATTATTGTGCAATATACTAAGGTAAACTCAATTAATATCAGAATGCCTCCATTGCTTTACGGTAGAGTACCGTATAGGCCGCTGCATAACATACAGAGCTGCCTTATATTGTAGAATCAACTAATATTAGACAAAATCTGAATTGATCCTTAGTTTGGAGGTCGACTTATACGAGGGCGTGTACAGTGCTTACTTGGTTTGTAAATTCAATAGCTACCGGATGTCTTATAATAGTGACTTCGTGGTATACTAGACTACGCTTACTAAATATCATGGTGCATCACCTGTCTAACATAAAATCAGTGCAATAGTAAGATTGACCCTCATTGGGTGCCTTACACTTGTGTTCCTCTACCATATTGAGTCAAATCCAACAACATGAAGATCTTAATTATGTTTTCTTTAAAATATTCCCCTCACACTCCACAAGCATCACCTATTGAAAGTTCTTCACGACTACAGTGTTTTTATGCGTAAATGATGACTAAAAGGTGACCAGCATGCAAAGTAGTATCACTAATTTTACCTACCACATACCAATAGCTTGATGGAGAAGAAATGGAGAAGTGAACACAGATTGTACAAGTGGAAGTCTGGCTCGCCTGTTCCCTTTTTCCGTGCTCTTAACCGCTTGGCCACTGGCACTCCCAGTCAAAAATCTAAATCGGGCCTAAATTCTTCTTGTACACGGGAACTGATTTTCTTCGCAAAATCTGTGCGTTGGTTTCTGCCCAAAATGTCTCAAAGCTGAGCCATGCGGTGTTTCGTGCCAATAAGTCCGGTCAACGTAAATAGGAGAGGGGCAAGTTTTTAGAGTTAGCAAACTGATGCCAATTATGCAAATGTGATCGGGGAAGGGCAGGAGGGGGTTAGACTGTTCAGTGATAGTTGTAACGAGGGATTCTCCAATTCTGGTAAGTGCCCCGGTCGGCCGCAGGCTGGACACACTGGACTGATATGTTACTGTCTATATCAATTAGAGTTCTGCTGACTTGGATGGGCTGCATTTGCAGCTGGGGTTGGCGTTGGGGAATAACGGTTGATCAATGAGTAATTATCGATTCCACCACGATGTGTCCAGAAAAGGAAATGTTTGCTCAGAGCGCCGACAAATGTAGAAAACGCTTTTTTTTTGGTGTGTGACTATCAGATTGTTGAACAAGGAATCGGAGGTTTATTTAAACATTGTTAATTGAAAAAAAAATCATCGAAAAAATTATTCTATTAAGATATTCCTTCAGGGACGTTTATCCTACCTTGGCAACAATAGCCATATTGATTTAGACACACCGATTCTAGTATGATTACTCAGGTTGAGCAACGTTGGGACTGGAAGGAATTCTGGGAATATTAGGTCTCGGACGAAGCTGGGGATCCTATTAATCCTTTTGAGAAGCAAACCAATCCGTACACTTTGCTTATTTATGAATGATAATGGTCCCCATCTTCATAAAGATCAGTAGAAGCATGCTAAAGTCCATCGTTAGACATTTCCCAAGATTCACTAGACATCTCTATCATTAGTGTCGCAGAGCCAATATTTCAGAACTCGTCTAGTTCGTCACACCAACTTTTTTTTCACCAGTCAGAGTTTTATATATGATCTCTTCAGACCTACGTTGTGACTTTTGATATCTATCAGTTGTCTGACGTTCTTGAAACATGACCGGCCCGTTTTAATTTGGGATTTTCTAATGGATTCTTTTTATCTCTCTGACGCCTGATTTTTCTAATTTAAAGTCTTATATTTTGTCGGCCACTGTTTCCCACCTGATCTCTGGGGATATCTTTCCCCAAACCCTCTGACTGGCCTACCTTTGACTGGCATGGAAAAAAATAAATGCACTTTGGCAACAATTTATCAATATACTTCGTAAAGTAGTCTTTAATTGAAGAACTAATGATTCACTGAAGTCTTTTTCAATCTCATCGTAATTGGAGGAGGGTTTTTTGACTGAATGAAGGCGTTTAAATGCTTGAAAATGTAACGATCTGAACGAAAGAGGTTGAGTCAAACGAGTGCATTGAATGCGTTAAGAATGGTTTGAAGGTGCAGAGTGGCCGAACGATTAACTGCACAGGGAATGGAATCGGCGAGCTGAGTTCAAACCATGGCTGATACAGTTTGCGTTCACTTCTTAGTGATACCCCCCCGGAAAGGAATGAATCCACCCCACCCAAAGCTATGGGTAAAATAGTAGGATTGACTGGGCTCTCTTGCTATAGTAGGCAGGAAGTCTAGGATTCTAGACCAGCCTGAATAAGGATAGGTTCTGTCAGGCTATCTCACCTTCGACACACCTACGAGCCGGCACCAGGTTATGGAGTTGAAAAATCAATTGATTTAACTTCATTATCAACATAGTTTGCGACATGGTGATTCATGTTATTCTCTTGTAAAATGATTGATCATCATCATCATCATCATCATCATCAGCCTTTTAGCGTCTGTCGTTTTACATAGACCTTCCCCAGCTCTCCCATGGGAGTTGCAAAGCCAATACTTTCTGAACCTGTCTAGTTTGTCACGCCATCTTATATTTTGCTGGTCATAGTTTTACATATGATTTCTGGTTATCTTGGTTGTGGGTCGTGATGTCCAGCAGTTGTTTGATATTCATCCAACATAACCTGCTCATTGCCATCTGAGTTTTCTGATGGTTCCTATGATATCTCTGGCTCATTTTTTCTTCTCTGATACACTGTGCTCTTTGTGATCGACATGACATTGGGCATTATTCTCACATATGCAAGTTACGCGGTTATCAGTTTGAGAGTTAATTTTTGGGGAGTCCTTTTCTTTGAAGTTTGAATGGATTACTTCAAACTGATCTTAATATCTTTGTGGATTAATTGTTTGACACCTTTGGAGAATTTTGTCGTGATTCAGAGCGTACTTGTTTTACAGAACTTTCCACATAACCCTTTATCTGAATATACAGATTTCTTTGAATTAAAAAAAACGCGTTTTCATATCTATTTGATACTATATTCATATACATTAATTTATCTATACGACATTTTGTCTTAAAAAAAAGGGGTCACAAGAATGGAGCAGAACACTAGGATTGAACTCACTCTACAAAGGATGGACAGTAAAACGATTCACGTATGTTTTCACAGGCAGTAATTTTTATCCCTGCCACTCCCTGCCAAGCGGTAATAAAATATTTCGATGCAAAATATATCCTTGCGACATGATGATAAAATATCTTAATGCAAAACATACCCCTGCCAAAAAAAATGTATTGAAATATTTCGATGCAAAAGCTATTTGTGACAGGGAATGGTAGGGAGTTGCGGGGATATAATGTACCGCCCTGTCTTCTTGCAGTGTGTAGAATATTCTAACAGGATATGTACTCAACCAATTGTGAATGCAATTAGTAAAAGATAGATTACTAAGGTAGGCATATTGATTTATATAACCTATTCCGAACAGAGTACGAATTATGATATTTCCATATCTTAATAATATGCATCGATCAATTTGCATTAATTATATATATGCATCCGCGTGTATGGAGATTTATTCGCCTCCCAAAGAGGATAAGATGATGAGTTTAAAAGGATTAGCAAAGTATAATCTTTCTTCCACTCTTTTGGCCTTGTGCCAGACTATCTTAATCTGAGTAAATACCTACTGATCCGTCTCTCTATGGTTATTCACAAACGTAAGGATATCCAGAAAGAATCCTGCTTTTTTTTCTGATATCTCAAAAATCGATCGTCCGGCTTTGACGTACCTTTGCAAATTAACATAGGCAAACTTACTGCAGAAGTGTGACTTTACCATCTCCTCTTGGTTCTATATATTGACACTGTGACACCCTTGGGTAAACGTCTTTACTGCGTGAATATTGCATTAATAATAGCCGAACAGTCTTTCTTCATGTCTCATGCAGGATTTCGGGTGTAAAATATCGCACAATCCAGGTCTGTCAACCCCCTTACAGTACAGATTTGACTCCCTGTGACTTTGGGATTTTCCCAAAGTAATTCTGATCTAGGATGAGATCAAAGATAGTGTGACAAGGCAGTCGATGGCCATCCCTTAAAAGGACTATTCCTACTGTTTTGAAAGTGGAAAGTGCGTTTAAGTGGGAGTACTTTGAAGGCACCAGAGGTTCATACGCCCCAAGTTGCTAAATCATCCACAAATATCCAATGGTTGGATCCTCACCGTACATAATTCATGTAGTTGATGGTGGATAGATATTTACTTAGCTCATCACGTTGGCACAAGGTCAGGAGTAGTCGAATCATATGCCAATCGGAGTTTGAACGTCAGCCAATGATTTCAGTGGAAAATTAACAACTATCTAGGTTAGTTTTTGGCTGGCACGTGGTAAAAAAAAAGGAATTGGAAGATTCTGTTGCAGGAGGGGCCTACTTACCTGAAGAATTAACACTGAAAACATTTTGTTTCATTGCTGCAGACGAACATTTATGCCAGGCATCGGGAAGAAATTTTGTATTTCAAAATGTAATGTGAATTATATGAAATATTGATTTTAGTCGATACGAACAAGAAAAGAAAAATTGAAAAATACGTCGAACAAAGGTAAGATTTAGCCACAACACACTCTAGAAAGGCAGTGCATATTATTTCTAGGATTTTGCAGCCCATAATTAAGGTTGCATATTATATACTACTGCGTATTATACTAAAATGCATATAATACTCAATTATCTCAGCCATGAGGTGGGCCAACCAATCCCTTTTTTGTTAAGGTTATATATATATATATATATATATATATATATATATATATATATATATATATATATATATATGATATGATATGAACTGTACACAGTGAGACAGACTTGGGTCGGGAGTAAAGTGTATGAAAGTTACGTTTATTTATCTGTAAATCATTTTTATTCATGGTCTAGACTTGTTTCGGGAAGTATCCCCATCTTCAATAGTCGGCAGTGTACTTTAAGAGGATATAGGTTTGATGTGGAACCTGAGTCCACCACCAGGAGCTTTGCTTTGTGAGCAAGAAATGGTATCCAGGCTGCTGGGGGCATCCTGTTGTGTGAGAGGAAGTCTAGCCAGTGATGAAGTCTAGCAGCAGCAGTTGCTCTATGAGAAGACAAAAGGTGTCAGGGTAGGAGGGAAGTGATGTGGTGTTGGATTGTGTGGGTATGTTAGGGAGAGTGTAAAGGAAGGGGCGATGAGCTTTAGGAACTATATAGGTTTTAAACGTACAAGTCATCAAAAATATGTTTGCTATGATTTGAACAAGTGGTATGACTGGCTCAGGTGGAGTTTGTAATGTGTCGGAGTGACCTTAAGGTTTCCAGTATTGGATGTATCGCAGGGTGGATGTAGATTGAGGTTACTGTTAGTAGAATGTTTATGAATTAGAGATCTGTGTGATTAGGGTTAAGTTTAATATATATATATATATATATATATATATATATATATATATCATTATGTAATGGAAAGTGTGATGTATTTCTGTTCGTAACAATGAACCCTTCCACTTGAAAGTAACAAATTTTGTTGATGAGAGATATCTCCTATCAACCAAATCAATAGACCTTTCTACAGATAGAGGTTCAGTACTCTCTTTTGTAGAAAAAAATTGCATAGAATGTGTGTATTGTGTACGTTTGTGTGTGTGTGGGTGGGTGGGTGTGTGTGTGCGTGTTATTGAAAGGAAATATAATCAGACTGAAATAATCGTAAATTCTCCATATTACTTTGAAACCCGACTTGGAATGACCTCCCGTTGATACACGATGAACATATCACTTGAATTAGACAGCACAAAAAGAATAAACAATCGGCTGCTGCAAGAATCTAACCCGTGACCGAGAGGTAGCCGCCCTACCATTGAGTTAAACAGCCCAACGTTGATGCAAAGTTCCAAAACAACAGTCATATATCCGAATTCTTACATTGTTCATTCACTTTTCATATCTACTCTATTTGTATCTCAACGTCGACAATTATATTATTAAGGAATGAATATATATAATCCGACTGAAATAATCATAAACGTGTCATATTACTTCGAAACTCTGTTTGAAATTATCTCTTGTTAACACACAACGTATAAATATATACATGGCATAATAGGTAAATGCTTGCAGGCATGAAGAAATGAAATTATGTGCATTTGTATTCATTCTCTACAAGCTGCCTCGAGTCAGTGTGAACATGTTTATGAACAGATATTCAATTAAATATCAACAAGATTTAGTCTGCCACATATAATTCCAATCATGTTACTCGTCTGGAAACGAACAATAATCAGGGAACAAAGATTTATATGAAGATACTAAATTGCATCAACCGGAATTGCAGATTGTTCACTCTGCTGAAACCAGGGCCCTGATACAACGCATTTAATTCTGCTCTGAAAGTCTCTTGCAAAACAATTTTGATTTGATTACATTGGGTAATAAGTGTTATTTTCTGATTGATTATCTATAAAAAGTATAGAGAATGGCTAGCTAATATTCCCGTCAAACTATGGTCATATGATCAGATAATTGATATTTTGAAACTTAGCTATACAGCTTGGGAGAGGTATTTGAAGGTTGGAAATTTTTCTTCCAGAGCAGTGAAAAATTGTTCCAGGAAGCCTAATTGTATGCGAAGTAGTAACATCAACATCTTCCAGAGTTAACCAGGGGTCATGATGATGTTCATTCCCAAGTAGACTTCGGGTGTCTCTGGTTAGTGTGGCCTTTGGTAGTTCGCCAAGATGTCTCTGCTGTCACAAAGGCGAATATCGAGAAACCTAATGGAACCACCCTCGTGATTTACCAGAGAGGCTACCATTTCGAAGTCCCCGATGACCCAAAGCCATACTCGTCATATGTAACAAGCTCTTGACATTGTTGTATTTCAGGTGAAATGAAATGCCGAAATGCCGAACTTTATCTTGAACCTCGGTAGATATTTCGAAATAAGCCATGAAAGGTGAGCGCTTTACAAGGATATGCTAAACTTTAAATGCTGCTACCAGGGAACGTATAACGAGAACATGATTTGAGGGTCTGCTTCGTGAAAATGAATGACAGCATAATCGTAAATCTCGTGAAACAACTCAGTTCTGCAATTTTTTAAACACTTCTGTTGAACAGTAGTATTAATACATATTAATCTAGATTCATATGTTGTGCATTTTCTGGAAAAATCTCCTTTTTTCTTAATGTGAATAAAATGTTCAAATTCACCCGTTGCACCATTGGAAATAACTAAATTTCAACATATCACCGTCTTAGCCACAAAAGTACACTGTGAAGGACATTGTAGCCATTTTCTATACTTTTTGTATATTAACAACTAAAAAAATTTATTTCCTTGTACTAGCCTTAGCTAAGCTTTAGTAGATGCCTTGCCTGCGATACGATTCGAAGAATGAATTAACCCAAGCGAGTTCAAATCATTGCTGCAGAGTTTTTGCCCACTGTACAATCCAGCTTTCATCGATTGTCTGTTTTATTTTATCAAACCTAGCTCGAAGCTTATTGGTTTGTGCCAGACTAAGCTAAGCTTTGTAACTGCCATGCCCGTGTAGAAACTTGGAGAATTGATTCACCGAAGCGAGTTCAAATTACTGTCACATCTGCTAATGTTTGCCTCGTTCTAATGCCTTATGACAGATATGAACTCAATATTCACCGAGTCATCTGTTTTTTTTTCCTTCCATCATTGATTATAATCTCGCATGTCAAGTTATGAAGGTTGGTAGGGATTGGTCAGTGAAGTCGGCCTCGTAAAATGAAGATTGACATATTCAGGAATGACGATAGTTCATTGTCGTTTCAATAGGCGTTAAAGTTTCTTGCAGTATGGTTGGAAATTCTATGGATTATTATTGACAATTAGGAATCGAACAATAAGTATTCTTTGATAATAGCAATCATTTGTTCATAAAGCTTGTATCAATTCCCAACTACTAAAGAAGGCTTTTGCGATCCTTCTCCTGTATTGAAATCTTTAACAATGCGTTTGCAGCCACATATATCGTAATTAGCAACGTGCATTTTTATACTATTATGTTAAACGACACAACTGACATATTGAAATAGGATTTATGTATTGATAACGTAATAAAATGCTGAATTTAAAGACTAATACAAATATGAAAAAGTAAATTAACCGCAATATGAATATCTATTCTCCACGTATATAAAATTCTCTCCGATTCACAACCAGGTTCCATTCCGACTGCCAGGTCGTATCTAAAAATGGTCATAAGTCGGATAAATATTTTTTTGATAACATAATATTATTATTCATTATCTATCTGTCACTTTTACAATACGATTATGCGTTTTTCTATCTCGTTTTAAAAGCTTGTAGGGCGATAAAAGATTAAGGCCTACAATTCTTACATGCACATACATAAGTATTCTCTTCTAAAAAAAGTTTTATATAATCTTATAGACACGATCAACAAGAGTAGTATCCATGGTATTTACAAAGTATGTACGTTTTTTTTCAGAACAAGAGTAATTTTTTACACACTCTCGCACCTAAACAGCTCTGTTACATACGTATGACGAATAATTGTTTTATATTTACTTATATCTTTAGATTTAGAAGCGTAACTTTTACATATACACAAATTTTTATATCTAAATATTCTAGTCGTATGAATTAGTTGCAAGTTAGATAGGTTGTAAGTCGAGGATCAGGTACATCATACATATTCTTCATCTGGCTTTTTATGGCAAAGATTTTGTAAGCGTTTCCCTATAGTAAGTTCAACTGCAGTGCTTTCCCATTAAAACATGTAAGTAATTACTGACGGGCTAAGTAATGTGAAACATTGAATGGAACTGTCGCGATTTGAACTCCAGTGCGGATATTAGCAGCCTGGTGACTAACCAGTAGGTCAAGGATACACTGATGACACGGTATCTTAAGTATTAAGTATGTCAGTCAAATTGAATACATTGTGGGAAATGGACAATACTTCAAACCAGCTAAAGGCCAAGACAGACAGGAATTAAATAAGAACAAATAAAACTGTCGCCAGTCTCACTAATTGTACATATAATAGCCATCCTCTGTTGATAACACTTACATTAATTCTTGACTAAGGATAATCGATTTTTCCACATTGGCGATATATATCTATAGTAAAAGCTTTTGTAAACCTTTTCTTATAGAAAAATCAATAAGGTGGCATTTGCATTGTACAGATAATTACTGTATTTTGCCAGTAACGCTTTCATTAATTTCTTACAACCGACAATCTGTCTTTTTCTTGGTTTTCAACGCTAAACATACCGATTGATTGATGGAAGATTTTTAAAACATTTTTTTGATAAATGAATAAAAAAAAATACATGCCTAGTCAGGACAGTTTTGTTTTCACTGCTAAAAATACTTCTTTGGTTAATGCAGATAATGACTAGAACTAACTAAAGTTGTAGAGATACACGTCAGTGAGTAGCAATGAGGATGGCCAAAACATTAATGTATACTGGGTTCGAATCCTGTCGGGAAGAAAACTCCATATTTGTAATCCCATTATATCCTAACACCAACCTTTTACAAGTCACTGTCTAACTATATTTGAAAAAATGTCTCTGAGTGCGTGTCTACACTGCAATTCCTCGACAACTGGCCATTGTACAAAGTTTGAAAGATATATTTGTTTGTTCACAAGGGAGTGTAGGGTTCAGTCTGAAGTTATTTTAGATCAGCAGTTCTTGAGAAATCTTACACATGATTTCACGTCTTACATGAAGCAACTTGTACAGAATTAGAAATATATATATCCATATCATAAAGCCCTGACATCTAAAGGATTTAAAACATGTACATACCTCAAATGGCAAGGGGTAGGCCATCGTCATTACCATTCACTACGGAGATCCACAGAGATCAATTTGGTAGGTCAGCTGGAAAGGGTATCCGATATTGAAGTGACCCATTACCCTGGTTGAGGCAAATACCATTGCATTTACTGCTTACTCTATTGTCTTATATACATTTTGAAAACATTTGTTTATAATTGCCTTTTTATAATTCAATCTGATCCTTTTATTCTGTTCAGTTATTTGCGAATACGTCATATACATTTCATGTACATGCCGATACATGAATCGCATATAATTCCATCAGGGCCTACATTTTAGGCCTAATATCAGTTTTTCACGGTCCTAGCGGACACGTATCGGCGAGGCAATCAAGACGACGACGTTGATGATCACTTTGGGTTTGATTGGAGGATGACAAAATGTACTGTGAACATTGTTCAATCAAAGCTGTATGTACGCGCATGCGCATACGTACGCTGAAACGTTTTGCAACCAGCTCATAAAGCTTGTCATAAGTGAACAAAACAATTTCAAATTCTGTTGATAGTGTAGTGAGTTTATTTCGCTGGAAAAATAATGATTCATTTCGTCAATTCAAAAAGTGCACTTATACTTCTGTATGGAAAAAAATTTGCACAACAGAAGATTTCTGCGTCCAGTGACAACAAACTTTTAGAAGACTTTTGGCTTGACTACAAAGCCTTGGAGAATCTGCATAGTGTTTGCGTTTCCCTGTTTCTTCTTGTCCCCTCTGGAAGAATCTCTCTCATCTCCTTTCCACTGGCTCTCTGTAGTCCCCTCATCCTTTATTTCCGACTGTCGTGAATCGAATTTACCCTCTACATATCTACCTAAATTGTACATACACTGAATATCCAAGCAGAACATACTTGACATTTACGAAGTTTAGCTTGGTTTGACACACGGACAAGATAGTAGAGCACCCAGTGATGATCAATTACAGTGGTAATGGTTAACATGATAAGCTGTTAACTATCAATACAATGATTGTGATATGGAATTTGTGAGATTACTGAAATTTCTACGAATTCCACACAAAAAAGAGGATTTCAAGACATCAGTGATTTCACAATCTAACGGTAACGTATTCAATTTGTGGTTCCACCATATGACTCAGAATTTCGTAGCACGTGAAATCTTTACAATGCTTCTTGCTATTGTTTCCAATCTGACCTCTGCGCCGCAAGTATCTACGTCTGCAACTAAATTTACGACCAACTGCATCCTAATTTCATTTTTTGCGTCACGCGTGGTTTTTATTTATTTTGTTTTTTTTTTTGTTTTTTTGTGGCTACGTCTCACAATATAATGCATCACATTAGAATGGCAGCAGATTTTTTGAGAAGGAAGACGATAGTCACGAATTTCCAGAATTCGAGCATTTTTGGTCTGATTTTTTCATTAATTCCAGCTCGAAATCATATGAGATGGCGTGTTATGTAGCGTGAAACACGGTAGTTCTTCTTTATCAATAGAACTATCAACGCGTGTACGATCGTAACACCGTGGTGTGTGAAAAGTACGGCAATATGTAGAAATTTCCATAAATCATCTTTATCAACTATTTTTTCACGGGATTTATCGTAGAATAACAACTACATAGTAATATCTTTTTACACTTACATAGGTACTATGAGTCACACGTAGCGCAAGTAGACGATATTCAATTTCCAGCAAGGTACGCGGATTTCTCAATGACGTATCCATCATTAATAAAGAGATGCCCCGGTGTACTTAACTTGAAATAGAATATCGTGTAGTTGTGGCACGTGCGACTGAAACACCCATGTTATCATCATCCTCAGTTTTTTATCGTCCGTCGTTGGATATAGACCTCCCCACTCAGGATTCACCAGATCTTTCTATCATGGGCATCGCAGAACTAACTCTTTGTGAACTTGTCTAATCTCTCCATCTTGTACTCTGCCAGCCTCGGATACGCATGTGATCTTTGGGGATCCATGTTGTGGGTTGTGATATCCATCAGTTGTCTGACATCCTTGCAACATGACCAGCCCATTGTCATTTGAGTTTTTCTAATTGATTCAACGATGTTTCAGACTCCTGTTCTTCCCTAATATACTTTGTTATCCTGTGATCTCTCCATGTGCGTTTGGGTATGATTCTCTTGTGTGCACGTTGCATGGTTCTAAGTTTGCAGGTCTGTCTTTTGATTATGTTCCATGTTTCAGCTCCTTAGGTGTCTATCGGGAGGATGCATAAGCTGTATTCTTTTCTCTTTGGGAATTTTCTTGTTGGTTGTGCTCTCTCTGCGAAGGCTTGCCTCCCTGAAGTGATTCTCCTTGTAAAAGTTAACTAATATTGATGAAAATAAAATATAACTTCATCTTTAATCTGCAACAGCTCACCAGCACTCATGTTAATATTTATATCTCTAATAGATTTTCAAATTTGTGAAAATATTCAATGGAAACCCTCATGACACTTCAGCAATGTGTTTCGATGGGATGTAGAGAATGTTGTGCCCGTATGTATGTTTCAATGAAAAGTGACTAAAAGGATTTAAGAAATACCGGCAATGATTGACAATGATTCATCCAGTTGAAATTCATGATAATATTCTTCGGCCAACGTCGTCCGAGACTGACAGCTAATGTCTGACTTCCTGCTCAGTTGGGGTAGCACCATTTGTAATTGAAAAGAACTATGATGGAGAGGCATGGTTCACTGCATAGAGCGCATCTTTGAGTGATGGTTGGCTCGTCAATGTTGTTACATACCTATCTTCGCTCTCTGTTATCAGCTACTACATTCATCAGCCCCTGCTCCTCTGCCTTGAAGAGTCTGGGTACCACTTCACCATTTTCGGTCTGTTCCAGGGTCCTCTCAAGTTTCAGCGCCAATATTGGCCGCCGTCATGCCTATCTTACTGATAATATCTCTACTACTAATACCACTAAAGTAGGGAAAAAAACAGCTAACCCAAAGGTAAGCGAGGGAAATAATTAAAATTTGAGTTTTAGACATCTTTTGCCGACTGCAAAGCTGTGGTAGCTCGATTGGTAGAACAATTGTCGTACGTAGTTGAAAACATGGGTAGGCCATGTTGCAAGAATAAAAGACAACCGAATGACATAACATCTCACAAAATGGATTCCCAGAGATCACATAAGGAATCGAGGGACAGAACACAAGATGGAAAGATGTATTAGACCTATTCAGGAAATACTGGCTCTGCGACGCCCATGATAGAGAATCGTGGCGAATCCTGGGGAAAGTCTATGTCCAACGACGGACGTTAAAAGCATGATGATGATGATGATGATGATGATGATGATGATGATGAAAGTGAATAACTTTATACTCCGATTCCAGTACAAAAAAGTACACTTCATTAACTTTACTAGATTCAATAGTCCATTGTAGATAAGTATCTGATACATTGGGAAAAAACTAGCCTGATCTAACCGGAATGTGGCTAATTTGGCAACCCTGGTGCGAGTAGTCCTACATGTCCGTTTCATTAGAATTCTCTTTCTAACTGACGTGCCTCATTTTAAATAATTCTGACATTGTACTCCTTCTACCCAGCTCACCCCAACTTGCCTTGGGAAGTGTCCCAACCAATCGTTGCCATTTTGTTATCGAGAGCGAGACAGGATGACGGTTTGAATTGTGTTTGATGTTCTATCGTCTGTCGCTAACATCCATTGCTTTAAATCAATCCTGGCATTGCCTTCCATCAACAGTTTGGTCATTTGGGAATTACATTGCATTGGTAATTCAAAAACACAGAGGTCACAGAAGAAACTCTCGACTCATTTTAAAAGTAATGCAAGTCCTAAGGTAACTAGTTATTTCAATATTCAGCACGCCAATATTCCGAAATTTACAAATAGAATAGAGGCCTCTTGCCAATTAACCGGACGAGGATTTTCTTTCCATTTCTTGTACTCATATTATTAATTTACAAGCGTCTTCACTTTTACTACCTGCATTTGGTGAACTAGCGGGCTGAAGATGAAATTTGATAGTTGCTTCCCTTAGACGGGTGATACTCTTGGGATAAGTCGGATATTACTTTTGGGATACTTCATATTCAAATAGTATGATTCTGAAGAAGAGGAGACCAAGTGGTTCGCAACGCAGGGAATACAATCTGCCAGCCTAATCAAAACTCTACCTGGGATCTGGGTTCACTTTGCACCTTGAAAAGGCAAGAATCCGTGAAATCAAATGTATATTTAATCAAAACAAGGATAAAAGCAGGACTTTTTACGGCAAAAGTTATGTAATCAAAGAGTAGTTTACGAAAAATAAGTACATTTCTGCAAATAGGAAACATTGCCGGTTCAGCGTAACATATACACCATTTGTACATGTACTGTAATTGGAAAGATGTAACAGTTTTTATCCATTTTCAAAGACAGACCCATCTATAAATAATGAAGCATACTTGGCAATACTGGAGCTAACTTGATCGGGCATCTGTGCAATTGTGTAAGAAGATGTTTTGGGTGTCATGTGAATGCATTAAGATTAATGTCACCTGGGAAATAAGCGTCAGACTTTTTTTTTATTAAGCAAAGATAAATGGAAAACAAATCAACGATGAGATAAATTTCATCGTAACGAACGCTGTCGTCTGCGGTGTTTTGGTACAAACGAAAGCTTATTTTTCTTCCCGCTCCATCATCATTATCATTAGCGTTTTAGCGTCTGTCAGATTCACCAATTCTCTCTACCATGGGTGTCGTAGCACTAATACTTTCTAGATCTGGCAAGTTTTCCACATCATCTTATTTTTTGTCGGTCCTTTTTTTGCATGTGATCTCTATGGATCCACCTTGTGGGTCGTGATATTTAACAGTTATCTGATATTCTTGTAACCTGACCAGACCACCGTGATTTTGGATTTTCTCATGGATTCTGATATCTCTGACGCCTGATTTTTTTTCTGATACAATGTGCTGTCTTGGGGATAACTTTTTTTTTTTAATTGCAGTAATCATTAATTTTCAGTTGAAATAGAAGTGGGAGCGGGGCTTGACTCTGCAGCAGACCAGCTTCTTATATTCTCATCTATAAAGGTCTTAAGAGACAGATGTTCATCAACGTTAGCTCCATGGATGGAAAAATCAGTATCGATTTTTAATTAGTTGTTCTCTCCATCTTATTTTCGCTTTTATCGCAACGCCTTTTTTTGTATTCTTCTACCGTAGATTTAGCAGCGTTGTATGTTTTTCAAATAAATAAACAACCCAACAGGGAACTGAAATAGTATACCTTATGCTTACTGATTAGGATTTAGTTGCAAACCAGTAAATGTCATTATCGTTTGTTTACTAGTATTAGTAAAAAAAAATCGTCTCCCCCAAAACACTAAGATCGTCAAGAAAAACTTTGGACAGGAGCTCCTGAACAAGTTTGTATTTATTCTTATATATGTGTTTTTGAGGTTGCAAAAGAAAAGGAATTTTACAAATCTATATCGTGAAATAATTGGTGGTTAGACACAGAAAAGAAACTCCCGATGCAAAAAGGCCAAAGTCCTGACTTGGAAAGTGTCTTAAGTCAATTACAACACATTATAGACGTACGTTGTCCGATCGTCTTTGATAAATCTTCGCCATAGTTAATTTCCAGGATATTCCTCTTTTTATCTTATTTGTGGAGATTTTATCGAATATTCATGTGGTTTGTACATTTCCCTGTCCTTAAATCAGAAATGTTAATCATGAATAAAGAAGCAGACTTAGATGAGATTTAAACTCACATCTGGTCTCAGGGGAATAAATCTGACATGAACAGTGCTTAACATTTAAGCTACGGTAGCTAATCGACAAACGTCTTCCAAATTTAGTCATTTAGCTACCCTCTTCGTTATCCAATTTTCTCCACGATTTATGGTTTGTTTATATATAAAAATATTATATTTTAGTTGTTCGATTTTCTTAGAGAAAACTATTCTTATTATAAATCTTCCACAAGTTTTCCTTTTGATGTAATGTTTGCTTCTCTGATTGCTACACACTTTTTTTTCTTACATTCTTTAGCCATTCTTTACGAATAAAGAGACACTTGTCTATTCAATGAGCAACACAGCTTTTTTCTTGAATAAAAGAGTAGCTTCCGTTGAGAATTGAACTCACAATCCTTTTGTGCACAGATTAATCCACGATAGTCAATCGGTAGACGTCACGATGTATTTAATAATGGAGCTACTCTCTTCTTTATCCGATTTACTCTGCGCCATACTGTTTGTTTACACATAGTAGTCGTAAACGTGATATGCTTGGTTTGTCCGATTTCTGAAATAAAGCCTTGTCTTTATAATTTTGAATTTTCTTCTATTCATCTTTCTTTTATTTTTGTAAGTATTGTTGGATACTCAAGTAATTTTTATATCCTGCGACTATCGAGTAATTTGTTTTAATTATATTTGATAAGATAAGTTGTTTTGATTAGGAGAAATAAAAGAGAAACCTGTGACAAAAATTAAACCACATCGAGACTCTTTGGGAACCTCATCTCTCATGGATAGCGCTTGCCGATCAAGCTACGGTAGCAGATATTTTTCAAATTTTGCCATTTGGCTTCATTCTCCTACCACATTACCCAACGTCACATCGTTTGTCTCCACCAGGGTTTCTCAACCTAGGCGACATCACCCTATAGTCGTCTGTAGATGGTGACCGATTGTGTAGAAAATGGTAGGCGTTTTGGATTTCGAGCATTGGAGTCTGAAAATGACAATAAAAATAAGTCAACAGCGACATTATCTATCATTAATAATTTACCAAGCGATAGTGGGATATCTTATATAGTGTACACCCAAGGTTTTTGCACTAGCTACGTTTCACCTGACACATGGATCATATTCAGAAGTCCAAGATATCATACAAACAGTTAGGAGACACAAATGGCAATGGGTTGGACATGTTGCAAGAATGTCAAACAACCACTGGATATCTGCAGAGGTCATATGCGAAATTGCAGCGGACAGAAAGTAAGATGATGTGATGATCTGGATGAAATCAAAAAGTACTGTCTCTGTGATGCCCATGATGAAAAGGTGGAGCAAATCTTGGGGGGAGTCCATATCCAACGATGGATGCCAAAAGGCTGCTGCTGCTGATGATGATGATGATGATGATGGTGAATGGTATGTGTGTGTCTAACGTCTGATAGTATCACTTTATATTACTTCCATTAAAGGAGCAGCGAAAGTTGTTTGTCTTTATTATTCTTTAAGAGTTAAAACCTTTTTGGTATCCTTTCATATATTTACTAAATAGATGTAGAGAAGAAAAATCTCCCATATGAAAGTAGGTTATGGTGCCAAAAAGGTTGAGAAACCCTGGTTTACACCTAATATTAGTAATAGTAGACTAAATAGACTTGAGTTTAGATATATTTATGTCATTATTAATTCTTAGTTTTTCTTTTGATGTAATTTAGCTGCTTTTATTCGCAACACTCGGATATATTTTCCCAGATTACATGATCATTCAGTATGGATGTAAAGGAAAGCTAGTCGAAAAATGCATCGTTTGAGAATTCAAGATTCGCACATGCTAAGCTGATGAGATCTGATTAGGATTCCAAACAGAAATCTATGCAGGTGTGGGGTTCCCATGCTTAAGAATGCCCTGCCTTGCATTCCGTCCCTGTGGGAGAATGAGTTAATCTTACCAATCAGTCTTCAATCTCCTTTACTCCCTCGCTTTTCTGTTTGAGAGTTACTCATTGCCCTCAAACGTGTGAATAAATAAACCTCTCAATAGAAAGTATCAGAAAAGAAATGTAAACATTCACAACAGATTTCTTTGGTTTTTAAGTGATTTGGACTGGCTGGATATGTGTATAACACACGAGCAGTCTCCACTAATGGAGTTAGGGGGTCGAAAATTTCAACAACTTCCGCTCATGTGTATAAAAAATAGTTTTCATTTTAGTGGTGTGGATTTACAATTTGCAATGTAAGTTTATGCTAAATCCGTCCCTTGGTTTGTGTGTTTGGGTTTTTTTCTCAAATTTAGGATATTCTTAGCGAATCAACAAAACGCGATAGAAGTGACTTATCCATCGATTACCCCTTTTTTCAAATATTTTAATTGATCACTCCCAAAAGTGCATGCAGGGAGACAATATTGGTCATGTGACAGTTCCTATTTGGTGATTAACCAGATTGTGTTTTGTTTAGCAATCACTGATTGCCCTAAAGCGTATGAATAAATAAATGTTCAATTCTATGATCTTTGATTCAAAGTACAACAGACGATTGATTGGACGGAATAAAGAAATTCATGAATTCAGTCTAAACCGAAAGATTAGTTTGAATTAGATATTCATGAAACCTTTTGTTCCTTTTTGTAACTAATCATAGTTTACCTTGGAATCTTTTTTTCAAATATTTTTCATTGATCTCCCCCAACATGGCATACTGCCAAAAGATGTTTGTCATGAGACAGTTTCTATCAAATGACCAACAATGCCTGTTCCCTCTAGCTGTCACTTATTCTCCTTCAGGGTGTAAATAAATAAATGTCCAATTCTATGATTTTGATTCAAAGTGGAAGAGAAAATTGATTGAACAAAAGAGGGCTCAGTTCAAAGTGAAGTATCAGTTTGAATTGAATATTCATTATACGTTTTCAATTCATTTTCCATCTGATCATTTTCCTACCTCTGAAACTCTGAAATTCTACCTTCAAATCTAAAATTCAGGAATTATTATTAATTATACAAAAACCATGGGACCTAACCAAGACACGGATCCGCAAATTATGAACTATGCAACGTGCACATGAAAGAATTATGCTGGGCCTCACATTGAGAGACCACAAGACAGCACAGTACATCTGGGAAAAGACAAGAGTTAGGTACATCAAAGAATACATTAAAAAGCACAAATGGCCGTGGGCTGGCCATGTTGCGCGCATGGCGAACAACCAATGGACATCGCGACTCACGACGTGGATCCACCGAGATCACATGCGGAACTGAGGCTGGAGAATATTAGATGGAGAGACGAGCTAGACAAATTCAGAAAGTACTGGCACCGCAACGCCCACGATAGAAAAGTCTGGAAAATCCCGGGGGAGGTCTATGCCCAACGACGGATGCTGAAAGAATGATGATGATGATGAAGATACAAAAACTTACCCCGTAAACTGATCACTCATTTATTGATTTGTTTGGAGCTTGCAGTCAGACGTTGTGGGGTTGCATTTTTGAGCATAGTGTAGAGATCGATCTCTTAGATTGATTAATGGAATAAGAAGGCTGAGTAGATGATCCCCAGCAGCTTATAGCACCTGGTTTACCCAGTTGGTCACCCATCTAGGTACTGACGTAGCTTAACTTTTGTGATCGTACAAGCACAGCAACACGACTTACTTATAGGAACACTCAGGTAATTTTGACTTATTCGTTCATTTCTTGTAGCCCGTAGCCAGGCCAGTAAGAGGGTTCCGGGTAGGTAATGGTAATGGTATTGGCTTGCGTGTTTGAACGTTGAGCAGAGATCACCGAAGTGGACTGCGTGATCCCCATCGTCTCAGTATCTAATATACCCAGTTGATCACCTATTTAGATACTGATCAGGGTCAACGTTGCTTAACCCCTGTGATCTCAAAGGAACCAGTGTATCAATTGTAATTTGGCAATTATTCTTTTGCCTTCAAATCGTAAATTCAGGAAAACAGAAATTACTTGTTTATACAAAACTCAGTTCCTAGGGGGACTATCGAACCATAACTTCATTTTTTGTTGCTCGGAGCCAGACCACTTCAAAATTTTCTGGGGATGGGCCTTTTGTTTCAATTAGTGAGCATAACGTTGAGATTGGACTCTCTTACGAAGATTAGCGGGATTGCCATGGGAGAGATGTACATGATCCCTAGCTGATAAACCCCGTTGGTCACCAATCTTGGTACTGACCTGACAGTGATTGTACGAGTGCTGGTGTATCGAACACAATTTCGCCTTAAATTTTCTCAACAAACCATTTTCCAACCACTAAATCAAATATTCAAGAAAAAAAGAATTAATTCATACAAAACCTTGTTCTCCAGGGAAATTTTGACTTGACTTTTCAAAGTTTCCAATCAAGAGCTTACAAAACATTAAATAACAAATAGGACAAAAAAAAAAACAAATATATAAAGGGTCATCCAAAAGGAAGTGATCTCTCAAGCGTCAGCAGTATCATTCAAAATTGTTGTAACATACAGAAACATAGAACTTTAACAAGTGATCGGGCCTCCAAACTAAGATCGTGCCACGTGCATAGGAAGAAATCGCTCTAACTGCTACGTGGAAAGATAACAAGCAGGCTGATCTTAAATGCATCCTCCCAATAGTCATTTATGGAGCTGAAACATAAAACCTAACCAAGAGACAGATCCTCAAATTGAGAATTATGCAACGTGCACCTGAGAAAATTATGCTAGGCGTCACATGGAGAGATCACAAGACAGCACAGTACATCCGGGAAAAGACAAAAGTCAGGGACATCATAGAATCCATTAAAAATCTCAAATGGCAGTGGGCTGGCCACGTTGCACGAATGACAAACAACCAATGGACATTGAAACTCACGACATGGATCCCCCAAGATCACGTGTAGAACCGAGGCCGGAGAATATTAGATGGAGAGACGAGCTAGACAAATTCAGAAAGTACTGGCTCTGGGAAGCCGACGATAGAGAAGTGTGGCGAATCCTGGGGAAGGTCTATGTCCAACGATAGACGTTAAAAGTCTGTTGATGATGATGATGATGATGATGATGATGATGATGATGAAACATTCAGAAAGCTCAAATGGCAATGGGCAGGCCTTTGCCAGAAAAACTAGACATCACTATTTACAACATGGATCCCTGAGACCATATGCCAAATCATGGCTAACAAAAAAAAGATGGCGGGATTATTTTGACAACTTCACGAAATATTGGCACTGTGAGGTTTGAGAGCAGAAAATTGGCAGTTGCTGGGTAAAATTTATGTACAATAACACGCTGAAATGCCGATAATGATGAAGGAATCCGATCACCGAGATAGATAAAATCGCAATACTTGTTCTTTGAAAATGTATTCTGGCAGTAGAAAGAGAAACATAACAATTCCAGTGATTAATCAGAAAACAGTCTGGTTTGAACTGGTGATTAGAATTCTTTAAGTTGTTTATCGCTATGGTTGATTACATTAGCAGATTCTATTCTGAGCGGCAAAACATAGCATAAAAAAACATCGTTTTTGAAACTTCAAGATCTGATCCTACGTCTGCTTGGAAAGTATTTATCCATTTGATAATGGCTGGGAAAAAACTCACATACGACAATGGCGTCTCTTTCAAAGTACTCCTCAAGGGATTTTATTCACTTATCCTAGCGTATCTTTCACTTTCTACATTCAACAAAGGACTCTTTCAAGATTGTCATCAGCTGCTTCGTTGTGTTCTTTCTAATCTTGTCCACGGTCTGGAATTTTTTTTTTTGGAAAAGCCACAAATTTTACAGGGTTAAATCTAGACTGGCAGATCTGAACGATACGATGTTTTACCAAAAAACACATGCTCACTCAATGGTATTTTACGGCCGACAGAGTAACCCAATAGGAGAGCGTTGATTACCACCAGCTTGCACCTCCATGTTTCAACTTAAACTCACTGAATAGATCGTCTGTTGGAGAATGTCATATATACAGTTGTCCTGCTCAGAGAATTTTTGTGGCAAAAGTCAAAAGCGCCATATGGGTTCTGTTCTTAATCAATATTACCTAATGTATCATTTGATAGTGAACTAAAAACTGAACATCTTTATTGCTAACACTTTTGATACCAGGCATATATTAAATTGCGCTTACTCAAATAGCTGCTGGAAGTTACAGTGTTTTGTAAATATGATACGAGCTCCTGATCCTTATTACAATCAACAAGTGTATTTTATGTGTAAGGAAAATGGGCTCTACGGGATTTAGATGATAAAAAGCATTTTTTATTTCTAAATTTTAGGAGCTTGAAGTTATGTCTAATCAGAAAAAAAGTCTTCAATTGTTTTAGCATTAGGCACGCTGAAAAATGATCTGATCTCCCTGTGATTTTAGAAGGGCTTAAGAACATGATTTGCTCGGGATTCCGATGTTAGAAGAGATCATTAACCATTTCCACATTGAATGAGCTCCTTTTTAACACAATAAGTAGCTTTCATTTTTTCTAGCGTTAGCGACTAGCATTATACGTGCATGGAGATGATAAGGGTAACCAGAGCCAGAATTACAGTAATCCAACTCAATGAGTTGTTATCTTATTCGGCGAAAGTGCACACTGATATAGAGATAGATATGGAGCGACTGAGATGTATAGATACGCCTAATTATCATTCGATGGAACCGTCTCGAGACCAATGTCTTCTAGTAGAATGTCGTGTTGGAGTGATCAATTGAAAAATTGGAAAAGGGTTAAAAATGAATAAGTTACTTCTATCGCCTTTTTGGGGGCAATGATCACTAAAAAAATCTCGAATTTTCGATAAAAGGCATGACACAAACTAAGGGATCAATTTAGCATGAACCTACATCGCAAGCTGAACCCCCACGTAGTACCTATTCGGGGTAGGTTAAGGCTTTCGTAAAAAAATCCACCTACACATAATAGGGAGCGAATGTTTAAATTATAAGCCTCCTGGCTCATTTATTGTGGCATATGCACGTAATAAGTACATAGCCAGTCAAACCAACTTGAAAACTGATGAAACTTATTTGGACGATAGTTATGAACTCCTGTGGGGAAAGCTAACGAAAACATTCAACTGATAGACCTTGGATAATTAGCGGAAGCAAAGATATCTGCTAATCGCCAAAATTTAGTTTATGATTTTTTTCTTTACTTCTTTACGTTGTAGCTTAGGCATAGAGTTTCCAAAAATGTGTATCCTGTCAATATCAGATGGTTATCGAAAAGTACATAAACAGATAAATAAATAAATAAACAGATGAAATAAAACATTAGTTTACGTTCATCATACAGTTTATTCAAAGCTTTATGTCTAAGCTACAACATAATGTTTCAGCTCTCCAAGTCTTTTTAAGGGACTTACAGCGAATACAGAGCCGATGTTATATCCATATAATAAAGGTTTTCGTCAGTTTAACGTTTTTATTAAGTATGCCACCCGCTGGATCTGAATATAATCGGTAAAAATACATGAATAGACCCAGTATATAGATATCAATGGACTTGGAACATAGATGTGAATAGACATGCTTAGTGCTAGTAGCTATTGCTAGAAGAAGTAAAGATTAGGTTCTCCTTAATAAGCCTACCTTGGAGCCCCTAAGAATGGAAAAAAATATCGCTTTTAACATTCAAATCCAGTAGAATCACCTATGCAACTTCACCATGCACGGAAGCATTGATCATAATAGCTCAAGAACATGAATATCTATGCAGTAGATATTTTAAAGACTCTGGTGATTTACACGGACTTTGATTTGAAGTAGGGCTAGAAAAAGAAGGTAATTCCGGAATTTAAGGGAAAAGATCCGCGCAGCAAAAAAGACCATTCCTGTATGATGTGGGTTCAAAGAAAAAAAAATTACTCAAAAGACAAGCTTGAAAGGCAGACCATTATACGCTCAGGAGTAGTATCATATTCGTATGTGAAAATAATGACTTGCCATTACAGTCAATAATTGAACAACCGTAGCGTCAAAAGTTGTAAAATAATTCTACTGGAGGATAAATATGTCTAGAATAAATGTTACTGGAAAGCATCTTGAAACATATATATTCGGGAGAATCTAAACTTAATGATAAATCCGTCAAAATAAGGTCCTGAAAACTTTTTAAAAAAAACTCTACCTCCAAAAACGAAAAAAAAAAGCAGCTTTAGAACAGGTGTAGTGGAGAACTGATGTCAATTTTCAAGTCTGCAGAAAAAAAAATAATATGGCCTGAGTGCTGGAACTCACTAAGATATAAACAAGTATACAAACACATAAACCCACAAACACACCGACATAAAAAAAAAAAGGACAGAACCCTTTGCCATCTTTGATGGCTGTGGTCGTTCAATATATATATATATATATATATATATATATAGATATAGATATATAGATATATAACTGATTTATAGCAACAAAGAGTGAGTCGCATTATATTCGAGATCGCATTGCATTTGGGTAAATACGGTATCCTTTGTGAACATCGAACAAGCAACGTTACTCTCATTTCAGTATGTCAGTCAGTCGGTGACGGCATTTAGTAGTAGTGGTGATAACACTTCAAAAAGAAACCTGTAGACATCTATTCAAAGTTGAACTAATACTCAAACGTTCGTGATATATGATCATTCAATACAAACCGTCACTTTACCAACGTTTTTGGCACCATGCTGTGCTGAGGGTGATCAATGAGAACATTGGGAAAAGGGTTGATCAATGTAAAGATTACTGCTTTTGTTGGTAGATGATCACTGATAAAAAATAATAATAAGCTTGAACACTGCAGGATATTGGGGATAAGTAAATTTCAAAGATTTCAGCCCCCTAGCTCCGTTGGTACGGCCTGGATGCACGACACATATCTAAATTACCACCAAAACAGACAGTCAGGCTCACATCATGAGGGAGGTGAAAACGGTGGTCGATGGCTTGATGCGTAAATCCTGTGACAGGCAGACAATTGGACTGCGTTCCAATGCCCCACCCTCGATCCAACCCCTACTAGTTCGTCCTCTTTGCTTATTGTTCCCGTCCGTTCCACTCAGCCTCGTTTAACTCGAGTAGTTCTCCATATTCACCCCCCTATTTGCAAGGCCTGTCGAAACTTCACCATCTGATTGATTATAAGTTGGTTACGTCCGTCCCAAACACTTGCTTCTTCTTTCTCTCACAAATTAATCACCGCTCCCCGTAATGGACGGGTTTAATCACCGTTGCAGGCTTTAGATTCATGTCTTCTGACATTCAGATGTATATATCTATGTATGTATCTATCGAGCCCTTACTGTTCATAGGAAAGAATTAGAATATTACACACACATTCTTTCCCCCTCTCTCTCTCTCTCTCTCTCTCTCTCTCTCTCTCTCTCTCTCTCTCTCTCTTTCTATGAATGGGGAATTTCTTTTGAAAATTTTCCCCGAAAATAGATTGAGGTCAAATCAATTAATCACTTGTTTCTGCCCAATTGTTTTTTTTCCCCTTTGAAAATTTGGACCTTCAGTGATCAGTCCAAGACGGGGGCCAGAAAGGTAATTTCATTGTTTACATTCCTCTCCAAATTTTTAATTGCTCACCACCAACACAGAATACATGGTAGGTGATGATTTATAATTTCCCTTATAATGATTGTTCCTCTCAACTCTAAGTTTGCCGAGTTCAAATGTTACTTGACAAATTAAGTCTCACCCATGCTATGTCTGTGCCCCACGGTCTTTTTGTCATACACCAAAACTGGGGTTGACTCTATTTCTCTACCGTAACACCACGAACAACAAGAACGATATCCGCCCAAAGTAGGAGTGTTGGCCGGTTGGTAAAATTCCCATCCCTACGGTGATTTCAACTCATGTCAAAATGATCGCCCAGTAGTCGTCCTACTGACTGCACTAAACTGACAAGTCTTAGATATTTACAGACATTGATTACTATTTTAAAAAAACTCATACGTTTATACATGAATATACATTTGAGCAACAGTAGCCAGCAAAGATGGCAAAGGGTTCTATCCTCTTGTTTGTGTGTTTGCATATTCCAGGTCACATGTATATTTTGTTTACGGACCTTATAATTGGAATCAATGCTTCACAAGATCCCTTCTAGATTTTTGCTTTTTAAAAAGCTATTCTGACCTTAATTTGACGGGTTTATTAGAAATGTGTAGATTCTCGAGAATCAAGATATTTTTTAATGTTCTTAAATATATTTTAGATGTTTTCCCGAGGGAAACACCAATGATGTCATGAATAGAATTTATCCAGACCATATTTATTCATCAATGGAATATTTTTACGTGACCGCAAATTTTGACGCTACGGTTGTTCAATTATAGACATGGTGAATTGATGGTAAATTTTATAATTTTTGTATTCATTGTGCATGTACGATAAAACATCTGTAGTAATCATCTTCATTAGAAATAGAAGTAGGAGTGGAGTTTTAACTCTGGAGAAACTAGACTTGTTCGAATTAATTTCTCTTAACTCAGAGTTCAAATATTATTGATCCAATCGACCTTATTACTGAGCCTAAAAAAACTGATGTGACTACAGAAATAAAAAACAAAACTGTAAATACTTACATCTATGAATCTACTACACGCATTGAATTACAGGGGCTACATCAAAGAGCATCGACCATTTGATTCTCTGTCACGGTCGAATCTTCATTAAAATCGTTGCTTCCTGAAGACGGTGAAGGTACGTCGATTGATTGTCTTTTGAGGCCAGATCATACGCAGGGAACAATTTGGTGTTGAATTTTGCTTTATACGCCTTACAGGTGAATGTAACAAAAAAATTCTTGTGTCATCTCATTGACCGGGAAGATGATGCAGCGTAAATGATCAGAGAAGTAATGACTATATTCTTATAGACACATACATTATGTACATCATTTATGTGAATATTAATACACAAAATATGAAGGTCTCTTTTCAAGGAGATTCATATTTATCCGGTACCAATCCTGTGATCAGCTATTGGACAGTTGATTGAATAATACGTTCTTTAGGATGGGATCTATCTCTCTGTCTCTATCTCTGTCTCTGTCTGTCTGTCTGTCTCTCTGTCTGTCTCTCTCTCTGTGTCTCTGTCTATCTCCCTGTCTGTCTATCTCTCTGTCTCTCTCCCCCTCTCTCTCCCTTCTCTCTCTTTGTACTCTCTCTCTACTCTCTCTCTTTCTCTCCACATATTTATATATATATATATGTATATTAGATGAAATGTTTAAACATTTACGATCATATAGATTTATCGATTTAGAGATAAATAAATGCATTTAATTGCAAATTAACGGTATCAAATACCCAATAAAACAAGGATGTATATATATATATATATATATATATATATATATATATATATATATATATATATATATATATATATATATATTGTGTAGATCTTTCTCGAGCACACGTATGGATCTTTCGATCTCTTCCTCAGGTAAATGATGAATCAATAAAACCGGATGTTGATGGATAAATACCAAGACAGATGAATCGACCGATAGGTTCACGTAGAGACATATCGATCTCATCGAAGAAGAATGTAGTCAGAAAGGCTTGAAGCAAAGGAGAACATTGAGTGGAAATCTAATAAAGAAAGCCAATTGACAATTACTTATTTTCTGGAAAGTAATTGTGTTAAGAGCACAAATGCTGAGACACTTAGTCGACTGAAATGTTCATATGGGGGTCCTCCAAAATCTTTATAAATAGTACTTCAGCATCTCCACTGAAAAAAAAAAACCTTGCCAGATGTCGTGACGGTTCCCTCAAGAAACTTAATACCCCCTGGCCCCTAAAATATCTAGTCTAATAAAGAGTTTAATAAAGAAGGCCATTTGACAATTACTTATGTTCTGGATAGTAATTGAGTTAACGACACAACTGCTGAGTCACGTAGTCGACTGAAACGTTGATCACATGAGTCGGGTCTTTCATTAAGACTGCCTCGTTGACATTTTATGAGTGCGCTTGAACTGGACGGGAAAAAATAGAAAAAGACATCGTTATTTAGGAAACTGAAAAGTCATTTGGTTCCTTCATCTATTTCTTGTCATTTGCAGCCATGCCAGTCAGAAGGTTCTATGGGTAAGCTTTTTGTTTGTGTTATAGAGTGTAGTGTAGACATCGGTCTCTTCCTTAAAAGGATTAACAGGTTCGTTACGGGAGGCTCTTTCATGATCGCCAGCTATACACAACGCCTTGTATCCCCAGACTGGCATCCATCTAGTATTAACCAGGGAAACCACACTGTATACAATGGTTCTCTTTCAATCACCGAAGTTAAGAGACATCAAACCTTGTCAGTACCTAGATGGATGACAATCTGGGAATACCAAACGTAATGAATCACTTTGGATGATGTGAACATATCTCATGGTGATCCCGTTAATCCTCCTAAAGATTTGACAGAGCTTTATACTACGCTCAACAATGCAAGTGCAAATACCTCTGCCCCTATCTCTGAACCCTCAGATTTGCCCAGTTGCAAGTGACAAGAAATAAATGAATTCATAGAAAGTTGTTTTTTTTTTCTTGACTGGATGGGCCGGTAATGAACAAGAATGTCAGACAACTGCTACGCATCATGACCCACGATGTGGATCTCCAGATATCATTTGCCAAATCATACTTAACAGAAAATAAGTGACGCACTAGACAAGTAAAGAAAGTGTTGGATTCATGACGCCCATGATAGAGGGTTCTAGCGGATATTTGGTAAGGCATATGTCCAACAAACTCAAAAGAATGCTGCTGTTGTTGCTGTTGGTGATGATGATGATAAAACACCGTTCCTTGAGTCGGAGATCGTGGTAATAGATCGAACTGTATAATCAACTGAACAACATTGCATTCTCATTCTTTTTAGTTGCTTCCGTGTTGTCAAGAATGTTAGCCCCATCGCTACTACCGTATTTATCCTGGTGGTCGTAATTAGTTATCGAATTATTCTTAGCTTTTGTTATTGTTCCCCTTGTGGTGGCTTGTAGAAGAGATGTTGGTGGTATGAGTCGAGGAAAGAAAACGGTTGATTAGATGCTGTCAACCTGTGCGTGACGTGTACGAAATGTGACGTAGATGACACGTGATAACTGCAGAGCATTTTATTGGTAGATGATATGTAGGAGAAGAAACGGTGTTGGGTTTACAAATGGCGGCTGAAGTGTGACTAGGACTAAATATTTGAGGGCGGGAATGAGTGTTTGGAGAAACATACAGGTGGAACGAGGAATGGATGATTGATAATTAGATAAAACAAATGGAAGAAAGTTATAATGGATTGGAAGGCACCCAGACAGATCGGAACGTGATTAATATTTATTTTATATATGTGCATAGAAATATACGTTGAGAACAAACCAGATTAGATAACACATAAATCGATATGCATATATATATATATATATATATATATATATATATATATATATATATATATATGTAGAGAGAGAGAGAGAGAGGCGAGAGAGAGAGAGAGCGGTAAATAGAAATTAAGGGAGATAGATATTAATAGAATTGAAGATGTGGAAAGGACTATACTAGCTAGCTGTATGGTTCGCTAATCAGTTTTATCTGTACTAGTTGAGTTAGTATGATAGAAAATCAACATCATTATGATGGATAGATAGATAGATTGATAGATAGATACAAACTGACGGAGCAAGATAGATAAGAACAAAACTAAATTATTCCTACAGACCGTGCTAAATAGCTAGCTAGCGCGCTCGCCAGATAGATTCGTACGGACTGAATTATCATGATGCGAAATAGTGTCT
The DNA here is from genome assembly GCA_963457665.1 of Thysanoteuthis rhombus. Classification (NCBI taxonomy): domain Eukaryota; kingdom Metazoa; phylum Mollusca; class Cephalopoda; order Oegopsida; family Thysanoteuthidae; genus Thysanoteuthis; species Thysanoteuthis major. The sequence goes on from OY735218.1 coordinate 18,913,258, forward strand.
CTACGATGGATAAATAGATTGATAGATAGATAAAAAATTATCATCACTCAAATGCATATATAGACACCAACAGTTACATATAGTTATAAACAGAATGTGATAGCTAAATGTATAGATATGTACAAAATGAGCAAAATTGATAGAAAATAATATCAAGCAGACACATACATACATACATACATACATACATACATATATACATACATACATACATACATATGACTATATTCAAATGGGATGTAGTAAGAGAATTGTGAATTGAAATACAGAGGATTTGTGAGCTAAATCCATACATGAATAGATGCTGATATACGTGAATATGATGGTGAAAATATAGGTATATTTATAATTTCTATACGTGTGAGTAGTGAAGGAGATTTCTACTTACCATGCATAGATAGATTACGAATAGAATAAGTATTACGTACAAAGAAAAAACAAAGAGAGAGAGAGAGAGAGAGAGAGAGAGAGAGATCTGATAAGTCTAATAAAACCAACGTCTTTTGATTGAACCGTGCTGAAATTGGTGATTCATACCTCACTGCAAGTTTATTGCATTAACCATAAAATCGAATGTTACCTTTAAAGAAGGAATCCCACCATATACAATGATTAACAATGTATGTTTATATTCTTTCATTTTAAGGGATGCAACTGATGCAGTGAAATAGAATTTTATGTTCTGATGATGTAGCAAAAGTGTTGAATTTACCGAAATATATAAAGTGATGAAAACAAAATTAAAATATAATAATCTATTTGTGGTTGACTGGATATTAGGTTTCAAGCTCACTGCAATAAAAAAAATCTCAAATAAGAACTGAAGTCTTAGCCTATGAACCCAAGCCCTATATTGATAGGAACGGTTTTATTAACTTACAAAATATTCTTTTAGATTGGCGAGATTATGGGCTACTATAGATTTTAATAAGCTATATTACAAAAAAGGTCAGTCAGATTTAATGGAAAAATGTCTAACTTAGAAAAACTTGGTGCGATGCTTCGTAGTGGATAAAAAGGTCCATTCTTATGGGAATATAATCATAGGCCTTTCCATCTGATAAGTCGTGACTACTAGATTTGAACTTTACTAGATTATTTGACGATGTCTAATCGTATAACTATCTTTCACTGGTGTAAGCAATGAGATTTTGTGAAAATTCAAGGTATTTAATGATAGCAGGAATATTTCCATTCTGAGTGGAGCTCCCGAGGTTCTCCATTGACTGAGAGTCTAGTCATTTCCTGTTACGGGTGCGATTAGGCATTATTTGTAAAGGAAACATATCTCTAGTCATGAAGAGCTTCGCTACGGTCCGCATCTACTATCTAATGCTTACTTCATTTATCTACAGTAAAACCAGAGAACACATATATAAACAACAAATTAAGAAGTCCACTGGAGTTAGAAAAAAATAATCTTCAGGACACAAGTAGCAAACGTATTGAAGAGGACGATGGAAAAGACGATCACATCCAAGAATATCAATATCATTTTTAATAATCTTGATTCTGATATCGGACTTATCAAATTGAACAACCAATTATTTTATGAGTTTAATCCCATCCTAACTAAATTGAATCTGACTCGATGACGCAATTAACTGCTGTCAATAAAGCCTCTTTGGAGTAACGTCAAGTGCGTACATAGAACGCAATGCTTATCCATATATATTTTATATATGCTGTCATTTTTTACAGCACAGGTAGAGATTGGGGATGGGAGAGAGTAATCGAGAGTAAGATAGGGGGTTATAGAGAGAGTGTAGGAGAGACAGAGAGAAGAAGCTGGAAGTTGAATTAAAACAGAGACATCAAATGTTATTTGAAACAGAGAAAATGGACATGTAAAAGAGAGAGGAAGACGGAGAAAGTGAATGAGGTATAGAGAGAAAAAGAGAGAGAATGGAAGAGAGAGGGGGTTGAGAGATGCAGAGAGACAAACAGCGCCATAAAATCCCGCCCAGCAGAATTTGTCATCAATGTCAGTTGTTGTCAAGGCAACATACCACATGCACTAAGTGTTAGTGAACATATCAGATAACTGAATCGTTCTGGAAATTATTGTAGGCCCCAGAAATTATAAGAAATAAAAAACTGTCACAAAAACTGTCAGCATAGGTTTCTCCAGTTTTTAACTAATTCTGACTTGCTGACAAGTTGTTAGGTGTGCAAAACGCACCTATGCAGTTTGGTGATAGAAAATTTAAATATCTATAACTTATCATGTCTCGAAAGAAAACGTTACTTAGTTTTTGTAAACCCCCCTAAAGTAGGTTTTTAGCAGGGTTTCAATGGCAGTCAGCCGATTTACATCAGAACTCACATCATGGATTCTCAGAGATCACATGCGAAATCGAAGCCAACATTATGCAAGACGGAAAGCTCAATTCGACTTATTTAGAGAAAACTAGCTCCACGGCGTTCATGATAGAAAAATGTGGTGAATCCAAGGGAAGATCCATGTCCAAAGACCGACGTTAAAAGACTGATGATGATGATGATGATGATGAATGAATGCTGCCTAACAAAAGGCATGAGAAGTAACTTCATAAATCATCCCTCTCCCCCGGTTTTAATCGACCCCCCCTAAACACAACATGCAGACAAAAGACGTTGGTAACACAACAGTTTCTATTGACTGACTAACCAGACATGTTCTGATCCATCTTTTGTTTGACTACCACTACCCTCAAAAGAAATACCTCTTCATCTAAGATTTCGCCGTCACCAGTTTAATTCAATTAAACAACTCAATTATCTGACAGCTCATAATTTCTTGCTTTTCAATTTCCTTTGTTGCACATAAGCATAACCGAATGTCTCTTGTCCAAGATCTAACCGATGTTGTATTGGTTGGGGAGAGAGAGGGACTCGTGCTATCCCCAGTGGCATTAGCGTGTCCCAGCCAGAGTGTGAACTCCGTTCACCGATCCCATTCTTTTCACCGTTAACTGTTTGGCCACTCTGCATCTCGCAAATAATTCACACATCGGAATCTAAAATGAGATCTCTAGAGCTACAATCATTGTTATCATAAATCTGATGATGAATTCAGAGCTCTGACCTCGAATTATTCATGTCTTTGTCTCGGTATTTCGACTGCGATCTGTAGTCGACAGAATCTATTCGGCCACTGGGCACGTTCATGAAAGTCTATGATAAGGTAGGCGACAGATGGTCATTAGTTAGGAGGTGTCAAGTGCCGTCTTGTCCAAAACCTGTAACTTAATACTGACCTAAAAGCATGATTGCAAAAGTTAGTCCTTATCCTGAGCTTAAAAGAATCGGAATTTTAGTTGCTGAAATCGCCCTGACTCAGGGCCAAACCAAGTTAGCTCAGGGCCTGTAGCAAATACTACAGTGGGGACTTTTAATACAAAAAAAAAATCACAAGTCTGGTCTGTGACTAGAAACTGTCATGTGACTAAAGTCTTTTGGCAGCATGCGTTAAGGGAGATAAATTAAAATTTCGAAAAGGGGTAATCAATGAATGATTACTTCTCTCGCCTATTTCTGGGTACTGATAAAGTCTGAATTGAAAAAAAATTACTGTGAATGCAGCCGAGCACAGGGAGCAACATAGAATGAATGTACATTATGAACTGAATCGACTATTTAAACCCTATTTCGAGGAACGAATTTTGAAAGAAAAAAACAAAAAAACAACAACAGATGTTTTCCCCTAGACATAATGAGGAGTAAATATTTAAAAATCTCGGCCTAATAGCTCCCCCAGTGTGGTTTGTACATATGGCACATACGTATATACATATCCAGCCAACCAGACTGCCTCAGAAACTGAAAAAAGCTATGTTGTCGGTTTTGACTGACGGTTTCAAATACAGATACGCACTGAAACACATCTTACTTACATAGTAGATTGATTACATTTTACATTTGTTATCATCATCATCATCATCATCATCATCATCATCATCATCATCAGTCATTTAACGTCAATCGTTAGACATAGACCCTGCCCAGGATTCCCCACAAATCTCTATCATTGACGTTGCGAAGCCAGTATTTCCTGAATTTATGTAGTTCATCTATCTTGTGTTCTGTCGGCTTCGGTTTCTTATACGATTTCTGGGGATCCATGTTGTGAGTATTGATGGCCATTGGTTATCTTTCATTCTAGCAACATTGCCTGCCCACTGCCATTTGAGCTTTTTGATAACTTTTATAATGTCTTGGACTCCTGTTTTCTTCCTTACATATTGTGCTGTCTTGTGATCTCTCCATGTGAGGTTGAGCATGATTCTCTCATGCACACGTTGTATGCGTCTCAGTTTGCTGGTGTGTTTCTTGGTTAGGTTCAATGTTTCAGCTCCATAAGTGACTATCGGGAGAATGCATTATTTGTATACTCTTCTTTTTAGGATTATTGGTATTGTCTGGTTTTAAAAAGTTGAGCTGCTAACGGCTCACCATCCCATAGTGATTCTTTGCTTTATTTATTGTTTTCATTTTTATCTATGAATAGTCGCAACGCATCGTATTTGCATGATATAGACCCCATACTCCGATTACTTGGTTGAAATAATAACCCCAACTGAAGGTCATTATTGACTAAGATCTCTAACTTTAAACGCTAAATTGTTTGATTCGGCAGTATGATACTATGATGATAGAGTGGGTGCAGAATTACTAAATCGGAATTGATAGCTTGTAAGCATTTAGCGCGGGCCCTTGAAATTTCAGGATCAGCAGAGTTCGTTATTATTGCAACGTATTTAATTTGACACTGCTCTGGTTACTTTTTTTCGAAAATTACCAATCCTCAATTTTTGAAGTAATAGTTTACAATAAAGAAGTGGACAGATCTGGTTATTCACCCAATAGAATCATCTTGTTACCAATGTCCTTCAGCCACTTGTTGTGTAGACAGTGAGTAATTAAAAAAATTCTTAAGGGGGGGGGTGATCAATGACTTCCCTCGCTTTTTGTTGTGTAATGATTGCTAAAGTGTGAATTTTCATAAATAAACAAGGGTGGATGCTACCGGACTTCAACTAAGTGATTGATTTAGCATAAAATTACCTTTCAAATTGATCCCCCTTCTAAAAACCTAAATGTAGGGGGTCGAAAAAATCGCGTTCCTCTTAGACATAGTGAGAAATAAATGTTTCAATTTTCAGCCCTCTAGCTCCATTGGTTTAGCCTGTACATACATATGATATGCATACGTAGTTGACTAGTCGGCCAGCCAGCCAACCGGGTTGACTTGAGAACTTAGGAAACTTATGTGGACAATTTCGGTGACAGGTCTGATTAATGGGTTCTAATATATAAGAAGTTTTTTCTAAAGAACATACTTCGTCATTTTTATACATCATACTTAAGTTTTTCGGAATATTAAATGTAAAATGTCTTGATTTAAGATTCACTTTATGATTCAAGTAGTTTACGAGCGAAACGTTATTTACTGGATATCCAAAGAGAATCAAAATAATAAAATCTTTGAATTCGATCGCTTCATTCTGAATATAAATCAGTTTTATGAGCTTTGATCTCATAACTACGACATACGGAAAAGAAAATTTCACAATTAAGAAGTTTCCTTTTTTTTAGGGGTGGGTACCAAACTAGATTATTTGGTTAATTCAGACAAATTCATTTCACACTATACATCAGGAATGCATTGAAGAATAGATTCTTTATAATATGTTGCTGTCTTGTTTATAAGGGCGTTTTAAATCTGATGATACAATAGTTGTAAATCTATGTGTTGATAATCGAAAAAAAAACTTTACAGCTTTTGTGTATTATATCATTATGCTACGTTCTATAGTGTTTGTTTAGTTGTGCTTTTTCTCAAATCTGATGTATGTTCTTTACAAATTATTTTGATGGTCTATCTACTGACAGAAATCTAAGGCTTTATATACTAGGGAGAACAATTTATCTTCGTTAAAAGAAGTAAATCCTGTTTGCTTGTTGAGAATATACTAAATTGAAGATCTTCAACAGTTGGAAAATATCAACGTATGAATAATAAATTCAACGAATCAAATTTTTAGCCAAAGTCACACGCTAAAATAGAGTTCAGGGTGACCGACAGAATAAGAGTGTGGAGAATTGATTCAGCTAATTCGGTTAAAATCCTGATAGGGACAGTTTCCGTATTGGCGTTCTTGGGAAAGTCATGATTCCACTCCACACACCCTAGATGAGGGTAGTGACACCATTTCGAATCCCAGTTGCCTCTGAGCTTATTTCACATATTCAAAACGGGATGAAAGCAGTAATGTTATAGTGGAGCCAAAGCTGGTGTGGCCTAAGCCGTAGCCAGTGAAAAGTGAAAAAGCGCCACTTACTTACTTATTCGCCCAAATCATAATTGCTGCCACCAGCTTTTCTGTTGAACTTCGATTTTTTGTTTGTGGCCATAATAAATGTGTAGTTAGAAAGGATGGCTGACCTTTCCCTTATGCTGCTAACTCGATTGTAGTCATTCTGCTCTCCACGCTTGATGGCATCGTTATCCGCTGCCAAAAGAGTTTCCAATTTTCAGTCTCAACATGATCGCCATTAATTCTGCTCCATGACTTTTTCTAAATCTGTTGGTGCCTCATGTTGTATTATCGTCATCAGCCTTTTGGCGCCCGTCGTTAGACAAAGACCTTTCTAGACCTTTCTACAATGGGAGTTGCAGATATTTTCTAAGCTTGTCAAGTCCATCAAGCAATCTCGTATTTTGCCGGACACATTTTCGCATACGGTTCCTGAGTATCAGCGATGTGGATTGTGATGTCCATAAGTTGCCTGGCATTCTCGTGACATGGCCAGTCCGTTGCCATTTGAGTTTTCTAATGAATTCTTTGATATCCCTGACTCCTGTTTTCTTTCATATACAGTGATGTGCTTTGTGATCTTTCCATGTGAGGTTGAGAGTCAATCTTTTGGATAGGTTCCATGTTTCATCTCCATAGGTGACTATCGGGATGATGCATTGGTTTGCTATCCTTCCACTGTTGTAACCTTGTGTTCAACTGAACTAAGCTCAATACATGTTTCCTTCGTTATAACACAGGTGTTGGAGCTAAAAAAAAACAATTATATTACAACGATAGGAAAAACTATTTTTGGTGCTAGATCTAGCTATTTTGTAGCTATGTTTCGCTGTTTTGGAGTTGTATCTAGCTATTTTGGGACTATTGTCTCCCATTAATCCACAGTTCAATACGAACCATATTACAACGAACTGTCATATAACAGGGGAGGTCTATAATATCTATGTGATTGCAAATCAATTAGTGTGGTTTTGCATCAGTCTAAAGCAAGCTCAATGATATATATAATGAAGTGAATGAATACAAAGCAGACCCAACTGCAATGTTCTTTTAACACAGTTCTATTAAAACCGCGATTGATAATGAACAGTGTAATTTTTTTGTTTTTTCGGTCGATTACCACGATCTCTTCCAGTATTTTTCTGAATTCGTCTAGCTTGTCACGCCATCTTGTTTTCTGTCGGCCACAATTTAGCATATGATCTCTGGGGTCCATATTGTGAGTGGTTATATCATGCTGTTGTCTGCCATTCTTGCAACATGTCCAGCCCATTGTCAGTTTTCATAATAGTTTGAATGACATCTTGCACTCCTGTCTTTTCTCTAATATGAAGTGCTGTCTTCTGATTTCTCACCTTGACCATTTTTCGAGTCTAGGGACATTCGAACGTATCCTATTTAAATCAATAGTATTTGATTCTTTGTTCCACTCCATTTTGGCTTTGGAAAATATTCCATAGGAACACTCTACCGTAGATCCGAGAATCTGATCAATATTTATATATCATACTATTTAGGAAGAGAAATAATCGGGCATTTGCCTAAGAACAGAATCATTTCTTTTTTCCTCTTTACAGGGTGTAGAATTCAGTTAATCATCTGAAGTCTTTGAGAGATGCCTCTTTATTCGCAGCTAATACTGTTGCCCTAAATAGGCGTGGACAAAATTTACGAGTTTCCAATTGATGTACACAAATCTTGGTAATAATGGCCCAGGTAAAATTGACACTGGTGAAGAAAAGATCGGTCTATTTCTTTAGAAGGTCTAGCATGATAACGACGGGGGGTGGATTCTCTATCTGACCACCAGTTGCTCAAGTCACTTGGTATGATTAGATAATAATCCATCTAGATACTGATTAGGCTCGACATTGCTTATCTTCAGTGTTCGTACAAGATTTGGTGAGTCCGACGTGATTTTATCGTAACAGAATTCAGTTAATCTTCCTTAATGTTTGCGAAATGTCTCTCTATTCGCAGCGAAAGTCAATGCACCGGATAGGTGTGGACAAAATTTACGAGCTCTTAATTGATCTTGTATTGGACTGCACATAGACTTTGTGAGGTCCGCTGGTTTTGGTGGTGATTTGTCTCTCTCAATAGTCTTCTTCCCAAACTCAGTCGCATAATAGTGAATTTAATAGTTGTTTTTGCCTTGCGGGGCGGGCCTTGGGCGGTTAATGTATTGACTACAAAGCTGCAAATTGTTTTGGTTTCGATAATATATGGATTTCTTCTCCAATTCTGAAAGTTGATGTTGCATCAGATTCTTTATTACGAGGCCCTGAACGAACGTAACCGCTAAATGAGGTGTGTGTGCGTGCAACAATACAGGCTGATAAAAGCAGGAATATTCAGCTTATACCCGTATTAGGTGATGTCGGGTTATGACGTAGGGTATCAAGGTCGTACAGTATGTAGTAAATGTATTGTAAATGCTTTTTTTTATTATTATTATTATCATTATTATTATTATTATTATTATTATTATTATTATTATTATTATTATTATTATTATTATTATAATTATTATTATTATTATTATTATTATTATTATTATTATTATTATTATTATTTGCAATCTCACACTAGTTGCCTGGTGGTAACTGCTGGAGTTTGAGTGACAGAAAGTCTCCTCAAGTCTCCAACCCCTCTCTTCTAGTACTCATAGGTCACAGTAATACCGCAGTTTACAGTTTCACACCGGTTGCCAAGTGGTCATTGCTGAGGGCTGAGTGACAATAAGTCTCCTCAGGTCTTCAGCCAATTATTATCATTGTTGTTATTGTATTTTCAAATATATACATACATACAAACACACACACACACACACACACACATATATATATATATGTATATATATATATATATGTATATATATATATAGTTTTTTTTTCAATTTATAAGAATAGAAAAAGAAATAGGAAACATTTTGCCGTAGTCAATGATATCTAATCTCATCACTCAATATCTATGTAAGTAAACAGACTTACCAATACATGAAAAAACGTTTACGAGGATACATACCCGATGAATGTCATCCTTTCATGCTTAACGCACGATACATCATTCAAATGACGAGAGCGTTTTCGCTTTCATAATTACAAGAACAAAATACATAAATCATATATATATATATATATATATATATATATATATATATATATATATATATATATATACGTATATGCGTGTGCCTGCACACACGTATGTATATGTATCATTTTTTTTCTGGCTTGGCTCCACGAACAATGATTTGGGCAGGTTTACCGGTTCTTTCAGGTGACCAGCTAGACGTATGTCACAGATGCAGGCTTTTTACCACACTTGCAGGTGAAAGTCTGGCAGATGGAACCAGCCCCCATCTTGCAGCTACCACTTTTTTTCTACTGGCAGGGTTTGATGCCACAGATGATGAAGATCCTTCTCAGAAGATTTCCGTTGTTTTTTTTTGGGGGGGGGGTCTGTTGGATTCGACTTCACTGTTTGCCATAGAATAATTCTTTGAAAAGCTGCTTGTCCACTGCAAGTTGGTCTTTTACAACATGGTTTCAATGCTTATGGTCCTGGCTATTCAGAGGATTTCGTTGTTTTAAGGATGGTGCAGAAGATATTTTAGCATTGCTCGATCTACCAACTTAATATCAAGCTTACCAAACAAATGAATAGATGTACCACTAGACAACTTTTTTAATTATCATGGCAAGCCTTTGGCAGAGCTAGCTCAAACTTTCAAAAATAAGAAGATCCCATTAATCCTAAAGAGAATGGTGTATAACCAATGCATACTCCCAATAGTCACTTATGGAGCCGAGAGATGGAACCTGACATAGAGACAGACCCGTAAATTGAGAACCATGCAATGCGCACATGAAAGAATGATGCTGGGCCTCACATGGAGAGTCCACAAGACTGCACAGTACATCTGAGAAAAGACAAGAGTCAGGGACGTCATAGAATCCATAGAATGGCAGACAACCGATGGACATCATGACTCACGACATGGATCCCCCAAAGTCACATGCACAACGGAGGCCGGCAGAATGTTAGAAGGAGAGACGAGCTAGAAAGGTTCAGGAAGTACTGGCTCCGTGATACCCATGATAGAGAAATGTTGCAAATCCTGGGGAAGGTCTATGTCCAACAACGGACGTTAAATGATTGATGATGATGATGATGATGATGATTATGATGATGATGATGTTGATGATTTTACCTGAGTCGTCAAAGGTGACGGTAATATATTGTAGTATTTCATATACAAACTTGATAGGATATGTATTGCAAAGGACAAGAGAATAGTGCTGTGTTGACCACTAAGATTTTTTTCATTACTTTTTTGTTTTTACCTTTACTGCTTCTATCATTTTATTTGTTGAATTCAGCAGTTGTATTACGTCATAACAACTTGAATACAATCCACTGTTATGATTCCTCGAATGAAATTCTGTATTACTTCGTCAGTTGGGTCCCTTAGGGTGATTGAAGACATCTGCGCACTGCTAATTGTTATATCTACTAATATATCAGAGTATTTTTCCTCTTCATAGTTGTGTTGTTCCTAATAAGACCTTTATATTTATAAGTAAACAAAAATATAATTTGTCCTGGCATTTATGGTGATTAAATAGTCATTATATCCATAGATTTCCATATCATTTACTACTCGTAGCTTGACTATAAAGATTTCTCACTGAAAATAAAGATTCCATATGTTAATTGTGTACTGCGTCAGCATCGTTTATTCACTCGTTCAATTAAACCTCTCAGATTATGAATAGAGTGAATATTCATCTCATAACAGTCACATAACCTGTTCAGAAGTCTTGCATTCACAATGATTGGGAAATGCCGTTTCCAAAGGTGCAATTTTGGAAGGAGTACCACTTTACGGTGAGCAGAGCAGCCTGCAATAATCTGAATAATTTTCCGTCCGTCCGTCGTACGGAACTACATCTTCAAGGTATTTTGGGTAACCCTTTTCCAAGTGCTGCAAATTTAGATATTTTATAACTAGATTTGAATAATCCCAAAGAGCAAAAGTCAAGGGAGATCATTCTTAGAAACAAGGAAATAGGATCTGTATTCTATTATCTAATTTTCGTAGATTTCTAAAGAACTGCTATTAAAGAAATAATCAAATTCGACATTCCACTTACATGTATGTTGACTAATACATCTGATGAATGTCAATTCTGAATATTCCAGTAAAGACACACACAGACAATTTGTTTCTCAATAGAATTTAAATGAAAGCTCTCACATTTTAGTATCACAAATTTAACGACGTATATTTCTACCAACCCGTGTGTTTTCATAAAGGGAGGAATATATATATATATATATATATATATATATATATATATATATATATATATATATATATATATATATTAGTTAGTTAGACTGCACCTATGTTTATTTTTTATGATGTGATACACAACCACATCAATACACAAACACTTCTAATCTATGTATTCACAAACTTACAAATAT
>OY735218.1:18930052-18945052 GCA_963457665.1 Thysanoteuthis rhombus
ATAAGAGTACACAGGCAGACATGTACATCACATTAATGTATTAGGAAGATTTGTGAAAGGAAAAAAAGAACATGGCGGCCATCATTCTTTTTGCGACTTGCAACTGACTTTAGATTAGGGGAAACAACAGAAAACAAAGTTAAGTTTTTAAAAGACTAATTACATAATTTTTCTTTAATTGTAACAGTTAAGGAATATACTTTTAGTGTGATACTTGCTCGTCTTTTTAATAGTGTCAATTGTCTAATCGCTCAATTTCTTTATGCGTATTTATGATGAACTAACTATTACATATCAAAAATCTACTAAAATACGATTTTAAAGTTACAATTCCTTTGATGTTTCTCATGTTTTCTTCTTAGAACGTGTCTGATCTTGTCTTCATATCCTTTGTCACAGCTGCACAGAAGGTTATATGGACAGTTCATGGTCATTTTTCCTCTGAAAGTTTCTTACGGTGCGGTGTATGTGTAGAATCGGATCACTCTTGAATACTCAGGATGGACCGGATGGTTTGATGCCTGAATCGTTGTGATAGATACAACAGATAAGAAAAATTAGTTCGAATGCTGCGATCAACAATTTTTGAAGCATCTTGGCCCAAATAAATCTAGACGAAAGCATTCTTTCAATGCATTAATATCACCCGAGAGCACTCAATATTCCATGTGTTCTCAAAGATTATTGTCGAAGTCGAGCACTTTTTTGTGAAGAAACACAATTATTCCTTTATTTTTTTGATGCACCACTGGTTCAATTTCAATTGAATTTGGCAGTGTTGGTATCTGATTGGTGGACGATTTCAATACCACTTTAATATCTTCATTTAATCTAAGAGCACAAAGGCTTCTATTCTGTCCGACTATTTTATCCAGTTCTTAGACAAATCAACAGATAGCTGTTCGTAGTGGAAGGAAAAAAAAACCAGGTACCTTTCAAAGAGTTAACAATACCATTAGGTTTTCGCCAAAGACGAGCCCATGGGCAGTCATCTTGTTCACTGATAGTGGAAACTAGAATAATCGGTGGGTTTCAGTATTCATGCAATTCGATATAACATGAAAATTGATCGGCTGCTTGTGGAATGAAACGTGGCACAGTGCTTCCAAATATACCAGTTATCCTGGCAACGAAATCAGTGACTGTAGAATCTAAATTTTTAGTACACGCTAAAGGCCATTAACATTGATTGCTTCTTCTCCCCCAGGGAGTCAATGGAAATAAAATGATGCCAAAAAATGGTATCATTATTACCGTTGGATGTATAGTATACTCAATATATTGGCGCCTGTCTGAGACTGATAGAAAGCAAGCATCTCAAAGACTAACAATTGTTTTTAATATTTATTTTTATTGGATGAATTATTATAAATCATTATTATTAGTTTTACGTCTGTTATTTACCTTCATTTTAATTTTTCAGTTGGCTTTATCATATATTTACTCAGACTGGTTCCCCCCGGCAGTGAATAAACGGTGTTACTATAAAAGAATAAGCTTGAAGAAGCAGTATAGTTTTAGTAGAAAGCTACTGAAAAATTAAGATGAAGGTTAATAGTAGTCATAAAAATTGATAATGACGATTTCAAGGACTATTCCCTGTTAAATGGATTCGATCCTGATAGGATGTTCTACGTTCCTGGCTTTGAGATGGGCTAAATGAGTGTCTTTAAAAGTGCTTAACTCACTCCCGAGAATAGTCTGGCTTGACCATTTGCTAAGTAGTGAGTTTGTTAGACATGACTGCCTCCAGTTCTGCGGTCTTATTGTGAGTCCAACTGTTTTTGCTTACTAAAGACTATAATGAACAAATGAGTGATTGCAATAGAGCAATGGTTTTGATCATTTTTTGCCATGCAGCCTTTTCACTATGTTTCAGGATGTAATTCCCTCTTCAAAGAATATCTTACTGAAAAAAGAGATTTCAAATACTCATTATTCATAAAATGCAATGTCTATAATATATATATATATATATATATATATATATATATATATATATATATATATAAAAACATATATATATATATATATATATGTTTTTATATAAATATAATGAACTGTGGAGAGTGAGATAGACTCGGGAGTGAAGTGTATGAAAGTCAGGTTTATTTATCTGTAAATGTTTTTATTAATTGTCTAGACATTTTCGGGAGGTATTACCATCTTCAATAACGGGAGTTGTGTGTACGAATGTGCTTTGAGAGGTTAAGTTTGATGTGGAACATGATTCCACCATCAGGAGCATTACTTTGTGAGTGATTCATAGCTAACATTGTTAGTAAGTTTGTACTACGGGCCACTAGTAGGTGTAATAAGCTTGGTCGTCAGACGTTTTTCAGTCAGACTGAATTATGCTTTGTAAGTAATTATAAAGTTTGATCCTAATCTAGAGCTTCAGAATTCTCGCTTTGGTCTATAATAGGTTACGCCAAGTAAATATCAATACATTTGACAAAATATCATAAATAATTTGGTGAATATAAATGGATCGGAATAAATAGTAAACTATTTATTTCATTGGTTGCTATTGAAAAATTGACTAAAAAAAGTGAAAGAAGCTTTTTAAAAAAATCAAAAAGGATATATAGTGAATGCTGATTTGTTTTTATTCATTTGTTTGACTATTTGATTAGTTTCTTTCGCGCTTAGGTAAATCAGTATATGAAATTAACAAAAACAAACCTCCGACATTGCGATTACCATCTAAACGCCTTTATCCATTCAGCCTAGAAGCCATGGACAGTATACGAGCTTTAATGATTCACAAATACCAAGTTTGGAGTCAATTGCTCTCTACGTTTGCAACTATTCGGACACCATCATTATCATCAACCAATATCCCCTTCTCAAACAATACCAAGTGCCTAACTTATCCAAAACAACGAAAGCTAAAATTATCATAAATAACAATAGAATGTTGCAACATTTTTTTTATAGATGAGATAAATAGGAACGGTTAAGAATATTCCTTGGATCGCTAGGTTGGATTTATGTACGATGGATGTGAGTATAATAGAGCAAAGGATAAGGCAAAGGTGGAGTGAGTTCTTGACAGTATACCAATGTTTTTATCTGATCCATTTCTTTTCATAGTTGGCATGATAAGGACTCAACGAAATATCCCTTTCATATAGGCTGTCACTTTTGGCGGCTTGGATACTTTAGTTGTTCTTAGTTTTATTTTCATTTTAGTTGTATACGATATCACGTCTCGGGTTCGGTTCAACGGGTTGGAACAACAGTCTCATTCTTTCTTTCATTTTTCCTTCTATTTTTTCATTCTTCATTTCAACTTTCTCTATATCTTTGACAGTCTTTCTCTAAAAGTCCATTTTATCCCGAAGTTCCACTTGATTCCCTGTTCTGCTCTTCTTCCTTCTTGGATACTGACCCCATCCACTTCTGAACACCAAATGCTCCCAGGGTGTCTTTTTGTTCCAACCGAACTCAAAAAACCCAAAGCTTAGAATCCATTTGATCTTTTCATGGGATCCGCAGAGAATTGCAATGAATAATTCCTTAATTAAAATTTCTGCTAAAAATACTTTTCATCTTTTCGGAAAATAAACCACAAAAAAAAAATGTTTCGCACGAAAGACACGAAAATGAAAATCCTTTTTTTTTTCCTAAGTTCAAAGATATGTGATACAGGGCGTTGCAATTGTAACGCCCGATTGGTCTTAACAGTAATGCCAGTCCTGAGGGAAGTAAACATCTAATATAATGTAAAAAATTACCCAGAAAATTGAAGATTTTAGTAGAATAATCATAGGACCAAGCTACAAGCGTGATTGAAAGAAATTTCTTGTCTAATGAAGGGTTTTTAATTTTGATATTTCCTTGTCCAAATTTATTGACGTCGTTTTTTTGTAGCTTACTGGCGTGCAAAACATTACATTTGATAGTTGTATTAGAATTGGTATTACTGTTGGAACAAATCAGGCGTTACTTAAAGCACACCCCGAGCAACACAGATAGTTTTTTGTACTATTTCCAGAAAGAAAACACTTTAATGATATTAGAGGTGTGGGCTACAAAATTCGTTAATACTTTACTTCATCTTTGAAGAATACTTTAAAAATACACGATGTCAGCCTCTGCATATTCGCTGTTATATTTGTGTTCAAAATCTCACGATATGCCGTGTGTGCGTTTGACTTTTTCACGCACTAAGCGGATCCAAAAAAATAGCCATCAAGAAATCATAGGTCATAAAGGCCAAGTAGCCCATGCGATCTGCGACATCAGGTCGACAGGAGAGCTTTTAAAAAGATAAGGGATTTTGGATCGAGAGAAATTACCCCCGGAGAGGGATGGATGTGGGTGATCATCAAGAACACTTGCACGCGAGGAAGGAAAGGAATATGGCAAAAAATAATTGGATAGAGGTTAGTTTAGTCACTCAATGGAGACCATCACGTGACCAATGCATTTTGGAAGTATTATATGGTGGGGGTGTTCAATTAAAGATATTTGGCATTGTTCTCAAGAAAAGGCCGAATTTACAAAAAACGAGCGTGATTGCTGTCGGATTCATAGTTTGGGATCTATTTAGCATATATTCATATTGTAAATTCAGCTCTACGGTTTAAAAATTTTCCATGGGATATTTTTCTTAAACTTTCTTTTTCTATATATCGTAAGGAGTAAAGGTAAAATCCTGATCCTCTGGTAATTTTGGTGCAGCCTATATAGACTATACACACATATACAGCCAAACCAACTTAGAAATTGGAGAAACCATGGTAGGTAGTTTTGTTGACAGTCTTAGTTAACGCTTTTTTGACGATGAAACTCTATCAATAATTGTTTCTAAACCGCACCCTATAAAAACCAATGAAAGCTTCGATTCGTTGTCGAAAATATAACGAATCAATCTCTTTAAAGACTTTCAAGAATTTACTCGGTATCAAATTGTTTATTTATTTCGTCAATGATAATTTTTCTTGTTATAATTATATTTGGAATAATTCTGAGATTAAATACTCTGAAAGGTATTCTTATATGGAAGAGATTTAATCAAAAGATTCCAAAGCCTTCAAATGTTTACGAAATCATGTCAACAATAAATATTACAATGGTTTCAAAATGTTTAAATGATTGTAAGAACTGCTTCACTTGCTCAATAGTGGTTGTGTTGATAAATTTAGGTACAGCTTAAGCTAAAAAAAATAGGGTATGAATATGCCAACACTGCACACTTAGTAAAATCTTAATTAAAAAGAATTGAAAATTAAAAAAAAAACAAGGGAAAAGAACAAGCGGTTCTCAAACTATGCACCGCGGCACAATCATCATCATCAGTCTTTCAACGTCTATCGTTGGACATATACCTTCAACAGGATTCGCTACACTTCTCTATCATAGGCGTCGCGGAGCCAGTAGTTTCTGAATTTGTCGAGCTCGTCTCACTATCTAATATTATGTTGGCCTCGGTAGCACATGTGATCTTGGGGGATCCATGTCGTGAGTTGCAATGTCTATACTGCAACTATCTGCTAAGTGCGTATCTTTTTTTCCAATACTAATACATGTATTCTAAGCCTTAGATCCGTACCACTTCCACCACAGAGTTACAAGTCTTTTGGTTTTAAAACTGGAACTCGTAAGATTATCACCTATTTAGAAAAAGGAACGATTTGTACGTTTATCAATGTGCCGATAAAAAAGATTACACCCTTTGACTACGGGGATATTTCAGTCTGATTCATTCAATTTGTACAGTACGTTCACTCATAGTGCCTCCCTTTACTATTAAACTCAACTTTTCTTGCATGTAGAAGCAGTATAGTGATCGAACAGTAAGACATGTATCCATATATCAATAGTGTAAAGACTTGGCATACTACGATGATCAATTATATTTGTTCATTCTATGCAGCTCGGGAACCACTGGGCTACGTGGGTGATAATTTCTGTTAACTGATTAGGAGAGCAATGAAGAGGAAGACTCACTTAGTAACCAGGGAACTTAGATTTAATTGTAAAATAGCTGCTATGATCAACAGGTCTGGTTAGTTACTCTACAGAAACTGTTGCATGACCAACGTAAAGCTGTCTTTGGGTGATCAGTTGAAAATGGAAAATAAAGGTGATCAAAGATTAATTTCATCTTCTGTCTTTTGCTGGGCAATGATTACAATGAAAAATTTTTAAAAAAACAAGCGTGAATGCTGTCGTAAACAAACAGAGGGATCATTTTAGCATATAATTACATTGCAAATTGAACATTCCCACTAAAGAGGTATGGGATGGGGTTCAAAAAGTTTTTTGGGGGAAACATATCAAGAAAAAAATCTAGGTCCGTTAGTGCAGTCTTGAAACACAATAAGTACATATATGCAAACATACATACCAAGAAAGGCAGACCGACTTAAGAACTGGAGAGATTTATGTTGACAGTTTTAGTTGACAGCTTCTAATATTGGTAATGACAGATAGGAACTAATGCAATGAATTTTTTATAAAGATGCATCAATCTTCGAATGCAGATAAGGTACTGTCAGAACCGCTCTGATTGGTGGTGTAAAAGGGTGGCGTTTCAGAAGGCAATCAATTTATAAACGATGCCAAGGTCTCTAAAATACCAAGCAACTATCGCTATCCTTACCAACCCAGCACCACCCTTGCTGCATCTTGAAAATGGTTCGATCAGCCTTAGGCAACCGCTGCCTATTTATCAATAGGACACGCAGATTTCAAATGCTTGCCGACCCTTTCCCCTGCGCTTGCCCCTATCGGCTAGGACAGGCGAGTGTCGAGAAGTGCCTCTTTCTTTTGTGATCAGATTTGTTTTGATTGCAAATCTAATTGGTTGCTATCTAATTGAGCATCTAATTGCTGTTGGCATCGCCGTTTGTGGTCGGGGAGTGAGTTTGAATGTAAAAGGAAATTAGTAAAATTGAGCTTGGGGGCAGGAGAAAAAAACAACAAAAAAAAAGCGATTGATTTGATGGCTCTGAATTCTTTCAGTGTCGAAGGTCTCGTCTATTTGAAAACGGGACAACTAAGGGTATGTGGATAATTAACCCATTAACTAGAGATGACTTAATTTATTTGAGTCAATACAGCTCTATAACTCTACTGCGAATGACTTAAAGTCTTTCTCTCTGAACCATTCCTCTTCGAATTATGGGCGACTTTTTTTCAGCTTGTTCCTAGGTTTTCACGTCTGTAACCTCATGTGGAAGAGTAGATTGTTTTCAGAGGAAATTTCGCTTCATTTCGTGCAACCCTGTATAATCAAAGCCTCTGCTGCATTTAGAACACAGCAACTGAGATACTCTTGCCAAAACAACAGGTTATTAGATAAATTGAAAGAGAGCAGAAGAGTGTGATTTTGAGGTAGAGAAACAAAGAGATGGTTGGAGAAACAAGAGAGAAAAAGAAGGGCTCGGTGGATCAGAATATGATGGAGGAATTCTACGCCTAGTAACTCAGATTTCTGGCCAAACATGACTCCCCGAGTTGCCTCCCTTGCTTCCTATGCTCAACACCTGAAAACGATGGAGCAGTAAGTTTTTGTCTCCACCTCACTCAAAAGCAGCAACCTCTGATTTAGATCTCTGCACTCATTGTATCCAGCCCATCTCCTATTTTGCATTATTCACTTCTATGATTACTTTTACTTCGGTCAGTTCTCTGATCAATTTTAATTTCTATCTGTTGGTAGTAATCCGAATATGGCTATTCCCATTGCTGTTTGTCTTATTCCAAGTTTGCTTTCAAGTTATTTTCACAAATAAATCTATTTTTATATCTAACTACAGAGCAGCAATATTTAAACAGTGTTAAGTGGGAAACCAGAATTTCTCATGACCTTTCCAGGGGTTACGCGAAGCAAATTGGGTCCGAATACGATTCATATTGCGTGATAATTGATTGTTCACAATGTTCCCAACGTTAACTAAATTCCAAATACTTATTCTTAAAAGTAACGTAAAAGGTCAATGCTTCTCAATTACTTATGTGACACGGACGGATACTGCTTAGTCGTCTATATGTTTATCTTTCCTCGGTAAAATTTGTTCTCATTTCTGCATTCGAATGACTACTTTTTTTTATTTGGTTTATACAAACTCATATAATTCCATTGAGGAGGCCAATTTCTCACAGTTACTCACATTTAGATACATATACATAAAAAGGAAAGTTCTTTCTTCGGAGGTTCCTTAGAAAATTTGATTTTTAAATAAGGGTTTTCCGATTTGGTAAACTTTGAAGACCTGTGTTATAGAGCCATTTATTTTGCCAACAGAACAACAATCAGATGACAATAATGTTCTTCTCACTTTCTGTAACAGACGATAACGATTATTTTCTTTGATTTGATTTGTTTTTCAAAAAAAAAATGATGTAATGCTTTTAATAAGAGAACACATTATATCGATCAGAAGATCGTATTCAGAAATTCATGTCCCATATAATTGTTGATATGTCAAAAGAGTATATTTATACCTCAGTTTGCATAATTAAAGAGCAAAGACGGTGCAAGAAGTCACTCTCGTTTTATTTTGGAATATTCTTGGGCAACCTCAATTACCTGAGGGCAATGAATGAAAATCTTGCTAAGATCAAAAGGGAGTAATTCCCGTATCCGCGGACGTGAATTATAGGCCATCGGGAAAGCGTTTTGCCGAGGTGACGGTGTTAATTGCAAATAGGCCAATGCTTGCGAGAGAAATTGATGGTGTCCTGTTGACTAATGGAAATAATCTTCACCGACTAGATATTATTATCTGTAGACCAAAGCATTCTAGGAGTTTATTTATAATAAAAATGTGTTCAGTTTCCGCCAGTGTGGAAATCCAATCATTAATTTTGATTTTGAGTCATTCTTTGGACATGCGCACTTCTAATTGGACAGGGGTCTTTAAAAAAACGACTATTACCTGAACGGTCGAGTTCTTGTGTTTATGGATGTTTAGCAATTAATATGATTCACATTTACCGGTATATCGATATGTAAAAATACCTCAAAGAATATGAAGTCCCTGCCTTGCACAGTCCCAGGTCACCTTCGTTAACCCTTCTTTAATACTTCAAGGGTTTAAAACACAAGCCCAACGGCGATGCAGGCGGAGGAATCATCAGTATTATCATCTTCAATGGTTTCAGAGGCGTAAGACGACCATGCCAGACGGACTGGCAAAGAACGTGCAACTCATGACTACACCCGAGTCAGAAAATGGCCCAGAGATTAGAGTGCAAGTCATCTTCCCCAAGATTTGCCACTACCTACATTTTCAGCATTGAAAGTGATGTTTTAAAGGTTTACAACGAATTTCTACAATGCATTGATAATATATATTTGATTCTTCAAAGTGTCAAAACCAAACTTAAAAGGCTATAAACATTGTACTCTAGCTTTGCAATGAATGTTTTCGGGGGTGTTTTTGATTTTTGGTGTTATAGTATTACTACATAATTCAAGTGAAAAGATGGTGAAAACCAACTTAAATAGGCACAGTGAACATATTTTCATCATTGAAAGTGTTGTTTTATAGGTTTATAACTAGTTTTTTGGATGCAATGATAATATATATTTAATTTTTCATGATCTCGCTATCTTATTTTTTACCGGCGACCATTTTGATTATGATCTCGGAGGATCAACTTTAAGACTCGTGCAGTCAGTTATTGTCCTTAATATGATTTATACATATGATATTAAACATGATCTTGCCCTGTTTGCATTGAATGGCCTCTACTTAGAGAGCCAATTTCTTAACTTCCATGTTTCAGCTCCATTGGTGACAATAAGGAGGACAAAGTAGTCAGAGACGCTTCTTAAACCAATGGGCTTTTCTTATTCTTGAAGATCGTGGTAGTATACTTTACTGAAAACCAAGATTTTTTTTCTTTCTGTTATTATAAAGGAAGTTATCCCTGTATTCTTTAACTTTTCACCTTTAAAATATTTGCTTCTCCTTAGACTTCCTCTTTTTTTTAAAACTTTATTCTTATGCTGTCATTCTTTCCTCTCGCATCTTCTTTATTTCTCTCCCATAATTTGATCAATAGTTTCGTTGTTCCAGTCACTTGACTCTGTCTGTGTACACAAAACATTAACTCTAGTCCCACTATCTTCCACTAACAGACGTAAGCTGTAACCATGATAAACTACAATGCAAATTTCCGATGCACCACGTCTGGTTGAACGGTCTCAAATATACCGTTTAACTTCCAGCTGATCGATCTGAAGGAGAATCGATCTAAATCAATAAATCACTGATAAATTCTCCTGAATATAAAGACCATTTATCACGGGAAAAACTATTGGCATATGCATCTGATGAACAATGAACAAAAGATACCTTTTATAATAATGAGATGAACCATTGTCATTTAAAGAATTCTTTAGGCAACTGATTTCAATCCTTTTGTTGTTTTAGTTGATAGCACAATGTTTCGGCCAATTTATTCTAGTGCCTCTACGAAGTATGCAATTCTGTTTATGGAAAAGAAAAGGCACATGCTCTCTCTGGCACAGTTAAGAAGTATGGAACCAAAATAATCTGAAAAATGCGATTAGCCTTTATCATAGGTGATTTTATCTTTCCTTAATGAAAATAAGAGGAGTTCCAGTCGATGAATATCGCTATTGCTCCTTAGAACAAGATTACAGTTGACTGGAAAGGTCATAACGAATCTTGTGATGAACCCTTACTTAATCATCTCATAATTTCAGCCTTTTAGCGTCCGTTGCTAAACATATACTTTCTCTAGGATATGCTAATCCTCTCTATCATGAGCGTCGCTGAGCTAATACTTTCTGAACTTGTCTAAATCGTCTCACTATTACATACTTTGACAGCTACATTTTGCATATTATCTCTGGAGATCCACGTTGCAAGTTTTGATGTGAAGCAGTTGTCTGAAACTCTTGCATCATGACCAGCCCATTGCCATTTGATTTTTCCAATAGATTCCATGACATCCTTGACATCTGTTTTTGTTTTGTTTTATTTTTGTTTTCTGGTATTTTTTCTTAAATATTCTGGGTTGTTCTGTGATCTGTCCTCGGCATATTGAGCGGGGTTTTTCCCTAAGAATGCTTCATGCTTCTCTGTTTGGGGGCCAGTCTTTCGGTAAGATTCCATGTTTCAGCTCTTAAGGTGACAATCGGGAGGATGCAGAGGATGTATACCTTTAATTTCATCAAAAAGTATCTTTTTTTTCCCTCGTCGACTTTGATCTCGCATCTAAATCTGTATAGTCGAAACATTACTTCCATTCATCCCAACTTCCAATCAGATATTTATTCTGTAAGTATGACAAACATATGCCGTTTAGCTGCTGGTTGATCGATCTGAAGTGGGATCTGTCTAAATCATCAATCAGAGATATCAATTCTTCTGAACTTAATGAGGCATTTATCTCGGGAGAGACTATTGGCAGATGGATCTGATAAGCAATGAATGAAAGTTAATCGTTTCCTCTTTTGCAAAACGAGATCGTTATTAGTCATCATCAGTCAACTTGTTGTTGATAAACAATTTAAAGTAAAAAAAAAAAAAGAATGGAATGAAGAGGTATAATTAAAGTGATAAATAACGTTTTTGTCCGGGAGTCACAACGACGCTAAATAATTAAAGTCATTATACCTTCCTGTAAATTTTTTTTAGTCAAATAAATCTGATTAGAATATGATGAAGCCCCAAACACAAAAACTAAACTTTGCCCTAACTGACTACAAGGATAATAGCCATGTAAAGTGTGACACAAGGCCACAAAAGTGGAGCATTAGGTAAAAATTGAGCTTAGTTTTCGAGATTGAGTTGCTAGAGGATCAAGCAGGTAGCTCTGATTAGATGCTTGCGTGAGAAATGCAAATAATATCTCCTAAACAAAATTTACCTTGCACTCTCGAAGTACCGCTAGACTTTTTTCTTTTTATGGTTTTATTCTCCAGTCAAAAATTTAATTTTTTTAGTATCATTTTAATTAATTACTTTTGAGTAATATTTCTTCCATCTTAATTGTAATCGCTTTTCTTCGCAATCTCTCTGACTTACTGTCTGCTTGATGAGTCGTACAAAGATTGCTCATATTTACTGTCCATCTGTTTAACCCCATTTTTTGATTTGAGAAATTTATCATAATCCAATTCCTTTTTGCTAGGCCCATCTAAGATTCATCAGGGCCCCGTTACCTGTTAGTTCTAGAACGCTCCTTACTCTGTCTATTACCAGGCTCACGATTTTGGAAGAGTGGGCAATGATCTTTACCGTTTTGAAAGCAGAATAGCCCGTTTCATAGAATTGTTGCCAACTAAGATAGAGAGGCCCAGTGTGCCCGGCAAACTGCCTTAGCTGGAGTTTGATCTCGGTTTGCCAATTCCATGTTCCGTGATGGAAACTGCTTCGCTACCTTTTTGATGCCTTGAGATTTTAGTAGTGTAAGCCCAACAAGCAAGAACAAAGTGGATCCCATTAATCTTATAAAGAAGGATATACATGCAACTCATCCCCTGATAGTCACCTATGGAGCTGAAACATGGAACATAACCAAGAGATCAGCCCTCAAACTGAGAACCATGTAACGTACACAAGATAGTCAACAACATAGAGAGATCACAAGACACCACATGAATAGTAGGGAAGAAACTGGAGTCTGGGATATCATAGAATTCATTGGAAAACTCAAATGGCAATGGGCTGGTCATGTTACAAGAATGTCAGACAACCGCTGGACATCACGATTTACAACATGGATCCCCAGAGAGTATGTGCAACGCTGAGGCCGGCAGAACACAAGATGGCGAGACAAACTGTACAAGTCCAGAGAGTATTGGCTCAGTGACGCCGATGATACAGAGATCTGACGAAACTTCGAGAAGTTGTATGTCCAACGACGGATGATAAAAGGTTGATGATGATGATGATCATGAACATGATGATGATGGTTTACCATAATGTTTTTGCCAACTAAAACATCCAATTATAACAGAACTTAATCAGAAATTCTCTTTTATCTCCAAACAAGTGAGTCCTTGCAACAAATAAGAAGAGAAACAACAATACCTTTCTTGTTCTTTATCTGTTTTCCCCAGCGTTTTCATATCAGAATACCTCTCTCCGTCAACAACACAAGGCACAAATTGCGCTTTCGAAATAGACGAACTATACAGGGATCTTCCATTATTTTTTCTTTCAATTCGTTCATCGAGTTATTCAGAACCAAAGTGTTAGAAACTGTCAACATAATTTCCTGCAGTATCCAACTTGACTTTGCTTTCTGGTCTGCTATATACACTGGCCGCACCAACGAAGGTGTAACCCTTGAAATATGGAAATTCACCCCATATCATGTGTAGATAAAAACGATGTCTTTTTTCTTTAGAAAGTGACCCTCTTAATAGGTTTTGATGGTAGTTCAATTTATGATTCAAATTCATGCTGTATACATCCTTTAGTTTTTTGTCAGGCATTTTTCACGTTCGTTTCCTTTTTTGAAAATTAAGATTCTTTTAGTGATCACCGCCCAAAAAAAGATCAGAAAAATAGAAATAGAAATTTCCAATTTTTCGCTTATTTTTTTCCAATTTTTGATTGATCACCCCCAACATGATATGCTACTAAAATATGTTGGTCACAAGACGGTTTCTATTAAGTGACAAATCAAAGCTGTATTGTTACTTGTTAGTACATTCAATGTCTATCTTTTAGTAGACTGATGCGTAGTGTCTAGCTTTGGTAGCTTCCTGTGTTTGCAGACACAAACGAATGTAAGTTGCTGTCTGCAGAAGTTATTCGGCTTTTTGTATTAAGAAATCCGGATGGAATCAATAGTATAATTTCGTGCTACATAAAACCCAGCCAGTCCTGAGTCACAACAATCAATTTTTACCAACCTCTGTACAAGCGTTATCATCATCATCACCCCGAAAAGAGCATCAACATCATCATCATCAATACAAATACTGTTGGTAATGTCTACCCGTTTTCTTTTAATGCTTTTCACGTTGCAATGACGGAGAAGCAAATGCTGTTGCCGAATCTATTCACAGATTTACATCTGAAATCGAGGCAAAAAACATCTAAAACATCTAGAAACATTTAGATTCCTCAGATATATATCGGAAAGCTAGGAATAGAAAATATATAACAAATAATTATCAATACAAACGTGGCTTCAATAGTCAACATTTATTCTATTAAAATATCCCTTTTTATTTTTCGAATAGTCTAAGTAGTAATTTCAGACATCTAGACGGTACCAAAAACGTCTACATTTAGATAACAACTACGAAGCGCAATCTTTCCAAGCATCTCAAAGACTGCAAGTTAGATAGAAAATAATTGCTATTCTGAGGCTATCGTAAACGACTAGTCTATGACCTGATGTTCTTCTAACTATTATTTTTAATGCAGAAATAATAGATTATACAACACTAGTTAAAAAATCGACCAAACTGATATATCGTTCAAGGGGTTATTTAAAAAAAGCTCACACCTAACCAAACAACATTTTGATGACATCATGCTCTTTGAAATGACTATTGTCTTCAATCTATACATACAAGTATTATGCTATTTACTTAGATTAATATTAACCAATTATTTCTTTGTAGATGAGAGTTCTAGTTAGTTTCCCCTTTCCCTGTTCCTCATTATGACGACCACTCAATCTCCATGTACAGGTTATATATTGAAGGTCTCTTGAGTCATGAAAAATTAGTACGATTTGATGAAACCAGAATGAATAAGGATTTTTTAAACATTTCCAAGTCGGGGAGACTACTCATCCTTAGCATTTACCAGTTATTTCCCTTGATTGTTTATATCCAAAGATTGACTGATGGTCGAACAAGTAGCTTCTAACAAGATAGATGTAATGATTTTGCTATCAATTTTCCACCTGTTTTTTTACCACGAATATAACAGTCATTTCAGACCAAATATTACAGAGTATAGTTGGTGTAAGATTGGAAAGAATATAATTTTTTGTTCACACATATACATGTGAAATTTGTATTAGTTTTTGACTGCAAGG
>OY735218.1:18950052-18957552 GCA_963457665.1 Thysanoteuthis rhombus
TTATGATAAATTTTACTTTAGTGTTGCAACGATTCATAAACAACTTTGTCATTTGGTCGATTTGGTACACTTAGGGATAAAAACGTCTGCAACTATCTGGCAACACCTGGCTGTGAATAAGTTTGCGTCGTTGAGATGACCTAGAAGCAAAATCGACCCTTTAGTATGACTTAGGAAGAGGAACATCCTTGAGAAATACTTTTTTAATCCTAAAATTCAAAACAGATAACATTATATTAAGAATTTTTACTTTATTCCATGCTTTTTGAAATACATTGAATCTATATGTCCCCTTGTACTGTGAAAATAAATCAGTCAAAATTATATTAGAAAACTTTTCCAGAAATACAGAAATCCACCCGCACTGGAGAAAAATTATATAATACGACAGAACTCAACCTATTTTTTTTTTTTTAAGTTGCTTCTTTAAAACAAGATATTATAGTCTTTAGAGATTGTGCTAATAAAAAGAAAACGCCCGAAAACATCCTTTAAAGAATTTTTCGCAATAACCTATCTTATGGATAAAATTTTAATTTTTTTTTCAAATATTCATTCTCTCAGGATACTTATGAAATGCTGTTATTAAAAAAAACATTTTTTTCATTATTATTTGAGGAATGTAAAGTTTAACTAAGTCTGATGTCCCTGAATTTTTAATATAATTCAGTTTTTGGCAATATTCAACAAAACGGTGCTGCCTCTCGAAAATTGATTTTGTTTTTTCTTTCGCAAGTAATCTTTTATGCTTTCGATCCATAGGACATTTGCTTCCACCGAAAATTCGTCAGTTTTGAAAAACATTATTCTAAAAAGTTTGATGGAGGGGGTCTATTTATATTATTTAATTATGTGATTATAATGCTAATTTGGATCCCTACTTTCTGCCATCTGATGAAAGTATAGCGTCAAGGTACTTGGTTACTACCTTCGTGAAAGTTGCAGATATTTTTTGCAAGTAATATTCTGTCCTTTCATTATGGTTTAAGGATGAATCTACACAGGCCAACCCATAAAACTTAAATGAAAGCAGAAACTCATGCAAATTTCTTATTCGCCAAACGTCGTTCGGAAAAGCAATTTTTTTCAAAATTGAAATCAATGTTATTAAAATCGAGCCCCCATTTTTGTTGAAAGCTGCTACAAAATTCAGAGAAATTAATAAGTTCTCAACGAGGGGAAGTAATTTATATCAGCCGTCCTTCAGTACAAATAACGGAAAATAAAGGTCCAAGTTACCATCGTAGTTACATTGTTAACCTAGAAACCTTGAAAAATTTTTCAATTTGATAAATTCCCCAAAGAAAGGGTTTTGAAAATTGACAACAGTAAAAGATATCCGCAAAAAAGGTTTTTATCTCATTTTTAAGAGGCCAAATTTCCTTAATTCCATACATCAGTGGCAGAGTTCGATCTGATATTCCATCTCAAAAATGTTTTTTGGATTTTTTAATATAAGATATTTTGTTACATAATTTTTCTACAGTTATTTTAGATTACATTTTAGATTTTTCAAGGTTCATCCAATATTTGGCACCCTTGAGCCCCGACGCCCTCCAGGGTATGTAAGGTCAGCAAGACCCATGGACCCCCTCATACATACATGCATGAAGCAATAAGTATATATTTCAGAGATAATTTCACAGCTTTTTTAGCGAAAGATGGTTACATAACGTCTGGAAAGTGGAAATACAGCGACAGCTTCTCGCTTCATCATCAGTCTTTTAACATCCGTCGTTGGACACCATAATCATCATCAGTTATTTAACATCCATTGTTGGACACCATCATCAGTCTTTTAACGTCCGTCATTGGATACCATCATCATCAGTCATTTAACGTCCATTGTTGGACACCATCATCAGTCTTTTAACGTCCGTCGTTGGACACCATCTTCATCAGTTATTTAACGTTCATTGTCGGACATAATCATCAGTCATTTAACGTCCATTTTTGGACACCATCATCAGTCTTTAAACGTCCATCATTGGACACCATCATCATCAGTCATTTAACGTCCATTGTTGGACATCATCACCAGTCTTTTAACGTCCGTCGTTTGACACCATCATCATGTCTTTTAACGGCCATTGTTGGACATCATCATCATCAGTTATTTAAAGTCAATTGTTGCACATCATCATCAGTCTTTTAACGTCCATCGTTGGACACCATCATCATCGGTCATTTAACGTCTATTGTTGGACATCATTACAAGTATTTTAACGTCCGTCGTTGGACATAATCCCCATCATTTGTATTTTAGCATCTGTTGTTGAGTATCATCATCATCATCATCATCATCATAATGCTTTTAACGACCTTTTTTTGACATAGACCTTCCCCAGGATCCGCCACATTTCTCTATCATGGGCGTCACGGAGCCAGTATTTCCTGAATCTGTTTTGATAATCTCTCCATCTTGTATTTTGTCGGCTTCAGTTTCGTGAGTCTCTGGGGATCTATGTTGTGAGTCGTGATGTCCATCAGTTGGCATTTTTCTCGCAAAATGACCAGCCCATTTCCATTTGAGTTTTTTTAATGGATTCTATGATGTCTCTGACCCCCATTTTCCTCCTTATATATTTTACTGACTTGTGATCGCTCTATGTAAGGTTGAGCATTATTCTTCCACGCGCATGTTGCATCCTTCTCAGTTTGCAAGTCTGTCTTTTGGTTGGGTTCCATGGTTTAGCTCCATAGATGACTATCGGAAGGATGCATTGGTTATATAGCTTTCTTTTTAGGATTATTGGGATCGTCTCATTTTTGAAGGTTGAGCTTGCTCTGCCGAAGGCTTGCCATCCTAGGGTGATTTTCTGCTTGATTTTTCTTTTGCAAAAAACCCTCATCAAGAGAATAATGTTATACATCTGCACTTACAACGTCAGAGCACTCTCAATAGACTCTCATCTAACCCATCTAATGCTTCTCGTTTACTTAGCAATAAAAGAATTTATACAGTGGGGGTCAGCTTGTAAGATGATATGATTTACGTTCAAATCCTTTTGTAGAAGACCTTGCAGTACCTTTTCGGAAAACATAAGCCATACTGGAAGAACACACGTTTCCATTTTTTCGTCATTTTGTGTTTTACATCATGCTTATGATAATGACGACACAAATGTATGCGCCCATGTAAGGTGAAATGGAACACCTCAAGTTTGATTAGAAAAAACTCCGAAAAAAAATGGAAAAATGTCTTTCAATCAAAAGCAAATCCCCAGATTTGACTAAAATTGTATTCAGTTTTTTTTAACCCCGTAGTTTACTTTTCAACATATCTCCTTTGAACTTCAATCAGAAGTCTTAGAGAGATAGAGTGGACAGACAGGAGTGGATACAGAACTGTAAGAAAAAACGCTAACATAACTCTCAATCCAAATCAGATTATTGGTTCTATTCCATAATTTGGTCATTTCTTTCTCATCCATGGGCATATCTGTCCAGAAAATATCATCATCATTTATTGGGGAACTTGAGAGATATCATATGGATAGACATGAGCAAATGCCTGTAAAAAGAGAAAAAGTACTTTTTTAAAACTGCATGTATGAACGTTTACTCACATGAAGACAATTGTACCTTTATTGATATTAATATAATGAAAAAATCATGTGTACAATAACACACACATACAGACAAACACACACACACATATATATATATATATATATATATATATATATATATATATACGTGTGTGTGTGTGCTTGTGTTCTTTGGGTGCAACCCTTCCATGTGATTCCCAGAAACCCGACGGCGTAGAAGGGAAGCATTGTGTGCGATTACCAAGCTTTTATGCATTGTTCACCTTAAGGTGATTGCAATGGTCCGGTCATGTCAGCTGCATGCAGGAAGGACGAAGACCCATGAACGTGTCGTACACGGAATTCGTCACAGACCTCCAGGAAGGATTGTTCATCGTTGCATAGACATTTGTAAACGAGACTTGAAGGCAAGCAACATGAACCCGGCACTGTAAGAGGACGTAGCTGCTGATGGAGATTTGTAATCAGTGCCTGTGCTTGGAGGGGTAATAATAGGGAAAGGGGCCGATGGGAAGAGTTGGGAAGACAAAGACGGCAGAGGGCAGACTATACCAGCAAAAGTTAGTTGCTCGAGATTCGGGCTGCAAATTTACAGCAGGTGCTGGGACTCAACGATTGGCCAATCCGTGATACGTGCTCATTGTTTTCAGACAGAAAACAACAATATACACACACACACACACACACACACACACACACATATATATATATATATATATATATATATATATATATATACATATATATATATATACATATATATATATGTGTGTGTGTGTGTGTGTGTGTATTAATATATATATATATATATATATATATATATATATATATATATATATATGAAGTGGACTCGCTGTGCAAACAAGTTTATGCTTCTGTTTTCTCTGGGCCTCATCAGGGTTTGCCTGATGAGGCCCAAAGAGGGCAGAAACATAAAACTTGTTTATGTCGCGAATCCACTCCCTATAATATTTCCAGCTCTACTCTAAAACAACTTGATTCTCAGAGTATAAAGTTGAGTGTATCGAGCAGTCTATGAAATAAATCCATCACATATTAGACATCACTTTCTCTGTTCATTTTCTTGAAAAATTTCTTGTATCAACTAATCGTTGAATAGAATATCAATTTATTTCAAACGAGTATTCCAATATTGTCATTTAAAATCTCAGGTATATATGAATATGTGTACGTGTATGTGTGTGTATATATGTGTGTTCATAATCTGATGTACGTATTGCATATGGATATATTTTAGCCTTCTGATTACTCATGTTCGTGTAAAATATAATACTTACTATCCGTTTAAAACTGGGTTATTAGTTTGTTTTTTTGTTTTTGTAAAATCAATTATTGGAGGAAATTAGTTAAAATTACACGAATTATTTCCTTTTTTTTGTTCCGCATATTAATGGTACGTGTTTCTCCACTTCATGCCATTTTGTTCTACTTCTGGATAGTGGGGAAAACCTGTATATCCATGAATTTCTTCAAGGGAATTACCTAGTGGAAAAAGTGTTTGAAATGAATGTTGATTTTAATGCCATTGCCCTCATTTCCAAATTGAATGTATATAGAAACAGGTCTGGTTAATCCTCTAACCGACACTGACACATGACCAATGCATTTTGGCACCATCTTATGTTGGGGATGACCAATCAAAAATTCGGAAAATGGAGCTGATCAATGAATCTTTTGCCAGGTAGTTATCCCAAAAAGTCAGTATTAAAAGAAGAAGAAAACATGAACGCTGACGGTCACAAACTATGTGGCTGATTTACCATCAATTAATATTGTAAATTAAACCCCGACCTGAAGACTTTCTCATCACCTCTAAAAATAAGAAAATTGTTTTTAGACATAAAGTGAAGTAAATAAAAATTCTACGTTAGACATATATATAGCTAGCCAGTGAGCTAGACACTCTTGAAAACTGAACAAACATATGTTGGTAGTTTTGATTGATGGTTTCTGATAAGTCGTCATTATTGAATGCTTTGAGTCCTCAACAGCGATTGTATCAACCGAAAAATAAGACTAATATAAAGCACAAATTCAAATCGATCCATGTACTGCTCAAGCAGCTGGAAATATCAACAAAGCATTTTGCGTAAACTGAACTATAGTGCAAACTGTTGAGCATTGGTTCAATAGGTTTCTGCATGGAAATATTGATACTGATATCAAATCTAAAGGAAGAGCCAAAACTGTTCTTAATGATGAAGAATAATCGATAGCAGTAGCCAACGATACACGAAGAACGGCTCGAGCACTTTCTGTGAACGTTAAGACTACAACAGCGATTATATCACGTCATCTGAAGGTGTGTCAATGGTGAGAAATGCTAACGGAGCCCAGCACCTTTACATTAGTTCTCAGGCATATCTAGAGGGTTCATTTGGACCAGACATTTACAATAGATGGATTCACGACTTCCAAAGTGTATTAGTTTGAAATGAATACAAACTGTCTCAGCCGGAGTTTGTAATCGGTCTGCCAATTCGAATCTTTGTGCTTTTGACCACTTGGCTATCTCGAACATCCTCCTTCCATGAAACAGGAATTCAGATATCACAAGTAATTACAGAGAAACCTGTGATAATATTGCAGCCTCACCATGATAAAATATCTGAAGTATAGATTTTAAAAAAATTGGAAGCAGGTCATTAGAGACACTCGGTGCTTCAAAGGAAGTGGAACATTTGATGTTTTTTGAAAGCTTTCGAATTATGTAATTTGATCTTGGTGTTGTATCGTAAAAACCTAAACACTATCTCTTTGCATGACATTTTTCAGATACAATATATATATATATATATATATATATATATATATATATATATATATGTGTGTGTGTGTGTGTGTGTGTGTGTGTGTGTAAGTGAAGTACAGGCTACTAGACATATATATCAATCCAATTTTTTTCTATTCCAATAGTGCTCAACAGTTTGAATAGAGACAATATGTCGATCGAGTGTGATTCGATAAACCAAATTCCCACATTTTATCAATATATATATATATATATATATATATATATATATATATATAAGCAGTACATGAATCCCCTTGCTCTTCGAAAGTTTGCCCCACGCTGTTTTCACTTTTGCAAAAAATATCTAAAGCTAGAAATCTTTTGTGTTTGTTTTGCAGCAAGCTGTTTTAGAAGCTGCGCGCACTCTTTTCCTCTTTCTCCAGCATTATACCTTCCTGCACATTCCATTCTCTTCAATTCAACCTGATATACAACTATCACAGATCATTTTTGCTTTTCGCCATTCCATATTACATAAATGTTGTATTTTTTTGTTTTTGTTTTTTTACAAGAATGCTCTATTTTCGGATAGAGAGGGGAAACTTGTATAAATACTAGACTCTTGTTTTTACAGCACACTTGGGTTTATAGCGAATATGCAGTTAAATGGGATGATTGAAAATACGGCATGCAGTTAATAAGATATGGTAAATTAATTATTAATGTTTTGATTTACTCAGGGAAAGGTATTGACTCCAGCAGTAGTCTTGTGAGAATATGAGAGCAAACGCCGTTAGACTACTGTTTTAAACAGGAGTTTAGTGTATTTCTTTCTGAGATATTCTGAGTTTTTGTAGGTTTTAGCTTTTGCAGATTTAGGCTTATCCTATTCATCTTCATTTCTTGAATTTCGCTAATGTGGCTTTTTTTTTCTATATTTTACAGATAGAATTGTTGAGAATTATTTGATATGGATTCGGTCCGCCCAATGGAAGACGTCGTATGAAAGTCATAAGGTGAGAAGAGATATAGAATTGTCTCCCCTTTTTTGCCTTCGTTCTCTCTTGCTGTTGGGGCTGCATTTCTTCCAAAAGAAATTTGTCAGTCTTTTCATACGCTTATCACTATAATACTGCTGGGCATATTTTCTTTTAACGCTTGTTCTTTCTTTCTTTTCCTAATATTCCCCTTCTT
>OY735218.1:18962552-18990052 GCA_963457665.1 Thysanoteuthis rhombus
CCTACTGTACTCTTTGCGAGTCGAAACATTGGTGATCTTTACCCCTGCGTTTGTCGGTTTCCTCTCCACAGTTTGCCGGGTCCAACGATGGGTTAGGCGTTACCAGTTTGAATTTGGACTTGTCGTTTTTTTGACTGGTTGCCGATCATAAATGTGTAAGCCACTCTGCCCCCGCTTTCAAGGGGATGCTGAAAAGTTCTGGGCCTGACGAAGGAGGGAATAGCCTTGCTTCGACCTACTCCGCAAACTATGAGCGATTTTTTGTCTCTATAGCTGAGAAGAGAGAGGGTTTTTTACATTGTCAAGTGTTGATTCAAAGATCCTTCCACCGTTTGTTCGTTTTTTGTTTTCAATTCGTTTCAGAATATTGAAAGAACCATGTCTGGCCAAGAATAATAACCTTTCAGCATCCCTTCGTAACTATCCATAACTGAGCCGGGAAGAGAAGAGATGTCTTTCCACGTATACAAGGCAAAGGAAGATATCTCTTCTCTAGTTTACTGAACATATTTTTCCTCTACTGGTGTTTGCCTAGTAACAATTCTCAAGAATCTTTTCATTTGAAAATAAACCCATTTAGTCTTGTAGTCAGTCTAGCATTGCGCAACATAATCCCGGCGGAGAGAAGAAGCAAAATATTTTCCTGAGGCTTTGGCGAGCTCAGACAAATTTTTAATCAATATATGGCCCCAAAGTGTTAGAGTTATTGTATTGTTATTGCAAACAGAACTCTCAAGGGAGATTCAAAGTTATTTGGTCTTAGGTACAGCATATGGTCGGAAATAGTTGATATTTCCGAGAGTTGCTCTTACCGTTTAACCTGTCTTGAGCTGTTACCTCAACGTTTTCGCCGATCAGTTCTACAGCAATCCTCAGGGGTAAAATTCGTAAGGAAATTGAGGGTTGTTCTTTTTGTATTAGAATTAGATGCCAGTCAGAGATGGTATAAAACGTCTCGGCTCATTACCAGCAATGCTAGCGACAGAGACGATGCCGTTTGCAGCCATCGGTATAACGGAAGTAATCTTTTTTTATTCTCCCCTTATTGAACCAAGGAGAATTGTATAAGAATCTATTTATGTGACTATCTATCTCAGTCTGGTCTCGTTCTATGTTTGTACCAGTTTACTCCACACAGCCTCGAGATCTCATTTTGTTTTTAATTGTGTCTGCCGATCGATCGGTCTATCGATATATCTATGTCTGTTTTACCCATTTGACTCCTGCCCTCTCTCTCTATCTCTCTCTCGCTTGCTCTCTCTCTTTCTCTCTCTCTCTCTCTCTCTCAATCTTATATATATATATATATATATATATATATATATATATATATATATATATATATATGTCTGTCTACCTACCTGTTTGTTTTCACTCGTATGCTAATCTATCAATTTATCCGTCTGTTCTACTCGCTCGATCACCTTACATCATTTTGTTCCTTACCCCGTCTTGAGTTCGAACTTTTTGAATGTGGCTCGTTGCAGAATATTTGTACACTTACACTTGGTAGCTACTAGTCACATGTCACAAATCTAGACAATATTCAATTTCCAACCAGGTACGTCGGGGCAACCTTCCTTCAATTGTAGATATGACTCTCCAGATCATTTGCTTAGTCTTTAGTGTATCCCCCGAAAAAAGTTTAAGGGAGTTGTAACAGGTGACTTAGGTGGCCAAGGAATTAACTTATCCCATCCGGTCCATCGATGAGGAAACAGTTCATTATGAAATTCGCTTATTTAGCCGGATATTGAATATCGTTTTGATCTGAAATCAGAAACTGATAGCATCTGTTTAGGTGCAAACTAATGTTTGTAAAAAAAAAGCTGTCTTACCATATCTTTATCTTGCAGAAAAACCCGTATGATTATGTTAATACTTGTACTTTTACTAGATTTTCGAAGTTGTAAAGGTGTTCTGTATACGTTCAGTATAGCTTCCAACTTTGAGGTAAATAAGTGACTGGCTGGTTGGCCTTCACTCTGGAGCTGCGAAGACAATAGATATAGTCATAGACCAGAATAGGGAATAGAATTCATATAAGATATTTATATCAATCATATTGCACTGCATATTTAACGACGATTCGGGGAATTAAACTGGCAACTTCTCACCGTCCATATAATTAAATAAAGGCTGATATCAAATTACATTGCTTAGATTGGCATTTGTCATATAATTCGCGGTAATTCTACATATGTAAAAGCATAAATTCCCAATTATCATTGGACATGATTTTCAGAGAGTAGATGCTTTACATTTTCTTATAGATACTCACGAAGTTTGTCCGGAAAATATCCGGCCATTCGAGGCTTTCTATGCTGTTTTTGCAGTTATACTATATTGTGCCACCCATTTCCTTGAGACCATCGATGAGACGGGAAACCGGCTCATACAGTTGCGTATAGTTACATCAGATCAGTATAAGGAGTAAAATACTTCTGGATAGACAAAGATCTCCGTATTCAGTAGTTGTGATCCAGAAGTGCTGTCTTGCTGTCTCGCAGTCGACTGAGTTGCCCCACGGAAGAGCGTCTGCTTACAAATGCACGGTGAAGTCCCTGCTTATTAGTTACCGAATTACTAAGATATATCAAAGCTACACAACCGGTTCCTGAGATATCACAATGATTGGGCACTTTTTGCACAGACCTTTAAACTTTTAATGTTGGAGGAGGAGACCGATCTCTATACGATGCTTTATGACGCAAGCCAAACTGTCCCCCCACCAACTCTATCAGTTGGCCTGAATGACAAAAATGAATAATTGACGATAACATGCCATATGTGCCTCACTGTTTTTACACCATTGTGTATCGAATGGAAGGTCTTTCTATTGACTTGTTATAAAAGGGAGCTACATTCAACGTCTTCCATGTTGCCTCGAGCAATTACATTTTCCTGTAAGTGTCAATGTGTCGTTCACTAAATAGAATGATAGAAATTAAATGAACGCCATTTATCAAATATGTGAACACATCGATTGTTCAATTTGACTGCAGAGAACATTGCATTCCAACGAGAATTAATAGACGCTGATATCATATTGGTAATATACTAGGAAAAATGTATTCATGTAGACCGAAAAGTTCTACCGCAATCAATCTCAGTTTATTCATATTTATTTATTTATTTATTCATCTATCTATCTATCTATCTATCTATCTGTTTGCTATCTATCTATACATCTATCTGTCTACCAGTCTGTTCATATTTATCCATATATATATATATATATATATATATATATATATATATATATATATATATATATATATGTATATATATATATATATATATATATATATATATATATATATATATATATATATATATATATATATATATATATATATATATATATATATATATATATATAATCAGTCTCGGTTGGCTGGCAAGTTGACATTTATTGATGTTCGCATCTCCCATCAGAAGGTAGATGGACTGGTTTCGTTTCTATTCGACTCTTATCCTCTGAGTATTAGCCATTCGAATTTTAATTTTAATCAAGATATAAATAATGAAAAATGTAAAAAAAGAAATGTAAAATCCTATTGAATTAATCATTTAGTTTCTTTATGTTTTATATATTTTCTTGCAATTTGTTGGCATACACCTCTTCATTTTGTATCGAATTGATTGCTGGACCAAATCATAATTGCGTTTCATGAAGAATAATGTTAGTCCCCTGGAATTGTGCTCTTGCTCCAGAAATGGATATCTCCTTGAAAAGAAAGTACTAATTTTGTTTGAAATTATTTCATTTTTTGGACATCTAAAATACGAATTGAAAAATAGAACTGGTAACTTTTTCCCCAATTTTTTTCAATTCCTTCATGAGTATACCATGATTTTGCAAGCATTTGTTAGACAAAAATATGTTCCAGAGAACATATTTGAAACTTACAATCTTTAGAAAATATCGTTTCAGACTGACAATCGATTACGGATGAAGATATTTCCTTTGAAAACGTTTTTCTTCATAACTTAGTTGAGAGCTTTTTTCTTTTCGTTCTAAAATATGGCCAAAATATGTTTTGGGCTCATAATTAGCAAATCTGATCCCAGGTTATCAATGGAAATTTGGTACCACGCCTCGAAATGATTTTTGGAAAACCTCATTCCACGCTTTGGATAAAGATATTTCCTTTGAAAACGTTTTTCTTCATAACTTAGTTGAGAGCTTTTTTCTTTTCGTTCTAAAATATGGCCAAAATATGTTTTGGGCTCATAATTAGCAAATCTGATCCCAGGTTATCAATGGAAATTTGGTACCACGCCTCGAAATGATTTTTGGAAAACCTCATTCCACGCTTTGGACGATGCTTTGATGACTATCATAGCAAATATTGTTCTCAAAATATTACTATCAGTCTATCTATCTATTCATATTCATACATAGTTTAAGATCACTGACAGTCTGTTTACATAGATCTATTTATTCATTTATTCATCCATCTATCTATCCATATTCATACATAGTTTGAGCTCACTGACAGTGGCTTCATATCTATCTATCTACCTATCTATCTATCTATCTATCTATCTATCTATCTATCTATCTGTACGTATTTATACATAGTTTTATTTCACTATCAGTCTGTCCATATCTATCTATCTATCCGTCTATATATCCGTATTTATATATAGTTTAAGTTCACTGACAGACTGTTCATATCTATCTATCTATCTATCTATCTATCTATCTATCTATCTATTCGTATTTATATATCTATATCTCAATTCATATGTATGTCAATGTACATTTCTTCGATCTAGTAACATCTATAAATGAATCG
This sequence comes from Thysanoteuthis rhombus, assembly GCA_963457665.1. Lineage (NCBI taxonomy): Eukaryota > Metazoa > Mollusca > Cephalopoda > Oegopsida > Thysanoteuthidae > Thysanoteuthis > Thysanoteuthis major. The sequence goes on from OY735218.1 coordinate 18,967,358, forward strand.
ATCTATCAACCTATATCTTTCGCAATCTTTTCATTCCTCTACGTTCCTTTTCGTATATCCGAAAGCTTGCCTGGCCTAAACAGAAGTAGTTTTGCTTGTCTTACCAGCAGTCAGTATTCGAGAACACGTACAAGATCAGGATTTCAAACGTTAATTTCGATAGCAACCAAGTCCTCATTTCCTTGCAGCATTACACACGCCCAATTTCCAATTACCCAATATTATTTTCATTAGACTACTTGTAAAATCCGACATCACAGCGTGGTATACCTATACTTATGTTTGTGCATGTTTATATAGAAACTGTGGATTAGTGTAAAAGCATAATCAATTATGTAGGATGTCCCAAAAGTAATGCCCGAAGTGTCCTGAGAGGATGATCGCATTGTAATTGATGATAATAGTTCACAGGCTAGGTCGACATGGTGTTATCAAATGGCCGGAAGATCACCTGACTTAACACTTCCATTTTTTTGTTTTTTTGTTTGTCTGTTTTTTCTGTAGAGAGTCCTAAACAACAAGGTGTGTTGTACATACTAGCCAGTATACGAGAATTGAAAACCTGAATCGAATAAGAAACGGACACCATAGACGTTGATCTTCGCAAAAAGTGTGCAGATCCGTAATTTGCCGCCTGAATAAATGCATAGAAATTTAACTGCGTCTCATAGAACCTTACATGTAATGCATTGAATTTGTCTCGGTTCACTTGACATGTAGCTTGTTTAATGCATGTGTAAAACATTTTTGGATACCCTGTATTCGCTAGGATCATGATTTTCATTAAAAAAAACATTTATTCCACCATCCACAATGAAATCCCTCGACTGTCTCAGAAACGAGGGTAGACATTTTTTTTTTATAATTCTGATCCAACTAAGCATCCAAAATAGACTTGTCTTCTTTTCCTGAATCTGGATTTTTATCGGTTAATCTTTATATAAACTTTGGAATATGGTATGTCATGCAACAGCCACATATACACTACGTAAATATTTAATGCAAGATTTGGCCAGAATATCTTGCATAGATTCTCCAGCTAACCATTCCCCATGATAGGAGCACCAACTGCTTGCTACGTGATGGGACCGAATAATAACGGAACTAATATTTTTGAAAGGTCAAAGGAACGAAACACTCGAAAAAAATCATTTTACCCAATTGGGAAATACATAAAAAATACGAAACAAATTTGTTGCTTTTTAAACCATATGTGAGAATTTTATGTTCACCTGCTTGAAAAATTACAGAACTATACTCGCAAGCCTCATATATATATATATATATATATATATATATATATATATATATATATATATATATATATATATATATATATATATATATATATATATGTATATATATATATATATATGTATATATATATATATATATATATATATATATATATATGTATATATATGTATATATATACTGGATAAGATATTGGATTGTGTATAGCCACAGTGGAGAGTTGTAATACAACGAAACCGCTGTCTGTGAATGACAAAATTATTATTATTATTATTATTATTATTATTATTATTATTATTATTATTATTATTATTATTATTATTATTATTATAATATTCGATTTTTGGTGTAAAGCACTATTCAATGAGGGCACAATTATTACACTCTGATCCATGGCAGAAGTCCCAGGGAGTAACACTTTGGCCCCTGGCAAAGCGCACAGGTATTATATTCCGATCCTAGCCAGAAAGCTGCTGAATAACATATACTCTGATCCAATCAATACGTCGATAATACCGTCATTTTTTATGGACATGATGTCAGTAAATAAATAATGATAAGAATCTTAGTTTAATCTCCAAGCACACAACGAACCATAAGTAAATTATTAACGGGAAAACATTACTTATGTCGACGAGTTGACGTGTTGCATTATGTATAACTTTAACACGATCGAACACTGAATCTCAGTAATCTGCATGTAATTTGAGAAGTAAATTTTCTTATCGGCTGATTTGCTAGAAAAGCCGTCAACAACTATTACCTGTTTTTATCAAGCATGATAAATGATTCACTTTTTTCAATTTCAAGAAATAAAACAGCAACGTAGATCCATTCTTCATTTTTTTTCTCTAAAATAGCGTATACATACCGAATCACCATAGCACAGTGATAGAGTGTTTTGGTAGGCTGTTGTTCAATCAAATGCAGTCATACCAAATCTACTTTAAATGGCACTCTATACTTATTCGCCAGACATTTAGCTCAAGGACTAAGATTAAAAAAAGTCTTCCCAGAGCTAAAAGGTTACGGCCAAATCACCGGTTCTCTTGGGGATATCTAAAGTTAAACAAATCAAATCTGGTCAGTGCTTAGATTAGTGACCATTGGGGAATACCATGTGCTGTGAACGGGCCTGGCAAGCTGGAGGTGACACTAACTACCGTCTGTACGCACCTAACACTGCAAAACCCTCGATGAGGTTATGAGTGGAGATAACGATACGTTGATCCACTTGATTTCAAGAAAGAAAACAGTGACAGACGAATTCGTTCTTTTTTAACATAGTATACTTACAATAGTCGTCTGGGAAGTATCAAACCATTTCATATCAACATAAACATAGCCTACTGTGGGCAACTGCACTTTATTATCCTTCAAATCATCCCCCCTATGGACCTCACCAACTCATCTCAGCATTTTTCGACTTTTCTGTGTACAATTCTTTAGTTTCCGAAAATGAGCACTGGAAACGTTTGTCCAATCCCAATTCATCCCAACCACGATATCATTTGTTATATAAACTGCCGGTATAAATTATAAATGAGAGTTATTGTCTCTGAATAGGAAGCGATCATTATGAATGATTGTTTACATCAATGTTGTCCGACGTTGAATTATTAATTCTGCTCGTGACTGTAACCAAGGTTAAAAGGCTTTTAATGAGATCAAAGCGTCTTTATTATGGCAGGTCTAATAAAATATCTACAGACGATATATCATTTTAAAAATCATATCTTCCGATCTATTCAATCACAAAATAGGTTTTACTAGTGCATAGCTAAACGACTACTGTCAAGAGTTTAAGCTTCGCTGCTGCGAAATACTGTGCTCCCCGGTTAATAATGCGCTTTTCTTTCTTGATAATGCCATCAAAAATCCCCCTGCGATTTAACAACTCGAAAATCAAGTTGTGAGGAGGAGTTAGCTAATCCCCAGCAGCTCTGGTACGGCAGGTTATTTAATCCACAAATATTTTTTCCCCCGGAAAATACCTGGCTAATCATAAAGAGTGTCTTACCTTTCGTAGCATCTTATCGATCGTGTAATAAGGTGCTGGTGGCGTAACTGTTAGCCAGCTACGCTCGTAGCCTTGCTCAAAAACTATGATCAGCTCAGTATATACCTATTGCACCAAGACAACCTTTATTCGGGCGAGATTTACGGGATGGCAATACATAGATACACTACGATGGTTTTATTATAAATTGATTCTCTTAAACTATTGTTTCCATTTTGAACGAAACTTTTGGGGCTGCAGTACTCTCCGACCTTCCACATATGCCTCTAACATTCGATAACATTCCAGTTATGTCGAGCATATCTCTGATTCGATCCACAAACCACAACAGAAAGACAAAAGGAAACAAAGAGGAACTCATCCACAAAATGAAAAAACTATGATACCCAATGATTAGAATCTTGCACATAATACTTGTTGCACTCAAAACCATGCAAAAACGTATGAGTCAGGATTGGATGTATTAAAATTTGGATGAAGAATTGAGACTATCCAAAGCATATTAAGGCTCCAGTATATAATAAAAAGATATCCCGTTTCCAACAACCTGGAATATGGTGAAAGAACAAACAAGAATGTTTCATGGTGAAATAGGATAGAGTTTAATGTTCCTGTTTGCTTAATACCTAACTTGTACTGATTTACACGATATTCTAAAGGTATAATGGTTAGATATTGCTTAAATGCTATCCTTCTATGATTCGCTATTTTAATTGATTCGACACTACTCAGGTCTTATCGGCGCCTGATTATTGAAAGTTTCTAGTACAACAAAGACTTCGTTTCAGAAATTCAGGCCAAAGTGCGAAACTTATAGTTTTTTAGTCCGCTTCTGTAGTCACTGAACTTGACTTTCAATGTATTGTATGTTAATGTCAGACTGGGATTTAAAGCTAGACATACATCTTGCCAGAAAAGCAGGTGTTTCTTTGGAATGATCTTCTTAGTCTGATCTCCAGTGGATTCTCAACAGACAAAGTCGGCCAATGTTTATTGAACAGCAACCGAGGAAAAATCAATTGAATCTGTGTAAAAGGCTGTATATCCGAAATTCTCTAAATCTTACTGCAAGATTGTGAAACTAGTGATTTCGTGAAATCCCTGGATATTTTCTGAAAAATACTAAATATTTCTGTAATTCCGCCACGTCCCGAGTTTCACAATCAGCTTAGAAATGGTTATCAACTTGGTGATGTTAATCATTATCGCTGTGATGAGTTCAAACCTAGGCTATCGTGGTCTGTGTCAAAATAAGCTATACATAGACTGAAAAATATATTTGCTATTTACGAAGTTTACCTTAGATTAGATTTCTTATTTTTATTTATTTGTTTTCGGTCTAGCCATGGAAACTTGTGATCCAAATATCATTATAATTACTGAAAACGTTGAAGCTGAATATACTTGATAATTACCAAGTTTAGCTTAGGTTATATTTTTTTTATCTATTTGTTTTCTGTCACGCCATGGAAACCTATGCTCCAAATATCATTATATTTACTAGAAAAATACTTGTTGCTCTGCTAACGGTGTAGCTAAAGCTGGAAATTTCAAGAACTGTAGTGTCTAAAAATACTCAGGAGACTTCACTAAAGTAACTCTCCTAGCACTCAGCAAACTCTCTCGCTCATAGGCACCTGAAAGTAAGTTCAATTCCATCTCATTTTACTTTCTCGTGTTGATTAATTTCTCAAAGGCGGAGTTCAGCCATTTTCCTTCATCCAAAATCATTTTCATGTTTCTTTTAATTTCCTTAACCCCCAACCTGCTTCCTTTTTCCATACATTGCGATTCTATTCTCAAAAATATTCCTCTCTCCTCACCCTTTAAACATATTTATTTACATTTTGAAAATTTGACAGACTGAAGTGCGACAGAGGGAAGTGTGACAGACGGAAGTGTGCAGACAAGTTGTTCATGATTTTCATGTTCACACAAAAAGTAGCTGGTTTGAGTGTCATCTAGCGATTTCTCAAACACTATTGATGATCCCCAGTTCTTCCGTCGCCTGAACACTTTCAACAAAAAATCAAACCCCCATTTTTTCCAGTCAGGTCAGCCTTTGTGACAGTTCCCAGTGCGTCATTTAACATCGGAATAACCTCCACCAAAACCCCCATAGCTTTTCCAGATCTTGTGTTACATCTTTTTCAATACTTTAGAAACTCTACCTTGTTGATTTTGTGATTACTTGACGATTCCACATTTTGCCAGAATCATTTTTCAACACGATTCATTCTAGTGTTTTTCCTTGGTTTAAGTGGTTTATTTGGATATAGAAATCTGTTTACTTCTATCATTACTGTGTGTGTGAATATAAGATGTATTCTAGTTATTGTGAATCAATTTTCATTTTACGGTACTTCCGCAACGTTTTAAGAGATTTAGTTTTTCCCTCGTTTCCAAAAATAAAACGATTCTTTCTTGGGGATTAATGCTTGCAAATAGGATTTTATTTCGAGAAAACATGATAATTCGTATAAAAGTTCTGAAATCAGACAATGCAGAATTTTTCTGATTTCCATTCTTTCAATATCATATCAAATGTATAAAAAAAAACGAAAAACATCCATTATATTAAGAGAATTTTACACAATATTTGCTAAAAAGTCGCCCTGTTGGCCTTTATGCTCGATGTCAAGACGCTTCCTATAATTTTTTTTTTTTTTGTAAATTGTAATTAGTAGTTTATAGAATGAAGTAATCTATATAGAACTTTTTGTCAATTTGTACTTATTTTAAATCATTTTTAATTGAATTAATTACTCAAAAACGTGTGGTCAAGTTGAAATGGATATTACTTTATACTCCAGATCGGAGCATTCTAACGGTATTGCGTAATTGTTACAGTTACAGATTCAGAAACCATAAAGTAAACATACTGAAATCGGATCATTATCCTTCAGTTGGTAAATTGATCCAAACCAATTTGCCTAATGATAGAAGACTTCAAGCCACGTATTTTGATTTGAGTTGCAAGTAATTTGCGAGGTTAGGAGGGTCCATTTGGTGGCTCACATTAATTCAACATCTTAAAACCAACAGAAACATCTACTCCATGTTTCAACGCTTGAATCCCTCACTACCTGTAATCAGAGTTATTGGCCTCCCTCTCTCTCGGAAGACATTTGAGCACGCACCAAGGATTGGCCCATGATTGAACTGCTGCATTTGCTGTAACTGTGCAGCAGCAGACTCTGTTGCAGCTTCTGTGGGTGTGGTCCGCACCCAGGCCCGTAGTTGGTCGCTGTACTTTACTGTCTGCATTCTATCAACTCTTCGATTCTCTGTCTTTTTCCCGCTCGTGTAGATACCTGGCTCGATGGCAAGACTCCATCCGCTGCGATCTGCGGCTAAAGACTCCAAATCTACCAGATTGATATTGCCTGTTTGATTTCTCGTTTACAAACCTCTATGTAACCAAGAACAGACTTTCGTGCAGGTCTGACAATCTTGCCTTGAAACACGCCCTTGCAAGTCACCCGTCCTGCATGCAGCTGACATGATCGGGCCTTTACTAACACTTCCCATAATCCAAGTATTTTTCATCGGGAAAAAGAAAACCAGCAAGAGAGTTTAACGTTTGGGCATCCGCTATGCTATGCTGTATAATGTTAGAATATTACTCTGCGTGAACCATTAACTCAGTTCTCACGGCATGATAGCCCTGCTCCAGACTAGGTAATAAAATTGATTTTCGCGCTACCTATTTTTTTAACTCTATTCATCACAAAAAATAAGACGTGAAACTGAAGTAGAGTTCAAGAGTTGTAGCATGCCTTTGGGGCAAGATGCTATTCGTTCCTCTATCTATATCCAAGTTTCATGTACTTCTGAAAACCCAAACCTCGAACAATTCAGCTTAATATACCATTATCACCATTTTGGGGATATGAAAACGCTCAAAATATGTTTGCTTATAGATTATAGACAATTTCATCTCCGCTTTGCACCATTTCGGCTAACAAGGAATTTTGATGGAAACACTCTACTTTAAGATAACAAGGGAAACCTGAAATTTAAAAAAAAAATGGATACGAGTTTTTAAATAAACAAAAATAGCAAACAATTTGTTTTTTCGAAGAAAACTAAAAATCTCAAAGGAGGTTCTCATATTGGTTTGCAAATCATTAAAAGTGACAACAGTAATTAACAAGAATAATAACTAGATTTTTTTTTAAACATGAAACTCAAAATGGTGGAGAAATATAAAGTATTTCTTCCTCAAAAACAAATATGAAGATCAAGATCAACTAAAACACTCAGGATTTGTTTGTCGACTTGTCAAATATAGAGGTCTGACAAGATCTAAATGCAGCACCTGACAAGAAGATGATTGTATTGTCTTTAAAAATGGCGATCCTTCGTCGGAACAAGGGAATGAATAAGCGAAAGGAAATACTCGCATGTCAGGCGACATAGCAAAACACCGAAGATAAAATCATCTTCCTCTATCACTCTGGCAACAATTATTTTTAGTCTCCATCAGAGCTCTATCTTACAATCAATTTTACATTGTTATTGTTTCCATATATTTACAATACAAAATATCTCAGTGCCGTACTTTGGTCAAATTTGAAGCTCAAGCATCTCTCTACGTCAGTTGCACTGTTCTCTGAGTGTAATGGTTTTTGGTCTGGGTCTCACGCAATCCTGAACTGTGCCGAAAGCAATATGGTTGGTGAAGGGCAATTTTTCTCTTTTGCTTTAGTACTGATGTATTTTACGATTGAGAGAGGAAAACAGCAGACAGCAGATTAAGTAGTTTTAATATTGATAATTATTTAGTAATATCTTGATACGAACTCATTTTTGACAACTGATGAATTATAACTTTTTGTTATTTACACTTATAAACTTTGCCAATTAAAACTTTTTTAAATTCATTTTTTTTTTTGTCCTAAGTTTGAGAGTTGCAAAACAGATTTGGAAATCTCGAAGGGGTCTGAGTCTTGGAAAAGATTAAGATCCACTTAAGTTGAAGGCAAATCCCAGGAAACAACCAATGTATCTCTATCAGACGTCGTTCCGAAGAAGACATTAATTTCTTGTTGCTCGCTACCACAGCGGTCAGTGGGTTCAGGGAAAGGAGCATTTGACTTGCATTATTGAATGCAGTACAGAGGTCGGTCTCCTCCTTAGGGCGTTAACGCGATCGCAACAGGAGGCTCTCTGAATGATTCCAAACTGATATTCCCACAGGTCACTGGTCGAGGTACTCACCAGGCTGGACGTTGCTTAACTTCGGTGATCGTACGAGAACAGATTTGTCCATAACTTCCGAGGAAGTGTGTCTTCCTGAAAGCAACATTAGATACTTACCGACTTTATCGTTTCTTTCAAACATATTTTTTTTAATATAATCCTCCGAGAGGTTAGACGTTGCATAACACAAACAAATCTGACCATTTTTGACGTGATCCAATCATTTCATTTTGGCAGTTTTTGTCTGTGCATTCCCTTGGTTAGTTTTGTCAAAGATTGCATTCACAACGGAAGGACAGACATAACTAATCGCCGTTTCTTTACCTGAAGAGGAACACTTACGAATAAACATTCAATATTGGTCTAACACTCCACTTGGTGGTAAAGTTTAGCTCATTTTTATAACCTGGGAGGCAAAATTCTAAATTCCTTCCTTTCATCAGTCAATATTGCCATTAGATCCTGGCTTGATTAAGTTGATCTTTTTATAAAGATTTTATTAGGAATGATCTCTCCATGTTGAATCATTTCTTGAACACAACGTTTTGTTCGTTGTATCCTACAACCATCTTCAGGTCATGATTTCGTATTCTCCTAAATAAATTCCGTTATGATAATTCTTAATCTCAAAACATTCATACAGAAATAGAGAAACTTTGCAATTCTGCGAAAAAAAACACTTTCAACGTTATCTATCTATGTATTTATCCATATATATATATATATGTATATATATATATATATATATATATATATATATATATATATATATATATATATATATATATATTCAAATGAATGCATTGCATATGTATCCGTATACATTTGTATATATAAAGGAATTCAAGTGTAGATGTGACCTTGTACATACGTTGAGAGTTATGAACTTTAATGAATAAGATATATTTTCGTTTACACATGAAGCTATCTTTCTATCAATCTATCTATCCCAATATAAATACTTACCACCTACCAACGTAATTATTTATCTATCTACCTACTCACCTATCGAAGTACCCTGTCTTCAATATACCTACCTATATATCTATCTACCAACCGGCATGCTTATAAACCGATCTATCAGTCTATCTATTCATCTATTCATATTCCAGTCATTCAGTCCCAACGATGATGAGAACAGAGAACAATAAGATGTGACATCTTGTTCTCCCGCCACTTGAACCTTACGCATTCCTTCAAGGACAGAAATTCCTAAGTAACTTTCTACCCTTTCCAAGAATTCACAATTTTTGAACCCCTCCCCCATATCTTTGTCTAGATTCCTAAGGTTTGACGCCATATTCAAAGGCCTTGATTCCTACTATTTCTTATATCTTTGTACTGGTTAAATTCTGTTTGAATGCGTCACTTGCGCGAAGTAAAGATTGCTTTATAACTACACAATGGCGCCTTTAATTTCCAAACTCTGGGCAATGAATTGAAATGATTTGTGGCCCAAGCAAAGCACATCATGAACTTACGAACTTACTTCGAACGTGCATGGAATGAAAGAAGAGAGAAGCAGTTAGCGGAATGGAAAATTGAATTGGCAGGCCGAGTTCAAACCCCAAGACAGTCTGCATTTCATCAGTAAGAGCCTGTTAACATCCGTTGTTGGATATACCCCTTCCAAAAAAATTTGCCAGATTTATCTATCGCAGGCGTCGCAGCGCAAATATCTCCTGGACCTGTCTAAATCGTTGCTCCATCTTATTTTCTGACGGCCGCAATTTCACGTATGAACTTTAAAAGCACGTGTCTTTATACTTTCGTACGATTTGTTAATCATTCATCATCCTTAACATCAACAGCCTTTCAACTTATGTCGTTTGCTATGAACCCACCCTGAGATTCGCCAGCCCATCCTATCATGGGCGTTGCGGAGTGAATTATTTCTGAACTTGTCTAGTTCACCTTGCCATCTCGATTGTCCGTCCACAGTTCCGCAAATAAAAGGTGCCATTATGGAGGAATGATGGCCTGCAGTTGTACATTCGTACAACATGGCCAGTCCCACACTATTTCAAATTTTCGATTGATTCCATGACATCTCTCACTTCTGCTTTACTCTAATCTGCATTCATTTAACACTGATGCATCCCCCTGAGAGGAGCATGAATCCATCTCCCATCATTCAGCTTTGGGCAAATTTCAGACGGTGTGACTGACACCTTTTATGATTCTTGTCGCATCTAAATCAATTGACACGTATTGCGAACTTTGAAGAATGTCGAAACCTTGACCAGACAAATGAGTGTGGAGAAAACGTGTGATATGTAATATCCAGGCATGGATGGCTCACCCTAGCCAGCTTAAGGGAAATATTTATTTTAAATATTTATTGCAAAGGGATTTACGCATGCAGTGGCTGTATTTGTGTGTAGATACATAGAACACACTTTGCATTTCAAGCTGATTGACAATTTGCTTTTCAGTACATCTCTAAACATACCAAATGCTTTCCAGACAATTGTTATGGCTTGTCTTGTTTCATTTTCATAGTCTTCCTCGAGCATTATTGCCTGACTTAGGTAAATGTATTCAATGCATAATACCAGCAAGGATAAACAGGGCGCGGAACCTGAAAACTTACAAAACCACTCGAAACGGAAACCAGACTCAGAATAGCAAAGAAGGTAATTTTAAGAAATACTTTTAATGAAAGAAAAATATCAACATGGGTCTAGGAGAGTACCAGGGTGAAGGATATCGCAGAAGTAATTGAGTAACAAAATGGTGATGGATGGAGCAAATAGCAAGGAGACAGGACAACAGATTATGTAAATCGCTAACCAATACGGTCCCGTGGGATAGTGAGGGCAGTAGGAAAATACCATATACAAGATGGAGAGATGAGATAGAGAAGTTTTGCCAGTAAACGTGAATACTCTAGATAGCAATTTACATTTCAAAATACGTTAATACATTTACTGCTAAGAATTTTACAGCATTTTGTAACATCAATTTTCCAAGTAAAAAGTGATACGAATATTTTTAAGCCTGTAGGATATCATTTGAATATTTAGATAGAAAGATGTGAAAGTGGTGTGTCCAGAAAAACAACTTACTTTTCGATACACATGTATTTTAGATATATTTGTATTTAAGTTTGTAATTTCATTCAGCATCTGTTTTAACATAAGCCTGTTTCGGGAGTATCAAGAATCAGGACAGGTTTCTTGCTGTGACACTATCCGTCATATTCACATATATCAATATGAATATAACTACTTTATAATTTTAATTTGTTGTAAAGACAACTTTTTCCACTTGTTATAGTTCTGTTTATGTGAACATGTATTGTTTAACCATGTTTAAGCAACACTTTTATCTTGCATTTTTATGAAGCTTTTAAATACGCCCAGACTGTTTGAAATTTTGAAAAATATCATGCATGCCTATATTGAGATTAAAAAAGAATTGTAATTTATGTTTCTGAGGTGATTAAGTACAATCATAATTTGATGTGAAGCAAAATCAGTCATGCCTAATAAAATTCAAGACAAATTCTATTTTATACAGTTTATAAAAAAATTAGGGTTATATCTAGAATTGTAATTTATGAAACAAACTTTTTTTTCCTGTTACCGTTATGTTATGTGAACCTATATTGTTTAACAAAGTTTTTAGTATATATCATTTCATGCAGATTTAATACAGTCCAGAATCTTATATTTGCGAAAAAGATTTTTTCTTTATCTTTAATACGTTCATATTGTATATATTATCCTTTTTTCTGAGAACTTTTTTCTCTTATTCCAATCTCATGAAGAAGTGAACTAGTAACTATTTTGCTCTGATAGATATGTCATCATCATCATCATCATCATCATCATCATCATCATCATCATCAGTCTTTTAACATCCGTCGTTGGACATAGACCTTCCCCTGAATTCGACACAATTTTCTATTATGGGCGTCGCAGGGCAAGCATTTTCTGAATTTGTCTAGTTCATCTCTCTATCTTGTATTCTGTCGGCCTTGGTTTCTTATGTGATATCTGGTGACCCATGTTGTGAGTCGTGATGTCCATCAGTTGTCTTTCATTCTTGCATCATGGCCTGCCCATTGACATTTGAGTTTTTAATAGTTTCTATGATGTCTCAAACTCCAGTTTTCTTCCTGATATATTGTGCTGTCTTGTGATCTCACCATGTGAAGTTGAGCATAATTCTCTCATGCACATGTTGCATAGTTCTTAGTTTGGGGTGTGTCTCTTGGTTAGTTTCTATGTTTCAGATCTATAATTCGATGTAGTACTCTTCACAACTTGAACTTGACATCCTGACTAGTGATAAGCATTTCTTAGCTGTCATGCTTGTATATGCTTTTTGTTCCATTCTCCGCTCTGTATGAACGTATATACAATTAAAAGATTTAGAGACAAAGAAGAAAAAGCATATGAGAGAGAGAGGGAGAGAGATAGAGAGGGAGAGAGAGATAGCATATGTTAGAGAGACAGCGTTAGGGAGACAGAAAGAAAGAGAGAGGTGCAGAAGCAAGAAAATGCTCATTTCAACTCCTCGTCTCTGCACTTTGTGACCATGCCGTGGGGAGTGCAAGAAGAACTTCCTATGCCTGAGATCAAATATTATCCCCATTCATCAGCCAAGTTAAGGATGAGATACTAATCTCTCGATCGCCATTCTTTGATACGAAACATGAAATGCACACAACTCAATAATAAACGTATACAGCCATACATTCCGAATCGTTTGATCGTATCAGAATTTTGAATTTAGAAGAAATTAGGCGTCCTCTGTAGCCTTAACCTATCTTATATTTGTCACAGAACTTACGATTGGCTGCTTGACTGGCACTCAGTACAGTATTAGAAAACCGTCTACCGAAATTGTCAACACAGGTTTCTCCACTTTTTAAGCCTGGCTGGCTGGCTGGCTGGCTGGCTATTTACCACGTATACAGGCCACACCAATGAAGCTTGAGAGTTGAAATTCCAATCATTTTACACTCTATTATGTCTTCTCTTGGAGCTGGCTTCGGGCACGTATGCACTTTTATATGCCCTCAGTTTTATTTCATATATTGGTATTCAAAATGTGATAATAAAAAAAAATTGGTCACGTGCTCTAAATCATGCTAAATACGCTGCTATATTGATTTTAAATGGAAAAATAAAGTTTGTGAGAAAATGTGTTTTTTTTCGGGGGGGGGGGATTCCCTGATTATGTGTTTTTTACTTAATTTACAACGAAGGGTGATGCTAAATTGATCCTTTATTTTGTGCCTACCTGTTCTTTGAAAATTTTGACTGTTCAGTGATTGCTGCCCAAGCAAAAGACCTAACTTTTTTAATTGATTACCCCCAACAATGTATGCTCTTAAAATACGCAGGATACGTGGCAGTTTCTATAGAGGGACCAACCAGTCGTGTTATTCATGATGGACCAATTGCACAGAATATGTTTCACACAAAAAAACACCGTTGGTTATTAAGGTGCAATAGAGTAGATGGTTCGTCTGTTGAATGATAGAATTTCAAGTTTGACCTTTGTAAACACAGAACAAAAACAAGGGAGTCATATAGAAATTGAAATTTGTTGAGTATTACTACATTCGTATCCCCGTTCAAAAATGGTCCTTGATTCAAATTGTTACCTTTGGAGCTGAAACATTGAACGAAACTAAAACCATCTCATTGAGAACCATGCAATTTTCACCGGAGAATATCAAGGTCAATATCAGAGAGATTAAAGTGACGGCACAGAACATTACAGAAGAAAAACAGGGATCAGAAATATCATGGAATCCATTAGACAACGCAAATGGCAAAGGGCTGGTCACGCTAAACATCACGACTAACAGTGTGGATCACCAGAGGTCATATATGAAATTGTAGGCAGCAAAAGAAAAGAAAAACGTGACCGACTAAGAATGTATTGGCTCTGCGACGTGCATGATAGAGAGGTCTAGTTAATCTTAGTGAAAGTCTATGTCTAACAACGGAAATTGAAAGGTCGCAGCTGCTTCTGCTGAGGATGATGATAAATATCTGACAATAGTCTTGCGAAAATATAAAAAAAACGATCGTCCCGTTAAAATGTCTCTGTCATTAAGTAGTGCCTTTAGAACAAATGCCGTTACTACGAAAATTTATTGCATTTAATTTGTTATTCTCTATCACTTCCTTTATTTTTTTTCGTATTTTGCTTCTTAGTCTCCTTATGGCTTGTCTTTTCTTTATGATTGAAATCTCTCAGCAAAGAAAATATCATGCACTAAAAATATTTCCGCCCTCGGCAATTGTGTTTGCCATCGATATCATTAAAGTTATTCCACTAAATTTGCAATTAATTCTAATAATTATAATTACTTTCGATGATTTTAATTAGAAGGAGTAATTACAATTAGCTGATTGCAATAAACAGTTGAATTGCACATTGCCTGTCCGTCAAAAGCTCTTTGAGCTGAAGCCATTGAGATAATTTTGTTGCGTCAATAATTTTAGTTTTTGGAACGTTTTATCACAACTAGTAACAGGAAAATGTCATTGATTTTAGACACCATATCATATTTCTTTAAAAAAAAACTCTAAATGTCTATTTCCACCAGATTGTTACAGATTTATCTTCACAAAGATGATTTTTTTTAATGAAAATAAAGAAATATACTGCTGACAATTTTTTGTACTTTATGAAAATCGTAAATGTACCAAAGAATATTTGATGATCATTTTATTTCTAAGTGCTCATCTGTGGGACATAAATGAGTCATCTGGGCTAAGGTTTCTCAGCCTTTTTTTTACCTATCACACCATTTATTTATTATTTAACTACAACGCCTCCAGCTTACCCCAAATTTTTAAAGAAAGTAAATCAATATTTTACTTATGTTATTCATTTTCTATGGCCCTTGTGCATCATATTCTGCTGTCAGGTTCACAATATTTCGTTTGATATTTGTGACTTTCAGCCTTATGTCGCCTCACGTGCTTGTAGCGGTTGCACTTTTGTCCTTTGTCTATATTCTATGGACTGCACTGAAGCCACATTCAACCAATCATGAAATTAAAAAACATAACAATCCACAGCCATTTCTGACCACGTTTGGATAGAGTTTCGTTATACTTGGTAGCCACAATTCATTCTTTCCAACTCAATTTGAACAAACATAGGCATCAAAGATGGTGAAGAGTTCTATCTTTCATATGTGCGTGTTGTTCCTGGGTTGATGTATTTGTATATTTGTCCATGTGCTTGTGTGTTTCAATGCTGATATCCTCACCATTTTGTCTACAGACTCCAAAATTGACATTAGAAGTTTACTAGACCCGTTCTAAGAAGCTGTTATTACCTTTTTGGGGCCTCATTTTGACGGGTATATCTCATCATCAACATCTATATTCTCCAGAATTTAGATGCTTTTAGATGTTTTTTCTTACTCCTTTTCAGATGTTTTCCAGTAGAAAACGTCTGTGATGTCATAACTGTAATTTACACAGACCACATCTATTCTTCGCTTGAAGTTTTTATCACATAACTTCAAATTTTGAGGCTACGGTTGTTCAATTATTGACTACGATGTCGAGTTTGTATTTGCATTTATACAAGAATTTTAGTTCAATAAGATCCCTTTTTTGATCATTTTAATTGACAGCTTCTACATGATGGTCAATAAATTATATGTGACAATTTATCGACCCTCAGCTTAACTTTTGCCCCCTCCAGAGCGCGATTACCCCCGTTGAGAATGACTGATCTAAACATGTATCCTCGGCTTTAACAGTTTCTATGATAATACAATCTTTCCACGTGACACAAGATTTATTTGTCAATGATTGGTTGTTTTTTTGTTATGTTTTTTTTGTTTGTTTGTTTTTTTTGGTGGGGTTGTAACAATATTAGACTAGATCGTTGGAAATTCATTCAAATCACTTAGTTTCAAAATCAGGCAACTGTTAAGCCGTGTTTTTTTTGGGGGGGGGGCCTTTGTTTGTTTTTTTCTGATAGAATATTCGAATATTCTCTTACGTGGGCTGTTCCATGGGTCCATAGAGCTCCAACTGTCCTATTTACCCATAGCTGGGGTGGGTGGAAGAAGGATACATTCCTTTCCCAAAGGTATCAATGCCAAGTGAACGTAAACGGCTTCGGTCGAAACTCACATTTGATTCGCCAATTCCATTTTATGCACCGTTGACCGCTACACCACTCCGGGTCTGCATCTCCTTTTTTTTTTCAAAGCTGGTCAAAATTATTGCTTTCTGAATAATCTTATCAATTATTACTATTGATTATTGAGTCTAGAATCTCATCATTATAGTTTCCACCGCAGAATTGAGCTATCTGACCTCCTTCAATGCAAAGAAAGCAGAAGTTCCGATTTTATCAAAATCCCATAAACGGACCGAGTGTACGGAAGTTGATCAATGAGTCCATGGACAGATATGTTATAAATGCAGTGTTAGGGAAACCTTAATCTAATGTTCACGTATCAATGGTATGGTACCGCAGCGTGCTTTGTCTGCAATCAGCAATTTCAGTTCAGTAAATATGTATTATAACTGAAGACATATACAATTGCATGCGCAGGCACGAACACTTGTGTGTAATCTTTCCCCTTTGTTATTACTGAAAGCGTATTATTCGAGCTCAGGTAGGAATAAACAGAATAATATTATATGAGTTATTTATCAGGAAAAAATATCCTTCCATAAACACCTCGATTTTCTCTAATCATTTTGATCTAAAATATCTAATTAATTTCCGATTTCATTAAAAAGGTAATAATAGCTTCACCCACGGATAAATATTTGTTCGTGTGCTCATAATTGTCAGTAATTTTGTTTTTTGGGATTTGTCGCTCCATTTTTCTTTAAATATTTAATTCAGGATAATAATTCAATTTTGATTCATAATACGGCATGAAATAATTTATACATTTATCAATTGTGTGTCAGAAGATGTTCCCCTCATAAAGAACTTCTTTTTTTTTTAAATCCTTAATGAGATTTTTCATACTTGATTGTCAGATGCGCAGAATTGTTTTCAGCTATCCAACCCAATCCTAAAAAAAAAAATACAATCAAATTAGATGAATGAGAAGAAAAGAGGAAAATAAGGATAGATCTATAAATCTTCTAAGAAGTAACCGGTCAAGTTAGTCACGCAATGGAAAAGATCACATTACCAATGTTTTTTTTTGTTTTTTTTTTGGCAGCATGCCATATTGGGGATGTGAATAAAAAAGTTCCTTTTAAGAAATAATTTTTTTCATTTTGGTTTTGGTGGTGATGATGATGATGATGATGATGATGATGATGATGATGATGATGATGATGATGATGATGATGATGATGATGATTGGAGCACTCGGAACCGTACCAAAGACACTGAAGGCGAGATTAGAGGAGATAGGGCTGAAAGGAAGGACTGAGACTGTGCAGACCACAGCACTGCTAGGGACTGTACGGATACCGTGGAGAGTGCAAGAAAGATGAGATCTACAGCCCCAGCTATTAGCAGTGGCCTAACAGATGAGGAGAAAAAAAAACATGCACACACACGCACACACATGCACACAAATGGTGGTGGAGTTACGAACCACAGCACTGCTGTGATAGGTTAGGGAAAGATGAGAGGAGGGCTGAAGGCCTGAGGAGAATCACCATCATTCAGCCTTCAGCAAGAACCACCGGGCAACCGGTGTGATTACAACAACAACAACAACAACAACAGCAACAACAACAACAACAACGACGACAATAATAATATTGATAATAATAACAACAACAACAACAATAATAATGATAATAATAATATCAATAATAATAACAACAACAACAATAATAATAATGATAACAACAACAAAAACAACAATAATAATGATAATAATAATATCAATAATAATAACAACAACAACAATAATAATAATGATAACAACAACAACAACATCAATAATAATGATAATAATAATATAAATAACATTAATGATAAATTTAAACAAAAGTTGAAAAAGAATAGTGCATCTTTGTGTTCATCAGAATTGATTTTCTTTTCATCTCTCAATAAATTATGACTCCCAAAATAGCACAAACAGAACACACAAGAAATTGAAATGCCCATCTCATAAATATTCAGGCATACAATTGTGATGCAATATTTGAATTTATTCCAAAACGATATCATGCAAATAATAAAAACATAAGCTAAATCAAATAAAGACAAAAACTACAATATGATAATTTGAAAAATGGAGAAGAAAGGTTTATAGTATATCAACATATATGATATAAAACGTTGAAAATAAAACTCATTTAACAAAAGAGAATTTGCTTCAGATTTATTCTATCCGGTTCTTATACGTGAAATGCCGTTTTTATAGGATGGAGGATGATATAAACAACAAGCGGTATTTTAATCGAAATACATTTGAAGAAATAACCTTTTCCCTAACAATCCTCTAATGATAGCATGTTATATGTATAATATAATTTCAGTTTTGTGGTCACAAATACCGGAAAATCATGAATTACGGCGACTGTATTATTAAACCCTTTGTTGTGGATATGGAGTTGAAAATGCTTGGAAATACGGTAATCTGGAGGAGAAATGTCAGGTGAATATGGAGGATACTGCAAGACTTCATATCTTGATTCTCAGAGTTTGAACATAGCTGAGAGACATGACGTCAGTCATGAAACATATGATTCAATCCAGATGAGACCCATTCTCCAATGTTTTGGCCTTTCTTGTTTTCCGGAGATGACGTGAAATGAACGTCATTGAAGTCTTAAAGTCTCTGGAAAGTGCTCGTACATTTATTCGTTGCTTTTTGACCACTTCTGTCTATAATTATACATCATTAAGAACAGGTCGGGGCTTCCCCCGAGATTCATCATTGGTATCCATGTTTCTACCCCTAAACCTATAGAACTAACGTTGATCACTTCGTGGGGTTTACTCTGAATGTTCTCTTGACATTACAAGCAGTTCGAACAACATTATGCCCAAGTTAGAAATTGTACTTGAACATTACACCTTTGGTGGACCTCATTGCCGTTAGGGACTCAAAAACCTTAGACAATACCGAATTATATCGGTAGTTACATTGGAGCTATAAAGAAAAATGCCATTATAATAATGAGTATTCAACATCAGCATGATCCTCCGTGTTGTAAATTAAACTGGATTCCATGAATAACAAACTAATGACTTAGTTGGAAAATATCTGTTAGCTTGTCAAAATTTGCGGATAATAATGAAGTGGATTTTGCATTTATAAGTTAAAAACCAGTAACAAAATATTTTTGTATTCAATTATATAAAAACATTCGAAAATTAAATGAAATACACACATGAAGTTCTACTGAGAATTCATATCTGTGTGTTATTCTACACTGATATAATGAATTAAAATGTATTGAATTTAATTTAGATTCATTATCCTGAGAAAATCTTTGGTTATTTTAAACTATTATAGTTTTTCTTATAATTACCAGTTGTTAAGTAGATGCTTTGCATCAGATCTTGTATGAGCAAAATATTTTTTTTTGTCATTTTTATATAATGTTTTTCTAGAGGGGGGATGCAGGGGAAATTCTTTTAAATAACTCACACGAACAGGCGACCTCTTATAACAATCAAATGGGAAACTTATTAAAAAATGAAAGACTACTTGGCTTTTTCCAAAACCCAGGAAACCGAAATGGTGGTGTTGGTGGTTTCTGTAACTCTCTCCCCATCCTGATCAGGTTTTCACTTCTCCCCCGCCCCAACTCAAAAACTACCAACGCCGACACTACAGGGGAAACTAAAGGTCATCAATGGACCACTATCACTCTCCTCTTTTAAAATAGATCGTTGTTTCAAAATGAATATTTAATTACAGAATGTTTATTTGAATAGAGTTACTGTACATCTGTATTTATAAGTGAGAGATGTCAAGCAAAGTGTCTGTGTGCCAGTCTGTGTGTCTATTACATGTTAAAAACAACCAAAACATGAACGCAAACCAACCCAATTAGTCATACTCGATGGACCCAGAGGAAGACTCTTAAGTAAAAAGTTTTTTGGGGAAAAGGTATTAAAAGGTTTTCAAAGGCGGTTCTTTTTATAATGTAACCATAATGCTCAAGTAGAACTTTACTCTCTATTCAATATACTCATATACATACTCACCTTTTTTATTTTATATGTTTAGATATAACTCTTCAAGAGGTCAAAATTTCAGACAGATGAGTCGGTCACTTCGAGGTGTCGAAAGTGAAATAAGACTTTTCCTCTCTTAAAGGTGTTAAAGTCACGGGAGACTAACCCCAACTTCAAGGGAATGAAAAGAGACTTTTTCAACATTTAAGGGTCAGAAGTGTAGAAAAATATGTTCCCCTTCTTTGATTGTTCAAAAGCGAAGGGGCAATTTTTCCCTGGTCAAGGAATCAAAAGTGAAAGGAAACTCCTCATCGTTTCCCCCCTTTAGGGGATCATCAATAGATGGGGACCTCCTCGAGAGGTAAAAAGTTAATGGAGACGTGTTCCCTGTCTTTTGAGGGAACGACGTTGGAGGTAGACTTTTTTCATCTTTGAGGGGTAAGATGTGAAGGGGAGCTTTTTTCCGGTTTTAGAGCTCAAAAGTGAAGAGAAGCTTTTCTACAAGTCTATGAGGTATAGTTCTTTTTTGTTTTTGTTTTTTTTCTTCTTAAATAGTTTCATCGGCGTAAAAGCAAATTTTCAGGTTAGAAAGTGAAACAACGACCATGGATCGGACAATAAAGAAATGAACCCCCCGGTGAGATTTGAACCAACATTCTTTTTTCCGTGGGGTCACTTATGTATTCTAAATCTGCGTTGGACGATTAAGCCATCAGGACCCTGTCGGTGGATAAAGATCGAAATAACACCCCACATCCATTCTTTCTCTTTTCCAATCGCTAGCCGGTTTTCACTCCCTTAGATAATTCGGTTCGAGCAAAATTTAATTCCTAAAGCTGTCTTCCCTTATTTCAGTTTGCTGGATACTAATATTCATTACTTATCATAATGCCGACATAGGAACAACTAATATATACGTAGAAATAGGTAAAAACAAACAAACAGTAGTTCTGAGGTTAATTGGACACAAACAAATCCGGCCAGCAATAAGGAAAGAGAAGGAATGAGGAAAAAATGTTATTCAGACCTCTAACTACAGTCAGGATTCTTGTAGCTCGATCGTTTAAGAAGGATGTGGGTTCAAATCTCATCTGGGTCTCATTTTTTTTTTTTTTAATATTTTCTAATTCATCACCGTTTTTTTGCTCACTACCGTAGATTATTGGGTTCGAGCAAACATAAACTATCTATATATCCATGTGTATATCCAGAATTCACGTAGACCTCACCATTTATAGTACAAAGTTGTAATTTTGCACACACACACACACTACCCTCAATTAGAAAGGGAGATATTGATTCGATTTTTTAACTAAATTCCCACCCCCAGCAAACAGTTTTTATTGGTGGATTCAATGTGCAAAGTAATATTATACTAAATTGGTTATTAGTTTGTAGCCACTTGATTTTTTTGTTTTTTTCGTGTAGACCTCAAGTAGTGATGACAACCTAACAGAGGTCGAAAGAAGTAACTTCTCAATTGATCAACCCTTTTTCCAATTCATTAATTGATCATCCTCAACTTAAGTGGTGGTGACACATAATTTTCTTTGGAATGCTAGTGTCGTGATGGATACTTTGGCTGGAATAACTGCTTCACTGAAGCCAGGAAGTGATGAATACATTCATATCATTCACCATCTTCAAAAAGTCCACTACAATACATGGTGATTAAGTATAGAAATGACCAAGTAATGGCCGATATTCAAACTGTAAAAGACGCTGTGTCAAAAAATCTTCTTAACCTGGCAATTATTAGTAATTGGCAATAGTTTAAAGCAGCCATACATTTTTACACGCTACAGTATATGATACATTCAAGGCATCAATTTTAACAGCACAATAGAAATTTCATACTATTTATTGAAGATTTAAGATTCCGGTTTGTCATCATTTCGACACTCATGATATTCCATAATTCAATTTTATACCGGTATTTTTACGGAAATATACCAAAAAAAAACGTTTCGTTATCATCCATCTATATAAAAGCTATATATACAAATTAGTATGTTTAACTGAATATTTGCCTGACGTGACCACGGCCTATTGTAAACTAAAACATGTAATTGATTGCTTCATGTCGAATTTATTAACATAGCAAG
>OY735218.1:18995052-19085052 GCA_963457665.1 Thysanoteuthis rhombus
TTTTTTTCTTTTTTTTTTTTTTTGTTTGGAGTAGTGACAACTGAACACTCGTCTCGGAGGCGGGCGAACAGCACGTCTACATTGAAGAGAGTTATTGATTTTTGTACTCCAGAATTCTATCGCCAGTCACCGCCGCAGTGCTTATACAAAGATAGACTGCGTATAAGGACAAGCGAAGAACAGTGGAAAAAAAATATGGCAGTAAAAGAGGGGGAGGACGAATAGGGAAAGGAAGAGGAGAAAAAGAGGAGTTCGGTTGTTGCGGTAGTGAAAGTGTTAGCAGTAGCAATAGCGATAATAGTATTACTAGTGGTAGTACACAGTGGTGTAGTGCTAAAAAAAGTAGTGAGGGAATGCAGAGTTGCCTGCTCCTGTGAGGGAGACGGAGTTAGAAATCAACCCCAGCCCGAGAAAATTGTCGAAAATTTGATCAAATTCAGAGACATTTTGAGACCATATGGGTTGAGTATCCTGACCTACACTCGCTAGTTTTTCTTATCAGTAAATTGTTCAAGGAGAAATTGTGACTAATATGTAGGTATTGAGGGAATGCTGTTCCTGCACCGAAAAAAGTAAGGGAATACTGTTCCCACAGGACTACACCATTGATGGTAGCGGTAACGACAGCAGTAGTAGTAGTAGTAGTAATTAGTTGTAGTAGAAGTAGACGTAGCAGTACTAGCAAGACGAAATACAGATGGTACTAATGTCCGATTGTAGCCTTTCAGTCAGAGAAAGAGAGAAAAAAGAAAAGAATCTCTAGCCCCGGTCAGCATAGAGTTAAGTATGAGAATGTCTGGCAGGAGATATAAGCTGCCCTCAATTGTACTTGGTTGGTTTTTTTTTTTGGTTTTTTTTATGTAAACCTTTTTATTACATCACACTTTTTTTTTCTGTCTATAGCAATGAATGGTTTGGATTCATAAGCCAATAAAAAATGCTTACAATCTGCATTTAAAGATCCAGACAGTTTTCTTTTCTAAACGAACGTTCCCTTTCATTGTATTCGTTTAATTATATTGTGTATTAAGGGGGTTTTATTAAAAAAAACAATATCCATGCTGATTTTCTTTGAAAGATTGTTCGAAAAATTAATCGAAGTTTTAATAATCTAAACATATTTAAAAGTCCTTGCTTCATTCTTTCTGTTTTCAATTGCACATGGAAGGCTGTCATTAAATGATAATTTTCAAAAAATGAAAGAATTCATAAATAATCATTATCAGCTATAATTCCAATAGGATGTTTTTACTAAGAAGAAGATATGAGGGACCGCACATGATAAGTGCCCAACGCAAAATTTTTGAAAAGCTGATACTTTCGTTTATCTTTAGAGTCACAAAATGCTCAGCTTTTTAAAGCTTTAATAGTCTATGGGTCATAATGCACAATGTTCAAGTTTCAAAATTTAAAGAAAACTTGAGTATTGTAGCTCTAAAATTATAGAAAAATATCAAATTGATAAAAATGGTTTATTGGGTGCTTATCATGCGCAGTCATAAATAAGAAAATATATTTTCTTTAGGGATTCCTTTATGCATAACCTGATATTTGGAAATTTGCTCGTCAATATAAGCGTTTGAGCTGTTCACTAATTCAAGCCGTTTTAAATAATTTATCCTGGGGAAGATCTATGTCCAACAACAGACATTAAAAGGCTGATGATAATGCAGATATTTGTAATTTCGTATCTTTTTGGACTGTCATACTTTAAAATTGGCAAACATTTTCTTTGAGTGTCATCACTTGCAAACCGTGAAGAATTCCCACTATACAGCTATAAATTTAAAGAAATTGCCACTTACTTTCTAAAAAAACTCTAGTGGAGAGAAAAATCACCGAGATACAAATTTAATCACCCACCACTATATTGTCTGTTAGTCAAATATAGATTACCAGGCGTTGTTCGGAATTGGTTTTGTCCTGTGTAAATACGCACTGATTTGCTGGGGAAAGTGCAAACGCCTTCACAAGAAAAAAAAAACGATTAGCTGTTTGAATGGCTGTATCGGTCAAGAATGTTGACACGAGACCAAATCACAATGGTTTATTGTTAAGCTTTTTTGGAATACATGGAAAATATCATGTTCGCTATTTTTCTTGGAGAATCGGCTTTGGCTTAGTGAACAACCAAAGCTATCAAAGATTGCAAAGGGTTCTATCTGGTTTCTCTTATATTTGCATGTCTCTCTATATATGTTCATAATTTCGTATGTCCCAGTGCTCCTGATGATGTTATTATGTCCTCCGACTTGAAAATATTCATCAGTACTCCACTTCTGAATTTTTTATTTTTCATTCTGAAAACAAAAGCTTTTTTGACTCAGGGGAGGGGGCTTATTTTGACAGGTTTATTAATAAAGTTCTCCAAAACCTATATGTTTTTTTTCTTCACCCTATTCTAGATATTTTCCAGTGGGAAACGCCGGTGATGTCATAAATAGAATTCACTCAGACCATATTTATTTTATATGACTCAAAATTTCGAGGCTACGGTTGTTTAATTATTGACTGTGATGGCAAGTTCCAAATGTATTGCTTTTATTCTATTTTCATGATTTCCTGTTATTCAGACACTGGCGCAAAATTGACTTTCATCGCTAGAACTTTGCATTAAAGTCGAAAACACCCGGAGACCGCTTGACTCTGCGAGCACCATTGTCACTAAAAATATGATTGAGAATCACTTGATAAATAGTTATGATGCAGGGGTAGAGACTCTAAAAAATATTCCCGGGACAATTCCAAAATTTAACCGATTCTTCAGTCATCCATCCCAAAAATTTCGAGTAAAAAATCTTTGAAGATTATGCATAGTGAGGATACAGGGATGAAAAATTTCTTGATCAACTCCAAAGTGTAATCACTCTATTGTAGCCCCTTCACCATCCTCCAACGCGATTTCATTCAAATTCATTGAGAACTGTTAGAAATAATGTGTGGATAAAATGATGGGAAGACGGACATGACTGAATACATATTCCTGTCACATTCCTTCATTGGCAGAGGTAAACAAATTCAACCTTCTCAACCTACTCCATTCCACATCTCTCTCTGTCTGTCTCTCTCTGTCTGTCTCTCTCTGTCTGTCTGTCTCTCTGTCTCTCTCTCTCTCTCTCTTTCTTTGATAGTAGGTTTCTGTCTATCAATGTATTCCTGTTCACATATACCTATCTGCTCGAATCTATCCACAGTACCTATGTACGTGTCGAAGTTTTTACAGCTCTGGTAAATTGTTACAGAGAAGTAAATCTTTTTACTCGGAAGATTGTTGTTTTCACAATGTGTTTGCAATATATATATATGTATATATATATAATGTGTACTGTAGACAGTGAGACAGACTCGTGAGTAAAGTGTATAGAGTTAAAGTTTATTAGTCCTTAGATGTAAATTGTCCAGACATGTTTCGGGATTCTTCCCATCTTCAGTGGTGTGTGCTGTGTGAGTATGTGTTAAAAGTTCCCATGTGGAACCAGAGTCCACTATCAGGAGCTATGCATTGTGGGTAAATTGTGTTGTAAGGGCTGCTGGAGGCCTCCTGCTGAGTTGGAGAATGTATATATATATATATATATATATATATATATATATATATTGCACCAATATATACGATATTAACAGAATTTTGTAAATTCAGAACTGAGTTTTTCAAAAACGTTTAATCGCTAAAACTGGAAAAGTGATTTTTTTTGTTTTGTTCGTTGTTTGTTTGTTTGTTGCTTGTTTATTTGAATTGAAGAGACAGAAAATTGTTTCTTTGTTTAACAATCAATAAGACCTGGGTTACGATTTGGAAGAAAAATCTTTATTTTACTTAATTTTTTTTTTTTGTTTCACGTTTTATTTCTGCGGGTGGAGCGAGTCTATTAACGTTCTGACAATAATGCTGGCCTAGACCCTATAAAATACGGCTTTGGGGTATTAATCTTACTGCTGATGTTACATAAATCATTTTTTCTTTCAATACTAATTATGTTCAGATAAATTTCCGTTTTTTGAAAAACGATTTTGAACAGTGGTGTGAAAGACAGAAAATGAGTTTCACGAGCAGCATTATAGTTACATCGTAAATAGCACCCCAAATATTTTTTTCCGAACGGCTGACACTTATCCAAAGATAACAGAGGTGTTATTGATTAAAAATACAAAAACTCTTTGGGAAAGAAATTTAGGAAAACCGTTTGTTTTGTCTTTTACTGGTAAGAGAAATCATGACCTAAAAATCAACTAAATATTAAGACGAAGGTAAATAGTCTAAATAAATAATATATGTTTTCAGCTGGTCTTCCCAATTTTTTTTAAATTCGTGACCAATGCGGCAAATGTTTTTGCAGCCACCGACCCAGTGTTATGAAAGCAATAGGCAATAATATAATTGGTCTTTAGTCGTACTAAGTTGTAACTGTATCTGGTGATAAAAACAAATTAAATCCTTGCGCAAGAAATAGCAAAATATCATTTACAGCGTTTACAGTCACTATGGGAGATTACTAATATATAACATAAACGAAATAAGTATTCATAAAATTATAATAATTGAATAACATTGAATCATTTCAGAATAAGCACCAACAGGAGTAGATATCCATATCGAGATCTAAAATTTAAAACCCCTAGTTACATAATTAATATCAATATTTCTGCAAAAATCTCAAAATCTTTATTTGACCCCCGGAAATGTGTCAAGCCCTACTTTAAGAAGCACTGGTTTACGATACTTCATTTGCTAAAAATAAATAAGCCGGCACTCGCTAGTTAATTCTCAACGGTTACTGCTGGTGTGACTGCTGATGTCAGTTCATTTTTCTGACTGTGCCTCCTTTTTTACCATTGTTAGACATGCAAGAAACATACTTACAGCCAAACAACATTTTATCTATGAGGAGACATAATATCTTGTATTTGGTGAATAAATACGTCGGTGGAAATTTTTCGACATTGTCAGGAGCCAATGTCTCAAACATCTGTTTGCTATTACCACCGAAGATATTATACATCCCTATACGGATGACTTTTGTCTGTAATTCATTTGACTTCAATTCAACACGAGAAGACCCTCGCATTTAATTAACACAGAACGTTAGACTGAGTTCATGAGACACGAGACTGCCTACAAAGAAAATGTTTGGTATTCAAAGAGGTAACTGTATATGTTATCATGCACCATGTTTTTGAACATTTTTCTTTGTATTCTGAAAGTTAAAGACATGGATGATCTTTAAAATAAGAAAAAAAGGATTTAATTTTTTTAAAATTCATAATCCGATTATCATATTTGTTTTGAGATACGGATCGTACAATGCGTTTTTGTTGGATAAATTATTTTGTTTTTGAAGTATTTGAAAACAACTTGAACACAGACAAAACTTCTTTCAGTTGAGGTATTTGTGTAAGGAATGGCTGGTTCGAACGCCTGAGCGGTTACTGCAACAAGTAATGGTATAAGTGAGCCAAGTTCGGAGCTAGTTTGTGTTCAATTCGCAATAATCCTTTTGGAAAATGCATTGAATCCATCTCACTCCTCTGCCAGCAGTTGATTTACAAGCCCATCGAACTCCCATTTCTCACATCAATCTGGAGAAAACCCATGTCCAAGAATCGGCTTTAGAAGCTGATGTTTTTTTCAGCAAGAAAAATCAATCCATTCAACTGGTTGACTGATTAATTTCGGCACAGCCGAATGATCAAATATCAACACTGAACTGTCAGCCAACAACTTCAATTGCCAAACTATTAAAAAAAACCCAGATGGCAATGGGCAGGCCATGTTGCAAGAATCAAAGACAGCCGACGGACATCACGTCTCACAACATGGATCCCAAGAGATCGCATAAGAAACCAAGGCCGACAGAACACAAGATGGAGAGATGAACGAGACAGATTCAGGAAATTCTGGCTCCGCAACGCCCATGATAGAGAAGTGTGGCGAATCCTGGGGAAGGTCTATGTCCAACGACAGACGTTAAAAGACTGATGATGATTATGATACCGAGAGAAAAAGGTTCATTTGATTCTTTTTTAAAATCTCCCCCAAATAGGCTAGGCTTCAGCTTACAATGTGAATATATGCTAAATCTGTCCCTTGGTTTTTGCTTACTGTGATTGTGTTGGTATATATAAAATCTTAACTTTCTAGTGATCTGACAATGGCGAAAGGAGTAACTTATCCATTAATGCCCCTTCTTCGATTTCTCTAATTGATACACCGAACATGGCATGCTGAAAAATGACACTGGTAGCTTGATGGTCACTATCGAATGATTAACTAGATCTGTTTGTATATTGTATATCTTTTGTCATCCCTTGTATGCATAAAAAAAAAACTGTGTGTATCTGTACGCATTCATGTGCCTAGATATTATTGGGTGTTCAGGAAGTTAAGTCATGTTTTGGGATTTCATATCTTGTTGGGGGCTTATTTCCAATCCATGTTGATTACTTGAATAATCGCTGAATGAAAAAGGATCTGAGTGGCGTGATTAAAAAAAAGCAAGTATGAGAGAAAAACGAAAATTAATGATTAAAATGCTTGATCTAAGGAATTCAAACATAATCAAAAGAGAAAAAATATTGGGTTTTCCCTCACCTCCCATTGAGGGCCAAATTTAACACAAGGTCAAATTTGATATGGCGAACCTCACGGGTGCGTGTGAAGTGGGGAATACACGTTGTGTAGTTCCTTCGACCTTGCCTCTTGGCACGCCACAGGCATTAGAGAATCTGATGACCCTATCCTCCTTAGTGCAATAGGAAGGTGAAGCTCCAAGGAAAGAAATTTGAATTGATATTTTCTAAATTATCTCTTTAAAATTGCTGTAATATATTATCTGATATTCTTTGTTTTTATTGATAGGAATGTAACAACGTATTTTTAAAGAGAAACCCTGTAAAATGCACAAAATATTGAATGTATCTGTCATGATGATAATTGTCATTATTTGCACTGACAGGAAAAAAAGATTAATTATGCAAAATTAATCCTTGGATTTCATTGATTTGTTTGGAAAGTGATGATGCATTTTAGGAGGAAAACCCTTTTAAAACGCAACAAATGTTGGGTTTATTCGTCACGATCACAGTCACCATTTTTAACACCGACAAAAATAAAATTAATCAAGTAAAACTAATCCTTTGATTCCATTAAATCTGTTTGGGAAGTAATTTTTTGAGACGGAATTTATGATAAAACTACGTTCTTCTGCAACAAAAGTTGAATTTATTAGTCAAGAACAACCTAATCTTTTAGTTCTGATGAAAACCCCGTGTGAAATTAATCATTCTATCCCTTGTGTACAGAATCTGTGATTTTGAACATAAAGAACTCTGATAAGGCTGAATTGATCTTATCTATCCTTTTAACGATGCTTCAACTGAGCAAGTTTCCCACAGAATTTATTGAATAATGTGCTGTTTACCAAATCACAACCATCTGCTTCAATGTGTCTCCATATCTACTTATCTTCTTCCGCGATTCAAAATCTCAAGAATGACAATTTATTCAATCGTTAATATTTGTATCATGAATGGATGTATATGTGTTTCACGCTTGTTTATATCATTCTTCCTACTTAGTCTTCTCATATATATCAGTCAAAATCTCTATTTGTATGTATCTCTATTCGTATCTATTTATCAATCAAAGACTGTATATATCTACCTATCTATCTAACTCTGTTAATATCTATATATCCATTTATATCTATCTATCCAGGTCTATTCATATTTGTCCATCTAGGTCTCTTCGTATCTATCTATCTATTTATCTATCTCGCTATGTTTATGTGTATTAATCTTTTTAAGACTATATACATATATATATATATATATATATATATATATATATATATATATATATATATATATATATATATATATATATGCTTATCTATCGATGTAGTTCCCTTTGTATCTATGTCCATGTCAATCTATCTATCTATCTGGGTCTGTTAATATCTCGCTGATATATATATATATATATATATATATATATATATATATATATATATATATGTGTGTGTGTGTGTGTGTGTGTATAGAGAGAGAGATTGCTATCAAACTGTCAATCTATGTTCATTAGCTATCTATTTCTATTCATATCTATGTTCATAGCTAACTATCGATCCATGTTTATATCAGTTCATCTCTCTCTGTCCCCTCCCTCTCTCCTCTGTCAGTCTTTCTTTTTCTTCATATATATATATATATATATATATATATATATATATGTATGTGTGTGTGTGTGTGTGTGTGTTCATATCTATCGATCTATTTATCTATCTCTGATCATATCTATTCATCTTTATATCTAGGTCTACCAATAATCTCGCTCTCGCACTGTATCGAGCTGGCTAGCTTCCAAGTTAGTTTCCATTTCTCTGTTAATGTGTGTTTAGCAGATAACTCCTCTCTCCGTCTCTCTCTCACACACACACTCATACACATAGCGAAATATACATATATATATATATATATATATATATATATATATATATATATATATATATATATAAATTTTGCATATCTAAATATATTTGTATATCAGATACATTATTATATAGGTATATACTTGGGTGGCGCTAACTATTAGACCAAAAAAGACAGCCGCCTACGGCGTAGACATCAGAGAAGCACAGTACTGACCTTTCAGGAGACAAATGTAATATAATATCAAGCAAATATTGGAAAACTCCGACATAATTCTTTGTTTTCCTTATTTATTTTAGTCAACAAACAATAAAAGTCAGTATTGAGAAATAGAACAGAAGTCTCAATTTCGGTGTTGGCAATTTTTGCATGGTGTAGGGGTAAAAATAGCTAGCCGTGACGTAGGATGTAAAATGGTGTAGCACCAGCCCTGCGTTTATACATATTCATGAACGACAATGGACATATTAAGGCACTTCACGTACATATCTCTGTTTCTACCGTCTCCATTACTTTAGTTCATTGGTCCTAAACCTTAATTGTATGACACAACTCTAAGGAATATAGTTGACTTACTCTCGATCTTTATTCAGTTAAAAAACGAATAGACTTTGGTATATATAGCACGCATTCACATAGTACACACCACTGAAGATGGGAATACATCCTGAAACATATCTGGACCATCGACAACAAAAAAATCATCTATAGATAAATAAACCTTACCTCAAAACACTCTACTCCCGAGTCTGTCTCACTCTTAACAGTTCATATTATACATATATATATATATATATATATATATATATATATATAGAGAGAGAGAGAGAGAGAGAGAGAGAGAGAGAGAGAGAGAGAGAGAGAGAGAGAGGAGGGAGGGAGAGAGAGAGATAGATAGATAGATATTGATATATATGTCCTCTGGAAATAATGAGTAAATTACATTACTGTATCAGGAAAACAGCAGTAATGAAGGCATGTACTGTAATGTTTTAGTTTAATCCGTCTGTAAAAAGTTTGAGATCTAACACAAAATCCGGTGATAACACCACTAGATTGGTAACTCTGTGGCGAGAGCGGGTCAGTCATGTTACCTGTACTCGATACGTTCAAGGCTCGATATATCTGTAATTGTAATCAGGAAAATTTACGGTAGAGTGACGGATCAAAGTTGTGCTGCGTGACATGCAGTAAATGTAAAAAGTATCCGATACATTGCAAAAACCAACTTTATGAGTTTCCAAATTGATAGATTTTTTGACAAAATTGATAAATACATATATTATAACTATGTTGGAACAAGATTTGTCATTGAAAATTTATGCAAAATGCACAAAAAAAACCTGATTCTTTTGTCCAAATTTTGTCAATTTTTAAGGTATCTAAATACGTTGAAATAAACTGATTGAAATATATCGGATACCCTTTTGCACTCCTTGTAACCAGCGAACCACACCTTTTGTTGAACATTTCTCCCTTACTTTCCATTCCTTCCAAATGCACAACCTCAAGGTCAGCCATATTACACCAGGAGATATATACAATTTGAAGCAGCCATAAATCTCCCTTTCCTCCTTGTCATAAACGTCAGATACACGAAACATCTTGTTCGCTATTTTCTCTTTGCTCTCTTTACGAAAATAAAAGTTACAACTCCATTCTTTGGAGATAATTTAAATGATATCAATCGACTTCGAAGACATTTTATTCAAAAATTTTACCACAAGGGAATAGATTTATTCAAGCTTATTTCAAGTACATGTTTGCTTCCTTCCACAAGTGATGATACTCGATTATTACTATTCGTATCATATCAGATAGATATTTTTTTTATTACAACTCAGTGTTGGCAGTGCATTTCCCTTGTTTTGTCAAACAAACAACGAACAAACAAATAATTAAGTACACGTGCAGTTGAACTAGCGTTAGTTAGTGAGCAATTCAAGTCTCCCGGGCAAGACGTTGAATTGAATATAGTTCA
Organism: Thysanoteuthis rhombus; assembly: GCA_963457665.1. Taxonomy (NCBI): domain Eukaryota; kingdom Metazoa; phylum Mollusca; class Cephalopoda; order Oegopsida; family Thysanoteuthidae; genus Thysanoteuthis; species Thysanoteuthis major. The sequence continues at coordinate 19,005,461 of OY735218.1, forward strand.
ACATAGTTCAACACAATCAACTGACTTTTTATTCGTTACAATTTATCCACGACGGTTCTCAAAGTATTTCAATGCTATCTCAGGGGTCTGGATAATGGGAAAAGTGATTAAATTTTGGAGCGGGCCCTGATTTTTTTTTTTACAGTCAACCCCATCACTACTATATGTCCAATGTCCACACACACTACCTACAAAAGTTGTCAATGAATTCCAGTCATTGAGCAAGGAAGAAGTGGTTAAGTTTGGGGGCCGAAACAGCAATTGGTTAGTTACTTTGTTACAGTTCTACTAATCGATGTATCCTTAGAAGTTGTTGTTGTTATGTAATCATACCTCTCTATATTCCTTTTATTTTGTTAAGAAACAAATGAATCGCCATTTTAAAAGAAGACATTCATACACAGAATGCAGCCTTGGCCCAACCAGTGATTTATATCAGGAATACCAGTTAATTTTTCCAGAGAAGACTTTTTCACCAATCACCTCCGGCAATACAAAAGGGGGTTCACTTACTTTCACTTCGTTGACGTAGCAAGGTCCACCACAAAGATAATATGCTTCTTCTTTCCCGTGTGTTGACTGCAATGAAGATGCTGGAAATTCTAGTAACAACAAGAATTTCTTCGTGATATTAAGTTTTGCCAATCTCTAAGAAACTCAGATAAAAAAAGAGAAATGCATTCCTACAAACGATAACAAATATTTTTATTTATTCACGAGCGTGACTGCATGGAGTGCGTAGATAGAAAATACCTTGTTATCTTGGTACCAGGAAGATGATGCCTCATAGTGGAGCACGTTTCCGTGTGCTGTAACCAGTTGTTCGTAGGTATTTCTGTGAGTTCTTTGAGGTACAACGATTGAAGTCTCTCGAACGGGTGTATATGTTGGAGAATGAGATGTCATCCTAACGTGTGTACATGTTAGAGGAAGATCAAAGCCCTCTAACGTGTGAGGAATGGGTTTTTTGCAGTCAATGACTCGGTTCCTTTGACAGAGGGCATGCAAAATGACAAAAACACTCAATATTCCGATGTTCTTTTATGAAAATGGTGAATGTGTGCGTATGTGCATGTGTGCGTGTGCGTATGTGTGTGTATAAACACGTATGTGTGTGTATAAACACGTATGTTTGATACATTTTTCTCTAATTTGGTAGAGCGTGTTTCTGGTTTTTGGCTTGGAAACTGATGCCAGAGTGTAGCAGTTTGGATTTTTATATGTTTAGAGATCGAAGATTAACCAGACCGTTCTAACCTAGCAGTGGGCGGTCTTTGCTTATCTTTGGCGAGCCCATTTATGGAAAACTATCGTCGTCTGTGTTCTTTAACGACTTCCTCTAATTGATTAAATCCTTGTCAAGTTGAGGGGGAATGGATTTCGGTGTATTTTATCTTTTACTAATTCATTATTCTCTTTACTCTTAAGTTATAGAGAAAAATTCAAAGGGATTTCTATCACTGATAGATGGGTAAAGTGTTAGTCGGATATTTCCTGATTCTTACATTTTATCTATTTCTCTATTATTTGGTTTATCTATTTATCTACTCATTTGATCGGCACCTGTCTTGCATTATAGCTTTATATGAAGTGATTTTCATTCAGTTTATTAGTGACAATAGCGTTGGCAGTGGTATGCGCTCTAGGAGTGCTTTTTAGTTAATGATGTACAACTAATCACTCAGATTGAGCCATTTTCATTCATTCCAGACGTACAGAGACTCATAATTGAATTTTTGTTACTCGCGAAAAAGTTCGTGTGGAGCGCGTCATTCTGCTTATGGGAAGTTTATTGTCGGAACTATTTTATGACTTTTTCATTCCTAAAAATATATTAATTTACTTACAAGAATTTCCTGAGAATAGAGGAAATAATTACTAACAATATTACAAAGTCTAAAACTTTCTATGCCTTTTCGAATCCTGGGCACTAAAGAACTCTTAGTAGATTATTAGTAACCATCAATCAAAACTGTCACTAGAACTATCAACATAGTTCTCTACAGTATTGAAGATGGTCTGGCTGGTTGGCTGGCTCTGCATGTATTCATGTATCATACGTACTGACTGCACGAGTGAGCTAAAGGGCTAAATATTTACTCATTTTTATGTCCAGAAAAAGTTTTTTTCAATCTACAATAAACAGTTCGTGGTTCAATTCACAATGTAAGTTTATGCTCAAATGGTTTTTTTGTTCGGGTCCGGTAGCATTCACGCTTGTTTCTCTGAAAATCACTTTTTCGCTGATTGCAGCCAAACAAAAGGAGAGAGAAGTAAGTTATTCATTGATCATCCCTTTTTTCCAATGCTTTGATTGATCATCCCAAACACAGCATGCAGCCAAAAGATGTTGGACACATGACTGTTTCTATTGATTTACCAACCAAACTTGTTTCTTTTTTCCTTTTTTCATTCATTAAAACATATTCATTTACTTTCAGAAACTTTCTGAAAAATTGAAAACAAAACATATACTAACAAGATTAAAGAATCTAAAACTGTCTGTGCGTTTTCGATTTCCGGGCATTAAAGAGCTTTTAGTAAATTATTCCTTATTTAAAACAGATTCTTACATGTAAAAAGAAATTGCTCTAAATCATGGCTTCAAAATCCATGACGTATCTGGTTACTCACTCGACGGAGACCGTCACGTGACCAACGTCTTTTGGCAACATGGCATGGTGGGGGTTATTAATAAACAAAATTGAAAAAGGGATGATCAACGAATTAATTATTTTTCACGCCTTGCAAAGGAGAGTCCACCAATAACAACAAGAGAAAAGATTGAAGCGACTGAGTTGGACAAAACCATCCAAAATAAACGAAGAGAAAATAAAAGAAGAGATACAGCAACAGTCATGTGAAAGAATTCTCGAAAGAAAAGTAACAGCTTTAAAACAATCACAACCCCCCCCCTCAGAACAGGTAAAACGCAAATAATCAGAGTGTTCAAAGGAAATGGAGACTTGATCACGGGTGGGGACCGGACTATCGAATGCACCAAGGGATTCCACAAAAACCTTTCTTCCTCCAGACAAGACATTCAAGACAATGAACACAATATTCAAATTACAAGTAACCAGTTTGAAGTTACTCCGTAGGAAGAAATACAAGCCATCAAACACACTGAAAAAGAAACAGCTCCTTGACCAGATAACATCCCCATCGACCTACTCAAAAAAGCTGCTAAAGTCATCCCCAGGCGACTAATCATCCTATTCAACTTATACCCACGAAAGAGTTCCAAATGATTGGAGCACTGCAACCATTATGCTATCTCATGAATAAAGGAGAGCCCAAAAGATCTAAACAACTAAAGGACCATAAGCCTATTCAACCGCTTGTACAAACTTTCACCATCTTTTTTGAAAAAAAAACCACGATTTCGAAATAATGCTTGACAAACTGATCGAAGAAACCAAAAAAATTTGCCTCCACATAAACTTCAGGAAAACAAATATAATGCACAACAAGAATGTTGAAGACAGAGACACGAAAATCCAAATCGGAAACGCACGCCTGGAAATATAGACCATTGCTTCTACCAAGGACAACGAATCTCCATGAAGTCCCCAAAAGAAAATGAACCATTTGAAGAAGGCAAGATTTCAGAAGAACAAGCTCAACGTTTTAGAGCAAGAAAATACCATTAGCCCTAAAAAAAAAAGATCTACAACCAATGCACTCTCTCGATAGTCACCTATGGAGCTGAAACATGGAATATAACCAAAACACCAACCCTTAAGCTGAGAACCATGCAACATACATAAGAGAAAATCATGTTCAACATAACATGGAGATATCACAAGAGGGTACAATATCTGCGATATCATAGAATCCATTGGAGAACTTAAATGGCAATGGGCTGATCATATTGCAAAAATTGTCTGACAACCGCAAGACATCAAAGCTCACAACTTGGATCCCGAGAGATCATATGCAAAACTTTGACCGGCAAGATATAAGATTGCCTGACAATTAGATCAGTTCAAAAAGTATTAGCTTTGCAACACCCATGATAGAGAGGACCGGCGAATCCCGTGGAAAGTCTATGTTCAATGACGGATTCAAAAAGGATGATGATGATGATGATGATGATGATGATGATGATGATGATGATGATGATGATGATGATGATGATGATGATGAAAAAAACAAACGGACTAAAGTAACATAAACTTACATTGCAAATCGAACTTCCCACTAAAAACCTATTTATGGAGGGAATTCCGAAAAAAAAAATCGTTTTGTTCCAGACATAAAAGAAGATTAAATGCCCAATTTTCAGGCTCTCGTTCCATAGGTGCTGTTAATACGCGTGATACATAGTTAGCCAGTCAGCAAGCCAAACCAACTTAAAAACTGAATCAGTCATGTTGACAGTTCTGTTTGACAGTTTCTAATACAAATTGTGTAAATGAAGTGGAATATTCATACACGCTGTTGGGCTAAATAAAGCTAACAGATACAAAAACGTTTTTTTTTCGAGAAAAATTTACACGTTTTCTATGAGGAAATTTGATCAAGCAAAAACAAGATTCTCCCATAATTATATTGAATTCAATGTGTTTTTCTTTCTCTAGTAAACCATAGAAAGGCCCGAAAATTCTCAAAGAATCTAATTGTAAGACTGTAACCTGTAGGGAATCATCTCCGACTTCCCCATTGTCGGTCTCAAGAAAAAAAAATTGTACTCCGATTTAGAAAGATGAAAATAATTATATCTCGACTAAAATAATGATACATTTATATTAGTCCAAGAAGATACAAGGACTGTCCCGAAAGTACCAAGCCATTTTGAATACCTCGAGACCCGGTTGCTTTGATGAAATTTGACAGAGGGGGTCTTACTGATGATATGTGAACACAAACTTTTTCATATGATAATTCTGTCGGTAGTTGAATGCCATTGAGTGAAGTGTGACCATCGAATTCACAATAGCCATGCAAGTCATTTTCCTTGTTCCAACCAGAGTTTTTTTTTTTTCAAAACACCGCATTCGCCGTCATAACGGTTGATTAATAATTGAAAAAACATGAAGTGCGGACAAAAAAATCTTTTTATAACCCTTTTACAGTCTGATGCCCCATATACGGGTTATAGGTCTGCAAATAAAATGAATGAACCAAAAAGATATTATGCTAAACATGTACGTATTTGGAAAATGATACACATCTACTCACACCTCTTTCCATCCACTCCAACATTTCAAGCTTACTATTAATTGATTTGACTTTTCTCTTGGATTTATTTTCAGATTTCTGTTTCACTTTAGGTGACTTTATTTTAAAGGTTTACCAATTTTAGTTTTCAAAATAACACTGATATTTTCCCGTGCAGTAGCTGAAAGCTGATCTCCAACAAATCTTGCAAAGACATATGAATAAACGTACCGTTAGGACGCGTGCGTCATTAGATAGTGCCATTAAAACGAAAGCTGTTACAACGAGTACCGTTACAACAAGAGTTAACAATTATATTTCAAATAGTTGGAGGTGTGAGTATAAATCATTCGGACCTGCCGCCAGGGTGCGGTGAACAGAGGGAGGGGATATCTATCAAGTCTTGTTGGGTGCGAGGCGAAGTGCTTAATGTTGCTGAAGAGGCGCTAAGATTTTTTCAAAGAGCCCAAAATGGCCAAAACAGTTAAGCGATACTAAGATGAACAAAAAACGCCTAAAAGTAGCCGTAGTATTCAAAACACGCCTACACTAATTTAACTGGTTATGGTTGAGTATATGAAAAAAAAAAAAGGTGAAGGAATTTCAAACGCTGGAGATGTGTCGTAAAAATGGTTCATGTAAAAATTTGCACTCTAAAATTTATTCAATTCACATTCGAGGGTTGGGGGCAAGTGATATCCAGGAGAGGCCTGGCCCTTCCCTTTCGTTTCCTCCTTGGCGACGGGCCTGAAATAATTACTGCAGCGACTTCCTAGCTGTTTCCAGAACAACAGTACTTCTAATGGGGAATGTGTATTATTCGAGTCGAAAAGCACTATTCTAATGTAGTTATAAGCAATGCGACTGGCAAACTATATTGGTATTGTCAGTACAAGTAGAAGCGCTTGCTAATAAAGGCACGACTTTTTACGATGTTCGATTATGTGAAGAATAGTATTTGCTTCTTTTGTGGCTAGCTATGAAATATAAGAGCCAGAATTTGTTCAGCAAGATAAAGGATAATGATGATAAGTAGTAATTTTGTTCTAGCTGAAGAGTGTCTATAAAAAGTAAGAGTCCTCGATAAATAATAAGATCTTGAGGCTAATGAACCAGATGTTGATGTGGCAGTCATCATCACTATCATGATCATCATCATCATTAACATCTTGGCATCTGTCGTTGGATATAGATTTTCATCAAGATTCACCAGACGTCTCTATCATGGGCATTGCGGAGCAACTGATCTCTGAATCGATCTAGCTCGTCACGCCATCTTACTTGCTATCGGACTTGCTATCGGATGGAGTTTTGCAAATGATCTCTGAGGATCAGCATTTTGAGTTGTGATGTCAAACGGTTCTCTGACATTCTTGCGACATGACCAGCCCATTTCCTTCTGATTTTTTTTTTATTATATATATATCTCGGATTCCTGGTTTGTTTGTTTTTTTTCTGATTTACTATCCTGTCCTATGATCTCTTGATGTGAAGTTGAACATGATTCTCGCATGTGTACGCTGCATGGTTCTCAGTTTGAAGATCAAATCTTTGGACAAGTTCAATGTTTCGGCTCCATAGGTGACTATCGGTAGGATGCATTGGTTGTATACCATTCTTTTTAGGACCAATGGGATTTTCTTATTCTTGAAAATCGAGCTTACTCTACTGAAAGCTTGCCAACTTAGTGTATTTTTTCATTTTCTAATTCTTTTGATGACTCTACGTTGACTCGCTGTCCTAGATAGAAGTAGTGATCTACTTTCTCAATCACCGCGTTTTCAATTTAGATCGTTGTATCTCTGTCCCCAACATGTTTGTTGTACATCATATTTGTTTTACTGAAGTTCATTGGGAGGTACATGTTCTTGCTTGCTTCATTCCACCAACAAATCTGAGTTCACTCTTATATTCACTGTCTATCCTGATTCCTTTGTGTTCCCATTCAAAGTATCGGAAAATCATCTCTAGGCAGGTTATGGTAATTTGGGGTGACTATGAAAGTAGTGATTTTGTAAAATTACTGGAAGTTATGTGGAATCTTTGGATATTTCTGCAATTTCATGAAATCATTAGTTTCATAATCAGTCAACTAACTTTTATTGCTGACTTTCACTTCACTTTCTCATTGGATGACCCCACCACTGTGGCCTTGTGTCAAACTAAGTTGAATATATACTGTGAACACCGTGGCTAAGTAAACTGATATTTGTTAAGTTTTGCATAGTTGGAGACAATGCTACAGTAGCGGGTCTCCTTGTAAGGATCGAACTCAATACAATAGTAATACTCAGAACTAGTTTCACCGTCTTACTGTAATATTCTTTGATATTTGTGGCCATGCTGATGATTAGCTAACCAAGGCTAGAGAGCCCAGTCTAGAGGGAGTGAATTCATGTTTTCCCAAGGACATTAGTACGAAGTATGTTATATCAGTCGGAATCGGAACTTACTTCCATTATAAGCGCTTTCAACCGTTATGCCAACATGCACCTCCCACGGTATTGACAACTGGTTAATCTTTCGTTTGACGTACATAAACCTACGGCGATGTTTAACCTGCCAAAACAGAAGAAAAGTCGTACGAAGACTCCGAAAAGTATAATTCCTTATTGAAAAGTATAATCAAATAACATATTAATTAGGAATAGACGCAATAATTAGATTAATCACAGAGCTATCAGATTAAACACCATGAATTCGTCAAGGTATGTACATTTTTTTTTATAAAGGACAAAAGATAAGTTTTAGTTCTGTATTGCATTCATTTCTTATCAATATGTTTTCTAATTATTCTTTTTTAAAAGAAAGATTATTTTATGGATACTTCCAAACAAAAACTAATTTATTCATTCATCATCCCCTTTCACATATTTCTGATTGATCACCCGTAACATGACATGCAGCCCAAGAACGTAGGTCACTTGACGGTTTCTATTGAGTGAGTAACCCCAACTGTTGACTGTTGTATTGAGTTTGTAAACTAAGCTCTTAGCTTTGCATCAGCAACAGACGGGGAAGATGAAGGAGCGTATCAAATTGAGTAATACTCCAACAATGATTCACTGTATGTAATCATCGAAACCCTTTCGTGGTCAATATATCAAGATTTGATAACATTTTTTCAAATTGAATGTCAAATTGAATTCTACTAATGAAATCAATGGCTTTTTCCACTGGAACACCTGAAAAAAAGAGTAAATAAAAACATCGAATTTATGGATAATCTAGTTGCTATTATTAAACTTGTTAGAATAAGGCAGAAAAAAGTCAAAAGTTATGTTTTTTCTAAAAATCAAAATCACCATTTTTAGAAGGGATGTAGTGAAGTTCTGATACCATTTTTCAACTCTGTAGACAAAATGGTATGACCAGGGCCACTGGAACATACAAGCAAACACATATAAACGCACAAGTACATACACCAAAAAAAGACAGAACCCTCTACCATCTTTGATTTATACAGTTGTTCAACTTCGCCATCTTTGATGGCAGCGATTGTTCAACAGCTTCAGCACGATTAAGATGAGGGAGGAGAAGACCAGTCGATCAACGAAATGTATACACTAAGAGTAAGTGATACGCAATGATAATGGATACCGACAGGTCACTCTCCGTTCTCTTATCAATTCTGACCACCAATAGTATGCAAAATAAGATTTTAAAAAATAACAAACCAAAACAATGAGATACAACGTCTGTAATAACTTTATCTTATATGAAACGTGACAATTTTTGGACTTCCGCTCCCTATCTTAGGTCTATGAGTCTGCGGGCGTAGCCTAAGGCCATAATCTTTACTGTTTCGAAACCACAAATCTTATAATGTTCAACCCCCGAATTATAAGCTAGAAAATTGGTCGATAAAGTCAAACATTACAGAAGCTTATATGGTACTAGCTGGTGTTTCCAGTATTCCCATCGGGGAAAAAACTTCAAATATAATAATACATGAAATAGAATCATATTTTGTAAAGATTTCATGTAACTAAATAATTCCAGCCTGCATATACCTAATTCTACAAAAATAGAGAGCTCATAAAATTAAATAAAGGGGTTATGCGTGCACGGGATCTTATTCAATCCCTTCCTCTTGGTGAAAATGAAAAATGAAGTTGTACTCCTTTCATTTGTCACATAAAAGACAGTACTTTCAACCATAAATTAACTGGACCCTTAAATGACTTCTAGGAACCTTGATGGTCAGCTTTGTCTTACCTTATGTTAATCCTTGAGTTAGTTTTCAATCCCAGGAGTACAGCTGTTTGGCTGACTATAAATACAAGCAAGCAAATACAACAAACCAAGAAACAGTTATCGTCTTTATAGTATTAGAATCTTGAGTGTGAGTAAGCGCCGTCAGCTGTCCAGCAGAAGCCAAGCCAAGTCTTGAACAGGAATCTTTAGACGGAAGCTTAGATGGAGGAAACAGTAATCACCTTCTGCACACTTAATAAACCCACTAGCAGCACTAAAAGATACGGTTGCCATAGCAGCAACAGTAGCAGCAGAAGCAACGATAACCTAACGTATATTATCGCGATCAAGTAGAATTCTCCAGCAACATCTACATCACAGCTATCATAATCATTATTTTTTTCACCATTCCTCAAGAGGCAGGTGTTGTGTAAGTTTTCTTGTTTCTATCGATGTCTGAGGACATAAGCTGGTCCAATAGTTTTAGGTCGACAAAACGTTTATACTGATTTTGTCGCCAGGTGGCATTAGGGATGTTTACTTTTAGCTACATGTAAAACGATCGCTTTCAATTTTATTTTGACAATTGTCATATCGACACGCATTTTTAAAACGTCAAAAGTAAGGTGTTTTTGTTTATTGAATCCGAAAGAAAAATTCGGCGACATTTTTTGAATCTTGATTTCAGTATTGTTATATTCACCTCAGTCTTATCTTCATGTTTTGTACTTGTGTATCTCTAATGAAAATTGCCGTTTGAATTTATACTTATAAAGACCATAGTCACCAAAGTTGTTTGTTTATATGTTCGTTTGTCTGTTCACATAGACATAAATTTTACTTTTTTCCTCTGTATAAGATGATTAAAGAGAAGAAGACTCATGTGACCACCAGCTAAAGTGTGACTGACGTCTCGAGCTGACCGATAGACGGTTCGCGTTGTTAGTGTGTAACTTGGAAGTTTTACTTTCTATCTCTCTTCAAAACTGATTAAAGAGTGAGAGGGTGAGACCTGCATAAAAAATATGAATATCTAAATTCAAAGATCAATAAATAAGATGAAAAAGAATTACGCTACACTATAATATAAGAAACGTATCATACTTTCTATCTACATTATAATAGGTCAGTGTAAAGGTTGGGACATATCATCCTCACTAACTTTCACTTAAGTAGATTACAAGACCTATGTCCAACACCAAACCTTAAAAGGCTGATGAAAATGTGCTGTCACACTGCAGTGTATCAAGCAGAAATGAACTGTTGTATAACACTTGCTTAGGAAACCGATCGAAATGTGTTTACAGGAAGGCTCAATTTAAATGAATCGTAGATGATATTAGAATTAAGTGAATAACAGTTTAAGTAGCTGCCGGTAAATTGTCTGTAAACTGTCGGATCAGCTACAATTCGCGGGGAAAGCCAAATTAAATTGCAAATACATTAATGCTTACAGCTTAACAGTGAATCTGATGGCAATGTTATTGTAAACACTGTAAACAAGGTCAAGTAAGAAGATTATTTGGACTGAATAAGGGTCAACAAAATACCCGCCGACTTGATTGACTTTGCACACAAAAATTCTTTGTTTTCCTGATCCAAATTCGGTTGGCAAAGTATAAAACTCATGATTGAAAACCAGTGCCATAGTTTCATTATGCGCTTTGGACTGAAAATGTTTTACTACAAAGCATTCATAAATTCTTTTAATATATGCTAGGGGTAGCCGAAGCACAACTCGCGTGTCATATGTGGCTGTATGGCATTCATTGTGCGGCTTGAGGAAATATCTTGAATGAACTAATTTTCTCATTGCACGTTATATAAAAGGTGAATAAAAACGAAATATGAAGCCCAATGATTATTTACCATTTATAAAGTGCAACTTTTCTGGATCACATAAGTTTAATGTTCATAGAAAAAATATTAGATCCTAATGTTGGATTTACTACATTTTGAACACTCATCAGTCAAGAATCAGAAAATATTTTGTGTGTATATATATATATATATATATATATATATATATATATATATATATATATATATATAGACTTTAACTAAAACCAATTTAAATTACCAGTTTGAAAAAAAACTGTGCACATAATTAAATATCATTCTATACATGCATTTGCTATTATTAATTTGAACAATATATGCATATAACAAAAACGCAGATGGAAATATTGTCTTGCAGTTCTCAAAAATCCAAAGTTTATTATATATGGCTCTGACATTAAGTGAGTTTAACCACTCTGAATAAATACGATAAGTTATTGAGAAAAAGCAAGTGGTTTTGATAGCCCTGTATGATTAAAGTTTCACACAGGAATAAAATATTGTGTAACAGACGTTCAGTGATTGTTGTGTAATCAGGGGTTGAAATCACTGATAATCTTTGTTATATCCAGAGGTTACTTCATCAATTGTAATGTTTACTGTTCATCCAGGAAATAGACAGTTTCTGGGAATGGGACTAGTAGAACCAGAACCAAAATAAATCCATTATTATGGACATAGATCTGGCTGTGTATCCCGTACCGTGATTCCAGGGAAAGGACATCAGATTTATCCTCCTCTAAAATTTTTCTTTGTAGAACTCATTTAGAACGATGATAATAATCTTCAAATGAACCCAGCGATCACTGTGCTTATTGTACAACAGTTGATTCATTAATTTCTTGTCGCTGTGTCCTAATAAACACGATTGATGTAGATGATTAATTAGTGTACCCTACGATAATATTCTACTCTCATAACATGGTGATGATATTCTGTGAAAAATCATTTCCTGGTAATATTCAAATGGACGTATCTATTTTTAATTTGATATTGTTTACTGGTAATGTAAATTAGTGATAATGATATTCATCGAGTTTAGCTTCGTACGAAACAAGGCCAAATGGGGAGATTCTGTCGCGCCAATCTTACAGCTGAGCTAGGCTTTACTCCCTCATTCAAAATCTAGTATTTTATCCAAGGTTGATCTCTAGAATCAGTGAGAGAAACGTAATCATCTCAGGCACGAAGCAGAGCAAAATGTGTGATTACAAGATAACAGGTCGGTAATCGTGAGTGGCAGATAACAGAACTCTTGCGTGATGTGTGATGTGTGGTGTTCGTTCAAATATATCAAGCTCTTACCATCAAAACCCATGTAGTTATTACCAGTGTATTTTCAATCATTTGTTTGTTTATTTATTGAATTGTTTTCTGTCACGCTAAAGGACGCCGGTATACCGGAAGTGTCACAATTTGAATTCTGACGCAGACCTTAGCAGCCTAATAACTTGTCCATAGGCTGAGGGTCCACTAATGACACAATGTTGAAATTCTTAGCGAAAATGGACGGAATTTTTCAAAAAATTAAAAAAAGCAATTAAAGTGTCGACGTTATTGATGACACGGATACATTACTTGTACATATAATCAGTGGAGAGCAAAGCTGAAGAAAACTCCAGACTGATTAACCACTCAAAAATTAGGGGAAGCAAAGATAACCGCTAACTTCTGTTGTGGTTCGGTTTTTTGCTTTAAAACACATTAAACAGACTCACGACAGACAGTTGTAGAAGTAAACTTTTTGAACAAGTGTAGTTTGTAAGTCAAACCTTTTTGTTGAATGTGGAGGTTGGTTGATTCCTACCGACTGGAACTTAAAGTAGTTCTCCCATTTTGGGGCTCACGTGTGTGTACGCTATCATGGCCTTACTGCTAACGTGTGTACGTTGAGGGGGCAGCTACGGACTGTCCTTGGTTCAAAATAACATTCTCTTTAGTTTAATTCTCTAAACCTAGTTTAATTCTATAAACATTATTTGACATAGAATTTGTCCGCTACTATATGAATGATACTTGTAATTCAGAACTAAATTTTAGAAAAAGTACTTCCAACTTTTAAAAAAAACCCAAAAAACAAAACAATACTTGTGAATAAAGAACGATTTGTTACCTAACTCTTGCATTAATCTGGAACTTATCTGAATTATTTTTCCGTCAGACAGTTCAAGGAGCCAACTTTTCAAACGAGTGTAGTTTGTAAAACAAACCTTGTAAGACAAACCTTTTGGTTGAATGTTGAGGCTGGTTGATTCTGACCGACTGGTATCCGTGCTGCCCGTGATATAGAAGTCTGGCGAATCTTAGGGAAAGCCTATGTTCAACGACAGATGCAAACATGCTGATGATGATTATGGCTATGAAAATGGACTTAGAGAGCTGAAATTTCAATATAATATTGCTTAGACATAAAAGATATAAAGCCTACCAATATGTAGAATAAAACTGAACCTAAAATCATATAATAAAAGTTAGTGGTTGACTATCTGGAGGATGTATTGGTGGTAAACCCTTCCTTTTAAGAGTGGTGGTATTTTCTTGTTCTTGAAGGTCAAGATTCTTCCACCGAAAGCTTGCCAACAGTTATTCCATCAGTAACACTTGCATTAATTTCTGACCGCTGACAATCCTTTTCTTTCTGAATTTCCATGCACAACAATCAGATTGAGTGCCGAAAGTCGCAGAAAAAACTTTTTGGCTATGAATCGTAAAATTCAGTGTTTACTCACCAGATATTCTCCTCACCACCAGACATTTTTAATTTATTAAAGCAGACAATGAATAAAGCAAAGGGTAGCGGTAACACTCAGTTCACAGTGATAAGAAAAGCTGAAAGCTCACCTTCATACACATGATTAAAATGCAGTCGACCCTAGAATATAACTGTGGTTATTATTGCATCTACTTCCCTACCTTCAATGTTTTCTTGATCTTTGTATTACGAACCGTCAACCACAACTGTCAACATAGGTTTCTTTAGTTTCTAGCCTAGTCTGGCTGTCTGGCTATGTATAAATCACGTATAAAGGCTGCACAAACGCAGTTATAGAGCTAAAATATCTAACATTTGCTCCTTATTATGTCAAGAAAAAAATCTCCTGGTTTTTGGATTACTCGTCCCCTAAAAAGATTTTCAATTAAGGGTTCAATTTACAATGTATGTTTATGCTAGATTAATCCTTAGTCTGTGTCAGGTAGCATTTTTGTTTGTTTCTTGATACTTCACACATTTTTTGTGGCCACTTTCCAACAAGAGGCGAACAGAGATACTTAATTCTTGATCATTCCGTTTTCCTATTTTCAATTGATCACCCCCAGTACGGCACACTGCCAAAAAACGTCAGTCAAGTGACGGTTTACATCGAGTGATCAATCAGACCTGCCTTTATGAATATAGCTTTTGAGTGAGCGAATATCTTTACGCATCTTTTTAATAAATCATACCCATGATATCATGGATCTCATAAAATACTGGAGTTATTTTATATTCTGTGGTGAATAAGTCTTCCAGACTCATAAGTCTAAAACCTAGCAGTCAATAAGTCTATTATATGTACTGGACTACCTAAACACAGTATCTTATATCCCCCTGATTTATAGTATATATTCATGAGTATTTTTTGCCAACTCAAGTTTTTTACACAGTTTTGAAGACTCTACGTAATTCCTTGTTGAATCCTACGGCGGTAAGACTGCTTGTCTACTTCGTTCGGTTTCGAAAATACTAAAGATTTATTCGATGCTTCTAATTCGACAAGTCGTAAGTAAATTTATGTATTGAAAATATTGATATTGTAAATAGTTAGACATTATTTTTTATGACAAAATAAAATCGAACATCTGTCTCAGAACAAAAAAAAAAGACAAGAGAGCAATAGGAGAAACTGTCTTTGTGAATACAGAATGACATCAATAAGTCTGTGGCCTGAAGCTTAACTCAGGAGGAAAATATCTATCTAACACAACAAATATTTGTTTTCCCTTCCTTGTGAATGCACTGAACTCAGTCAAAGTTAATGGAAAAGATCAAACATTATGCAGTGAAGATTCCTGGTTTTGGACCTATTTATCCATCATATATATATATATATATATATATATATATATATATATATATATATATATATATATATATGTGTGTGTGTGTGTGTGTGTGTGTGTGTATATACATATATATATATATGTGTGTGTGTGTGTGTGTATATACATATATATATATGTGTGTGTGTGTGTGTGTGTATATACATATATATATATATGTGTGTGTGTGTGTGTGTGTATATACATATATATATATATATATATATATATATATATATATATGTGTGTGTGTGTGTATATATATATATATATATATATATATATATATATATATATAGGGTGTGTTAGAAATAGATTATATGATGCGACAGGGTTCTTATAACTTGTGTTGTATTGTACTGAAACTCTATTTGAAATGACCCCCTGCTTTTATTCGGGTATTGTATCATCTGGCCGAGACAACGTAAATAGAATGAACAGCTACCCTACCTTCTCTAATTGTTTATTCAATTTACGTTGTTTAGGTCACATGATACATTTAGATACAGAGTATCATTTCAGATAATCGTATATATGTGTGTGTGTGTGTGAGAGAGAGAGAGAGAGAGGGGGGGCTAGCGTAGTTATTAGTCTCAAGAGATTCTAGAGTGGGTGAGGTGTTATTATATTTTTTTAATTTTCCATGATAGCAAATTTTACGTCATTGTAAAATCTGCTGTTTGTGCAAAGTGTTGTTCCACGGATAATAGCTGGTTGTGGAATAATTATTTTATTCTATATATATATTTATTTAATCTGTAGTTGAAATGCAACTCTTATTTGTCAATACATTGTTTAGAACGATGTATACATTGAAATAATAAAGTATCTTTATTTGTAAAATGAGGCTCATGGTAATTTTTTAAAGGTTTTTCTGATCGTTGAACAAGGTTATGTGTTCGTGAACGTATGTTGATTGCAGCATGGACTATTTTTTCTATTATACGGTCAGTAAAATTGAACAGTTTAGTAATCTTTTTGTATATAATTCTGTTATGATATATTTTATGGCCAACTATAATCTCTTTGGTATTTTGAGGTCTATGGTGGTAAGCATACTTGGTTCTTAAAATATTTTTTTTCAATTATGGTTTCAGCAGTTCCTAATTATCTGAGTTAGTGGAGGTAGAGTGTCATTGAATGTAGTTACGAGAGTGATGCGATTTGATTTTTTTTCTCTCAGTGGTATCAAGATATCTTCTCTGGGGATCATATTAGCTTTGTTTATTTGCTTTTCGATCAGGTTCTGTCTGTAGCCTCTATCAACAAATTGTGGTTTCATTTTGTCACTATGCTTATTAAATTCTTCATTGATGGAACATAATCCTTCTGGGTCTGAGAGCTCATGAATAAGGTATGTTTTCTTCGAAATGTTTAGGATGAGACAATTCGATAGAGATAGTAGTGGTTATCGATGGGTTTTGTATAAAGTGTTGTTTGTTATTTCCTTTTCTCATAATTGTATATTGATGCATCTAAAATGTCCATCGATTGTGTAGATTTCTCATGTTAAAATTCGATAGCAACATGATTCATGTTAAAGTTGTATAGGAATTCGTTAAGTTTTAATTCAACTCCTATATATATATATATATATATATATATATATATATATATATATATAAAGAGAGAGAGAGAGGGAGAGAGAGAGTATTTCATCGATATATCTGGGGAAGAAAATTCATTCATTACTAATTATGAGTATATATATGTTTGTTTTAATACTTCCATATATATATTTGCGTATGACAGGGCTACGGTAGTGCCCATAGCACAGCCTACAATTTGAAGGAAATGTCTTTCAATGAATTCCAAGTTATTAAGGGGTAGAATAGGTTGCATTGGTGTTAAACATCAATAATTTGCTCCTTGATTATTTTGTTATGTAAACATTCCTTCAAAATTGATTAACCTTCATCATGTTCGATGTTAGAATATTGAGATTGCACATCCATTGTAACCTGAATTGCCCTTTGTGGTACTCTATCGATATTTTTAATCATACTTATTCGATGTTTAGTCCCTTACACAGGATTTTCCTTGTTTAGACTTGTATATAATGATTTGTATATTTAGATAACTTAGTTGTCGATTGATGAAATTACTGGTCTAGGATTGATCTTAAGGAAGCAAGTAGATTCTGGTGGATTCGGTAATTACGGGTTTTAATGTTTCTATTGTTATTTACCAGTTGATTAGTTAACATGCATTTCATTTGAAGAGTCAGCAATCCTTTTCTGGAAGTCTTGAGAAGGATCAACAGTGATTTCTCCGTAGAATTCTGCGTCATATAAATGTTTATTAACTTATTCTATGTACTCTTCAATACCCCAAATGACTGTTACACCTTTATCCACTTGGGTTATTTATACATCAATCTTATCAGCGAGTTCTTAAGGGCTCTTTGTTGATTATTTGTGAGATTTTTTTGTGGAAGGTATTTTTTTATGGTCTATAATGTCTTTCTTAACAGCTGTTTTGCAAGTTACAATCCGACCGTTTGTGTTCTTAGGAGTAGAATATCTTGATCTTTTCTTCCGTTGAGACAAGTATTGTTGGTTCGTATTCTGATGTTCCGAAACGTGTTTTTAATCTTTTCTTTTCAGAAAAAATATTTGAAGTCTCTTTCTAGGTTGTCTCTATTGTAGTGTGGGGGACGGGGTAGAAATTGAGTCCTTTATTCAGTAATTTGAAAATATCTGTATTGAATTTATGTTTACTTGGGTTGATTATTCTTTTGTCTGGGTCATTTTCGACTTTAATAACTTTTCGAAGCTGCATTGTAAAAGCTGCAAAGTTTGTAAGGTGACTATAATAAGATTTCGCATATGTATGCCTATGTGTGTGTGTGTGTATAAATATGTTCTTGCGCGTATGTGTTCAAGTGAATATGTTTGTATGAGTGAATTTGTGTATAAATATATGATTATCTATTTATTATGAAAGGCACGTCTAGCGATCATACACTTAGAATATTAGATTACTTTACAAGCGTCTATAAAAAGTTGGATATACGCCTAAGCCTATGGAGCGGGTGAACCGCGCCTGCGCATTAAGGCATCGAAAGAAAAAAGATGTTAACACGGCAGCTGAATGACAAGAAGAAGATTTGCATTTGAAAATATCTTTCTTTTTGTTCTATTCAACGTCCATGTTTTCTTCTTCCTTTTTCACATCTGGCTTTCGTTTCCTCTATCGTGAATCTCGTTTTTCTTTCTCTTTTCTCGAGTTCCATCTCTTGCTTATTCTCCTTCGCTTTCTCCTTCTCATCGACTTTCTATATCCAAGTCCTTGCATCGACTTTCTATCCAAGCAAAATGGCGGAGCACTGATGACAGAAATGTAAAATGATCCCCGAAGTCACGAATAATTATCTTTTTCTGTGATTGATACGTGAAAGCTCACAACAAATGTCAATTTTGATCGACGTCAGACGATAATAAATATGAATGGAAACTCTGTCGGTTCCCCCAGATTAAAAATTACTACATATCTGTCAGAAGTAGTCAGTTTCTTCATCTTTGAACCTGCTTAGCTCTTTGTCTGACAATGGGTCTTTTCTTACTTTTCCACACTCACGTACCATATATGGGAGCGGTATTTTCTTGATTCCCTGATACTTCCTAATACTACTAACATACTTAAACATAAACAAAATCCCTGCCATTCCCTGTCACGTCTCAATTCAACTGGTCTTAGACATAAACATACTCCTTGTCGTTTCCTGACACGCGTCTCAGTGGTTGTTGTAGAAAGTTGCATGGTTAGTTTTTGCATCGAAATAGTTCAATTACGTGTGAAAGAGATAGTTTTTGAACCGAAATGTTTCATCAACAGATGGCAGGGATTGTTTTTCAGATGAAAATATCTAATGAACGTGTGGTAAAGATTTGTCCCAAAAAGGAGATTATACAACCAATGCATCCACCCGATGGTCAAACAGGGAGCTGAAACATAGAACCAAACCAAGGTATTGACCCACGAACTGAGAAACATGCATCGTGCACCCCAAAGAGCATGCTCAATCTTACATTGAGAGATCGCAAGACAGCACAGTATATAACAGGGACATAATCAATTGGAAAACTCAAATGGCAATGGGCTGGTCAAGTTGCAAGAATGGCAGACCACCAATGGACATCATGACTCACAACGTGGATCCACAGAGATCGCATGCAAAACATAGACTGGCAAAATACAAGATGGAAGGATAAACTAAACAAATTCAGAAAGTATTTGCTCTGTGATTTATAAAAATTCTATCATAATTAGACAATTTTATTTGGAGATATCGTGTAGACGGACAAACAGACGGACAGTGGAAATACAGACATGGCCGAAAACACAATCCCGTCATCTTTTACAGGTGCTATACTAATATTAAAAAAAACGAATATGATCAAGTGTCCCAGTGGACAGTTGAGCTTGCAGAATCTATCTTGGATTATCATGGAAACCTTTGTTTGATATGAGGGATAATTATGATGGTAGATTGATTCCAGTATTCACTGAAAATGACTGTATGTAACAGTAATTTATTGATAAGTTCCAAAGGTGTATTTTTAGAAGGGACTCACTTAATTGCACATGGAACAGCCTTGCTTAATAGTCATGTAAAATGATTTTGGTACATCGTATGGCTTCGATATATTAAGGTTTCTTTACTCCTCTTCACTATTGCAAAATTACATACTTCATAACTAAATTTATATTTAAATATCTTACATCTAAATTTTGATAATCTTCAAAGTTTTCATTACATTTCTCGAAAACAGCGAATCCAAAATATATCAAAGTTGACACCGCGCTACTTCATATGTTGACAAATACATCTGGCAAATGTCAACTTCGCACAATGACCAGTTGTGGAGCAATCACGGTTTATATATACGTACAGTTAAAGAGACTTTTTCAGTTGTAGTTAGACTGAGGAATTGCCAATTCCAAGGGAGTATGTTCGAAAGGGATTGGATTTTATGGTGTGTAGAGCAGTCTTTCTTAATAGTCTTGTAAAATCATTTTCCATCCCTCGCAGGAAACTACGACTTCGAAGTATTTTTATAAATTTGGCATTTCTAGTTTAAATATTACATATCTAAATTTGGATTTAGATATATTATATTTAGTTCTGCATAATCTCAATGTATCATGTTTGTAGATTTTTCGTTAACTGCAGTTGAAACAAATATTAAACTTGACTTTGCATTGCCTTTTGTGCTGACCAATATATCTGGGGAATTTCAATCCCAAACAATGGCTAGCTCTCGAGTAATTGTGGTACATATACACACTCATATATCTTTTAAATTGTATTTTGATCGTATAGAAGAGGACAGTGACCACAAACAATAATTATGATACGATGGTGACTTTATCACGAAACGAAGAGTCACAGTGACTATGACAGGGGAAATAATAGGAGCGTCCCGATTGAAAAGACAGTTATAATGAAAATAATAATAGTAATAATGATGTTGCGTTTCTGAATAGAATCAATTATAAGGTACAAGGAAGTGAAAGTGAGAAACGGTTTAAATGAAAAGAATGAGAAAGAACAATGTACAGTAAACTCTTGTGGTATCTGTACTTGTTTTAACGGCACTATTCAATGACACACGCGTTCTGAAGTCACGTTTGTTTACATATTTCTTCAAAACTATTGTTGGAGACGAGTTAGCAGCAGCAGCAAACGAAGAATTCAGTGCGTTATTCAACAAAATATATTACTAAATCCTTGAATTATCGTCGTCTACAGTTCCAGCTCCGAAAAGGAGTAAGGTGAGGTTTTCTGAAACCTGGATTGGGAGAATACAGGAATCAAAATGGATGGCGAATATCTGAGAAACCTTAGATTTGCAGACAAAATCGTCTTTTTTGTAGAGGAGCAACACGACCTCCAACTAATGCTAGATGAACTAAATGAAGAGAGCAAAAAAGTCGGCCCACACATGAACTTCAGTAAAACAAAAGTCATGTGTAACAATCACATTGAGAATAAGGACATAAATGTCAAAATCGAAGATGCAAAACTAGGGAAAGTAGACCACTACTTCCACCTTGGACAACAAATCTCTTGGAAATGCACAAGAGAAGAAATCAAGCGAAGAATCATATTAGTGGTGGTGATGATGATGATGATGATGATGATGATGATGATGATTACATTCACCTGTATATAGGACAACCGATTGTGAAACAATAATGAAAAGTCATTTTTGGCTGTACTTTTCGGTTTTTCATAATCAATGGTATTGGTGGAATATCCATCCGTTATAACGGCCAATTCCTTATAACGACACACTTAAACCTTTTGTTGTTCTAATAGCAGGAGTCTACTCAATACATATAAACCTCGATTGATGCAGTTAATTAGTTCCAAAACCTCCAGTATTGTTCAAAACAGCACTATTAAAGGTCTTATTATAATTTGATAGGGTTTTTTTTATTTTAGCTTATACTTAGTTACATTACTTAGTACACAAAAACCGTACGATGTCCAAACCGACACTGAGCAAAACTGCACCGTTCATGGTAATCCTGTACGGGCATTCATAGATATAAAAATGACTCTACTGGCAAGGAAGAGCTGTGAGTTGTCCAGTTTGCTCGCTACGTTCAGAGTTATATTGGATAAACGGGGAAGAGACGGAGGAGGCTAAGTTCTGGGGTGTTGGGTTCTTGTTGGCGGGGATGAGGCTAGCCTCTGGGATGGTGGGTTCTTGTTGGCTGGGGTTGCCTGACTGAAAACGGCAGAGGACGAAAGAAGAATCAACGAGTAAATTGGTTGATATCGATTTTTGGGATGTTGTCCTACGGTCGAGCAACTACAAAATCTTTTCATACCAACTGGTTGGTCATTCCTATGCAGACAAGACCATTCCCTGTGCCTTTTCACTGCTCATCGTCTTCTGCTACTACAGGGTCTTCCCGAGTATCGTTGTGGTTAGGGTTCACGAAAATTATGACTCCAATTAAAAGAAACCCAGTTACTAGAGGGCCAAAATCTATCCCTTGATCCATTGCAACTAGAGATGATCACTGAAAATCTCTTATGGTACATATATATATATATATATATATATATATATATATATATATATATATATATATATATATATATATATATTATAAATTATAATATATAATAACCAGATAAGTACAAGTCTTCTCCGTTTAGTCATTTGCGCTCAGATGGGATGATCCCATTGGTTAATCTATCTTCCTTTTATGACATGACAATGAAGATGACGCTGCAGAAGCCCTGACACTACATCTGATCATACTTTTTTTAAAAAGCCTGAGTTGAAACTTGATATAACGCTCAAAATGTTGAACCTTAAGTCATTAAACATAGAATATTTAATGAGATAGCTTTAGACATCTTTACTGCTGATACATAGAGAGATAACCCCGTCATTTTTGACAGATACGTGCTAGTATATACATTTTTTGTACACATGTATTTATTTGAACAGAATAATCCCGTACTTCGTTAATATCTAAGACTTGTAATTTCAGCTCAATCAACAAGAATGCCTGCTTGCAATCAGTTGGGCGTGTGAGGTCAAAGTACAACAGGGGATATCGATTTTATACATCGGTTTACATTTCCCATTTAGATGTCGATTGTTCTTGAGTTTCTTGTTACGATAGGAAAACAAAGTCTATTCAAAACTTTGTACGAGACTTTGACAACAAAGTGAGGATATGAGTAATTTTTTTTTCATTTATTCCAGAGTAAGAATTTTGCGACTAACCTATGTGTAGTAAGATGCTATCACTCAATTTGTACTCCATCCACAATGTTTTATATCATTGTATATGTACATGCTTATCTCAAGGACGTTATAGCTAAATAATGTTGAATAAAATGACGTTAATCGAAGATTTCCTCCACCATTGTACGAACAGTACTAGATTAATCAACAAGCAAAAGTAGTATATTCTACGTGGCTAGCATTGTCGAGGGACCTGTGCTAAATGCTTCTGAGCTATCGATTCATATTCAGTAATTATGCGCCATTACTATAGTATAATACAGCCTCTGTTTTTCATAAATAAATGGACGTTTAAATATAGCGTGTTTAGCCAATTATCTCCATTAATTAGGGATATTTTTAAACACATTAGCTAATGGGAATGTGGTATCTATGTGATGCATACACGACACATAAATATGAAGGTATATGAAACAGGAAGTCATTACTGCTGCATAAAGATTAAAAAACAAAAATGAATACTATTGCCAAAGGGTAAGACGTATCTGTTCAAACCTTCATGATCTCAAAGTAAAGTTGGAGGAACTGAACAAAGAGAGCAAAAAAGTTGTCCTCCACAGGAACTTCAGTAAAACAAATGCAATGTACAACAAATATGTTTGGGACAAGGACATAGAAATACAGATCGAAAACGCAAACCTGAATAAAGAATGATATTGCATCTGCCTAGGACAACTATTGATGATGATGATCCCTATTGAACCCTCAAAAGAGGAATAATATAATCAGAGAATCACTGAGATAGCAACCTTTCGGTAAAACAAGCTCAACCTTTAATGATGAGAAGAAAAACTTTAGTTTCAGAAACAACAATCTACAATCAAGGCACCCTCCCGATAGTCACGTATGAAGCTAAAGTATGGATCTAACCAAAAGATTAACCGTCAAACTGAGAACCGTGTAACATAAACATAGGAGAGATCACAGGACAACACAGGATATTGAAAAAAAAAGACTGGAGCCAGAGATATACAAACCGCTAAAATACTCAAATGGTGAGAGCTGGTCATGTTGCAAGGACATCAAACAACCGGGCATCAAAAATCACAGTGTGGATCCCGAGACATCTTATTCCAAACTGTGGCCAGCAAAATTGACAAGTTCAGAAAGTATTTGCTCTGTGAAGCCCATTATAGAGAGATCTAGTGAATCTTAGAGATGGCCTGTGTCCAACGAAGGAAGTCAAGGTGATGATGATGATGATGATGATGATGATGATGATGATGATGATGATGATGATGATGATGATGATGATGGTGATGATTATGATGATGATGATAGTAAATATGACTGCATTTCTATACAATCGAAAAAAAACTAATATTCTATAATATTTATATGCATATATCTTTTCGACTTTAAGGCCCCTTTATGAAATATGTTACAGGTACCACACAAGCTCACTCTGATCTCAGTAACTACAACGTCGTAAAAAGAAGAGAAAAGATTAAGTTATGGCAGGGGGAAATGTTATTGCACTGTGGTATTTGAAGAAAGCAGACGACAGGAGTAAGAACAGCGGTTATTAAAAATAATAATGGATATTATGGCGAGGAAAATAATTGTATATGTTGCTGTGTTTGTATTCCTAATGACGGCACTTCATTTCTCTACAAAGAAATAATGATAAAGTTTCGGATAGAGATGAATTATGGCAAGAATAAACAAAGGGGCGGATAAAACTCCATACATACTTCTATCGACGACAAAAAATTGTGGGAGGCAAATCATCATTGACGATATTTCCTATAATAATGGAAAAGTAATTAGCGGGTAGTTTCCTACACTAAATAAGCTGAGGACTGTATGATGGTACCCATTCTGATGTTACGAAAATGACGTCTTTAAAACTGGATCAAGTAAAGAGAAGACTTTATCATATCCTGTGACTTCCTTTGCTTGTGAGAGAAATGGTCAGATGATTAGAATGGTTTTGGATTATGAGTAAATTTTGACTACAATTTTTCACAATGAAAATGTGTAATTAGTTGGTGGTTATCAACATGAGTAACTGCTTCAATAGCTAAGGCTGATACGATTATCGTAGATGGGAATGACCTTGATCTTTCAGTAAAATATGCGTTAGTTTGGAACATTTGTGAAGGAGACAATGAACATATATATATATATATATATATATATATATATATATATGTGTGTGTGTGTGTGTGTGTGCATGTTCATTGACATATATATATATATATATATATATATATATATATATATATATATATATATATATATATGTATGTATGTATGCATGTATATATATGTATGTATGTACATATATATTTATAAAGGACGATTTTACACCTGGGAAATCATAGTGATTTTGTTAAAACTATTACACATGATACTTATGAATGGTCTCAGATTTCGAAGATCTACAAAGAACCTGAAATAGTAATATATATATATATATATATATATATATATATATATATATATATATATATATATATATATATACGGGGTGAAGATAGATAGATAAGTAAACAAACATATGCAGACGAATGGACAGAGCATGTGTGAGGAAGGCACAGTGGTATTAATAGACCAGTCAATGCATGTCTATAAAAAGAATATTTCGTTTTGAATACTGAACGAAGCCTCGCTAGAGTTATCGATCAGTAGTCCTACAAATATATCGTCAAAACGTTCGCAAATCAAGGAGTGGCCGCAGATTTAGTCGTACAGACTCAGAACTGGCGCTGGCTAAGAAGCAACACACGAATTTGAAATTATCTATAGCATCTTAACGCCACCATAAATGCGCTATCACCTTTTTTAGGTTTAATCGCGTCTGCCGTCATTTACTTTTACTGTGAGGACAAAAAATCTCCGATTTTTTTCCAAAAAGATCATTTTAATATACTTTTAGATTTTCCAAACTGTTTGAATTTGGCCTAGGATTGTCCGATTTGTGTATGTAATTTTTCAATGATCAATCACTTTTGAATATTGAACAAACATAGCCATCAAAGATGGCCGTGGGTTATATCCTTTTGATGGCCGTGGGTTATATCCTTTTTATAACTGCAGATGTGAGTGTGTTTGTTTATGTGTTTATATTTCCCAGCACTCTTGGCTCTCCCATTCTGTCTACAGACCTGAAAATATTCATCAGTACTCCACTACTGAATTTTTTATTTTCCATTCTGAAAGCAAATGCTTTTTTGACTTGGGGGAAGGGGCTTATTTGGCAGGCTTATTAATAACGTTCTCCAGAACCTATATGTTTTTTTTTACTCTATTCTAGCCATTTTCCTGTGGAAAAAGCCTGCGATGTCATAAATAGAATTCACTCAGACCATATTTATTTTATACGACTCGAAATTTCGATGCTACGGTTGATTAATTATTGACCATGATGGCGAGTTTCAATGGTTTTCCAATTTTAATCTATTTTATCAGAACTAGACGATGTATTTTTTGATTTTTAGAAAACAATATTTTAAAAATTTTGGGGGACCTTATTTTATTGATTTTAATAGCATCTAAATGCCTTTTATTTCACTCTACACGTTTAACAGTAGAAAACGTCAGTGATGTCATGATTAAAATATATTCTGACCATATTCATATCTCGATGGATTTTTTTTATGTATAACTTCAAATTTTAACGCTACAGTTGTTCATTTATTGACGGTGAAGACGAGTCTATTTTTAGTATTGTTTTGATTTTAGTATTTTTTAATCTTTTGTCCTAATTCTGACAATGTTGAAGCTGAATAAAGATGTTAAAATAAACTTTTTTAAATGTATCGGATACTTTATGCACTCACTATATCTACATAAAAACCATCAAACAAATCGTACATTTCCTTCAGTTGATTACTTGGTCTGGCTGGCTGGCTGGTTTTGTTTGTACGGCGTATAGAGGCTGAAAATTACAATGTCTACTTTTTATAGTATAAAAAATCCCAACTAAAAAGATGGGGGGGTTCATAAATCGTAAATAGAATCAAAGTATTTATCGAAAACATACCTCAAAGTTGTTACTAATGAAAACTAATGTTTACATGCAATCAATTCCACATGAGGTTCACGTGGAAATGTCCATTGTTTCAAATAGTTGTTAGAAACTTTCTTTCAGCTAAATAGTTACTTGTAAGTGAGAGATCTTATTGTCAATGACAAAGAAAGAAATGAAAAAATCGACTCATCCACCATATTGGTACATTTTTAAGAACGAGACAGAATGATTCCACGGATTGATCTTATGAGGGGACTAATAATGATCTGGGGGAACAACTTGAACGATTGATCTGGTAAGGTGGTCAAAAATACCCTGGAAAACTTCAAGGATTGATCTGGTGAGAGGTTTAAGAACTATCAGGGAAGACTTGAACAATTGATCAGGTGAGAGAATCAAGTATGCTCTTGAAAGACTAGATGGATTGATCTGGTAAGGGGTTATCAATGATCAAGAAAAAAAACTTGAGAGTTCGATCAGGTAATACGTTTAAGAATGATCTGGGAGGTCTTCAAGAATTGATCAGGTAAAGGGATCAAGTTGCTCTGGAAAAACTTGAAGGTTTAATCTGGCAACGGGTTAGGAATGATTTGGTAAGACTTGATGGATTGATATGATAAGGGCTTAAGAATTATCTGGAACGACTTGATGGGTTATTCTGATAGCGGCTGAAGAATGATCTGGAAAGATTTGATGGAATGATCTGGTGAAGGGTTAAGAAAGATCGGGGAAAACTTGAAGGATTGTTCTGGTGGGGGTCATGAATCATACGGAATGACTTGATGGGTTGATCTGATAAGGGAATAAGAATGATCAAGAAAGACTTGATGGATTGATCTGGTGTGGGGGTTTTAAATGATCTAGAAAGACTTGATGGATTGATCTGGTAAGGAGTTAAGATTGATCTGGAAAGACTTGATGGATTGATCTGGTGACAGGTTAAAATGACCAGGAAAAATTTGATGGGTTGATCTAGTGAGGGGGTTAAGAATGATCTGGAATGACTTGAAGGTTTGATCTGGTAAGGGGATAAGAATGATCTGGAAAAAGTTGATGCTTTAGTTCCAGTTATAAACATTTTGGATTTTTCATGAATTTTATCAGAAAAATTGCCATCATAACAGAGATTTAAACATCCAAGACAGTCATTTCATCACAGATATTTGTTTTCACACCTGAAGCACCAGGAAAGGAAAAGCCTAAAATGACACTATCGTAATCAATGGGTCCACAATTCATTCTGCACCATCGCTGAGTATTGAAAATGAAATTTCTTCTATTATCTGAAGTAAAATAATCATCACTTTGGTCTACTGAATCCCAAACTGACTGAAAGCCACCCTGAAGAGTTCATCTAGGAAGGAAAGTTGATTAATAATCTGACAAATCACAAAATCTTTTCACTTTTTTCAGACATTACAAATCAGCAGCATCTCACAATCAATACATTTCAATGAACAAAAAATTTAATGTCTTAATTGCAACAAAAAGCCCCCATTGAATGAAAAGACGAAGGCATACAGTTGCACTAAATTACCAAGTAATTGTTGACTTTATAATGGAGAGTTCCTACAGAGAACTTTTGTTCACTTCTAAGTATAAGAATTGTTGGATAAAGGCCAGAAGGGTAATAAGGAATTCAGAAAAATAGGTTAGAAATTTTGTTAGTATGGCTGACCGTGTCTAAGGTCAGAGGGACTTTAACGAAGTTAAAACTTAACATTTCAACGTTTGTTTCTCCTAACTTCCTGACAAAATGTCATGGTCTAAGACGGTGAGATATGGCCTAATACCCCCCATTGATCACCCGATTAATGTCGTGACGCTAGGAATATAGAGATATCCGGCGAATTAAGAAAATGATAATGAGGAAAAAAAAATGGAGGCTAGTCGGAAAGTTACCCTTACCAATGCACGGTAATGTTTAGTTTTTGTTCTGTTGTTTTTTGTTGTTTTTTAGCTCAGCTCGTTAAAACACAACCATCTACCTGCAGCATCTTATTTTTGCACTGAAAAAAGTTTTTAGGCAAAAATTCCTGGCATAATACCATTCACCAGGGAAATTCTGTTGAGAATAATTGGTATAATCTGTTGAAGAGTCAAACTGGCCCTACATTGTCAAACCTCAGCTTAGACAGGGGAAATCTTCACTGCTTTTATATGCCGTCATGTTAAACCAAACCGATGTTTAGACTTAATATTTCTCTATGGTGATTTGAAATCATGTATGAGTGATCAATTGGCGACTTTCTTATCTCCAGAACCTGACTCATATACCTTCTATATCTCTGAAAACGTATAGCGCAAATATTTGAAATGATTACAAACATAAGAAATATAACTCTTATCTTAGTGTTTGAAAGTTATGAATACATTTAAAGTAAAACAAAGTATTCATTTTTAATTTTTGGATTCTTGATTCGCATTACAAAGGTTGCTATAATCAAGTTCAGTCGGAATCAATGTTGCCAATTAAGGTGTGAATTTCCCATTTCTGCCGATTATGGAAGTCATTCGCAGTTTCATAAAGAAAATTAAAATCAAAAACCAAAATGTCAATTGACAGCACTGGGTTTCAAAACATGAAAGTTTTCTTTGAAATCTAAGCATAGTCAAAAGATGACTTTTTCTATCTTCAAACATTGTCAACAAAATTCGAGAAAGCAGAGCAAAAAGTGTTCAAATTGGCCTCTCAGCGGATTAGAAGTTGGCGTTAGATTTGACCCAGCATCAGAAGAGCTTGTTTTAAAAAATAATGTTTTTTTTTCTTTTTCATCTCAATTCAGTGTTAACTGGGAGATTAGAATATTCATATTTGTCTCGTCAATCTAAAGTACGTAATTTTCTTCTTTTTTTTTCTATCATTGTCTTTTCCCTTTGATCACACCTTGACTTGTTTTTGTTTTTCAACTAATTAAAGTTGATTATGATCAACGTTTCTTGGTGCAATCTTCTGGCTTATGCTCATAGGAAATCAAAGAATAACCAGATCTGGTGAGCCACTCAATAAAAACCGTCACGTGACCAAAGTATTTTGGCAGCATGCAGAGTTGGGGGTGATCAATTAAAAAACTGGGAAAATAGACGATCAATGAATGACCTTCAATGACCACTTAAAATCGTCCGAATTCGCAAAAATCAACTACGAAAGCCGTTGGACACAAACTAAGGAATAGACTCAACATTGAACTTGCAATGTAAAACTAACAACTTAAACTCCATTTAGGCGGCTACTTTCAAAAAACACATTATCATATTGATAATCGAATAGACATAATCAGACTTTTCCATTTTTCAATCCTCGAGCTCCATCTGTGAAACTTATATGCATGATACATACATACGTACATAGTATGCTAGCTAGACGGACCGTCAGACCAACTTAAAAACAGAAAAAACCTTGACATTTTAGTGACAGTTTCTGAGGACCGTTTCAAAGACTGATGGGATCAACTGGCGTCTAAAACGCTGGAACATAATGAAGAATTTTCGGACAAACTGAGCCATGCCAAAATATGTCATGTTTAAAAACATCAAGTCAGAGAAAAACAAAGACATAAATTTGTGATTACTTCAAGAACAGCAAATTCTGTACAAAAGCATTGAAAAACATCCATTAATATAACGCCAGCAATGTTGGCTTTGTTGTTTGTAAGTGGCTCAGGGTCTGCCAAACGGCTGGACATATGTCTACTGGGTAGTTTAAGAGTCAGATGAACATAGGCCAGGTGCAGTTGACCTCCAAGGTCATTAGAGGTCAACAAAGGTCAATTCAGGGTCGAAACAGGTATTTCTTGCCAAACTTCAAAAAAAGCCTCAATTATTTACGTGATGCAGCATAAACTGAAAGTGCACGTATTTATTCCCTTTTTGAAAATATTAGTAGAGATCCAAGTGTCTGAGTGGAAAGCAGTAAATAAAATGCAACCGGCAATTCGGATCGAAATTCCGACTGAGACAGCCTGTGTTCACTTCTGACTACCATCATATGGAATGGAACCTGGATTTACTCAATGAAATTTTATGTTTGCTTACGGTCAAACCACGTTGAATACATTGGTTATCAATTGATGAAGAATGTTAACAATCAAAACTTAGATTGGGTAACCGCTTGGGAATATCAGATGCCGTAAGCGAGGATGGTGAACTGAGTAATAATACTTTGGGTGCTTTTTACGTCCAAGTCAATTTCACAAATCGCAGGCCGAGACAAGGGAAACTTGTAATATGGGAAGCTCTGGCAGGCAAAGCTGATGCCAAAGTCAGCATAAGAGCACAATTTACTGTGATGCATTTTCTGCAGGTTAGATTGTAAATCGAAAGTGAACTAAAAGAACCGAATAAAAAATTATTATCGATGCTGAAATTCGAGAGATTTTACCGTCGCTTCCTTTCTAAATATATTTTTTCAGATTGAAACTGTTTTAGCAAAGAGAAAAAATGACAGCAAAATTGTAAATATACTCGGTGCACATTCCGAAATTAAACCAAGAGAAAGGTAAAACAAAGAAAAGAACGAAAACAAAAAAATGGTGAAATGTAAGAAGCAGACGATGAGAGAGAAAACAAAAAAGATTAAATGGAGAGTGTATTTTTAGAATCAATATATCAAACAAAACCAAACGACTTTGAAAATTGATCGTCAGCAAAACGGAACTGGAAATATTTGATTCGTACAAAGATGCATCCTTTTTTTGTTTTTCTTCATCGGAGAGTTTTTGGCTTTTCTGTTCCCACTTATATTTTTCTGATGCATTATTTCCTTTGCCGAAATGGAGGAAAAAATCATTCTTCCAAAATAGATCGTTCTATTTTTAAATTTTCATGCTTTTACGCTTTTTTTTCTTCGCTTGTCACCGTAGCTCGATTGTGAAGTGTTTGCCTCGGGCCTAGTGGGTTGGGGTTCAATCCAAGCGGGGTATCATAGCAAATACCTTTAAAACAATTCTCAGTTCATCTACGCTCAGCAATCATTACTCATCTGTCCACATGATATATCGACAAATTTCGATGAAAATTTGTGAGTGGAGATGCGGGCCATTGCTTATGAAACGAGTGATGGAAGTTCGGGTTGGATCCAGGAATGTTTTTTGCTTTCTTTTTTTTTTCCTTTCGGAGACCAAATTATGTTTGATACACCGGTTCTCATAAGATTATCCAAATTGAAAAACGTCGAGCCTAGTCAGCACTTAGGTCAGTTGGTATTAGAAAATGATATGTGCCTTGAGCACAACGAAGCTTCGACGGGCCTGGCAAACTGTAATTGGGTCTTACTGATATTTTCCCGTTTGCATCTAAACAAATAAATACGATCGGATGAGAAAAAGCGAAGCAATTATTTTGATTCTCATCTCCTTTCTTGATATAATGAAAGTCTTTCTATTCCGTGAATGCTTTGGAGAATATCGCAAGATTGTATTGCGTGAAAGTCATATCTCATGAAAAATTTAAAAAGTTCCATTTTTTCGTTTAGACAAAAGCGAACATTGAAAAAAGAAAGAGAAAATATTTCCATGGAAGAAACTATTGAAAGAAAGATGCAGTAAATGGAAAATGGCTAATATGTTTAACCACTTACTTCAGCTCACTTCTGCCAACAAAGTTTGGGCAGGTATGTGTGAGCATTCGCTTCTGTTCTTCTACTAACACAATATTTCCAAAAGTTCTCAATGAATTTCAATGAAAATGTGTGGTACAGCGAGCCATTGATTATTGAAGAAGTGATTGAATTAGTGATTGGATCCTGGAATCTGTTTTTTGATTGGAGGAGGCATGTAGTATTCTAAGAGCTTTCTAATAATGAAGAAAAAGACTGCGACGGTGACTCATTGACACCGTGGACAAAAAAGACGATTTCTCGGCGTTGGTGTTAAAGATCTCGTTCCTTGTCTGGATTTCTGTTCTTCAACGTCATTTTCCTCTGATAATCAAAATTGATAAGACAAAAATGCACCATTAAATTGATTAGATACAGAGCTGCTGCAAAATACGGACAACGTTA
Source organism: Thysanoteuthis rhombus (assembly GCA_963457665.1). Classification (NCBI taxonomy): domain Eukaryota; kingdom Metazoa; phylum Mollusca; class Cephalopoda; order Oegopsida; family Thysanoteuthidae; genus Thysanoteuthis; species Thysanoteuthis major. The sequence goes on from OY735218.1 coordinate 19,038,495, forward strand.
AATAGATTCCATTTGAGATAAGAACGGGCCTGATTAATCACTCTGTATGAACCGTCACGTGATCGACGTCTTTGGCAGCATGTTGGAAATGATCAATTAAAATATCAGAAGAAGGCACTATCAATGAATACGATACTTCTCTCGCTTTTTGTTGAATAGTAGTATCTAAAAAGTCTTAATTCTCTATATAGCTAGAGGGTACAATTTAGGCATAAATTTAGCATGAAATCACATTCCAAACTGAATCCCCATCTGAAAATTCTTTCGGGAATATGTCAAACAGGCCGAGAAAATCGTTTTTGGTGACATGATAAGGAGTAAATGTTGAAATCTTCAGCCTTCTAGGTCCATTGGTGTGGCGTGTACGCATGATACGCACATAGCCTGACAGCACGTCAGCTATACCAATTTGAAAACTGAGAGAAGCCAATATTTTGGTGACAATTTTGGTTGACGGTGATAAGAAATACACGAACTCACACACAAAAAGCACACACATATACATATGCACCCTATATATATATATATATATATATATATATATATATATATATATATATATATATATATATGTATGCATGTATGTATTATTGTTCTGTGTATAAATCTCATTTATCTATCACCATCTGCTTTCTTTACTCGCAAATCTATCCATCAAATTGTTTTCATATTTATCTATCAAGATGTGCTTGACTACTTCCCGAAAAAATAGCGGTATTATTTATTTATGGAAGGATCGTACAATGTATATATCAGAATATCGAAAGATAGTTATTCCAACATATTAGTTCCCACCGTCTTGCTCGAACTACTCCCCTCGAGCATATTTACAGCTACCCAGTGTTTCACTAAGATTGCACAAAAACCACATTTGGTTCGCGCCGCTCGAATTCCCAGATTGAACTGTATATATATATATATATATATATATGTGTGTGTGTGTGTGTGTGTGTGTGTGTGTGTGTGTGTGGAGAGAGAGAGGAGGAGGGTTGAGAGGGTTCACAGGAAAGAAAGAGGGAGAGAAAGAGGGAATGGTAGAATTATAGACGCAAATGAGACAACACTGTGTGTCAAAGCAGATGCATTTTTCCCTCCTAAATTCTGCCACAGTAGAAGAATTTTTATAGTCTTTTACACAAATATTCTTATCTGTATGCGATGCCTGCAAATACTGAACGTAAATGTACAGGTGTTGAAGAATACAGGGTTTTCCTCCAATGCTTCAATTATTATCGTATCAAATTATTAAGCAGAAGTAAACTAATTACATATTGATTAAATGATTAGATAGCACACGGTTAAAATTACGAAAATTCAAACAAGCTTGAAGAAAAACTCATATTCGTGAAATACTGAAGCCTCCAAGTCAAAAGTAGACAATTTTGAAAACAAATACCCAAATTATTTACTAGACTTGCCCACGGATTTTAGTTGATCGTCCTTTGATTTTCTGTTATATTTTGAATTCCTTCAGCTGTAATAGCTCCTGAAATTTCTGTTACACGTATTCTTTAATAGCAAACCGACACCTATTTTCATATACCTTCCTCTCTACAAAATGCCCAAGAGAGTTTCAATCGGATTTAAATCTGCTGGAGAAACAGGTATCCATTTCATGAATCTAGCATTTCTTAAACCTATTTTAGCCAGGTAAACGACCGTTGCGTGTGCACTGTAAGAAAAGACGTGGCCTTGCATGAAGAGAGGCTGAGCACAAGAGGAGACCTATGTCTTAAAAGAAACTTTAAATATCAAAGGAGGAGGAGGATGCTGTTGATGATTGCAGAGAATTGTAATAATGAGTTAGGTCATTGATTCTGACGCTACAGTGTGCGCACAAGGAAGTGGCAATTAGATATATTAGGGCGGGAAAATTTGTAATTTGAGTCTGTTGAGCGAAACGCATTCCGTTGCTCAAAACAGAGTAATATTCAGGTTCAACTGATTGAGTCTCAAGTAATTCCTAATAACACATTAATATCATTTACTAATTCTAGTATAGATTCAGTAGTAACTAATGTTCAACTCGTTAATTGTCAGAAGTATAAAAGCAATGAAGTAATCACGTTGTTTCCACTAAATTTCTTACAAACATTACCAATTCTTTAGCAAATACCCTATCATTCATATATCGATATTTGTTTTTATGGATTCATTCTTTTTTACAGATATTTTATTTGGTTAATAACTAAATTTGTCAAGTTCGTAATTATAACAGTTTATTAGTATACCTTTAAAATTTTTCAACTCCTAATGAATCCTTTCATATTGTGGGGACATTAAAATTTGGGGCTTTTTGAAGTGGGGCATGGTGCTCAAGGGGGTTCTTAACAAGCAAATATGGAAGGGAATAATATTCTATAATAATGTAATTCATACAACTACTACTACTACTACTACTACTACTACTACTACTATTACTACCAATAATAATAATAATAATAATGATAATAATTGCACAGATACTGAGGAAAGCGCTAGAAATGTAATATTGATGTCACTTAACCTCCAGCGGTAACCACCAGTCCACTGGTGTGAGATTGCAAATGATAATAATAATAATAATGATAACGACGAAAATTAACAAGGTCTATTAAAAAAATTACGTAATAAAGTCCGAAAATCATCAGATTATACTTGTTAAGAACCAATTTGAGTGGGGTCTTCGTTTTAATAATAGATTTTGAAGAGTTAGCGTTTCAGCAATTCCATGTCTCACCTTTCCTTCCCTTTTTTTCGTGATTTGCCAACAACAACAAGAACAGCAATTACAATAAATTTCAAAGTCGCTCAAGGCCCTTCATGCCGCCTGGCCGTCATTTCCTTTCTCATTCTTTTCACGCTGGGTGTCTTCCGAAGTGAATATTCCCCTCAAAGCAAATCCCAATGGAGTCTTTATTCCAAATTAACCTTGTCAGGCGGTAGGTAACTAATATCTCCAAATGAAACCCTAGAGATTTCCCCGAGCAATCACAGCTGCAAAAACAGCTGGTGGGCTGACCGTCCATCAGAAAATATCACCGGCAAAGATTTAGTGACCTTGCTATGTTGTTGACCTTGCTTAACACCTCTCCACGAGTTATTAAACTAACCAAAGGCTACTATGATAAAAAAAAAACCTCTAATGATTCGCAGAGTTTATCATGTGGCCTGTTCATTAAAGCCAGTTAATTTTCGTCATGTGCACTAACCGAGGATTAAAATATTCTAGACATATGTTCAATAAAATCTATAGCACCATACAGCGCAGTTTTCGTTACTGAGCTATTGTTGTTAATTGATCATGTTTGAAAAATGTAGAGATATCATATGATTCTCTTCAAACATTGCTTTTGTGACCAAGAGAGTGATATTCATATATAATAGATTTCATGCTTCATGTGATTAAAATATGTAAATTTTCCCACTGTCTGATTGAAAAAAAGTAGAACTAATATGGCGAAAATACTTGTCATGTTCTACTCTTTTTACACATAAGCAATCAGTTATTAACACTTACAGCTAATGAACACAAATTGCATGGTGTAATGAATTCTACTGCAGTGTGTTCGAGACTCACTCGGGTTATCATACTATCTCATTTGCGCGAGACTGAGTTACACTTACGTCTGTGGAGAAAATATCCAGTCATTTAGTACTAACGAGAAAAACAGCCTACCCCTTTCAGAGTATCCCCTTTAAGGCTTCACACAATAATTTAACTGAATCTTCCATTCTTCAAAATAGTCTCAATCTTTCTGAATCTCCGTCAGCTGCCTCGTTGCGTTCTTCTTAGCCTTGCTCGCTGCCTGGAATGTCTCTGTCAACGACCATTCTAGTTTTGAGAAAGACCATAAGTGAGAGAGTACGAGATCCAGACTGTAGGAAGGACTGAAATGTATGGGTGGAGCTATTTTTTACCAACCAAAAATCCATACACGAGACGTGACGAATAGGCGTTACGAATGCCAACCGTTGCACACTTCACAAACTCACCCAAAGTCATCTCACTACCGACTAAATAACCCCACGGGAGGTTTTTTGCTCGTACATGCGCTATAAGGTCGCCTCAGATTGGTTGCAAATTTACATCGAGGCTATGCGACCTGTTCTCAAGATATTCAAAATGGTTCGTTCGTCTTCGGGCAGACCTTATAGCAAATACCTGTATGAATGCAGCCTAATATTCCAAACAATAAGCCACATTTCTTTTTTAAAACTTTATAAAGAAAAATATCATTGGCGTGTCAAAAGAATTTTAAATCTCGTATTTTGAAGTCATTCTGATGATCACGTGATGCTGATTTTCTATAAACATTTTGAACGTGTCTTTTTTTTTTGTTTCCGAATGAGTTGGAATCATGACGTCCGACAGACGGCTTCAGTTTTTTTTTCTTGGATCCAAAATAATGCGAGTTCATTCAGAAATAAAAGAATATAAAATAAGCAAGTAGAAAGAGTGTTTTTTTTTCAATCATGCCAATAGACAATTGGAATTGATGATTCAAATAAGCAATGAAGAAAATTCGAGTGAAGAAAAAAAATTGCAACAAAAATTTAAGCCAATCATTTTTGTGATGCTATCTGGCCAGAGCGATTCTTTTGTTGTCATTGTTTCTTGTTCAGCTCTCCCCCTCCTCCCCTCCTCCTTCTTCTTCTTCTTCTTCTTCTTCTTCTTCTTCTTCTTCTTCTTCTTCTTCTTCTTCTTCTTCTTCTTCTTCTTCTTCTTCCCAGTAGCGCAGCTGCAGATTCGGGTTCGCAGAAGTTTTTTTTCTCCAAGGGGCACAGACCCCTGAGGGTCCTCAGAAAGTATCACTGGGAGGGGAGGTCCTTGAACAAACCTATCGGAAACCTGGGGTCTGTGAGCTTGTTGAGTAGACGTATGGATCTTTCAAAAGCGTAGGCGTCAATACGAAGATCCATTTGGATAAAGGGAGTATCTTGCTAGTAAAAAGTTGGAGATTCCCGATTCAGTGACATTTGATAGAAGGGGGAAATTTGTAATCAATAGATATCAGAAATCACTTAATCTGGGGGTGGGGGAAAACAAACCACCGAGGCTGATCCTTTGGATTAGGGATCAGCTCATTGCATATCTCAGTTAAAAGCATGAGCGGATCAGATTGCATGGACCACGGTAAACAGTTAAGTATATTCTTTTCACAAAAAAGTTCGTTTTTAATTGTAAATTGACTATTGCAATACTGATTTATTAATATAATTGTTATTGCTTTTCATAACAACCTATGCTGAATAATTATTTATTGAAGTCATGTTGGAAAAAATACGTATTTGTCATTGAATAGCGCCAGTAGAAATGCTGTAGATAGATTACTATTCAGAAAGCTTTTAGGGTCTTCTCCCCATTTCTTATTTTCCCTCTTATTCTTATAACTTGCTACTTTTTCCGTCCTCCTTTGGTCGTCACTGTCCCCTTCTTTTAGTTATCCCCCGCAATAGTAGCAGTAAACCACTGGTATATCTACAGAGAGCCAAAATCTTTCAATAATAGTAATTACAACAGATACATTAGTCCCAATTGCCTTCGCATGTGACTGAATTATATGCTCTGATTGCTGTAATATATATGCAAGCATAATGATGATATCCCAGTTGTCAACACCCGTGGAATTTCCTGGAGACTCGATAGTTAGGATAATTATTCTCGTGTTTATCATTAATCTCATCTTAAACACGCGCATGACTACCATCTTGATTTCGTTCCATCATCAGCACCATCAACAATGTCTTTGACAACATCGTTGCCATTCTTGCTTTACATTTCCGATGTGAGATCGATGGTGGCACTCGTTACCATGGCAACGATCTCTGACGAATGAAGTAGCATCTGTCAGATTCTCTTCTCAACAAAATGCCGCGTTTTTCTTATTTAGTTCCGTTCAGATCTCTCTTTTTTTTCCCCGTGTCATTTGTGTCTGTTTTTGTGTTTGTTTTGTGTATTGGACTTCCGTCTCTTATATATTCTAGCACAATATTTTCAGTTATGGTTTTCGTATTGTCATTTTTACCTATCTCGGTCTGTTCATATCTATCTTCAATTCTGTTTCTATTGAAATATCTATCTAGCCAGCCAGCAGCTGTTCTTATCTATTTAGGTATCCCAATCTGTTCATATCAATCTATTTATCTCAGTGTGCTCATCTCTCTCTCTCTCTCTCTCTCTCTCTCTCTCTCTCTCTCTCTTCCTATATATATATATATATATATATATATATATATATGTATATATACGTAAAATCATATGGTCTAAGAAGCAATATGGCTTTAAACACTAAAGATGTAAAATGTTTCTTTCAAAATTTATGTCATTTCGGTCATTTAATTCAGAATATCTGTTATTGACATTTTTGTAAGCTTTTCAAAGGTTTTTATGTACTACACACAATTAAATACCATGGTACTAAGTGTATGTTATTTTGTACTGCACACCATTTTTTTTTCTTGAAACAAAGTGCACTTTTACGTAGGTTCCCTAAAACACACAGATAACTCAGTCTTTCCATATCTATGTATTTATCTATTTATCCCTATATAAATGTACATCGATGAAAAGCCGCTCATATCTTTCAGTTTATATCCTTACTTTGACTGTATCTCTCTCCTAACAACTAACCTTTTTGCTTGTCAATAAATCAAGTAATAAAGCCACGAAAAACTTTGTGAAAGTATTCATTGCTCTTTAATGAATTCATTTGTACTACAAAACAAATATTCCCTGCATCCAAAACCTTCAAAACTACGAAAAAGAAAAACTGCACAAGATGATGAGAAATTATCATTGTTTTATAACAATGGTTCTTGACAAGAAGGATATGAGTAATTTCAAGAGATGGGTGAATTCACGGGTAGAAGCTCATTTAATTACTTTGGGAATCCTCTTAAACAATGGTTGCACGATATCGTGTTGAATATAATATATCAAAGCTCAATCTTTTTGCATAATTGCTTTTCCTATTTCGAATTAATCATTTGAGGAAAGGCGATTGGGGTGAGTTCCAACAACTAGAATGGAGAGTAGTGGGAAAAAGATCAAGAGCCAGTGTTGTACGCTTATTTATTCAATGTCTGTCCTTATTTTGGTGTTTATAGCCACGACATTTCGGCAGCGCCTGTTGTAAAGTTCTCTGAGTTTCGAACAAATCCATTATTCAATCTTTTGAGGTAGATCGTTTTCATTCTACTGTCCCTCTTGTAATAGTTCAAGCTTCTGTTCTCTCACCCGCAAGCTACTAAGAAACATCCTCTAGTATAGATAACAGAATGAGAACAGTCTAACTTCTTGGATCAAATAGAGGTTCAGTTTGAAATCTTGATAACATTAACGAATACGACAGGTAACTAAGGAATACTGGAAGGTACAAAGGCCGAAACGCTGTCACTACAAAGATCAGGGTAAGGACAACAGTTCGAATGAATCAGTGTCTAAGACCAACTCGTCCATTTTCTGTTCACTGTTTCTCACGTTGTGCGTTGGATACATCGATCTTCGTACGGTCACCGAAGTTAAGCGACATCAAGCCTGGTCAATACCTAAATGGGTGGATTAGGTGCCGTAAACATCCTGGGATCATTCACAATGCCTCTCGTGTTCATCTCGTTGATCGCAGCTCTGCTCCATGTTCAATAGCATAACATGGGACTAATGGCCCTTTCTCTATCCCCCTGGGACTATCTGATTAGCCAAGCCGTGAGCGACAAGGAATTAATGAATTAACAGTTCCTCTCGATTGATATTTATTCGTCAGTTTATCAGGAAACTAATCTAATTGTTAGGCATTGAGCAGAGGAATCCCACGATTCATTCTTTTGGGTTAGTCTCAACGGTGATTTGCAAATTGGTGCAGTTGACAGAGACGTGAAAATAGATTTGCCTAAATGCTTTGAACTTCTACTCACGTCCGCTTTGACGACCAAGGAAAGTCATCATCCCAATCATCCAATCCCGCGTGTGCCGTTCCTTTCCATTTCATGTTGGCCATTGTCAAACTACCGATGTCCACACGATTGAATAAAGGAAAGAGAGAACGCGAGATGTGTCAGGAGCAATCAAACAAATCACTTGCACACCTCAACGAATTAGTTTCCCGACGCACACAGAAACAAGGAGTGAATGTTTAACGATATGCCAGGCACAGTATAGAAAATGGAATGGTCAACCTGCAGTCCTTTATGACTCTCTCTATGGCACAATTAATGTGATTATTATACCAGCATAATGAATTTTCATCAAAATTTCAAATATCCTCAAATGGTGAATATTTGGGGAAAAAATTGCCAACATCAAGTTTTTCATTAAAATTCGTAATTTCTTCCCATTTCTAATCATATTAAAACTTATAAAAACTCGCCATCACTGTCAATAATGGAAAAAGCGTTGCGTCAAAATTTTAAGTCAAGTAAAAAAAAATCTATTGAAGAATGAATATGGTCAGAATAAATTCCATTTATGAAAGCATTGGTCTTTTCCAATGGAAAATATCTACATCAGAGTCCTGGAAAATAATCCACGAATATCTAGAAACGGATAAATTGAGTTAGCAATGATAAACCTTCCAGATTACCCCCAAAGTCGAAAAAAGTTTTTTTTCCGAAAATAGAAGCTCTTTAGAATGGGTCAAGTGAAGTACTGATACTGATTTCTTTGTCAAAACAGAAGACAAAACGTTATCGCAAGGAGCGCATGAACAAAGAAAAACAATTGATAAACCCGGCCCGAAAACTATCAAAAAACACTTCTTCCCCAAAAAGAATGATTGTAATAGAGTTCTGTAACCAATTTTCAAGTCCTATAATCTGATTGGCTATCTACTATCGGTCTCATGATGGTGAGATATCTGAGTAAGGGATTATTGCGAGTAAATTGGAATCCCCAAATGACAACCGGGTCTTAGGACTTATTTTCTCTTTACCAGCTTTCTAACCGAGCTATTATTCACTTGGCTAGCCTGACTGTTTTCACTACACATTGTCTGAAAGAGGTGTGCTTGGTCTGGTGGTTAATATTGATGTGAATAGAATTTGCGATCAGTGTTCAAACTCCACATGCGACAGTTCACGATTAATTTTCTCTGATACCCATGAGGAAAGGATGCCTCCTCTTGTCCCCCCAGCTAAGGGAAATTATCCAGACAGTTTGTATATCTCGAAAACAAGTAATGCATCCTTGATTTTTTTGGCAACCAATTAGAATGGATCTTCCTGTGTATCCGTGCTATCCAGTGGGGTTACTCAGTCGGCAATGCGACTTACTGAGTGAGCTTGTGTGCTGTGGGTTCTTGACAAAACATCGTATCTCTAAATTCTGTTAGTCTCTCAACGTCTAGAGTTTAAATTCGGCTCCTGGCCATTTCAGGCTTTTCCCAATCAAACTTCAGACCGTGAACAAGAATAAAGAGCACTTTGCAGACTGTTTTAAAAGGGAAAGAGACAATGGGATGGGTGCCTTAAGTTCGAAGAGAAATAATTCGATGGATTGAGCGACGTGGTCCTCGCTAGGCTATATTTTGTAAATATCAAAAAGCTGGATTCTTTCCGAACAAGCTGTATGTATGAGAAAAAAAATAGACTTATAGAGTCCAACGAATTTGAATCTACAGTCTATTCTCTGTCGGGTTTGAGGGTTAAAAACGTTGTTACAGAAATGAATATCGACTTTACAACACTGATTCAATCGCAAGAAATCTTTTTTCTTGGAGACTTTTGTGTTTACTCTGTTGAAGTCAGCTTCGTATGATGTACAACATTGCTCTAGGCAAATTCTTAATTAAACGAACTGAATTGCTATCTGATTAGAAGGCTTGAAATTTGATAATGATTCATTATGATTCTTAATCAAAGACTAATAAGGCAAACTAGCTGGACCCGTGGAAATTCCACGGGTGTTGGGAATAATTTGAATTTCATAAACCAGCGAGCTTGGGAATTGAATGCAAGGTTATTTATTAATTTAAAATTCAAATATAGATAATTATCTATCAACACACGTTCGAAAAATCTCTAAAGATTGGGGAAAAAAATCCAATGCCATTTCTGAAAAAAATTTACAACGGTCTGCAAGACTCATAAATTGTTTTCCCATTTTGTTGGAATTGGTTATTCGACAAAATCCAGTGAAGCATTCAGATGCGTGCCTAGCGTCAGAAAAGTCCTTTTCGGTGTGTCATTGTCACGTGATAGAATACAATATTAATGATTCTAATCGTGATAATGGCATTAACACAATGAGCGGAAGTATGCCACAGGAAGTTGTAAAAGTGCTTCCGAGATTTTCGCATAGAAAAACAAAGAAAGCAAACAGTGAGGAAATGTTGTTTTTTTTTTTCTTACTGCTATAATAATAAATCGCCATCACAGTCAGTGATTGAACAACTGTAGCAACAAAATTTGAAGTAATGTAAAAAGAATTCAATATATTGATAAATATGATCAGAATAAAACTCTATTTATGACATCACTGGTGTTTTCCACTGGAAAACGTCTATAAAGGATTTAGAAAGAATCCAAAAACACCTTGATTCTCGAGAATATAGATACTATTTATGAATTATACCCGTCAAGATGAGGTACCAAAAGGTAAAAAGCCTTGTATATATATATATATATATATATGTATATATATATATATATATATATATATATATATATATATATATATATATATATATATATATATATATATATATATATATATATATATATTTACAAAGGGGGTACTGATGCCAATTTTCAAGTCTATAGACAAAACTGTATGGTCCAAATCCCAGGAACAGACAAATGTATACACACACAGAAAGGAATAGAACACTTCGCCATTTTTCGTAGTCGGGTTTTTTCAATAATAAAATCTTGTTAGATATGTGGAAATTTCACAGTGTTATTTTCTCGCCTTCTATCTGTATTTCATTACAATTCTCAAAATAGGTTCTGCATCAATGTTTTTTATTCATTTAAATGTTATAAGGACATCGTTTAGTTCCGTACGCAAAAATCTCTCTACCCTCTCAGTAAATTATCTTACCTTCTTTTCTCTCCCACCTCCTCTATCCTCTTATTGAGCTTTCTTTTCTGCCCTCTACCATTATACTATTTTTTATTAAACTACCCTACGTTTTTCCCTTCTCCCTATCAACGTACACCCTCAAGTAACTACTCAATTTCTTTCTTACGCTTTCTTCATACTCTTTTGATAACTGCCTTTATCTTAGTCCGACATTTGGATTACCTCCCTTGATGTCAATAAGAGTGGCTGATTCACGATTAAGTAATACAATAATTTCCAGAATAACTATTCAGACCTATATTATTGTGGAAAAGGCTTTATAAAAATAACACGTTATATGAATAAATATGTCTATATAGAGAGAGATAATTGAAAATATTCCCTTTAAGATTTATTATAGTCGCCAGAAATGGAAAATATGTAAATTAGCTTATTCCACCATTCCTTTTCAACAAGAGAATGTAAGTATATATATACTTGTCGTTGTGACGTAATAAGTAGAAATTAGCATTCTCCTTTTACGGGATCATAGAAATGTATTGTGTACATTTATTTGCTATTTCTGTATTTTAAAATTTTCTGCCTCCCCTTACGACCAATCAGAGTGTAACGAACGTAAATGCGACAGTATTGAGAAGGTGTAGAAGAAGAAGAAGAAGAAGAAGAAGAAGAAGAAGAAGAAGAAGAAAAAGAAGAAATCTTGTATTCAATCATTCTAAAAAGAAGAGTATACGACCAATGCATCCTTCCGAGGATCACTTATGGAGCTGAAACATGGAATATAACCAAGAGACAGACTTGCAAACTGAAAAGCATGCAACGTGCACATGAGAGAGTCATATTCAACATGGAGGTATTACAATACAGGCAGTATATCAGGAAGAAAATGGGAGTCTGCGACATCATAGAATCTATTAGAATACTTAAATGACAAACGGCAGGCCATGTTGCAAGAATGGCAGACAACCGATGGACATCACGACTCACAACATGGATCCCCAGAGATCACATGCTGGACCGGGGCCGACAGAATCCAAGATGGAGAAATGAACAAGACAAATCTAGAAAATACTGGCTCCATGATCCTGGGAAAGGTCAATATCCAACAACAGATGTTAAAAAAGTGATTATTATTATTATTTGCAATCTCACACCAGTTGCCTGGCGGTAACCGCTGGAGTTTGAGTGACGGCAAGTCTCCCCAAGTCTCCAGCCCTCCTCTCCTAGTACTCATTGGTCGCAGTAATACTGCAATTTACAGTTTCACACCGGTTGCCCAGTGGTTATCGCTGAAGGCTGTGTGACAATACGTCTCCTCAGGTCTTCAGCTAACGTCTCCTCTCTCTTTCACCTATCATGTCAGAGCTACAATTCGTTGCAGTCCTTATATTTCTAGCACTTTCCTCAGTACCCGTGCAGTTCCCAGTAGTGCTGTGGTCTGTACAGTCTCAATCCTTCCTCTAATCTCGATCTCCTCCAGTCTCACCCTTAGCGTTTTGTGGACGGTTCCTAGTGTGCCCACTATGACTGGTACTACCCTCCACATCTTCCTCAATTCTCTTGCTAGGTCCTGGTATTTTTCCCGTTTTTCACTCTCCTTTCTTTTTAGTCTATGGTCTGCAGGTACAGCCACGTCTACTATTTGGCAGATCTTTCTTTTTTTGTCCACAATTACCAAGTCCGGTCTTCTTGCCAGCATGAGGTGGTCAGTTTGGATGTCAAAGTCCCACAGTAGTTTGTGTTTGTCATTCTCCAAAACTGCCTCTGGTTTGTGCTGATGCCACTTTCCCACATGTTTGAATCCCATTTGTTTGCTAAGTTCCGAGTGTATCATCGTTGCTACTCTATCGTGTCTATGCTTATACTCCTTCTGCACGAGTTGACTACATTCACTAGTTATGTGATTTACTGTCTCATCTCTTTCACCGAACACGTGGCAATTCCTGTTTGTCTGTGTTCCGTCGATTTTTGTTCTCATGTAGTTTGTCCTGATGCTTTTGTTTTGAGCTGCCATAATGAGCAATTCTGTTTCTCTCTTCAGGTTTCCTTTTTGTAACCACGTCCATGATTTCTCGTCTGCTACATCTTGTATCTGCCTTTTAAACTCGCCACACGATTCATTCTCTTCCCATCTTTCTTTCCTTGTTTGCTGTGCTGTTCAATTGATTTCTACTTTTTTGTTTGTTGCACTATCTCTCGCACTCTTTATGATTTCTTCGCTATTCGTTTGCACATACCTTTGTAGGATTGCTTTCGCTCTCTGGACACAGTCTTCTCTGCTGATGAGCCCCCTGCCAACTTCTTTTCTCTTAACGTATAGTCTATCTGTATCATCTCTAGGGTGTAATGCTTTATGCGTTGTCATAAGTTTCCTTGTTCGCCTATCCATTGCTTGGAGTTCTTGTTCGCCTATCCATTGCTTGGAGTTCTTTATTATTATTATTATTATTATTATTATTATTATTATTATTATTATTATTATTATTATTATTATCATTATTATTACTATTATTATTGTTATTATTTCATTATTATCATCATCATCATCATTATTATCATTATTATTATTTTCATCATTATCATTATGATCATTATTATCATTATCATTATTTTCATCATTATCATTATTATCATCATTATTATTATCATTATTATCATTATCATTATTATTATTATCATTATTATTATCATCATTATCATTATTATTATCATTATTATTATTACGTAGAAGGATAGAAACAATCAACAAAACAGCATAGCTGAAATCAACTTGAATACTGAAGAAAGTAGTGGAGTACTAAGCAACAGACTTGTGTGTCATATTAGTTATTGCTTTACGCGCACTCGTTTCATCATAAGTAATGACATCATTTTGAATTATCTTTTATTAGATGAAACAAAAATAGATCGAAATGATAATAATTGCTTTTTGGGATAGATTTATTGTCACAAATAGATCAAGATAATTATATTATCCTGATCTATTTTTGACAATATTCTATCTAATAAAAGATAAATCAGGATACTACTACTACTAGAATAACTGGTATTGGTGAAAGCAAAATCTTTCTTCTTCGTTTGGCTGTCATTGGAAACCAAATGTTAATGCCCATCAAAAAGCTAACCGCCATAAAACGTTGACAGTGTCACCTTATCATGAAGATTATTCCCTTTTAATTCTTCTTGTTAGAAAAATGCATTTTCTGAGAGCACCTCTGGAACCCTTGACGCTCGATTTATGTATTCGATGGCTGCTTTATTGCGAAAGAGATTCCACGCTTTCAAAAGCAACCTTGATTGATCCGTGGGTTTTATGGGGGGGGGAAGTCACTTCCTTATCAAAAATTTCTTGGGGGTAGATTTATGAATGATAAAGATTGATTCTTCACAGAAAAAGGAATAAACACTGAAACAGAACAAAACAGTTCTCCTCTGCTGAGAGAGAATGAGAAGATTCACTCACTTAAATATACAGTGTCCATAAATTATCTTTACGATTTGAAAAAATCGATCAAAATTTACCAATATATACATATGAAAGATAAACAATGATTTATCAGGGGTATTTTTCATCCCAAGTACAATATTCAAGTGGTTTGTTACAGGATAAAGACATAATAATGGGGGTATTCTTATAAACATTGGTATACTTTTAAATGGATGTTATTTATTGCAAGTAGCACAAGTAAACAAGATTCAATTTCCAGGCGAATACCCAGTGAACATTTACACACCACTGGATCGGAAGGGGAGGTTCTTTAGCCGCCCAAGTCACCGGATGTGACTCTCACGAAGTTTTTTTTTTTCAAGGGGCTTCACTTATAACGAAGCAAAGAATCTGCTAAGCCAATTCCAATATTGATAAAGATCTGTTCTGAACGTACCTGGCTTGAAACTGAATATCGTCTAGATGTGCTACGTTCAACTGACAGCGTCCATTCAGAAGTCTAATCAGCAGCAGCAGCAGTCTTTTATCGTCCGTCGTTGGGTATAGACCTACCTCGGGATTCGCCACAATTTCCTATCATGGGCGTTGCAGAGCCAGTATTTCCTGAATTTGTCTAGTTCATCTCTTCATGTTGTGTTCTTTCGGCCTCAATTTCTCATGTGATCTCTAGGGATTTGTGTCGTTAGTTGTGATGTCCATCAGTTGTCTTTCATTCTTGCAACATGGCCTGCCCATTGCCATTTGAGTTTTTATGGATTCAATGATGTCTTGGACTCCTGTTTCCCCCCTTATACGCTGTGCTGTCTTGTGATTTCTCCATGTAGGGTTGAGCATGATTCTCTCATGCACATGTTGCACGCTTCTAAGTTTATAGGTCTGTCTCTTGGTTAGGTTCCATGTTTCAGCTACATAAGTGATTATCGAGGGAATGCATTAGTTGTATACTCTTCTTTTCGGGATTACTGGTATCACCTGGTTTTTGAGAGTTGAGCTTGCTCTAGTGAAGGCTTGCCATCCAAGATTCTTTGCTTGATTTCCTCCTCCTTTGAGGATCTCATTCGTTGTCTGCAGTGGTCTGCCTTGCCGAATTTTGCATCTTTTATCTTGACAGTTATGTTTTTATTCTCAACATGATCGTTGCACATGATTTTTGTTTCACTGAAGTTCATGTGTAGGCCAATCTTTTGGCTATCTTTGTTTAGTTTATCTAACATTAATTGGAGGTTCTCTGCGAAAAGGACGATTTCGTTTGCAAATCCAAGGTTTCTCAGATATTCACTGTCTATTTTGATTCCTCTATTTTCCAAGTCCATGTTTCGGAAGATCATCTTAAGGGTAGGCTGTAAAGAGTTTGGATGAGCTGTCATCACTTTGTCTTACTCCTTTTTGGAGCTGGAATGGTTCAGAGTCCTAATAGTAATGTTTTGAAAACAAACATAATTACTTCGTTTTTATTCTACATCAAACACAATACAATCAAGACGATATTTCCAAAGTTGTAAAGATAATTTAATGGACATTGTGTAAATATCTCAGTCGTGATAGAAAACTTATCATTTACAACTACCACAATTAATACTTCTACAATAACCAATATGGCTACCAAAACGCGTGCTCTAATAGAAGTGTAACTTGATTTACAACTGCTACTACCACTGTTAATACTGCAGCTATTATAATTATTATTATTATTATTATTATTATTATTATTATTATTATTATCATCATTACGACTACTACAACTACTTCTACTACTACTACTACTACTACTACTACTACTACTACTACTACTACAATTGCCAATGATATAGTTGTAAGGATCGATGGGAAGGGATGGGAATACAGGAGAGTAATGAGTATATTTGGAAAGAAATGTCTGAAGAGGAGAAGAATAAATACGAAGAATATTGAATGGATGAATAAGTGTTTTATAATTATAATTGTAATAAGGATTGTGAGGAAAAGAAAACGGAAAATGATTAAAGAACGGGGTGGGTTCGTAATCATGATAATAAATGGAAAAGAACGAGAGAAAAGAGAAGGAAAAGGAACAAGAGAGAGAGGAAGGGGAAGAAAAAAAGAAGTTTGAAGGAGACCTGATGAGAAAACCATATAAGAAGAAAAAAGAAAAGACTCAGGTGAGAGCAAAAAGATAAAAATAAGATCAAGGAGAAGAGTGGGAAAATAGTACAATGAAAGTGTAATCACAAAATAGAGGAAGAAGAAGAAGAAGAAGATGATGATGATGATGAGGATGAAAAAGAAGGAGAAGCCAAAGACGATAATGAGTTATAGAAAAAAGGAGAGGAAGAGTGCGCTTTTTGCAAAATGAGAAAATCGAATTCTCAAAAAAAATATCGATACAAAAAATGTCAATACTGTTCTTTTACCTATCTAAAAAAAGGGAGGGTTGAATCAGTGTTCATTATTCAAAAGGAAAGAAATTATGTCGTTAAAGTAAGCAAAATAGTTTGGCAAAGGCGCTGGCACGAGTCCTGGTCGATTTCTCAATAACCTCACTTCCCTCATTCAACATTGAATATTTAGTGGTTGACACAGACAGAACCGATTGCTTCTAAAAATGTTTTTTTTAGTAAGAATCACATACATAAAAAACACATACAGGTGTGCACATACATACACGCGCACTTGTGCACGTGCATACATACATGCTCAAAATACATATATATTCACTTGCACATGAACTCACGTATGCACACATTCATACCATAATGATCCAAAACATTTGATATTGTTGTCTCAAATACAGCCTTTTAAAATACTTGAATATGGTTTCTGAACTGTTTTCAACTTCTGGCTAGTTCTTGAATTCTTCCTAACTGCCAGTTGCTTTTTATTATAACTTTGACTCGGACCGTACTCGACGATTAAACAGTGTAATCGAAAATAAATAGTGAGCTCAGGGTGAGAATGGAACTCACAACCTCTAGCCAGAGACAACACAGATCTAATCGCTCTTAACCATTCAGTTACAGGGACTTCATAGTTAAACAGAAGCTGAGTTACCATAAACTTGTTTTCGTCATCTTGGTTTCTTAACCGCCCGTAATTAACCAACAATTGAAAGAAATAGATATCATTACGTAATTATTCTGTTATTCATTCAAAGCAATCTGTGAACGTCGTTCTTAAATTAATGAATAAATGAAAATTACTGAAGTAATAATAGCGTTTAAAAGTGGAATGTGATAATATAATAACTCAATTTAGTCATGTTTTACGTGAAATTTGTTTTAACAACATTCAGCACTCAATCTATATGGTCTAAATTGAAAATTGAAAAGAAGAATTGTAAATGATTAGAAATAATGAAAGTGTATCTGGGAGAAAAACGATTTTATATGTATTATGCAAATGCATAGCTGCTGTTTATACAATAAAGAATTGCAAATTATTCCATTATAAAATGAATTGTGAACACATCATTGGAAGAATACTTAAAAAAATCGTAAAATAGATTGATGGTGGCCAGGAGTTAATTTAAGCGCTAGAGACAAAATAAAAATACTGTATATATGATCGATCAGATTCTTATTAATGATGTTGGAGAATTTATTACTTACATAAACTATCCATAATGGTGCTCTGTAGACGTTGGCTGGAAGAGAAAACAAACAAATAAAAAGAAAAATTGGTCTAGTTGGTCATTCAAAAGAAACCATTACGTGACCTCTGGCAGCATGCCGTGCTGTGGGTGATCAATAGAAAAATTTGTAAAAAAGGAAAGATATATTGATAAGTTACTGCTCTGTGTCTTTTATCGTATCGTTGAAAAAAATCTGAAAATTCAAAAATAATCGAGCATTAACTGGGGTCCAATTTATCATAAGCCTACATTGTACATTGGACACTCTTCTGAAAATCCTTTTCGGGAGATATAGATACTACAAGTGGTAAATGTTTATATTTTAAGCTGTCTAATTGCATCGGTGCGTTCCGTTCGTATATATACGCAGTCAAACAATCAAAATAAACTTGAAAACTGAAGAAACATTTGTAGACAGTTTTGGTTGGCGGTTTTTAACAGAGAATACGGAGCGAAAAAGACCAGAAACGAAGAGATAAATGAGTTCGAGAAAAAAAAAATCACATTAATAAAAAGGAAATAAGCAAAAATTGGAAGCCTACAATAGTTGTTTGATATTTTTTTCAGAACGTTTGCTTCATGGGATGTGTTAACAGTAGAAATACATTGATAAATCATAGAAAGGACAACAAGCAGAAAAAAATCAGAAAAAAAATACAGAACAGCATCAATAATATAAACAATGCTTTTTTTTTTTAAAGGTATTTTTCATTCCAAATATTTTCCGTTTGTCGTTGTTAGGAAATACGTTGTTAGAATTTTGTGTACGATTCCTTTATTCGAAGCATATTTTATTTACAATTCTAAAATGAAAAATCCATTAAAAGTAGAATGATGCAAACGTACCGAGTGCTTGCTTCATCTTTTATTTGTGAAAGGCGTTGAAGATGCAAGCGTTTTTCACCAATAAGAAAACGATGTACATGTCCTAATTTATGAAGGTAACGAGCTTATACTTTGCAATGTGTTCTAGTATTTATCATACTAAGTGTTATTCACATCAGTATCTTCATCTCAGGTTGAATAAGTCGGGCTTTTCCACACGAGAACCTCAGGTTCGATCCTCGGAATCAGATAGCAGGAGAGGATTATTAATCTGGAAGTTATTTTACTTTGTTGATCATTCGTTTTTGAATACCATATCTGACCAGACACAGATGTGATACCTTTGGGATTGCTCCATGCCTTCTGGGTTTGAGAGATGAGGGTTCGCGTTATGACCAAGTGAAGGGCTCTTATGTCCTTGTAACAATAGTTGTGACATCCTGTTCTTGGGTAATTAGAAACCTAGAAGCTGTGTACAGGTCATGACCTTTACTGGACAGGTCACCTGATCTGGATGGACATCCCACTTATGCTCCGTTGAGTCCATGGTGCATAGCCACAGAAGCACAGAGCGACTCAAGGACTGTAAGGATAGTTACAAGGACAAATTGGAGCATTGCAGCATCCCCGTGAAATAGCAGGAGATTTGTCAGAAGTCAAGTCTTTAAATGAAGTACCATCATTATTTCATGACTTCTTTGGAGAAGTATCCTCATCTTCCTAATTTAATTCTTATCTTCTGAACAGTCGACTTTCTGATTTTCTGTAATAGTAATTCAATAACCACCAAAGAGATTTGGACATAATCCCATACTTTGTTCATATCTTTTTCAAATGGGGGAGATATTCAAAATGCTCCACTTAGAACAATTAAAAAATTATCTTGATTTGTTTTTTATTCGACGAAGCATTGTCTACTATAATTAACTTTCTACGGATATTTCTTCCATCTTGATTTCACGTTAGTCAGATATACTAGTATGAAACCAATAACATATGGTTCCGAGACATCAGCGAAAAATGAAGGGTTGGTTTAATCTTCTACCAACCGTATAGGTCTCATAGCTGGAATCGGATGATTTAAATCCCCACAAACAAGTCACCTTCAGCAATTTGTAGCAATATAATTCATCTAAAACTATCAATTTCCAACCTAGTTTAACAATATTAATATCAGCTATAAGTTAATCATAAAATTCCTCTGTTTATCTGATTGTATAGATAAGGATGTAATATTTGTAGTGTTTTTGAACGGTAATGGAGGAATATTCGTCTTAATAAAACTTTACGTTTCACGTGAATTGTCATTTTTCATGTACGATGCATTTTTTCAAATTAATACATTTTAGCGGCACCTTAATCTAATACTTCTGGCTACAGTGGGCCATTTGAGAAGAAAAGTTGGACATAAAAACAAATTTACTTAGATATATGTTAGAGATAGATAGATAGATAGATAGATGGATAGATAGATAGATAAATAGACAGATAGATAGATAAATAGACAGATAGATAGATAGATAGATAGATACATACATACATACATACATACATACATACATACATACATAGAAATCCGATGATTATCATCAGATTAAGCAAACGTAGACCCTGCACTGTTATTATTGTTGTAAATCTCCTGGATTTTTGGCATTTTCCGAGTTAGCTTAATTTCAGGGATTCTTCAATTCACTACCTCTGATGACAATTCACCACTCGGGAGGAGAAGAAGACCAGATCCATGTGTAATCTTTGTTTTGACGTAGATAACCCTATAGCAATGCTAAAGCAGCATATCTAGGTTCAATAATTCATTTAGATGCCCAAAATATATGATTTTATTTTCGCTAAAAAATACATATTTCAACAATATATCCATCAGAAATAAAGGAAATAATGAAATTAAAATACTGAGTTTTGTTCTTCATCAGATTTCATATCATGATTTTGTCCGGGTATAACTGAAATCAGGTAACCAACGTGCCGAACTGTCAGTTTGATATAGAATAAGATTTGTGATTGCTGTTCGCCTTCTGGGCTAAAGAGATCGGGGCTAACCTATTGCGTTAATTCCTGATGGATATGTCGCTGAGTCCTACTTTTTAAACAAGAAAATGCACTTCGGGGGGAAATTGTATGGTGTTTTCAACCTTGGTATACTGTCTAAACCCCAGCTAATTGTTAACCTTCAAATATATTTTAGATTTACAGGATCAATTGGCAAAATTTGTCCAGCCCTGATTTATGGTGCCTCTTGTTTTGTGCCAATTGAATTTTGATGGACTCTCAGTTCACCTGTTCCTTGTTGCAACGATTTGTGTTAGTTCATCTCCTTTGAAATAAATTTCTCACTTAGTTTGTTTTGATTTGGTCTTATGGCATCTCTGACTCCAGCCAGTGATAATTTATCTGACAGGACGCCCCAACTTCGATATTTTCTTCTTCAGTTGCAAATGTTTAATTCTTTAATTCAATTTCTACGAGACAGTTTGGTTAGAACAGGAATCAAGGCACCACGAAAATCACAGAGTTCTGCAAGGCCAGTCGTGTGTATATAAACACATCAGTAAACTTGAAAATTGAAAATGCCAACATATATAATTATACTAGTTCGGTCTTACCAAAAAAATGACGTCAATGTTCAAGTAATTTTGCAACTGCATTGTATTTATGGAATATCAAAAACATTATGTTGTTTTGCTTTTTTTCTGGTTTACGTTCAAAACTTCCTGAATATCAAAGTAAGCTAAAGGGAGGATTAAGTAAAAATACGAAAAATGGAAGAGTCCAGGACGCAAAGATAGGCGAATTACATACTGTCACCGTTTCATTTTTTTGTTATAAAAAGTGTTGCGAACACACACACGCACACACACACACACACACAATATATATATATATATATATATATATATATATATATATATATATATATATATATATATGATTAATAATTGTGTCATCCACAGACAGCTATTTCGTTGTATTGTAACTCTTCAGAGTGGCTACAGACATGATACATATATCATATATATATGTATATATATATATATATATATATATATATATATATGTATAGACATATAGACAGTGCTCATATGTTGGTTTCTCAGATAGAAATAATGTTTCTCCCCACCTCCAAAGATGACAGATACATCTTATTTACCATTGAATAATTGTGGAATTCTATTTACCAAATTTAACGTAACATAACATTTTAATCCTACTATGTAACGTCACCAAATGCCACAGATGACACAGAGAAATATTGCATGACCAGTAAGGTCTGCTGACCTAGAAAAGTGTTTTCCGTCGTCATCATCATCATCATCATCGAAATAGATTACATAGTAAAAATAATGATGCCTTCTTTTAAGTTTTAATTTTCAATTTCATAACTATGAAAACTCACCCTTTATTATTTCTTTCCTCTCTTTGCAGTTTTTTGGATGCTATCGAGGCGTTTTGAACAAGTGTCGGGATCTACTTTAGGTGAGTAAAAAACGTTTTTCCTTCAAGTAAAATGAATCAAGACAGCTTTGTACATCTATTTTTCTTGTTTCGTCTTTCTGGTTTATCGGAGAGAAAACATTGAAATTGCCTTTCCCATTCATATGCATTAAAAATGAGGTGAAATAGATTGTCGGTGGACAGGATATAATGCAATTGTTTCTGGCAAAATAGGACTGTCATATGTATAATTATATTTGGTACTTATCAATATTTTGTTACGCATAATTTTATATTTTAAATTATATGACCATTTCATCTTTCACTAATTCACAATGTTCATAATGAGTAATGGAATACTGAATTCCCTGTTCAGAACTTCGAACTTCTAAATTTAAATTCAATTTAACGGACCAACAACTCACTCTTTTACTTCATGAATAATACTTGTTTATAAGCACAAACCCAAAATTCACATAAGCAGAACCATTACTGTTATCGATAATTCCATCCTTACTGGGTTCCCGTCCACTTATGACCTTGTGCCAGACTAAACAAGAAACTCACGTTACATTGTCATTGGTTATAGTTATCTACCCAACTTGAATCAGTCCAGCTCGAGGTTGCAGTAGTGGTGCACATACTGAGAATCGAACTCGGCACGTTCTTACCAAACGGGCTTTTTGATCATCACGCTACGGTAGACGCCTGTTACCACATGTTAAAATGGTGGAACTTGTCCAGTGACGTAGCTATAAATTTGGGGGCTTTGGAGCCTTGGCTACTTGATGGGCTCCCTCTAGCATTCAATAAGATTTGATGAAAAGGATAAATTTGCATTCAATGAAGGGGTATCCCGGAAAGGACAAGAGTCAGGGAAATAATAGAATCCATTCAAAATCTCAAATAGCTGTGGGATGGCCATGTTGCAAGAATAGCGGATAACCGATGGACATCACGACTCAAGACATGGATCCCCAGAGATCACATGCGCAACCGAGGCCGGCAGAACATTAGATAGAGAGACGAGCTAGACAAATATAGGAAGTACTCACTCGACAACGCCCATGATAGAGAAGTGGGGCGAATCCTGGGGAAGGTCTTTGTCCAACGACGGACGTTGAAAGACTGATGATGGAGATGGTGTTACTTTATCGATGAAAAACCCCAAATACTGAATTATCATTTATGACATTCACGAATGTACGAGTATATAGTTATTATTGTGTTATATCAGTAAGGATGCAGTAGATGAACTACTTATTGTAATGTTTGGGGGTTCCCTACCATTTGAAGCACTTGGGGTCGTTTTTAGATAGAATCCACCTCCTCCATCTAGGCTACCTTAATCGTACTCTTTATGCAGAGGACATAGCCATTGAGTACCTTATGAAAAGTCTTTGGTATGACCCGGTCATGGTTTGAACCCACGGACACTTCACCAACGGGGAACTGTGAACAGAGTGTGTCTGAGTAGATGCAGTCGAATTTTCGTTTAGACTATTACTTTCAAATACCAATACTTCCACTTGGTCGCGTTGAATAGTAATCACCACTCTTGACGAAGAATTCAATCCGTCAGGTGTTTCACAATCGAAACTAGGTAATTAACTCAGTGCATGATTAGAATACTTTATCAAGATTTGGGGTATAATTAGCTGAGAAAAATCTTAGATTAACACTTCCTGTCGAAATTACACAGTCTTCATTCTTGTGAAATTAGTGAGAACCAATCTAGCTCAAAAATCAAATCAAATGTCTTCCATGCAATGAGACGTTCAACAATGTTTGTCCCCACTCTGAGCAATATGGGATTAGTTTGTTGAGGATCTATCCATCGTTTCCGTGGCAAAGGAAGGTTTTTACTGGACTTTAGTGCATCCAATCTCTTCTATTTGTCTACTTTATTGAATAATTTTTGGTGAATACCATCATTTCATTTCACTGCAACCACTGCTCATGCCGAACAAAGATGTAAAATAGTAAAAGCCTCATTGTTAGAACATTGAAATATGAGGTTTAATTTTCAATTGTTTCTATTGTTGGATGAGACTTCCTTGGATTGGATTTTGGAAATTTGTTCAAATTTATCAATATTTTTATTTCATTTATTGACTGATGAAGATATACAGAATATCGAAAATTCTCAAAGCAGCCATGTTTTTACTAGCACACTATACCACAACTAATATTACAGCTGCTGCAGCTACTACTAAAACTACTGCTATCAATATTATTATTATTACTATTATTATTATCAATAGTAATAATAATAATGATAATAATACATCACGAAGCAAACAGAAAAGGCTAAACGTTTACTGAGGCCGATTGTAAAGTGTCTGTTTATAGCGCTTAGCAGCTGCTTTTAAAAGGAATTGAGTCTTGTGAATTTAAATCGATTATTTTCTTCATTCAATACATTCAGTCTGTTATTCGATTCGTCTGCTTTATTATTGAATCCATATACTGAACATACTATCCTAGTATTTAACTCCTGATGTTTTCTCTAAAAAAATCAAAAAGCAACATATATCTATATCTATATAATGTGTCTGTGAGTGTGTGTGTGTGTGTGCAAGAGTGTTTTTAATTTGTTAGCCTCTTTTCGACTTAAATACCTGATATTTAAGATTCTTACGCCGAGAGAGACGTAAAGAGTATATATATATATATATATATATATATATATATATATATATTAGAGGGTTTTAATTTGTTTGTCTCTTTTCGAGTTCATCGGCTGATATTTTTAAGATTTTTACTTGGGAAGGTACGTAACGAGTTGGTTCATATATATGTGTTTCTTTTTTTTTTTGTCTGCCTCTTTTGACTTTAGCAACTGTTATTTAAGAATCTTACTTCGAAAGAGAATAAACGAGTTGACTCAGCTGAAGCCAGTCATACTGAACGCACAGTAAATGACCCAGACAACACAGGAAAAAATCGGAGCATAGAAAGAGAAGGAATATAATTGATAAGATATTAAATTGCAACGTTATCTTCGACTAAAGCTGTCAAAAATTCCAATTTTTTCACCAAATCTTCTTTGTAATACACAACGATCAAACAACCGTTCAACTTGAGCCTGGCAATCAAATAAAATAGATGTCATTTCCGAAGCTCAAAAAAAAAATTGATCGCCGCGGCTGAGTCTAGTGCAATTGCCTCTTTTTCTGTAGGCCGTTGTTCAGTCGACCACCAGAAGACTATTGTCAAACAACAAAATGGAGCTGACTTTATTTTTACACTATAACAACCAAGAAAACAACCCCTACCAAAAATTAGTGATTAAACTTACTTGTAAAATTCCCATTCCTATACCGATATTTGAACTCTCCATCAAATGATTACCAGGAAGCTGTTCGGTCGGACTAAATCGACGAATCTTAGAGATGAGCGAAACATTGTTATAGAAAACGCACAGGCTCATTTCATCCCGATGAATAAAAACACACACACACACACATATATATATATATATATATATATATATATATATATATATATATATATATATAACATATATATATATATACATATATATATATATATATATATGTATGTGTGTGTGTGTGTGTGTGCACGTTTATGTGTGTATTTTTACTTATCATATATATATATATATATATATATATATATATATATATATATATATATATATATACATAATGCAAAATGTTGCAGTCATTATCTTTAACTGGAACAGAGGTTTCAGTGGAGTTTGACCCTTGTCTTCTTATAGGGTATCCACTGCATCTTTCCAAGGCAAAGGAGTATCGGCAAAATACTTTTGGATACACTGGTTCTCATAGGATCCCTGAAGTCGAGCAATATCAAGCCTAGTCAGTACTTATATTGGTGACCATTAGGTAATACCAAGTTCTGTTAGCAGAACGAAGCTTAGACGGGCCTGACACGGAAGTGGGTCTTACCAACAACTGCCTGTGGTTCCCTAACTCTACGACAACTTCGATGAGTACTATGATACAAAAAAACATTTCTTGCCTCTGCATACACAGTCAGAAGAGCTATATACATACACTCATTTTTGTGTCTCCGTCCAAGTAATAACTCGGAAAATCTTCAATGGTATCGTGCAAAAGAATTGATCAAATCCAGCCATTTTTTTTTTCAAATAAGGGATTATTTTTCTCCATTTTTCGTATATTTGTATGTATTCACTTACGTCTATCTGAATCTTCACACAATATCTCCAAGAATTTCAATGAAATTCGGTGGAAGGTTTGGCTATAGGCTAAAGAAGAATTGATTGAAAGTCGTGGCGGGTCAGGAATATTTTTTGATGGTGATATCTTTTCATACATCAAGAGTTCGGGCTGTGTAAGTCGAAACATACATAGTCATCTCCTCTGGATTGTAGCTACATACAAACCTATTTTCATTCAGGTTTCAGTTATTGTGCTCACTTGTTCGTACGTCTGACAGTATCTGACTGTCTGGAACTACTTTTTTCATATATTCGAGATTATAATGTCTGATTTTACTTACTTTATTCGTAGAACTATTTTTCATCAACCTGTTTCATTGTTCTCCTACACACCTTCTATTTTCTTTCTTTTTTATGAGGACGAGAAAATCTATCACCTTCACATTTGCTCCATCACGTACTTCTTTCTAAACACTATTGTTGACGTCTCTTCCATTACAAAGAATGAAAAAAATATACGACATCTATTCACTCACACATACACTAACACGCTCGAATTCAAAAACGTCCGCTTTGGGGCCTGAATCACACTTGGGCGAATGAGATTCTCGTTCTAGTGAGACTTTCTTTTTTTCTTTTTCTGTTAGTCAGACCGTTGGCCATTGTTTGCTAAAAGGAGGCTCTCTGTATTAAGACGTGTCTCGACTACGCCTACGTCTGCAGAAACCAAAATTCTGATACGCTTCGCCGACAATAATGTGAATTGATATGAATTGGCTGTCGGGGAAGTCAGACGACAATTAACAGACGTCAAATAAAGAAAAAGAGTAAAAAAAAAAAATTATGTTTGGAGAAGTCAAATCTACAGGACACATATAGACACGCTCACATAAATCTATTCACGTGTCTAAGGGGTAGAGTGCTTGCCCCCGGTTCGGTAGGTCACGGGTTCGATTCATAGTCGAATCATACCGAGGACTTTAATAATTGCATCCAATGTTACTCTGCTAACACATTTGGAGTAAGGAGCAGAATTCTAGAAGCCTGGAAAGGAGTGAGCTCCGTCAGGCTATCTAACCCAATATACACTCGCGGTGGGTTTCCAAGCAATCTAGTACCGGGGACAGAAAACCCCGTAATAGATTACGGCACCAAGGACAGAGAAACACGACCATGTATTTGTATATAGGTGTATGTGTGGGTCTATATGTATGTTCGTGTGTGTTCATGAGTGTTTGTATGCTGATTCAAACGATAAAGATAGTTACAAGGTCGTGTTTATTGTCCAGTTCATCCCTTGACAGCTGACGTCGTCAAGTTGGACCTAAAGATTTAGAGAAAGTTTCCATCAGACCAGTACCAAGATTAGCTTTATTCTTTTTAAATCATCTTCTTTCAGTAGGCTGATGACAGTTAAACAGCGCCCATTTCCTTTTTGAACTTTTGACCGGTCACCTCATACAAAAATATTGTCTTTAGTCCGTACTTGACAGTTGAAGCTCACTGGAGGCCCGTCCGATTTCATATATAGGTTCCACGTATGACATCACTATTTACTCAGCCCGTTCGATATTTGAAATAGACACAGACGCAACCAGCATCCGAAGTGGTCTCTCTCACATCAACCTTTGCTTTTTTACTCACGCCTTTCCCAAGGGCTTCAGTGCTTGAACCCGGCTCGTCGAGTTTATTCCCTGAGCCACTATCCGCTAAGCCATCCTACACCTACCCGTTGTACAGACGTTTCTTTTATTATCTTATTCGCATTATCAATATCTTATGAGGCTCGTTTTCTCACCATTAGTTAACCTTGAGATCTCATCATCATAATCAGCTACGTACGGTGAAACAAAAAGACGGATAGATCGACAGATGGCTACAAGTGAAACAGATGAAAATAGATGGGTTGGACTGATATGATCAAACTGGGATAGACATGAATCTGAATATGAACGAGGGGATGAAGTTAGATTGATCAATACTTGAGGGAAATTAACATATATTCATATTTTTAACTCGCTATCTATCAATCACTTAATCTATAGAAACACTTTCAACTAGAAAGAGACTCAAAAAGACATGAACAAATGATTAGATAGAAACAAAAAAAAATAAAACTCTTGGGGAGAGAAGGCAATTCTCGAAATATGTACGAATAATGAGTTGCATCCATTGCAATTTTATATTTAGCATTTCACACCGTTCGTTTTGATTCTCTTCGAAAGCAGAATGATAGAAAAAAAACATCTCTTAATCAAGAACTAATAACTGGATCCACCTGATAATCTATTCACTGGGACGAACTTCAACAAAATTGAATTGAATTTTATTGAGAATTTTCTTTACGATTCTCTGGTGGATAGATGTGAGCAAATACAAGAAGAAATGTTAAAAGATTCTCTGAATTGGGAAAATATGCCTGGATCCGTTCCAAAATCTGACCAATTTTTCCTTGCTCACCTTTCAACATAATTTCATCGGAATGGAGTAGGAAATTTTTAATATATTGTGAGGACTGACAGACACTTGATAATTCTTATATCTCTTCAGCATATACATATTCAACTTGTTGACTATTCATCTGTAGAATAGCAGTGATTGAAGAGTGAAAAGAAAGTTGAGTTGATTTGTATATATATCCACGTATTTTTCCATATCATATCACAAACTTGGGTTAGTGCACATTCTTGGCCTTCTATCTCTCTTTCTCTCAATATATATATATATATATATATATATATATATATATATATATATATATTCATAATGTTTATAACAATTTGTAAGAATACAAAAAAGAACAAATTTTTTCTTGTTGATGATATTTAATGACAGTGCTCGGTATTTATCAAAACAGATAGTCATTAATTACTGAAATGAAATTTTCAAGTATATTAACTTTAATCATCATGACTTTTATATCCTTGTAAACTCTGTTATATATATATTAGCAGCTGCAGCTGTTATAACATCACTAATGGACTACTGCCTTTCCCATCGCTCTCCATGACGATCGTGATTGAGCTGATCTCAGCTATGTATCACCGGTAAACTTTCTTATCTAGCCCCTCCATCTTGTGGTTTGTTTTTTCCTACTGCGTTTACTATCCCACAGGTATCAATGGATTAGATTTTTGTTTCATTTGCTTTCTCTTCTCGTTCTTTCCATTGCCTTCTGTGCTATTCTAAATTCGTTTCCGAGTGGTTTTCCAAGTTTCCAGGTTTTGCTACCTCATACCATAGTTGGTATTATGTATTGATTGAATACTTTTGTATTAAGGTCATTAACAATTTTATTATGTACTTATCACATTGAGCAAACTTATCAAATTTAGCACATTGATCACATTCTTAATATATCAAGCATGATGGCAATTTGCTTTCCAGTATGTCTCTATTTATACCAAATGCTTTCCAGCCAATGGTTACATCAGTAAGTTCACTGCCAAACGTTTAAAATGCATTTATTCTGCACGACAAATGTTTATTTTGCAACATTCTCAATATATTTATGTATAAAAATATAGCATATCTTAGAGGAACAGTTGAATACGATAAGTATTTGAAGTTGAAATATAAGGAACTCTTAGATAAAAAAACCTAATGTTCACAGCATTCAAGTGTTGTAGACTTTCAAATAGCCGAATTAACAAACTACAGAAATAGCAATATAGCATTTGTTAAGTGAAGTTGTAATATTTCAGGATATTCGATACCTGGAATATAAAAACTGACTACACTCGAAATCATATCTTTCATGCCGGCGGTAAATCAGTCGTTCTTAAGCGAGCATATCAGACTTTTCCTCCAATTGTATTTATACCATTTTATAGATGTTACTTTAGGTAAGTGGATGATATATTAGATTCTATGGAATGGGTATATCATCTTGAATTGATTTCTAACCTATTCGGTATATTTGTGCACTTTGAGAAATCAGCATTAAAAATTCTCGCTTTTACGTAGGCTCAAAAATCGACAGCAAGAGTCAGAGACGGACATCTAATAATAACTACAGGCTCTAGGTCTTTCGATAGATTGATAGATAGATAGATAGATAGATAGATAGATAGATAGATAGATAGATAGAAGAAAAGAAAGAAAGACATTGAAAGAGATACACGTACACTTTTACTTTGATAATTAGATAGATGGATAAATACATAGATAGTGAGAGGAAATGTTTGAAAACATAAATGCAAGTGAGAGAATGTAAAAAAAAAAGCAAGAAAAAGACAAGTGTTCGCTAAAACTAGTATAGTTTGGTACAAGGCCTCAGTAATAAAGCATTCAATTGATTACTTCCACGAAGAAGGAGTCCCGAGACTAGCAAGCGAACCATCGTACAGTAAGTGATTATCTGTGTATAGTTCTAAAGGGTGACTAAATAAATCGTACCATGCCACTTTTGCTAGTGGGAAGACTCGTTTGTTTTGAAAAATCACCATTTGAATTTTTGGCTTTTGCCTGAACTTGGACATCGACTTTTGGTACCACCATTCAGACGACGAAAATGTGTTTTTGTCTCCGTTTATTGAGCTATGAAGATGCAATCAGTGTTTGGAGCAATTGTTGTGAGATTAAGGCGTTTGGGGCCTTAGTCACTGATAAGATTTGGGTCTCAGTAATGTTTCAATATATATGTAATACTTTATATTATGATTTTATGATATGTAAGTTTCTTAAATGGTTTGAACAGTACTTTCAGTAGTCTTGAAATTCTTCATTGGACCCGAATCTTCTGGAGGCACTAGGCACTGTTTCTATTATGTCTCATTCAGAATACGGCCAAGGGACTGGTGGGCAAGCCAAAGATGGACTTCCTTTCAAAGCTGAATGATTCTAACGGAATTGCTATTCACTTGAGAAGTGGACTCATATCTCCCCAAGATCATTAGTGCAAAGTGAACACAAATTATTGTAGTTGAAGCTTGTACTAGGTTTTCTTATTCCTTTCCTTAAGCCATTGACTGTTGGGTGACCTTCACAAAAAATGAGTGACACTAGTCATTTTTTAGCATTTACGATTCTATAACGAAGAAGTTTCTAATGCAAGTGATGAGTTAATCATTACACACGGGAAACATTGTATCAAAGTAAGCTCTATCTTTACCTATCTCGTAACTCAGTGCAGGGTCGTTAGGGCACTGCATATGATTTCATCATAGGTATGTCAAATACGAGAGCCTGGCCAGGCTAGTTTCGAGTCTGAGCTTTCCGTCTCCTAATCTGGTTACCAACTTTGAATACAAAGCTCAATCTGCCGTGCTATTTACCCATAGATAGGAGAAGAAAAATGCATTCATGCCTTTCCCAAGGGAATTAGTGCAGAGCAGAAAAAAATGTAGCCTAGATGTAGTTTGAACTTGCTAATTCCATTCTCCGTTCCGTTAACTTATTCGCCCAGTCTGTACTCTCCAAGTATTACGCTAAGCTAAGTTCAGTAAATATCTGTTCATGGTAAACAGTCACTGATTGGAGTTTGATTGATTCTCAGTAAAGGTGAAGATAATTTAGCAGATGTTGATAACAGACAGTCGTAGTTGATGGGAGAGAAAGAATGATGACCTGATAACTTCACTTACATACGATTACGCTGGGAACACTTAGCTCGAACTTGAAAACAAATCGGTGAGTGCATCCTTTTAATAACGTTATATACTAACTGAAATCTGAACGAGAACTAGCTTATATACAGTTACGATTAAGGATTTTTTTTAAAGTGTTTTCCACGTATCGGACGATTGTTTACCTTTTCTTAATATACAACAAATCTCTAAAACGAAAACAATTACCTAGATCCAGCCAAAAATTTGATCAATTTCCTTTGCACATCGCCAAACGTTCCTCTAAATGTCATTGGAATTCATTGAGAATGTTTGGAAATATTGTTTGGATAAATATCAGTGAATATATATAACTCTTGCAACTTCGGCAGAAGAGCTAAATAAAGACTATTTATGCTTTAATATACCGGAGAACCTACCGAAGCCATTGGGTTATATCACAGACTATGCTTTCAAAATGCAGCTTCTTTCACGTAATATTTCTAATAATTCATAAGGGAAGAAATTATTGAAAAAACAGATTATATTTATTATCATATTAATATTATTATAATTTATTTCGTTTTTTCCTGCATTGCTCGTTACATTTCCATTCCCATCAAAATTACAATCTGATAAACAATATACAATAATATTCAGAGCAGTATGCATAATTAAACTAAAAACCGTGAAAAAATCCACGGATATATTTGAATATCTGTGAAACTATTTTCAAAAAGAATTTTATTTTTGATTGAGAGAATTTATATTCTGTTTTTCGATCATATTCATGCACACACTCAGGTCTGTCCGTACGATGTCTCCGAAAGTTCTCAATGAATTTGCATTAAATTCTTGGTAGGGCTGGACAATGGCTACGGGAGAAGTGTTTCGAATTTGGAGTTGATTCACACAGGTTACGTAGTAGTTATAAGTCCACTCTATATAATGTTGTCAAATTTTCTCAGCGAATTTCAATGTCATTTCATGGAAAACTGACTAAATTTGGGATGTATCCATCCATAATTACCTATCCTACGTCATGGTTATATATCCAAACGACATATTATCGCCAATTTTTCATGTTTTCTAGATGATATCCCCCGAAGTTCTCAATGAATTTGTCGTGGAAGGGTGGGCAATAGACTATGGAAGAACCAAATTTCGGGCAAATTTATGCACGATTATTTCCCTATATGGTGGTGTTGGCAGAGGTATTCACTCTCTGAGTTACGTTCAGCGAACCAAGAAAATCACACAGTTTATTATTAGAGAACATTCGGAATAGCCGATATAGTTCAATGGTATGTTTCCACCATATTCTTACACATGCAACCTTAAAACGCAAAGAAGGTTATGACAGGCAGTTATTGATGGCACAGGACACCACTTGTTCACAATCAACGTATTTGAAGCCAATTGATACTGTAACAAAAAAAATTCTAGATACCGTAACTCTTATCTTCCACTATGTGTGTATTTACACCAATTCCAATTTGACTCACCAAATCAAACATCCTTGACGTCGATCAACAGCCTAACATCTATACACCCTGGACTTGAGCCGCAGAAGTTGTAGAAATGACGTCATGGTAGATGGGGAAGTAGTTTCCATTTAACTATATAACACACATACCGAAACCCCAAATTCAAACACATTTTATGGAGTTTAGAATACGAGATCTGTCCGAGAAATATCCAGCCATCGGGCCATGGATGACATTAAGGATAACTTTGTATAGCGGCTGATGGTGATTCCAAAACAATGGACCGTATTGTAAAGCGTAGACAGGTGTGATAAGATTCTTGTTGGTGAGGGTTTTTTTGTGAAGACGTAGATTGATGCTTGAATTCTTTTTAAGATGAGAAGCAAGAGGGTTGAAGTATCAATGTGTGTAAATATGTGTGTTCATAGTGTAGTTAGATTGTAATTTGATATAATAACAGATTAGTGTAGTAATAGCGTAAATGTGTATAAATTTCATACACCCATGGAATTTGAAGCCGAATTAAAATTGATTTACAAAGACCTGAATTTAACCCCTTCTAATGGATAGTGGAAAATAATAACAAGAAACAGAATCACATCAGCCTTCTGAAGATATATAAGGAACCGATTAAGGCTCAATAAAATCTATACTACATCAAAACCATAACCAAAAAGTTTGGTCTTCCTTTTTTACACTTTTCTTAAATCTATTCAGCCCTCATTGCAGAATTTACCTACCTATTTTCGTATATACATATATATATATATATATATATATATATATATATATATATATATATATATACATATATATATATAAATTTACTCTGCAGATAGTGAACTCAATAAAAAATATCTTTCAACACTTCACTATATAAGGATATTCATAAGAAAACATGAACAACCCAATAAAAACGCCGTCGCAATACCCGAAGACGACACTCTCAAATTGGTTAAGAAAAACAAACTAGATTGAATACCACTCATAACTACCTTATACAACACAGTCCAATCTCTGCCACATAAAATAAAATAAAAAAGATTGAATATACTCATACTTGAAACAAACATATGTGTTATTGCCAACTGCTGCTCTCCAAAAGTCAAGATATGATAAGTATTTCTAATAATATTCGGACCATCCTCATCTTGTTTTTGATACAACGTTTCGGCCGTTGCACTCTAGATGGACACATAGCGTAGTGGTTTCAGCATCATACAAATTACTGCAAAGTAATCTGATGGTTCTAGGTTCAATCCTAGTACGAGACTATATAACAATACTACTAATGCTAAAAGCAGATGAATAAAGGGTTTGGTTCGTTACTTCCCCAAAACTACCAGATGATAGCTGATGAAGGCCGTAACGTTGTATGAAAAACAACCAAGATGATGATGGTCCGAATATTAATGGGAATAATGATATTACCTCATCTCAAAATTTCAGAGATATATGATAAGTAATTACACCATAATGAAGAAAAAGATAGCACATAACGATACAATCTCTAAAACTGTTGAATTCTTCCAGCCCAGTAACAATAAAAATAGCCTATGTTGTAATCACCTTGAATATGCAATCACCTTCACTAGCTCTACCGCGAATGCAACTTTCTCTATCTCCCATAATTCTAACTGCAGAAGCAAAAACGTAATCTATATCCTACAATGTACCATCTGCAAATTACAATACATAGGTAAATAAAAATGACAATTCAACATTAGATTTTACAATTATAAGAACAGAGATACATAATCATCCAACCATTCCCAGCACTTCTATATCCCTGGCCCAGATTCCAATCAAGTGCTAGATTTATTATAATCGAAAAGAAAACAAAGTACACCCCCGGCAGAACTAAAATTGTTAAGCCTCCTGAGGGTATGTTGATTAATAAACTTTGAATTATCTCTCCCCAGCGGACTCAAAACTCAATCTAACAGCTCTAATCCCACAATATTTTTATTCAAAATTACCATCTGTTTACGTACTCATTATGTGTATACATGCTCCAAATACTACACTTCACCCCCTACCCATATATATATATAAACCTACTATAACATATCCGCTCCAAAAATTCTTATAGCTGAATACATCCGAATATACATTTATTTTCCACAATAGCCCTGTCTATAGAATCTAGACTCCCTGCCCACAGAAGTTCAATGTTACAAACTTATCTTACCCTATCCTAACTTAACTTCACTGATATATATCAATGGGATCATCACGCATAGTCATTTAGACCTCTACAAATTGATACCTATGTATAGTCAATTTTACATGCGCTATACATAGTCATCAACCTAACCAGCATTACACTGGATAATGACTTAGATTAAATTCCCAGTAATCATAGCAACTAATTTTTGAACATCTCCAAAATGATCCCAAAAATACCCACAATTGAGGGTGCTTCTATATTCAACAAAAGGCTCACACTCCCTGATACTCAACGTACACTTTACCATGACTTCTATGAAATTTCATCTTGCTTTTCAAATCAAATACCAGGTGATAATTGTTTTCTATGGAAACCTAACCTCTTAATTACTAATAGGTACACACATGCCACTGAAGATGGAAACCCTTCCAAAAACTTTTATAGCGTACTTATTTATAATTTCATCGATTGATTAATTGATATCCATATACTCTTATTCCTGAGTTTATCTTATTCCTAATATTTCATATATATATATATATATATATATATATATATATATATATATATACTTATATATACCAATGGTAAGAACAAAGTTACGTTGAACAGGTTACCCTATTGGTTTCAGGTCTGATTCCTGCTTCAACCCTATTTCTTTTAATTGCTCATTATCTTTACGTCTACAAGGCAAAATGATACGTTCACCATGTAATAATAAGAGACCATTTTTTAAATAGTATTTCAAAGTAATACAACGCAATTTATGATTTTTTCTGTCGGATTATACACCCATGTCCCAATAATATTCATACATATATATATATATATATATATGTATATATATATATATATATATATATATATATATATATATATATATATATATATATGTATGGGTGCGTGTGTGCGTATGTGTGTGTATGTGTGTGTGTTTACATTGAAAATTCAGGGACTCTGAGTTTCATGCCAGGGCAGACAGTCTGATGATTGCAAAGCATTAGATTTTCCATGTACACCTTTTTACATATGCTCTATCCCCGATATTCGATTCAGTTAATTCATTGATGACACAATCCTCAAAATAATGATAACATATATATTCTTAGAATGATATAATTTAATTCATGGTTTATGATTTCATATATAACTCTTATTAATGGCTGCAATGTTGGACCTTCGGGTCCTGCTAGTTGATACTAATCCAATTTTTGAACGTTTTTTTCTTATCGGCATCTTAGTAAATAGTTCTGGTGAAAGAAACAAGAAATCTTAACCAGATTAACTTGTATGGAAGTAGTGACATTAGTCGCTAACTAACTGAAACGCAGACAGTTCTTCCTCAAGAACATTGCTCATCTTGTTTATTTGATACCATCAATCAAAGCTGTCACCTAAAGTCGGGAGAAAGTAACTTATTCATTAAACCCATTTTTCAATTTTTTAATTGATCATTCCCTACACGGTATGCTGCAAAAAGACCTTGATCAGGTGACGGTTTCTATGCAGCGACTAACCAGATCTGTCATAATAGCATTTGATATTTTCCGAGCATACTTTAATCTTAATGGCAAGACGGTATGGCACATTAAAAAAATGGCAAAAATTTGGGCTTTCGACTTGTTATGATAAACATGCAACGGGGAGAGAAAAAATAATCTGATACTTTCTGCTTCTCGGTTAATTTTTAACCAGGAATAACTTTGCAATATACTTAATATATTGAAAGCATATTGTAAAAGTGTTTTTACGTGTCCAAATATATCAAGTATGCTCTAGTTTTAGAGACAAGGGGACTGGTAGCCGAGAGAAATTCTTCACACTAATTGCATAAAGATGGAGACCATAAAATTAACTTTTATATGAGTTTTCCTTTTTTTTCCTCGGCAGGTGCCAATTTCCCATCGACATTTCTGTTTCATTGCATGGTCACTCTTAATGAATAGGCTCTAATATAAATTAGCTGCATGCGAAAATCGATGTGGTTGTAGCAAAATTATCACAGAGATTCCGAAATAGATTTCGTTTATACGAGCCCGACCCACGGCCCTCTTCTGGCTACTGCTGGGACGAACTCCATCCTAACTTCTATTCTTACTGGGGATGATTACGTGAACTTTCGTATCATATATATAATAAATTGAAAAATAAATTAAAAGTCTATTAGGGGGGAATGTATCTATTTATTAGAATGAAATAAACCTGTGCTAATCTGTATGATAAATATCAGATCAATTTAGCTCCATAGTAAAGACTGCCCCCGAACAATCAATTGGTTATAAGGTCAAAAATGATTGTACAGGATTGAAAATTTTAGACATTGGTATACAACCCTCACTGTTATGGGGGTAGTTCTTTATGTTCTTGTTGTCACGGTAGAAAAAAATCTGACTTTGTTCAGGAGTTCGATGAAAAATGTCAGCCATATTTCAAAGCTCAATGATGGGATTTGGATGAGTTGTAATAGGCGATAGTCCACCAAATACCTTTGTGAACAATTTGTCTTATCACCATCAGCAGCAGCAGAAACAGCTATCATCATCAGAATCACTCTGTCGTTGGACATGGACCTTTCCCAATATTCGGCACACGTCTCTATCAGTGCGTCGCAGAGCCAGTACTTTCTGAATAAGTCTTGCACGTCTCTCCATCTAGTACTCTGCTGGCCTCAGTTACGCATCTGATCTCTAGGGATCCATGTCGTGAGTCATGATGTCCATCGGTTGTCTGCCATTCTCGCGACATGGCCAGCCCACGGCTATTTGAATTTTTTAAATGGATTTTATGACGTCTCAGATTCCTGTCTTCTCCGGAATGTTTTGTGCTGTCTTATGGTCTCTCCATAAGAGGTCGAGCATAATTATTTCTTTTGCAAGTTGGATTGTTCTCAATTTGTAGGTCTGTCTCTTGGTTGGGTTTTATGCTCCAGCTCCATAGGTGACTATTGGGAGAATGCATTGGTCGTATACCTTTCTTTTTAAGATCAATTGGATCTCGTTATTTTTCAAGGTTGAGCTTGCTCTGCCAAAGGCTTGCCATCTTAAAATGATTTTCCATTTGATTTATTCGTCTTTTAAGGGCCTAACAGCTTTACCTTCTCCTAAAAACTTGCCAACGTAGAATGATTATTCGTGTTATATCTTTTTCTTTAAAGTTTAATGGAAATTCGTTGTTCTGGGTAGATACTGCGGTCTACTCATTTCATCTCTGCGTTTCTGATTTCGATCGTTGTGTCTTTGTCCTTTACATTAGCCAAAACTCTATTTTACAAAACTCAATTTTACAATTTTGACATAGATTTAGTCGATTTCATAGCTGACTGGGATCGTTTCCAGTCGATTGGGATCATTTACATAAGTAATACCGCTGTGGAATTGTCTATATGATGACTCTGCAATGGTATAATCCGATCTTATTTAATTAACTATTATGCAAATCACATTTAACTATTTATAAAAACTGGAATTTGGCCAAATGGGAAGTTTGAAACTTTCCAATGGTTAATATGAGTGATTCAAAATTTGATCAGCTTCGAATATGGAAGCATACATGCGTATGAATTAGTCATTAGGCCGTGGAGAATTGTTCTAAATTTACTTATACAATGAACAGTGTGACTTTTTTTTATTTATCTGTCCATAACAATTAACTCTTCGACTGAATTGTAGCAATTTAGGTCATGGGAATTTCATACCCATCATTTAAAAAAAATGGTGTCTTACTCTGAAATAATTTTTGTTATCCTTTTTCTCAGGAAGATTATTCTCAATAATTCAAATACATACGCGATTTTATCAACGGGGATTAAGTAATTATATGTAACAAAAAATATTTTTAATTTTACTTGTGGTTACTGTAGACATTTAAAAAAAACCTTCAAGATTAAAATGAGATGTGAAATTCAATGGTTGCCTCCTTTGCACAATCACTTCAACGAATGTGTGATGAAATGTTCGTCAACCTAGAGGGAATTCATCTACATCAGTGATTTAAGATGTGGAGTACACGCTCGACAAGTTAGCAATTTGAATATAGTGATGGGCAGTTTAAAACTTGGTTGTGTAGAGTAAAAAGCGTCCAATGGCTCGAAACTGGGTCGTCTTCAGGCTTGACTGATCAATTCCTAATTATACAAACTATTAATTGCTGGTTACACAATACTTCTAATTACTAATTTTCTATAGATTCCATAGTAAATAATGCTCAGTTCATTAACTTTATGGGGTATAAAAATGGTGGGTAATTGCATTTTTGTTTCATACAATGAAGAAATTACGAAGATTTTAGTAAATGGCCTAAAATTCATTTATTAGTTTTTGTTTTTTTTATGTAAAGGATTTCCCACGTGATGTATGATTAAATTATTTTTCACAGAAAGGGAGGGAATCAATTTATCTTAGCTTTCCAGTTAGGGAATGGAACAAAAAAGATTATGGAATACTGATCTATATATGATCCGACTTGATAAAGGGATTCGGGAATAATGTCTCCTAAAACTAACAGTAACGTAGCCGTATCAACTACATACATCATATCATCCCTCATATTCTTTAGCACTTCCCTCTCAAGTTCTACGCGGAGGTGATTTATCAAGAGTAGATCCTTTGTGCCTAATTGAATGATTTGGCGATTCTTTTCGAAGACAACGAAAGTCCAAAGAAAACAAACACCAACGAGTTAAAGAGATAACAGAAGAATTACACGAGTGAATATTTGCTAAACTTGGCTCAAACCGTCACAAGGCTAAATTGAGTGGTTGGGTGGTTTTGTTGTGCCAATCAACACGAACAATCCTGGATATTTATCAAGACTTGAACAGCGTTCACTTGTGCAAGGACATCTGTAAATCTAGCTCTAATCAAGCAGAAGGTGTACACGAGTATGCGTACACGAATTCGTGCATACGTGTGTCCATGCTTAGCAATTTAGGGGCTAGTCATAAAGATCTGTGGTATTCGAAGAATGTGTGCCAACCATAGGCAGTGCAGCCTTCTTCCTTCATCCTTCATGGGTGTTAACCTTTGAAAAATCACTGACAAAGGGGACTACTAGAAGAAAGCATTGGAAACTTGATGCTAGGGTATATGATCATTCTCATGATCATATCCTATGAACCTTTTGGTTGCACATCATATTTATCTGAGAGTTTATCTTTATTCATGTACATGCGTTTAAACAAATACACACGTACAACGCAGACAAAAATGTATATAAAACAATATATTTATATGACAAGCCACGTGATAGCCGAACATTTGTTTGTAACTTTTGTATGAGGAATTCACAATTAAATGCTGAATATAGAGTAGTTTTCCTTATCCAGGTATTTACTCATTTTGTCAA
This sequence comes from Thysanoteuthis rhombus, assembly GCA_963457665.1. Classification (NCBI taxonomy): domain Eukaryota; kingdom Metazoa; phylum Mollusca; class Cephalopoda; order Oegopsida; family Thysanoteuthidae; genus Thysanoteuthis; species Thysanoteuthis major. The sequence goes on from OY735218.1 coordinate 19,079,541, forward strand.
TGCGTAAAGAATCCAGGTTCGTTTTTTGTTGAACATAAATGAGGAAATGCTAAGTGAAATAATGTAAGAAATTATTATCCAAAACTGTCACAAAAACAGTCAACAAAGGTTTTTCCAGTTTTTAAGTTTTGTGCCTGTATGTCTGGCTATGTATGCATCGCGCCTAAAGGCCAAACCGACGGAGTTAGAGGGCTGAGAAATTGAACATTCCCTCTTGTTATGTCTAGAAAAAGTGTCTTCCAGAGTCTTTTTGGTAGAAGAGCAGAGTCGATTTACTCTGTAAGTTCATGCTAGATTGGTTCATTAGTTTGTCCGAAATACAATCACAGCACAACAAAATGTGAGTGAAGCAATTCATTGATCAACCCATTTTCCACACTTTTAATTGATCATCCCCATCGCAGTGTGCTTCCGAAATACGTACAGTGCGATTGCATAATTATTTAAACGCTGTCTTCATTTTTGACGTCATTGACAGACTAGTTTCTTTGAACGGTTTATCGAAACTTAGAATGTATTTATAATTCATCTTTCTGAGCCAAACAGTTTGTGACAACTTTGGTACGTGCTTGGCAAATATGATTTACTATTAGCACAAGCACGGCTTCGATTTTCCATCCTCAAATTAAATTATTAGTGTCTAGTCAGACATTTGAAATAGCGAAAGGATGTGCGAAAACTTTGAAATGCTGCGAGATGTGTAGATTACAGCATAACAAAGTTGAAGATAAACTAATAAAAATTCAGGACTTTATCGATTGCCAAAAGAGATTTGATATATTAAGATGTGATGTGTTGCTACTTGGTTATGATGGGTAAATTATTTACATTAGTGAATGCCCCTTGTAAATAGTATACCTGAAGCTGTGTTAGTTTGTTTACACTGTATTTTGAAAGGTCAACCCTATGTATTGTAAGTTAAAAGTCTTGAATTCATTAGACACCCGTCATACTGAATTGTCACCCAAAATGTCAGCATAGGTTTCTTCAGTTTTCAAGTTGGTCCTGATGGCTTGTTGGCTGGTCGACTCTTTAGGCATCACGCGTACAGACTGCACCACTCGAGTCAGGGTGCTGAAATTTTCAATGTTCACTTCTTTGATATGTCTCAAAGGTAAGCTACTGTTTTTCTTTTTAATTTCCCAAAGTATATAAAGAAGAAAACGAGTATCCGTGATATCATAGAAACTATTGAAAAAACTCAAATGGCAATGGGCAGGCCATTTTGCAAGAATGAAACACAACTGATGGACATCACGTCTCACAACATGGATCCTCAGAGATCACATAAGAATCAGAGGCCGACAGAACGCAAGATGGAGAGATACACTAGACGGATTCAGGGAATACTGGCTCTGCGACGCTCATGATAGAGAATTGTAGCAAATCCTGGGGAAGGTCTAAATCCAATGTCAGTTCGGAATGTATTGTTCCCAAGGTTTGTGCTCCTACCTATGTTTGAATATTAGGATTTTTTTTCGGTGATCTTGGCCAGTAAAAAGTCGAGAGAAGTAATTAATTCATAGATCATCCCTTTTTGCAATATTTTTAATTGATCACCCCGACACAGCATGCTGCTAAAATACGCTTGTCACGTGACTGTTTCGACTGAGAGGCCAACCCGATCATTTTTGTTTTAAACTTGAAACAACAAGAAAGGAGCGGCGTGGTTTTAGGTTTTATTGCCAATAATGTGCATAAAGTTAGTTTTGGTCGTAATCCAAAGAATAGTAAAATCTGGTATGAAAGAAAAATTCTCTAAAAAGTGGTCGTTAGGTTGGATTATTGAAAAAAGAAATGTCATCGGTAAATTATCTAGCCTTCTAAATTGTCTGTACAGGATGAATTATCATCCCCATCGATAAACTGGTTATGTATATAATATACATAATACGCAAAGTTTATGGGTGTGCTTATTCTTGTAATACCTCGGTGGGGGGATCAATTTATTCATTTTATGTAAGAGTTATTTGCCCGAGAAAATATTTCATTATTTTGTTATTTGTTGGTGAACGATGATTGCACAAAATATTTGAATTTTGCGACAAAAAAAAACAACTTACAACGATGGTAAACCGGTATATATATATATATATATATATATATATATATATATATATATATCCGAGTAAAGAGAACGCTTATTGAAAGGTTTCTTTATAGCTGATTGCATCTTTTTTGTTGAGTTTTACATACATGCACACATACATACATACATACATACATACATACATACATACAAACATACTACATATGAGCGAGCGTATGTGTATATGTATTGAACTGTTTGCGTCTGCTCTAGGCGGAAACGCTCATTCTGATATCTTATGTCGTTTCATTTGCACTTCAGAAGCAATTACATTTTCGAGATATCCTCATATGATAGTTTAATCGAACGGAGATCCAATTTTCATGCGAATGCGACTGCCTTCACATACAAACATACATGCATCAACGTGACATGTGGATTTTGTAGTCACTTTTGAGACAAGTAGACCATTCAAAACATCTTGAAGGAAGAATAAGGATATTTTGTTAAACGCGTTCTCACTACCTGTGGCAAAAAGAAGCTAATTTCTTTTTCTCTCGTTGTAGACAGAGAACATGCATATAGATCGCGTGTTACGCTTACTTAGACAGTTATTCTTTCCTCAAATATCACACGTATCAACAGTTTTTTGACCTGGTGCATTCCAATGTTACTCAGGGTTACAACTAGTTCGCGTTAGACACAACAGTTCTCGTACTTCTCAGCAAAGTTGAGCAACGTAGATCCAGGTCTGTATTTGGATTGGTGACCAACTGGGTATATCAGGTTTTGTGAGTAGCTGAAGATCATGTAGACATGCATCTATGACGATTCCGTTGATTTTGCTTGGGAGAGATCGATCTCTACGTCTTGCTTAAGAAACAGAAACCAAAGGCCCCTTATGGCTCTCTCTGACCGGTCTGGTAGCAAGTGAGAAGAAATGGATACATCAATTGAATCTAAGTAACGATAAATTTTGGCTTGCCCCGTGATAAAAAAAAATGTGCATTTCTCATCGATCCCAGAGGTCTCTGCTCGAGCCAAGATAAAAATAGGAATTTTTAATGCAAGGCAAGTAACCTGTCCTCACTTGGAATATTTACGCTAAACAATCTTCCATCTTGCATCGCCGACAGAATTTGACCATGTACTATACTAAGTTGTGATTTGTTAAAATATCTATTTGCTTACTGCTTTGTATTCTCTTAATCAAGATAATGTTTATTTCCCACGTAATTTCTTACATACATCATGATATAAAGACAAAATCCAATTCGGAAAAGTTCAGCCGATGAAAGTATTAAGATATACACACATAGAAGCATACGCACACGGCTATGGATTGACCTACCAAAACATTGCGATTGGTTGGAGTATGTAAAGTATTCACGGACTGAATATATATATATATATATATATATATATATATATATATATATATATATATATATATATATATATATATATATATATATATATATATATATATATATATCAGGGATTCAAAATAATTTAATATGATATAATACAATATCTGATGGGTGATTGGTTGATTTTATAAAGTGCTCGATACATTCAACCTTAAATATCAAGTTGATTTAGAGTAGAGCTTAAGATATAATGGAATAAGTATTCGCAACTCAAACACGTTCAACGCCTTTACATAGTGAATCCTTTGTCAGTTATCTGGTACATAGAGAGAGAAAGAGAATGAGAGAGAAAGAAAGAGAGAGAAAGAAGGAGAGAGAGAGAAAAGGAGACTGAGATAGTGCATTCCTATTCACGTGAACCCCGACAAAAATATGATACGAGGTCGGTATAATGTGGGAATACCACTGATCTCTCAAAGATTCTTTTCAATTCTCGCAACTATTGTCGTACATATGTGTAACCACTTTACAAGACATTTTCTATCTTTTTTTCCCGTAGCTTTCAAGGGAGAATGTTTCAGTTGGATTTTTTTAAGCTGTCCGACATTAGATGCTAGGATTAGCACAATTCTACTGTCATGTTAATCGAATTACGTTGTATAAAATATTCAGTTGAGTTTGGATGATTTCTACTAGATACCTTAACCAGTCTTCCCCAATTTTCTGGATGAAGTCTAAGATAGCCAACGGCAAAACCATGTCCAAAAACTTCGGAAATCTATTGACGCTTTACTTATTTTCCAAATTCAATTTGACACTGAAAGATAAAAAGGGGGAATAATACCCAACTAATACCGAGTGGAAAAATACTAAGAACCCATAATTGATTTAAAAAGTGGTTTTGTCAGGTTTCAGGAGGAAAGAGAACAAGTAAGCCCATCGGCTTATTGTGTTTCAAAAGTAATCAAGCGGCCGATGGATTTGGCTGGCAACACCTTAAACATTTATATTGTCATCAGTGTATGATCATGTTATGGTGAGAACAGATGAAGAAAAGAGGCCGACGCGCATCTATTAAGGTGCAATGTAGCGAAACGGTTACGAACACGAAAAACAAAATTGTGAAAAGGAATTGGAATATTAGCGGAATCTGCTTATATTCACTTATCTCTAAAGACCTTGGGAAAGGTATGGAACCAATCCTCTGCAATCATTTTACACAACTTCATCTTTCATTGAACATATGACGGTGAGATTATGTCAATCGTAATATCTGATGTCGGACAGCTTTAATTGTTCCAACAGAAAGATTTTCTCTTGAGACCCATGAAAAAATATAAAGTGCCTTTATGTATCCACTTAGCTCTGACCTTAGGTAAGATAGGAAACGATTTCTCGGTGCACTTTCTGAATGTCTAATGTCTTACTGGAATTGGACCATGGTTGATAAAAAAGGGTATGGGCACGTGAACGATTGAACGAACCCCTCCCCAATAGTAATATATTTATGGCCAACGACCTAACGAAACACGGTGATTTGTTCGCATGTGTATATGTATATCTAAGGGAATTCACATAAGTATATATATATATATATATATATATATACATATATATATATATATATATATATATATATATATATATATATATATATATATATGTATATATATATATATATACATATATATATATATATATATATATATATATATATATATATATATATATATATTAATAAATATTGATTTTGTGAAGTCGTGTGTTCTTTACAATGATTAATCTTTTTTATATTCTCTGGTGCAGCTGCTCTCAAAACTTATCGTACATGGCACGCTCAGAAATATATTTGACATACATTGCACCCGAACTCCTCACTCTGTGGAAATATGCATACTTATTTACCTGTTTGATCATCATCCAACTTCCACGTATCAGTAAACTTTAACATGATAATGGAGGAGTGTACTGATATACTGAAAGAATGAAATGAAGTACACTGAAACTTTTCAGTATTCAATGGACGAAACTTCTATATCAGCCTGCTGATATACATACTAATAACGTTTCATTCATTCGCTCGTCGATGAAAACATCCAGATCTCTCAAAGTC
>OY735218.1:19087552-19135052 GCA_963457665.1 Thysanoteuthis rhombus
AAAGCATTGCGCATATTAGTATGCGTAATTAACCCCTAAGGACCTGCCCCAGAATGAATCATTGTAAAATATTGTGAAAATTAGATTCACTTCCTATTCAATCTTTCTCTTGAGGTTTTAGTACATTCCAAAGTCCATTGTTTTAAAGTTTCACACTCACCAGGGGCTCAGTTTATTTATAACCAACCTGTTTTCACACTCTGTGGAAGTGAGGGTTTTATCTATTCTTTTCTTTACGGACTCTAGAGGATTTTTTTTTTCCATCGTTTAATTTTTTTTTATTTCTTCCACGTTCCATCTGTTCGGAAGCTTTTGCTTTCTTGGAATACCAATCGGGAAAATCTGTTTAATTCATATTCCTCCTAATAGGCACGACATTTTGGAAAACACTTTGTTTTCGTTCTTCTTTATTTAATCTATTTACTGACCTCTTTAGTTTTCTATTCAAGCTCTGAGGTTGTCAGGGTAAGTCTTGATGCATAAATGGTCTTAATGCACTTCCATAGAAATTAAATGGAGATCACTTTGCAGTCGAAAGTGCTTACTTAGCAGGGGGTGTCTTCCCGATGAAATAAGAGCAGTTTCTCCTGTGACGGCACTCCCTGCTACGCCTTTTCACAAATAATGTATAAATTAGAACTAGCAGATGGAAGATAGAGTAAGCAAAAAATAAACTTACATCATGCTTATTAAAGACAAGTACGAGCAAATCAAAAGCTACAGCGTGGATATTAATACTTAAGGTATGCAATTTAAAGTAAATTCAACGAGCAAATTGTAGTATACAACGAGAAAACTGTAAATAAAACGAGCCAGTTTGAAAATAAAGCGAGCCAGTTCAAAACGTAAACATGAATGATCAAATGATTATACTTACTGCTTCAATCGTTGCAAGTATTAATTTTCAGAGTTAATTCGGTTGGGACTTGATGAAAATAATGAGCCTTCTTAGTCAGTTTCCGCCATTAGATTTTTTTTCAAGGCAATGCACCGTCAAATTAAAACCTAGAGCAAAGCCATTCTGATTGAAAGTACGTCGGCAGAAACTCCTTCATCTAATTTCAAAAAGAAGATCGAACTCAAATGAATGGAGAAAGTAGGAGTCATTAGCTGTGTGGAAGAGGCCATTGTATGGTTACACTAAATTATGCATCAAGCTCAACCAACAGAATGTCAGTACGTAGAGAGGAGTGTATTTTACTGTCTGTTGAACAGACGGTTGGTCCGGAGCCCGGATTTTGAGCACGTCGAATGCCAATGTAGGGTTTTGGGAAAGCTCCCTAACCAAAGAAGCAAACTAATTTCATCACATCTTTTCGTTGATATTACTTCAGTAGGTTTCCATTTGGAATTGCAGCACCACCCGATCACTCCCCGAACAGAATGATTACTAAAGTAGGCGAAGAGTTGCTGCGTGTCGTTTGCCACATGGATGATATATGAATATCGGGGGTGCATACAGAGCTAACACGACTCTCGCTGGCATGTGATAAAAAGATAAGAAGATAGGAAAAACGCTCAATTTGGGAAATGTGAATTCTTAGAGAAAAAATCGAATTTTTTAATCACATTATTTCAGTGGAAGAGTGATAGTGGAAAAACAAGTGCATGCCTTAGAGTGTGAGAGGGTTATGTAGCTTCTTGGTGAGAGGGAACCAACTTGGGGAGGTAATGCTTCGATAAGGTGTAAAGTACAAACTCGCTGTCAGTGATAATCACTGATTCTGCTTAACCAAACATACCAGAGCCTCAAAGATCCAAAAGAGAAACCATCTAAAACACATATTGGGTCTTTACTACTCTTATAAATATATCAATATATTGAATCATATATTTGAGTTCATTAAATAAATCAAAGATCAAATCAGCTCAATAATTCATTGTTGAGAACAACTCGTGTATTTTTATTTGGTTTAGGATAAACTGTGAGTTTGTTGATTCGGGCTGATTGTTTAATGATTGTGCTGTATATACGAGGAACTTCAAGTCCAAAAACAATAATGTCTAAGCAGTATGTTCACAGGAAGGGCTCTTGATAATTCAATCAATCAAGAGCGGTCCTTGTTCCCAATAGGTACAAAGAATAACCACAATACAAAAAGATAGATCTGTGAAGCCTCCATCTGATCCTCCAACATATCCATCTTATCTGAACAGAGTCAAAAATGCAAACTCAAAGATTGTAAACTATGATGGACCTTAAAAGCAACTTCCCCAGCTTCCTTCATTCTCTGTTGTGAGTGAATTATTACATAATACAGAGAAGCAATGCAAATGGGGTTCCATTCCACATGTCACAGATTTTTATTAGGAACGAGGTCCTTGGTATCAAACTTAACTCTGATTTACCTACATAAGCTAAATGTGGATCTTCCACTTCGCCTCCTGATCTATACAGAATTCATTGCAGATTCCTTCCAATAGTATATACACCTCTAAACAAATTTTACAGCTGTTCTCTCACAACTAAGTTCATGAATCTTTCACAACAAAGGCGTTCATCGTATAGCTGCCAAAATTGTTCTTCGAAACCCACTAGAGTTTAAAAATCTGGTTCCTTTATTAGAACGTTAGCGCGTTGCAAAGGCTGATTAGCACTGTAAAAGGAAGTACATTAAAAGCATTAGCATTGGCATTGAGAAGCCTCTTGCGAAAACGAATGTAGTTTTAGAATCAGTTATCAGTGGAAGTAATCATTATCGCTCCTTCCTAATCATTAGGGAGGTGCTAGAGGCAACGGGATGAACGGCTTTCAGGGTTCCCATTGAGACATCAATGAAACAGATAAAAAGGCCATTGGAGGATCTTGGGAATTCCCCTGCGCAAAGAGATACAGCAAGTATTGAGCATAAGTATGAAACCAGTCTTCTGCAAATCAATTCAATTAAGAGAGAGTAGGATGAATTTGTATCTTCATATACTTGGAGGTACTTGAAAGATGCTCTTGCCATAGATCGGAATGGAGACTGGGAGACTCACAATCAGTCCAGAACCTGCCGTCTTTATTTAGAGAATATGACACTGCCAATTATCTCAGATATGCTTCCTTATACTCAGTATTTCACGAACATCCATAGATCTTTGAAAAATTCAAATCAGAACATTTTGCGATAGAAAAGAATGTAAGATTATTTATTGTAGTCTCATCAGATATGATATTTGAAAAAATATCCAGAGGTCTCAAAAACGTTTTTTATGGTGCTATGGGACAAACTCTGAGATTCGAATATGTAACTAAATGTGAACGTGTATATTATGATATGTTTAGTATAAGCCAGGGTTCGATAAATTGATATTTTGACTTGTACGTGGTCCCATCCAAATCTAAAGCTATAGTTTTGTTAAACTGCACATATTTTGTACATTATTTTTTACTGGAATTTCAAATCAATCAACAAATAATGAACTAAACATAACAGTCATGCCAAAAAACACCAAAAGATACACATGATCCGAACAAATTATATTTATGACATCACTGGCATTTTCCACGTAAGAACATCTGGAATAGAGTAAAGAGAAGCATCTTGAGATAAAACTCCTCTGAACAGGATTGCAAATGGGTGGAATAAAAGTTTTTCTTCCAAAAAACATTTTTAGGAGGGGTTTAGCGGAGTATTGATGCCAGTTCTTTTAAGTTTTTTAAAGCGAGATTATTATATCTTTTACGAGTTATGACCTTGTTTCCTCTGTATTAAACCATTAAAGATCCATAATTTGCAGTTGTAGAAAATTTTGAGGATTCGTGGAAGCTCGAGGTGAACCATATAATACTGCTTTTCCCACACAAAATATGCTGAGCAAATTCAACACTAAAAGTGTACGACCTTTAGTTGATTAAGTGTTGACATTTCATTAAGATTTCCATTTGGAGAATTTTATTGCGATGGCAATCAGTTACCACTGTAAAAGTGAGTTGACATTCTGCATCTGAAAACATAGGAGACACTGAAGACCCAATAAAATCATCAAAACTTCCAATAAAAGATATTTGAACATCAGAAAATCTTTTGAAATAGCCCAAGAGTATGATGTACCTCTAGGGAATATTTCAGAAGACAATTTGGAACTAATCTGCTTTTTGATTGTGATTATACTCGGACTCTGGTTTTTGAAAGTTGAATTTACTCTGCCGAAGGTTCGCCATTTTAGTGTGATCGTATGCTTGATTTCTTCTTCTTTCGAGGATCCCATAGAGATTAAGAAATCAAACGAAGAATCACTCTAGGATAGCAAGCTTTCGGCAGAGAAAGGTCATTTTTCAAAATCCAGACGATCCCATTAATCCTAAAAAGAAGTGTATACAATAAATCAATTCTCCCGATAGTCACTTATAGAACTGAAACATGGAACTTAATCAAGAGACAGACCAGCAAACTGAGAAGCATGTAACAAGAGAGAATCACACTCAAACTTACATGGAGAGATCATAAGACGGCATAGTATATCAAGAAGAAAACGGGAGTCCAAGACATCATAGAAACTATTTAAAAAACTCAAATGGCAATGAGCAGGCCATGTTGCAAGAATGAAAGACAACCGACGGACATCACAACTCGCAACATGCATCCCCAGAGATCACATGCGAAACCGAAGCCGACAGAATACAAGATGGAGTGACGAACTAGACAAAATACTAGCTCTGCGGCACCCATGAGAGAGAATTGTAGCAAATCCTGGGAAAGGTCCATGTCCAACGACGGACGTTAAAAGACTGATGAAGATGATGATGATGATGATGATGATGATGACGCTCTGTCTCTAACTGATGTTCTTGTAGAAAACATAGACGGTAATTTTGATCAAAATGATGAAAACTTGACTGAACCTTCTCCTCCGGATACCGTTAAGGTAGTCGATTTTATGTCAATTATTTGTTGGATACCACTAAAATATAAGCGTATGTCCACTGACTTAGTTAAGTTAGCATGGAAGGTTATCGTAGGTACCTTATTGTAGCAACTCGATTTAGTGTTTGATAGCCGTATGGAAGAATCTATTGAAGTGGGCGTAAGAAAGAGAAAATCTGAGCGTGGGCCTCTATGGCTCTCCAATTTGCCGTTGGATGCAAGTATTTGTATCCAAACGGAGAAATTCGGATTAAGTGCAGTTAATAAGAAAACTTTCCAAATGTCAAGTTGTGCCTTTTTAAGGATGTTATACAGAATGAAAATCTAACCACTGTTCTGAGAGGTTATATAATAAATGACTATAATCGTATCCAATAATTTGAATGTAAACGTAATGGTCAAATTCTGGCAAGTAATGTACTGGCATCACATTTTGAGGAAGCAGGCATATGCAGAGTATCACATATATATCCTGCTACCTTTCATGGCCGCTAGTGCATTGTAGTAGCATTCAATGACATTGATATACTTGCTTTTGTCCTTTTTTCTCGTACCTGGCTTCGTATCTAAAAGTTTGCAGGAACAGCAGATAAGATTTAGAACTGGAAGTAACACATGATTTCTTCCAATGCATATCGTGTGTGAAAAGGTTGGTCACGATACGTGCTCTGTTATTCTCAAAGCCAGCGTTTTGACTTGCTGTTATGTCACCTGTAAAATAGTCACCAGGGGAGGAGCAGAGAAAGCAAATCCAGTCAGGTATAGGAAAGAATTCTGAGTGAATTGCGTGTTTAAAGATCAGAAAGCTGGAAAAACAAGACGGTATCTGGAGAGTGTGTTGCATTATTGTTCAAACAGCGAAACATTTAATCAAATACAATTTGATTTATAAGTCAACAAAAGGTTGTCACTAGTTTAGATGCCAACAACATCCTTTTCACTCGCTAGATACCTACTTCGTTGTCAGTATTTGATCGATTATTGTGTACTCCCTTTAGACAAGGTTTGGATGAGAAATGTTCGAAGATTTGAATTGATTTGAGCTTAAGATGGGACTATTGTACCAGACAAACAGTTGCTGCCATTGCTGTGTTACTATACAGTCAAATGTAGATGGAAAAAATGGATGATTAGTTTGGTACTAATACTTCACACGTAGCACAAATTGTACTGAATTTTGGATTTGATGAGTGGAATGTGACAATGAAATGATGAAAAAATGATGCTTACAATTATGGAGAGGAGATCTACGTTATCATAGAATCTTCAAGAAAACTTTAACGGCAATTGGCTGGTTAGGGTGAGATGACGGCAGACATCCACAAGATCTCACAACTCACAACGTGGATCCCGTGCGAAACACGGGCTGACGAGATATTAGGGAGCATGACGAAATAGTTCAAGTTCAGCATGTATCGGTCCCGTGACGCCCACGATAGAGTGATCAGGACTCTGACTTAGGTTGGAATCCGACTAAATTCAATGTGAAACAAAATTGAACTTACAATTGAAGAAACAGCCCTACCGGCGTATCAATCCTCCAGACATACGACTTTATGTGTAGGGTATATGGAATTAACTCTTCTCACGTTCGATAGTTCATGCAAGACTTAGCGGGGGAGCTCATATGAGATACATGCTCTGAAGAGAGCGATATTACGAAAGAGTTCGTGAAACGTAGAGGTAATATGATGAATACCATGAATAAAAAGCATAAAATCTTGACATGCAAAAAAAAAAATTTACCCAATAAAATTGCATCAGCAATGCGGTAAAAACGATAGCCTTAAACTGTGCAGCCTGAGTCAGATTTTTGACACATTGAGAAATTACCTGTTATCTACCGAATCGGATTCCTTTTGACAGGTCCGAACGGGTCCAATATTTGTTTTCCAACTTTTAAAAGCTTTCGTGAAAAGGTAATCCTAAAGATGTATCCTTGCTCTGACTTACGTATGAGTGATAGTTCTTTTTAGAAATCAAGATATAACATATTTTTACATTTTCAGATCAGTTATACAAAAAGAAATGTATATTTTATGCGTCAATAGAAGTTTATACATTTTTATTTTTCATTTTTGTCATATTCGTTCCTATATCGTGAAATTCAGTTGAGGTTCTGAGAGCAAAAAAATCTGAATAGAGTTACCTGTCAATATTTTTTTTTTACATATTTTAGAAGGATTGGCTTTTAGAAATCTCACTGAGTCTGTATATTATAGCAGTGTGCATATCAGCTGTTTTTACGAAAGTCTGTTTTATATATATGTATATACATACACACACGCACACACACAGACATATATATATGTATATATATATATATATATATATATATACATAAGTGTGTGTGCATATATGTGTGCGTGTGTGTGTATATACATATATATATATGTACATGTATATATATGTGTGTGTGTGTGTGTACATATGTATATATATATATATATAATCTCAATTTATGATAATACTAATAGAAAACAAACGAAAACGGATTTTATAAATAGGATATATACATATATATAAACATGTGTGTTTGTGTGTACACACGTTCTTTGTATATAATTCATTATTGTTATGCCCCCCTCTCTCCTCTCTCTCTCTCTCTCTCTCTCTCTCTCTCTCTCTCTCTCTCTCTCTTTGTATATATACACATATCTTCGTAGGTACATCAGCGAACCTGCAACCATATAATGAACAAAGCATTTTTACCACAATACATATTTATAGACCAACTACCGGTTGGACAATCTGAACTCTTCTAAAATTAGAGACGATACAACGAGTATTCATTTCTCAGCATAATCTCTTCCCTCGTCAATTCACTTAACCCAAGACTTCTCTGTTTATCCATCCTCGTATATATATATATATATATATATATATATATATATATATATATATATATATATATATATATATATACATACATACATACATATATATATATATACATATACGTACAATATTTATCAAACACTTAAATTTACATTGCTACCATTGCTTATGTATATTAAATACCAAACTAAAGATTATATATATACATATTTCTCTGTGTATGTGTGTTATCACTTAATATCCTTGTACTAAACTAATATTATACATGTATGGATGCATTTGGGGGTTATGCAGACATGTTTCAGGGGTGCTACTGACTAGGAAATTAACTACCATCCATATATGTTTTCCCAGAAGTTATGTCGATACTAACCAATCAAAACGCAAATAACGTCAGACCAACCAACCAATCAATTCAGCGTTTATAAAAGTGATACGTTTCGTTTAGATGTGTTCCATTTGCATGTCTAAGTATATATATATATATATATAACTAAGTATATATATATATATATATATATATATATATATATATATATATATATATATATATATTAGTCAAGTTCTCACATTATTTCATCATGTCACATATGTGTCAAGCAATATAATCAGATACCAAACCAAAGTTTATAAAAAGAGTAGAAGGTGGACAAAAGAAAGATGTTTTGTCTTCTATTCATAGAAATTCTGATAGCAAAATAAAAAGAAATGTGGAACATTAATTTCGCTTATAGAAGTATTTGTGTTTATAAGAAGGGGTCCATTCATTTATTTCTTATCTCTCACAAGACCAATTCGAATGTTGAGTGGGTATGGATTTGGACCTTCGACCTGCTTCGGAGGCTTAATGAGATCGCCACGGGAGTGTCTATACGTGGTAGCAGCTCATCACGGCACCCGGTAGTCTCAGGGGTCCACCAATCTAAGTGTTGATCAGGTTCAACGTTATTCAACTCAGTTGGTCCTACGAAAGACGGTATATTCATTGCAGTTCGGCCGTAACTTAAACCTGGGATGACTGATGAGTATGAGCCCTAGGGTACAAGTACATGACCCAAAATAAATTCAAATACAGTTCACAACTGGGCTTGTTTTCGGTTCGATACAACTGAAACTTGAGATTCACTAATAATTGAGAAATGGGCAATATTTCCTATCGTGCAGTCATTTGCAACCATGGTATCAGGGGGGAATAACCCAAGGAGATCTCACGAAGACAAGATGGCGACATCAAGGAAAGATATCCCTTCTTACAGCATGCTTAAAAAGAAAGAAGACGGACGACATTACTCACTTTCTCAACGATTGCTCACTCTCAAGTTTCAAGTGTCTGCAAAAGAGAAGAAAAACCAGTCATGAACTTTTTCCTTCGTAATCATTCAAGGGGTTTGAATGTAAGATAAATCTAGTTGGAACTGTGTAATTTAGATCTCTGTATATTGGTCCCCGAACTTATCAACAATTCTTTATATACACGGATTCGATATAATGGAAAAGAAGACAAATAATTAGTTCAGTAATGAGGTTACCTACGTTTCGTCGTTCAAATTCAAGTGGGATCAGTTTGATATATTTTGTAATATAGTTACTCACAGTGGACCTGAAAAGTTTCCAAAACTTCCAATAAGTTTATTTCAACACACTTCAGAATCGACAAAATTTGGACCCAATATATCCGATTTTAGTACATGGCTTTCTCGATGTTTAGTCTTGTTCGATTTTCTTCCGATTCTTGTATTAGTAAATGATGTACCTTTTGATGGTGTGTATGTATGGTAAAATAAACGTTTTGAAGTATGCTGGATAATTTTCTCAATCATTATAAGTTACTCTTATATCATAGAGCATTAGAAATTACTTATGGACAAGTCATATTTTAACGATATTTATCCTGGCTTAAAATATAAGAGTATTTTGTACGACAGATGTGTTTATTTCGATTGCCGATACTTTTTTGTTCATTTTTTTTGGTACGCAGCTTATTCTATTGGTTTACTTTTGTTTCCATTATTTTCCCTTCATCGTAATTGCTAATCTCAGACACTCAAGAACCATAAGGTCGTTTTTCTATCAATATATCAATATGTTGAATGTCTATGTACGATGTTGTGTTTAGTTTTTGTGGATTGGACTCAGCGGGAGATGACAAACGTGAGATATCGGGAAAGGTCAATGATAGAGAGAAGTGGAGAAGCGAAAGTGCCAATAACCAGTTGACAGGACAAGGAATAAAAGATCGCTTTTACAATAAAGTCTTAAGCCAGCTATGCATATTTATGCTGCACGGGAAAAAACAATAAATAACTTTAACAAAAATAGAAAACACTTACAGACAATGCTAGCCGAGTAAGGACACAGTTTATATCTTACAATCAACCAAATATCTGTTTGTCTGTCATTGCATAATTCAGAAATGACTAGAGCTATAACCAATATAATTTCTGCTGTTCCTATTTCAATTTTGGGGCCTATTTTAGCATATTATTTTCTTTTTTTATTCTAAAAGGGTCAAGGCCTTTGCAAGGGTTTTGATTTATAATGTAAATATATTGCTAAAATGGACAATGACTTTGAGTCTTTCTGGTTAGCTAAACCGATTTTTTATCTCTTTGCCTAACCGTATAAAAAAGGCATCAAGCTGAGAGTCCTGCTTATAGGGATGGTGTTCAGCTTGTAATACAAAAGCCAAGAAATCTATGATTTTTTGTTCTCTGTGGCGTAGTTTGTGTCGCATGAAAACAACATCAATTATTTCTATCTGTTCAACAGAGGAAAAATATGGTGGCAAATCGGAATTCAAAATAGATCTTCACGCATATATTTCGATTCAAACTTTGATAACTGAGGAGGTGTCAACTATGATATGCTGATATTCGATCAAACATTCTCCCAGATGCAAACAACCCAAAAGACCTTTGCCCCTAGAGAAACGCGTGTTATTTCCGATTTTACATATTCAGCAGTCCCCTAAAGTCTATCCTGTTGTCGAAAAAGTTGCATTTCCCCATTTTGTATATATATACATGTATATATATATATATATATATATATATATATATATATATATATATATATATATATATATATATATATATATGTGTGTGTGTGTGTATATATATATATATATGAGATCAAAAAGAGAAAAAGAAATTCAGTAAAAGATATATATATATATATATATATATATATATATATACATATGTTTTTTTTTCACTGAATTTCTCTTACTCCCTTTGATTTTATATATATCTTTTGCTGAATTTCTCTTTCTCTTTTTAATTTTACATATATATATATAAAATCAGAAAGAGAAATATATATATATATATATATATATATATATACTTAACTGAATTTTTTTTTCTTATTTAGATCTTATGTGCGTCTTTGTATTGAAAAAGTGTCGATAGATGTTTGAGTAGAAGTATTTGGCATGAGGATAGCAAAGAACAACGCATAGCAGATTAATTCATCGTGCACAATGAGTTTTTTTTCCCCGTGGAAAAAAAACGTTGTTTTTTCGTTTACGTTCAAGTTATGATTGATAGCAATGATAAATAAATACTACAGTTTTATCTCTTTTAGAAATACTGAATAGTTTCTCAACAAACATCTTATTTATCTCATTTTTCGAGCAGTTAATTTATAATGCGAAAAATTGAAATTTTCGATATTTTCTTAACCTCTAAAGTAAGTATAATCTATTTTACATGAATAGAGTCTTATGTAATCTATGAATATGTTTTAATTAGACAAAATAGTTTATCTTCAGTATAATCTTATTTTATGTTGAAATAAGAAGAAATTCGATGAGAATTTTTCAAATGATAATTTTCCTGAAATTTTTTAAACTTCCCCAACTAATCTTCATAGTCAAAGTTACACAGAGTTTGACGAATAATTAGATCATGAAAAAGCATTGAAAATTATTAGGCATATTTTAGAAGCATCTTTGTGGATAGATGCAAATAGGTCTTCCAAGAATATTATATTGATGCAAAAACTTTTGCTGATTATCCGATTTTAGGCAACTTTTTCATTTCAAAAATACCGAACAGAAGATTCTTTTATAAAAGATTTTTTTGTAGATATACTGGAATTCTAAGGCTATTTTAAATCACATTTTGTTTTGATTAATAAAAACAAAATTCTTTCAGTTATATAAAAATGATCTCTAAAAATATGAGTTCCAGTAAGATTTTATTTTCTTAACCTTCTTGCTTCATTTTTAAACTCTGTATTCCACAATAAATTAGTGCCGAGACATCAAGATTCCCACTAGCTGATACATTACACTACAAAGTGTGTCCAATTAGTTTTATAATTAGTCCCGATAATTCAATCAATCCTCTTTTTGTAATATATCAATATTCCCTGAAGTTTACTCGTTCCATTTGCTGCAAAGGAATTCAGTTGTAGCTTACAAAAGTATTTCAATCAAAATAGTTTAGTGTTTCATGGTAATCTCTACTAGATAACTGAATTCAAGTACTATTAACCCATTAACCGTGGAAGGTAGCAAGTGAGATAGTTACTCATCACAACATAAAGCCCTTGTCTTTTGCGAGATAATCCATTGCAAGTTACCCATTGCATGTAATCTATTGAAAGATAGAATTATTGACTCACAGATAGAACTGAGTTGACAATCACAATGGGACGGACATCTTATTGAGTAAGCCGTTGGACTTTAATAACCAAAATTATAAATACCATTAACATTATTTATTTGCAATAAAGTTTTATATAGTGCAGAAATATTCAAATGTTCATTATCTTATTTTGACTGTCTGAATTGCCAGTGTGAGACGTTCTGTTTCGGTATATAATCGCTGGTTATCAATAATTCCATGGACGATGTATTGTTCAAAACGGATTATTTATTTTATATCATTTGAACCAAAAATTAATTATTGATTATTTTCGTTCGTAATTGCTATCATTAAATATTTAGAGATCAATGACGTATAAAATAATGACGTATAAAATAATTTTAGAACGATTCAAAAGAACGAGTCTCCATGTGACTAAATTGCGTTGAATGTTCTGGTTCTCGTACGACCATTGGAGCGACGTCGAACGACCATCGAAGCTTGGTCATAACATACTAGGATGACTGCAAAAAGATTGTTATGCGACCGTCTCAGCCTATAGCCTGTTGTCGATTAACAGAACAGCTTCTCAAGCTAGGACCGGACTGTTCATCCGGTCCTTTCTCAAGAGGACACATGATAGTGTGCTCACATAACAGCTGCCTTACTCCTGTCGAGTAGCAACGTTCATTGGCCGTCTCCAAAAAATCTGACGCATGTTAAAAACATGTGTAGCAACAAAGAAGTCACAATCTTGGTTTTATTCATTCTTAGATGAATTGATGTCAAACATTTTTTTTTAATACTAGTAATCTTTCGCCTTATTTTATAATTCTCCTATCCACGCTGTTTATCTTCTGTCGTGGACTGACAGTCTGAGTAGGTTACAATAAAAAGCAACCATAAAAAAATTCAGGATGATAGAGTCATACTAGTCAAAAATTGATAATGATTGACAATGTTTCATCTAATAGAAGAAAAAAAACAGGATAATTTTAATACTACCACAATTAGAACACGTAAAAAAATCAGAATAATGGCGTTAAACAATCGGAGAAGGATTAGATTTAATCTTCTGTCAGCTAGATGAGCTCGCGTTGCTGAGTTGTGTTGTCCATAGACAGCTTCCCGAAGCAAACAGAAAACGAGTCTGAGACTAGCCAATAGCTTTTTTTATTCATTTCAGATCTGTTTACTCACCGTCGTAGCCCGACGGCCAGGGTAAGTTTCAATCAAAAGCAACCAAAGTGCTGAGACGAAAGGAAATACTGGTCAAAAAATCAATCATGTTTCAAGTCATTTAGTGAAACATTTCAGTTTGAGAAGAAGAGTCACGTATTGCCTTTACGCTGACATAGATTCCAGTCGCCCTGGCTTGGATTCTGCCCGTTTTCGATACGTGAAATGAGACTTAATGTAGACAAGCACCCAAAGTGGAGCTACCCACTTTACCTAATTCTCTTTAATCTACACCATAGAGAGATATGAATTAATGTCTTTCAATACGCCATTAGGGCAGCTGGGGTTTGAACTCGTCTCGCCACTCATTCTTTGTGCCGTTATTCAATGTCCATATCTCATATTTGAGAATAAACGGTCTGAGACTCTTGCCAATTTTCTAAGCTGAGCAGGTGTTTCACTAACAATTATTCTTGATTTTACCCTCTTTTCTTTTTTTTTTTTTTTTGTTTACTCAAGACACGAGGAAACGCCTCGAGAAAGTCTCGTCACTTCGACATTACAGACAACTAACATTGAAAACTAATGAAAACCAAAGTAATTTACGTTGACAATTTGACACCTTAAAAAAAGATGCTGCTGGAAAAGTTATTGCAGAGATGGCTCTTTTAGCTGAAAAAATAATTCAAAAAACTAATTCTGTCGCTTTTTACTCTTCGATTTCGTGTCGTCTGCATATTTCCATTCCTCACACTGGTCGTTTTTACAAGTTATCCTCTATTTTTTCTTTTTTTTCTAAATTTTTAACTTGTTTATTTCTCATTCATTTTTTTTCTCCTTATTTTCATTTCCTTCCCGAATGTTTTTCTCTTCATTTTTTCATCTAGTTTATGTAATTTTCTCTGTGTATTTTACTTATTTACTTCCCTTTCTCTCCCTAAGTTTCATTCAACTTATTTTCATTCTCGCACATCTCTTTTTCTCAGTCATTTTCCATCGATTTATCTCCATACCCTTTCCGAATATGTCATCACTCCCTCATTTCTTCGTTTAATTCAATCGGTAAATAATACTTTTCCCGGTTTGAAAGGTTAAAAATTTAAAGTATATTATTATCGTTGTTAATTTTTAGGATTTGTTTGATTGGCAATTCGTTGTCAGCGTTTGTTATCCCTCAAATGCAATGTCGGCCATTGTAAGAAAGGAAAGGTAACAATTGCTGATTCAGCTTATACCTGTATTTTTTATGTATATTTTACTCATTTCTTTCTTTCTTTTACAAGTTTCCCTTTATCATGTTTTCATTCGTTTTTTATGACTTTATCATCCCTCTCATTTATTCCTTTCTTGGCATTATCTATCCATCCTATTTCCATCTTCTCAAAAAATGACTGATAGACAATGAACCGTTTCCTTTTTTTTTTTTTTACAATTCTTTATCTCCGTTCACTTCCTGAATATTTCATTTCCTTTTTTTCAAATCGTCAACCAAAAACTGTCATAAAAACTGTAAGAATAGGGAAAGGACTTAAAATTCATATATCTATTCCTGATGCAAAAGAGGAATAAAATTGTGGTTGTTTATTGAAGGTTAAAATAAACTAATCACGCTTGAACGAATGCCGAACAAGTTTGTCGCTCGAGAAGTCAGAAAGAAAAAATTTATTCAGTAAGGGTTCAATTCACAAGGTAGGTTTATGCTAAAATAGGTTTACTCAGGTGGAGGACTGAAAATTCAACAACACTCCTTTTGCAGAAAAAATGCAGTTGTTTATTGAAAGTTCTCTACTTAAAGGGGTATTTAGTGAGGGTTTAATTTTCAAGGTAAGGTTTATGCTAGATTGATCCTTCAGTTTATACCCGGCAGCAATTAATCTTGATTTCTTTTAAATTCTGACTTTTCTAACTCTTGAGGAAAATCGAGGGATGTAACTTATTCCTTGATCCCACCTTTTTCTTTATTTTTTAATTGATCAACCCTATTATAGCGTGCTGCAAAAAAAGTTGTTGAAGTGACAATTTCTTTTGGGTGTTAAATTGATCCTTCAGTTTGTGCCCGACAGCATTTACGATTGCTTTTTTTCTAACTCAGACTTTTTTCTGGTTATCACATCCAATAAAAGCATTAATAGACGTTATTCATTGGTCACGACTTTTCAATGATATTTTTCAATTGATCACCCCTAACACAGCATGCTGCAAAAACATGGTTGATGACATGTACGCTTCTATCGTTTGTTTAATTGTTTGAAAATGTGGATTTTTTGGGATCACTGCCCAATAAAAGATCTGTTTAACGTAACAATTTCTGTTCCTTTCCGTTATTGCTTTTTAATCACCTTACTTTCTTTTTGATCCCGAATATTTTATCAGTTTCCGTCATTTTTATTTATTCATATCTTTTTTCTCTCCTATTTTTTCCTTTTTTATTTTCCATTTCCAGCGATTTTGTCATATCCAATTTTGTATCCCTGGCAATCCATTGCATCTTATATATATATATATATATATATATATATATATATATATATATATATATATATATATATATATATATATATATATATATATATATATATATATCAGTTGCACTTGAACAAAACTCTCCCGTGCATTTGAAACCTTTTGCTTGTGCGTGACATTTAGGAAATCCTAATCCGTTTTCAAGTTCATTTTTTTCCTTCCATATCATTTCTTCCCGATGCTTGCTAATCAACACTGACATTGGAAGGACTGGTATATAAGTTCAACACTGTTACTCAGATCTTTTCAACAATTTCCCTGGCAGCAAAAATTATGATAGTAATTCTAGGTAAAAATGGCACCGCTACAAAGGCCCAGCGAAATGGCTTCAGAAAAATGCACAAGTGAAAAACTAAAGAATTGTAGTATATCCAATTTAAACACATTTTCCTGAACCTTAACCCTCTAACCTTGACCCAGAACCAGGAAAACCCAAACCCTTCGATACTTAGCCTCTATATTTATTCATCCACTCATTCATACTCAATTATTGTTTTTAGATCAGCTTTTTTGTATTTAATATGCACTTCTACCAAATGGTATCTGAATGATTATTTATTAAACAACACTTCTATTTTTACTCTGCTGAGTAAGAGGTATCAAATGAGAATCAAGTTAAGTACTGAAGTAATGATCTGCGAAACTGGCTTGATTTCCTTTGCTCTGCAGTAAAAATCAGCTCTAACATTAAAAAGTGCTTTATACATTACTGTTTTAACATATTTCGGTTGTTTACTCCCGATCCGTACGATGATTTAATCTTCAATTTAATCTTTAACAGTCAACCCAATCTTCCAACATGAATCTGATCAACAGCAACATAGGTTTCTTCAGTTTTTAAGTTGATCTGTGTGTCTATCTTGTTGGCTAGCAGGATATCTATCTATACAGACCTCTGGAGCAGAGCTAGAGAGTTGAACATCTAAACATTTACTCATGTACACAGAAGTCCATATTAAAACAGTCCATTAAATCGTGTTCGGCAGTGTTTACCCTTGTTTTCCGGAAATTCTGACCAAAAAAAATGTGATACAAGTAATTGATTCTTTCATCACTCCTCTTTCAATTTTTTTATTGATCACCCAATACGGAATGCTCTCAGAGACGTTGGTTATGAGACTGTTTCTATCGGGCAACTAACCAGACCTGTTTTCATCTTGTCTTCATTTTCTTTCCGAATATTTCATCTCCTTTAGTCTTCTTATTTCATTCAGTTTATGTCTGTTGTTTTTTTTAGATTATTTTGCTTTTTTTTTTCCATTTCCGGGGATTTCGTCATATTTTCATTTTCAGCCGTTGTGTTCCACTCCATTTTATATAATCCATCTATTTATCTATCCATCAATCTATCTATCAATCTATATATATATATATACATATATATATATACATATATATATAGTGAGAGAGAGAGAGAAAGAGAGAGAGAGAGAAAGAGAGAGAGAGAGAAAGAGAGAGTGGAAGGAAGAGAGAAAGAGAGAGAGAGAAAGAAAGAGATAGATAGATAGATAGATAGATAGATATACATAGATATCAGTTCGACTAGAACAAAACTCTTCTGTGAATTCAATACTAATTTCTTGTGTGTGACATTTAAAAATTTTAAGTTGTTTTCAAGTTCATTTTTCTCGTTCTATATCTTTTCAAAACAGTCTTTCCAATATAGTTAATTAACAATTGATAGGACTTGGAGATACGTTTAACACTGGCATGCACTTCTTCATTGCAATAGCCTTCTAGCTGAAATCGAGTCAGTGATTTTAGGTTAAAAAGGGTCAATGAAAAGGCATGATGAAATGGCATTAGAAAAGAAGCAAGTGAAAAACCAGATAGATGGCACATCAAAGCACCAATACCTTAACCCTAACCCTCTAGGCCTAACCCTCAACCAGGAATAACCCTAACCCTTCATACTTAGCCTCTATATCCATTCATTCAGACTCAATTATTGATTTTAGATCATTAGCGTTTTAATTGAATGTGCATTTTTTCCTAAAGAATTATTTCTCCAACTGCTTAGCCTGATACGATACAAAATTGCAAGTGAGGGGCATGAAATGGAGATGGAACTACTTATAGCAATAATGATCTGAGAAACTAGCTTTTAAACCATTACCCTACGATGAAAATCATCTAAAACAATAGAAGACACTCGTGTAGTTTTCCAACATTGTTTTAAAACGCTGTACTTTTCTCTTCCCATTCACTCGAGATTTTTATCTTATGAAAATAGTTAATCAAAGTATCAATATGGACGACATCAACATATTTGTCTTCACTTTTTAAGTGGGTCTGGTTGGCTATTAATGCGTGTGTCACGCGTACAGGCCACATCAATGGAGTTCCGGGTTTGAGTATTTGAACATCAACTCTGAATCAGGTCTAGAAAAAACGTTTGTTTATTTTTCACCCACGCCTAATAATTTTTTAAGGGGGAGAGAGTTCGATATGCCATGTGTATTTATGCTAAATTAGTCATTTATTCTTGTCCGGCAGTGTTCACATTTGTTTTTTGAAAATCAGAGCCTCTTTAGTGATCGGCCCCAAACGAAAATGAGGTGAAAAAACTTATCCATTGATCCCCTTTTGTCCAATTTTTAATTGATCATCCTCAACACGGCACGCTGTCAGCAAACGTTGATTAGGTTATGGTTTTTATTGAGTGACCAACCAGACCTGTCTTTTATTTATTCGATTGTTAATATTCTCTCCTTGTCTATTTTTATCATTATTCTTTCACTATATCTTATTTTTACTAATTTGCCCTCTACTTTTTTACCACATATAAAGCATATAAGACCAACTTTCCCTCAAAAAAATACCTAAAAAATATCATCCTGTGTCTAATAAGCAAAATTGATGTATAGCTTAGCTACATTTGTTTTCTCTTCTAAGTTCTAACTGCAAAGTTATTAAAAAAAAGATTTCCTACAGTCTTAGTTGTATGTCCAAGTACTGGTCTGCTATATTGTGTATACAAATTTCAGTAGCATTAGATGCTTATTCAAAAAAAAAGTAAACGTTTTTATTTACATCACCCGTTGAATTGAAGGGGTCCCATGCCTGCCAGTCCTTTGTGCCATTGAATACGAGGTATCTATTATCCTCTCTTTGTCACATTATTTAATATCTCTGCTTCAAACTTTATTTCAAACCTTCTCTATCCCAATTTTAAAATACATTTCTGCAACTATTACATCATGAACACATAAGAAGCTTGGTTTCATATAGGACTAAGCAAAATTAGAAGGTGGGGAGATCGTTTTATTTTAATCTTCCTACTTACTTGCCTTGAAAATCATTATTCATGAATCTTAACTTTCAATACGGTTCTAACACAGATCCTCCGATGTGCATCTGCCTTAGCGACCAAACTGGTTATATTTCTTATATATATATATATATATATATAGATAGATAGATAGATAGATATAGATATATATATAGAGAGAGAATACTATTTCAATTCATTTCTTGTTGGTCGCAGTCAGACCAGTCAGAGGGTTCAGGAGCTATAGCTAACGTCACTGAATGTTTTGTATATGACCGGAGTCAACGTTGCTTAACTTCAGTGACCGTACAGAACAGTGTGTCCAATGGAACTTGGCCACAAGAATGTTTCCAGTCATTTCCTATCATATTTGTTCTACTCTCTCTACAATTTTTCTCTTATTGCTAATAATTCTCTTCATCAAACGCCTTCATATTTCTATTTCTCATTAGTCTCCCATCTGTACTTCTGCGATAAATGGTTAACGTATGAAAACTGATTCCGGAAATTCCAGGCCAAATTTGCGCAGTCAAAGACGCCATCTTTAATTCGGTTTTGAGCCTTTTTTTTTTGTTTGTTGGTTTGTTGTTTGTTTGTTTGTTGCGAATGTCTGAAGCCTGTTACTATGGCAACCGATACCAGGCAGTGGCAGTAACGAAAGCAGCCGTAGAAGTAGTTAGAATAGAGCAAGCTTTATTAGTCGCTTAGAATCGCATACACACACCAATACAACATTAGCTCACCAGTGCGCATGCGCGAAACGCTTATCAGAGAAAACATGCGCACACAACCATATGCTCATTTACACATCGTCTCAATTTCTATTATTGGTAGCAGTAGACAGGCAAAGAGAATTGTGAAAAAAGACACTCACTCTAACAAACGTATGAATATATTCCATTTGTGTTTGCATTTCTGAGAACTCTTGCAGTGCGTTGCCAAGGAAATATTGCTGGGAGCTTTATTCCTATATAAGTATTACACACTGCACATTTCATTGAATATTGTTAGTAATACGAACTTCAATTTATAAGTTAATCTAAAAGCAATTGGAGGAATCTGTGTCTATATGTTTTTGCACATGCGTGTGCAAGCGCACACAGTGCGATCACTCGACAATTGGTTATTGTACCAACTTCAAATTCACCAGATATATTAGTCAGCGCACAAGGCACGGCTGTTTAGAGCTGGAAGTTTCTCTGATCAGTTGTCCCCGAGAAATCCGATAAAAATAGACAGGCAAAGAGATTATAGATCCTTTATCTAAAATTCTAGACCTAATTTTGGGTATAAAATATCTGAATTTGCAACAATGAAGAGAATCCACCAAAACACTAGGAATCCAGATGGAAAATGACTATTATGCACGTTTGGAACATGCACTGCCTTTGTAACAATGATCAGGAAATGTGAGCCAGTGTCAGTTGAACAATCAATTTGTATCATTTCATCCATATTGCCTTGCTTTCAAATTTAAAGAAAGGAATTGCATTTATGCATAGAATAGAACATGCTGATGCATAAATGGATTAAAATCAATTCCGGGTGTTCAAACGAACTTATACAAAGATTATCTATAGATATCTTGTAATACAGGTATCCACCGGTTAAGGCCCTACTCGATTCATCAAGTGTGATCGAAGCCAGGAACGTATTAGAGACCAATTTAGCACCTTTTAGACTTGAATTGCATACTAATACATCGTCATCATTATAAGTCTTTTTAAGTCCGTCGTTGGATATACACCTTCCGCAGGATTCACCACATAATTCGAACGTGGGCGTTGCAGAGCCAGTATTTTCTGAATCCGTTTAGCTCGTCTCTCCATTTTATATTCTACCGGCCTTGCTTACGCATGTGATCTTTGGGGGTCAATGTTGTGATGTGTGATGTCCATCGGTTGTTCGTCATTCTTGCACCTTGACAAGCCCATTATTGACACAGACACGACACGAAAAATATCTATGCAGGAACTTTTGAAATAAAAAAAACGCTTTTTCTAGACACAATATTTGGCACCTCCTGCACGTGTTATACATACATATATAATCAGTCAGACAGAGAGACCAGCTTGAATGAAAAAACAGATGTTGACTGCTTTGGTGGATAGTTTTTAATTTATAAAGATTGGAAACTTTATACCGACACCTGAACATCTACAAAGAAAATTTAGGTTTGTGATAAATATTATGGCGAGTCACAGTACTACATGAAGCTTTGAATACATTCAAAGTTAGAAAACAAATGTTGGTGAGGTCTACAATAATTTCAATTGAAAAACGGTTGAAACTTGGACTGAAAGTTTCAAACTCTAAAACAAGGCTTAACGACCATTTCGTTTTGTGATTTGGTCGACAGAACAGAATTCAGTTGTTAACCGGGGGACATCTGTACATCGGAAATTTTCTACAAAATTCTCTTTATAACCATTCTCAAGATTTTCGAGTCAAAAAAGATCGTGCCGCACTAGGCTAAGATTGGTAAATCTCGAAAAAGAGAGACAGTTCCTATCAGGCGCTGTTTTGTTAATATGATAAAATTGAGTTTACACACAAAGCGACGATTATAATTTTGTCATAACTTTTGTAAAACTCAACCAATTTTGATTTAAAAAAACAAAACAAAAAAAGACAATGTCATCCTGGAGAGTATTTTATTGTGAGTAACTTTTTATCACATGAAGTCATAAAAGACGCTACATACGAGGTTTTAGCAAATCTTATTTTCCCTACTAATCTTTTTGTCAGAAATAAATTAATATAACTTAATGCAAGTCTGAACTGCACAACTGAATTAGACAAAATTTTACAGGCATACATAATACGACCCTGCATATGTCATAGCTTATATTGATAATAATTTTAAATCGTTATTACTTTCCGAAGCTGAAAATATTTGTACGTAAAAAATAAAATGGATTTTTAGAGTCATGCACATGTACATTGGAATAACAAAAAAAGAAGAAATAGTATTAGAATTGATGCATCTCCCTCAGTGGCATATCTGGTTAGCGCTTTAACCAAAAGGTTGGTGACTCGAATCCACCCAGTGGTGACATGTGTTTTAGAGCAAGAGTAATCATTTATTTAATGGTAGAGGAGTGCATATCGAGCATGTGCCATACCACTGGGTCCTTTATATAATTGAACTGAGCTTATCCATAAAGCAGCGATATTAGTTTTGTAATAAATTTTCTAAAACCCGACCAATTTTAATAAAATCTACGCCACTTTTCAGAGAATCTTTCAGAGTACCTTTTTGTTTTACCCCAAGTAACAAACATTGCTTTGGATAACGTTAAATACAGAGTTTTAGTAAATTTTATTCTCCTTCTTCTAGTATAATATATTCTTTGAAAATAAATGTCAGCATTAAATACAAGTTCTCCATATTAAGATACTTTGTAAATTATGAGATATTTTATCGGTATCTGACATTGAGAAACATTGAAATATAACTTACGATATTTTTACATACCGTATGTTTATAATATAAGCCGACCATGTGTATAAGATTTTCGGCATTGAACATATCATTCCAGAGAACCAACTGACTTGAATATATGCCTACTCCATTATTTTGCCACAATCTCGTTATTAGAGACGACTCGTTTATGATACTTAGTCTGCACTCACCGAAACGTGAATTTCTCTCATCTTCAACATATCCATCGTTGTTTTCAGGTCGTAAAAACGAAAGAAGAGATGACGCATCCATCTGTAAGATTATTTTTTTAAAGATATTACACATCTGTATACTACCAACATAGCTATAGTAATGAATTGACTTAGAGCAACGTACCTTACTGCTCATTAATATGCTTCTATCGACAATGTATCGATATAGGCAAAAATACTGACCATTTTTGACTGACCTCAGTACAAGTCGTATTTGGATTATTTCAGGATATGAATAAGGGTAATTGGTTACATGAACATAGAATTCAGTTGCTGTCGAGCATTATTACTGAACCAGTTTGAAATCTTGAAATACACGAATCAGCTGAGAGATGACTATGTTCAACCATAACAAGCTATTTTTCTCTTAGAGATTATTACATAATTTCTAAAAAGAAATACAATCATTACACGTTAAAGAAATCAGGACCAGTAAGAACAATCCGTAACTGCACGATGTCTTTATATAAATGTAATAACGAAAAAAGATCACTGGACCACAATATAGTAACATGATCGGAACAATATCAATACAGTGGCAAAATTGAACAATTTTATTTTACATAACTCAGTTGCATCTGTGTACATGCTACTACAAGCAGCTATTTTGCACCATGGCATAAGAAAAACTACAACTCAGAGCTTTACTACAATTTTCCTGGCAGTAAGAATCGAGACAGTGATTCTTGGTAATAATGGCATCGCTACAAAAGCTCAGCGAGATGGTTTCAGAAAAAATGCACAAGTCAAAAACCAAGAAAAATCGTACATTTAATTGAAACTCATTTTCCTGAACCCGACCCCTCTAACCTTAACCCCAAACAAGGAATAACCCTAAGCCTCGATACTTAGCCTCAATATTCTTTCATTCATTGGTACTCAATTATTGTTTTTAGATCAGCTATGATTTCATTTTCCCAATAGATATATTTTTTCCAAACACTAAAGGATAAAGAATATCAACGTGGCCAAACTCTACAGCTCTGTTGTCGATGATAGGAATTGGTTGCCATCCAAAAATACGAAAAAATATTTTGGGCAACGATGCTGTGCAGTTTGATAATTGATAATACCTGATAAGACCCGTTTCGATTATGTAATGCTCCACCAGAAATAGTAATAGCCATGCTTAGTTTAGAAGAAAATTAACCTTTAAAATGGTTTAAGAAGTGGTAGTGCTTTACTAATTTTTAGGCGATACTGTATATGCTTGCAAATATGCAGTTAATCAAAGGCACATATTAGTACACCAACATTAGTCAATTGACACACGCATGCAAATACTCACCATAATAGTAATAATCTTTTTTGTCGGTAATGTTTATTTAATGAGTCATTAGAGGCCATCTGTCGGGTGAACAGGGCGAATGTTCCAAAGGCTCAACTTTAAACAGTTAACCCTCGATTGACCTCAGGAGCGAGCATTTAAACAAAAAAAAAACACAGACAAGGTTCTTATTCATTAGAACTTGTCCTATACAAGGGACAGGAAAAGCTTTTTGCCTGGCTTAGTTAGAGTTAACTCGGCAAAGATCTAAGATTGCATCTCTGATCAGTGACTCAAACATTTTCTTCCCTGGAAGCGAACATAAAAAAAGGGAAATTATTCTGGCCGATATATCTCTCTTGCCCAGGTTTAATACTTGGAACATATACAGTAACTGGCTAATTTAGTGTCTCTCAAACTTTATTGTGTGACGGTACGCTAAGAAATATATCCGACTTTCGTGACGTTACAACTTGGAAAATATTGATGAGACAAAGAATATTTCAGTTGGTAATGAAAAGAACTCTTATACCAGCATGCTGAATTACGTCGCTAAAAAGATTCAAACCTCAAAAAATATATAGAAATAAGTATATAAAAATTGGGCAACTGTGTGGTGAACGCAGGATAAACATATTACCCACACCGGACACAATCAAGGCTCAAAATAGATGTTTGTGCGTTTGGGAAGATTTACGCGACACACTTTGAAAATAGTTACAGCATAAAAATTGTACTGCAGTGCACACTATGAGAATTATTAGGCTCGCTCCTTCCCTGTCAAAATGTTTTCTTCTCTTAATACTAAAAAAAAAAGACTTGGAATTTGAAACGGGGCCGTGAAAATTTCTTTCTTACTATTGGCGTATAACGAGAAGCCATTTCACAGGTAAATTTATTTTCGTCTTATCTTTAGAATTCCAATGTGCATATTTGTCTCTTATTTAGATATTTTTATGCCTCAAAAGCATTTTTATGTTTTCTGCAGAGACTTAGGTTGTTCTATTCCTAATTTGTTTTCGCCAAGGATTGGGAAATATTGATTGGTTCTACAGGGTGTTTCATAAACGACTCAACCCAAACGATAATTGGGTAGAATTTACGTGTGCGTAAAGTTTATGATACATAACACTAGTCGACAACCAATTCCCATCAGACATTCGTCTTTGTGAACTCTCTGTAATTTTTTATGTTGATTACGAAAAAGTAATCTGCTTTCTTGTGCCATGTCTAATGTTCATAATGAGATAAGAGCTGTTTTTAGTATATCGTACCCATAAAGCATAGCTTTGTATGTCGACCACAGAAATGTAACCAGTTTGATGAAGCACTATAAGGGGTCAAAAGTCCGACGTTTTATCTTCAAAATGATTTTGAATTTTGTCTTTTAAATGTTAAGACTGATACGAATATCATTTCCATCTAACTTTTGCCAATATTACCTCATATAAAGTGAAACTAAAAACTAAACGTACCCTTGGCAAAAATGGCACATGGTAGAGTAAAACTGACTTGAAATTAGTAATCTGCGTCGAAAATTGGTATAGAATGGATATACTACAACTTTGATGGGGAAAAGAAATTTCAATATGTTTTAACAGTGTAATTCTATAACGTGTGTTTCTGAAAAGGTGTTTTCTAGATTAAAGATAGTTTAAATACAAGTTGCCAAATAGACAGTCTGATCGTTTTTGAGAAATGCTATAGACGAAGATATGGGGGTTGCTTGTGTCACATTGAACAATCTTCTAGTACTGAAAACAGTATGATACAGGTTTCCCAACTCCCTTGGTTAAAATTGAGCGTTCCTATAAGAACATTTTGAGAGCCGAAGTGGCGAAAAGCAATTACCATTCATTTGTATTGGAAAATATCTGAGTGTTCCTACACCCGAGAGATGAGGATGGTGTGTCAGGCAGTCATTGGAAATTGTGTCGTGGAGGATAAAGGAGACTGGGATGTAAGAGAGAGAGAAAGAGGGTGCACTGCCTCTATAATGGCTTGTTTCAAACGAAAGCTAGGCGTTATTTTTGCTTTACACCTTTTTTCGAAGGAGCTAGAAATGGTTGTCTACCAGGATTGGTTTTAATGGTAATTGCTCTTTCGTTTCAAGCTATTTCGGCTTACGAAAGGCATAATAGGGACGTCTAACTCCCTGATACCGAGGAAAACTTGTGTATTGATGATTTATTTCCATGTGGATTAACTTGTATTGCATAAATCTTGATAAGATTTTGAACCATTTTTCACATTCCTTGTCCTTTAACTTTAAAACTACTCGTTCATAAAATAAAATGGTGGGCCTGATATAAACTCTTATGTTCCTCGATGAACGGCCTCTACTCTACAGACAGTAGAACCTCCCCTCCAGGACACATGTCTGGGAATAGTGTATGGCCAGGACACATGCCTGGAAGTAGCGTATGGAGATCGTGGGGTGACCAGTCGTCAGCATCCCCCCTTTTGGCCTCGCTGGTGTAGTCCAGAACAAAGCAGAGAGTGACATGCCTGGCAGGAGATGCCGGGAGGACGTCGAATTGGGCGTCAAAACGAGTCAAGCTACACTCCCTGGTTTGGAATCAGTTGTCTTTCTCCAAGACTGATTGCCATCCCGAGGTTAAAGAACCTAATCTGACCATCTGGTGATGGTGGAAAAAGAGATGGACACATGCCTTTTCAAATTGAACATTAACTGCCTCAACCAGAATTTGAACTCCATTTTCAACATTGTTACGTCTCTGACAATCATAATTGTAGTCAAAGATCTATGAAGATAAAAAAGTTGGTAAATAAGAATGACCCACTACGCCCATACCAACACTTCAAAAGTGAAATTCAATTCACGATGCTTCAAAGAGTTAAATAGTAAAAAGTTTCATTGTCACACGATGGCTTTACGATAAACGCAGCGTGGGAGGAGTATTCTGTATGCGTGTGATATTGTGGTATATGAAATATTGTTGCGTGACATGGTCAGTGAATGTGACTTGATAAGTTAGTCTCAACTAGCGATGAGGACCAATAACTTCCCCCTCGTGAGTTCATTTTGGCTTTGTGCCAAATTAATTACCGTATTTACTCGTGTATAATGCGAAATATTCGATTTAAACAGGTCTTGTTAGTCACTCAATTAAAACTGTCTCGCAACCAATGTCTTTCAGCAACATAACGTGTTGGAAGTGATCAATGAAAATATTGGGAAAAGGTGTTACTGATGATTTTTTTTCCGAATTTTGTTGGGCAGTGACAACTAAAAAATGTGAATTCTCTAAAATGGATATGATGGACACAAACTGAGGTGACAATTTAGCATAAACTCACACTGTAAATAACCCCCCTGTTTAAAATCTTACTAAAGGAAGGGAGTTTCAAAAAACTAGAAAACGTTTCTCCTTGACGTAATGAGGAATAAATTATTTTTCAGCGCTTTTAGTTCCATTGGTGGTGCCTGTGCACGTAATACATGCATATGTACATAATAAGCCAGACCAACTTTGGAACTAGAGAAACCTGTGTTGACAGTTTTGGTGAGAGTTTTGGTTAATGGTTTTCTGGAAATCAGCGTCAAAATTGTTCAATAGCATCAGCAGCAGCAGCAGCAGCCTTTTAGCATCCGTTGTTGGACGTACAACTTTCACAATATCCGCCAGACCTCTTTATCGTAGGCGTCACGAAGCCAGTATCTTTCAAACTTGTCTAGTTTTTAATGCAATTTTTTTTTAGCCAGACATAGTTTTGCATATGCTCTCTTGAGATCACCAAAAGTATATCTCATATTACTGGTTTTCATTTACAGCATGAGGGGTGCAATTATATATGAGATCGACTTGTACCCGATTAATTAAGGTAGAGGCTTCAGAAATAAAAATTGAAACGAAATCTTACTTCTGGCGTAACTCACTTTCCGGATTTATTTCCCTTTTAATGAGGGCATAGTTCCATCTCTTTCTCTGGTTTTGATTAAACAGCACAGGATGAAGTGAGTGACGCCACTTCGAGCGCTTATCACCATTAAGTTTTTTTTCAAATATTGCAAACATACAAATACGTCTCGTTATTAGAAACCGTAAACCTAAACTATCAACATAGGTATCTACAGTTTTCAGATTGGTCTGGCTGGATTTGTACGTATGTATATACGTATCCTGTGCACAAGTCGCATCAATTGAGCTAGAGGGATAAAGATTTAAACACTTTCACCTTAATATCTCAAGAAAAAACATCTTTTAAACACCCCTTAAATAGGAATATAGTGAGAGAGAGGGTTCAATTTGCAATTAGATTTCATGCTAAATTGATCCTCTAGTTTGTGCCCGGCGGCAATCACGCTTGAAAATCAAATTCATTTTTCGAATGATCACTGCAACAAAAAATAAAAAAGGCTAAAGAAGTAACTTATTCATTGATCACCCTTTTTTCTCCAATATTTAACTGAACATTTCCATCATGACATGCTACCAAAAGATGTTGGTCACGTGACGGTTTATATTGAACGACTAACCAGACCTGTTTGCTTTGGGATTGAGAAGTGCTCGACTTAATGGTGTTCCTTTTATCCAGTTAGTTCTCTCATTTTTTTTTTTTTTTTTTGATAAAACAAGATTTACGAGGAATGATATAAAACCAATCCCATGCGACGAAAGAAAATTGAATACGACACTATAGCCTTTATTGACAATTACGTTTCAAATTGTTTTAAGAAATTTCTTGCTTTTCTTTTCGATAAAATTCAAGGCTGGTACCATTAGTTTTTTCCCCTGGGCGTGTTTTAGATATTGCAAATCGACTTTTGAAAATATCTTTGTTATCAAAATCCGAAGATATATCTTTTAAATATCTTGTTCACGTAAATATTAGGGTGTTTGGAAAGTAATTTCGTAATTTCGTATCCGGAAATTAATTACGTTTTTCACTGATATAAATTATTAACCAATCAACTAAGACAAGAGTAAGGTTAAATGATATTAAACAACGCCAGGGTAATTCATCATTTCTCCTATCCGTCATCATTTATAATGTGTGGTAAAGTTTAACCTCATGGGGGATAGAGACGTTAAAAGGCAATGTATTCACTATAGCATACTATATGAATTTCTGAAAGATAGTACTGATGTGCAGGCAAAGTGTACTCTGATGTAGTAAGGGCTAGTAAATACCGGCCGTGGTTTAAAAGATCTAGAAGCGGCCATTGTGATTTGAAAACACGTAATTACTTTCCCAACACGATAATACTTAATTGCTTTCCGAACACTTTCATATTTTGATCTGCTTATTCCATCATCAGTATCATCTCCAGCAGCTGCCAATATTAGTCCACTACTGGACAAAGGCCTTTCCCGTCTCTTCCCACGAAAATTGCAACCGCACCGACCATTACCATGTCTTAACAGCGAATCTTGACTTTTCTCATTGTGTTCACTTACTTATTGACATCAACCGGTAAACCATTCGCTCCATCAGTTATCATTTCTTCTTGCTATGTGCCCAAACCATTTCCATTTTATTTGCTTAATTATTTGTAAATTATCTTTCATCCAAGTCCTCCTTTGGATTCATGTTAATCTGTTTCTATCTCTTGGAGTTATTCCCAGCATTGCTCTTTCCATGGCCTTCCGTTCAATTCTAATTTGGTTTTCAATCCCTTTTGTTAATTTTCATGTTTTGTATCCGTAAGTCATAGTCATTATCATGCATTCAGTGTATACTTTACGCTGTATACCATTTGCAAGGTACCGTTCAACATGACTCCATTGATACCAGATGCTTTCCGTCAGACCGTTATGCGTTGTTTTATTTTGCTTTCTGTTTATTGAAAGGGTGTTTTGTGAAGCGTTACGTTCATGGTTTGTTGCAGAATAATTGTAACTTTATTCAAAATGAATTTAATAAATGTCCAAAAAGTACCCAGCCTTTTCAGTGTATCTCGATAAGTCGTACTGCAGCCTTGATGTAACTTGGAATTCAATCAGAGGGAACGTTACCGGGCATTAACATACTTTCTTTCGTGGGGTTACTTAGTCAGCAGTGAAATACTATTGAGTGAGCTTGTGACCGTCGAATTCAAAATGACCGGGTCTGTCATTATCCTCGTGTTGAAGAATACATCGCAACCCTCAAGTCTGGCACCGCCTTACAGACCAGATGTGGTACTTTGGCTCTTCCCAAAGAGATTTAGCTCAATAGGAAAGACTGAAAAGAATCTGACATGGCACTTGATAGCGACACTGGGGTGGGGGGAATTCTTTTAAAAATTGGACGGACACTTGTAAATGGAGTCTTATAAAGTCCATTTTCAAATTATGACTTACTTTGTATAAACTGTCACCAAAGCTGTGAGCAGTTTCTCCATTTTTAAGTGGGTCTGCCTGGCTGGCTATATCCCTATTGTTTGCACAGGCTGTCCCAGTGGAGCTAGAGTGTTGAAAGATCAAATATTCACTCCTTCATGTCTAGAAAATAAATCATTGTTTTATTCTAAATCCCCCTCAAACATTTCTTAATGGCAGAATTTAATTTACGAAGCAAATTTTTGTTATATTGGCTTATCAGTTTGTGTTTGGCAGTGTTCACGATTGTCTATTGGAAATTTAGACTTTTTTGTGATCTCCACCCCACAATAGGTGAGAAAACGTATCTTATTTATTGATAGCCGTTTATGCATTTTTTTTAATTGATCACCATCAATACAGTATGCTACCAAAAAGACTTTGGTAACGTGATTAATCATTCATTCACTTTTTCTCTTCTTGCAGCGCTCGGGCTGTTTTAATATTGTCTCACTAATCTTTATATGAACTGTAAGTATGGAAGCTGAATATAGTTAATATTTACTAGGTTTAGCATAATTCGACACAAGGCCACAATGGTGGGGCAACCAGTGAGAATAGAACTCATTACATGGTAATGGTCAAGATCACAAGTTCGTTAACCATTGCTGAACTGAGGTTCCTAGAAATTATTGAAATGTCCAAGGATCTCAAAAAAATCAAAAGTGTTTCACGGAATCCCTAGTTGTACAATCATGCTGTAACATGGATATATGTCTTGACTTTTTCGTATTAGACCAGATCACATGGGCTTGAGAGGATTCTAGAACAGCACCTTTAAAGATTTACCCAGAAGAAAAATGTTGACAACAAAAACAGGGCTGTCCAGTCTTCTTATCCAGATAAAATCTCACAACACCTCTCACCGGTAGGCATTAGTAGACGAAAGATGTAAATCATCCGAAAATGTGACTCCCGGGCAGAAAGACAGAGATAAATAAGATTTATTCGCCAATACAAATGATTTTTTAAAGATGGTATTACCAGTAGTTCACCTGGCCAACCTTCCAGTCGGATGAGTTAGACTATCTTGAATATCAGTATTCCAAATACTTTTTTCTTTTATCCAGGCTTGATTTGTGAATTATGACATTGGTGGGAAATAAATATCTCAGCTAAGAGGCTAATCACAACAAATAGACCATAGTTATGTATCTTGAACTCATTCATTTATTGTTGCACGTAGTCAGGCCAGTCAAAGGATACGGGGCGCTCGGGGAGAGGGGCTTTGGCTGGAGTTTTCTGAGTGTAGAGTAGAGAATTTCAATGCTTTAAACATAGTGTATTTTGAGCAGACTCTCCCTAAAGATGAATTGAAGAAAAGCGTGATTGGAGGAACTGAATGTGATTAGTGACCAATCTGGTTAGTATCTCTTTAGAAACTGTCACATCATTGGCGTATTTTGGCAGCATTCTGTGTTGGGAGTGAACAATTAAAAAATAGGAAGAAAAGGTGATCAATGAATGTTACTGGACACAAACTGAGAGAACCATTTAGCATTAAAATTTTTATCAACTTTTGATAAAGAATCATTTGGCGCTTTGGAATTTTTAAAAAACAAAATTTCTTTCAAGATAAAAAAAGTGGATATGAAAGTAAATTTCAGCCTTTAATTTTTATCCCTCTAGCCTAATTGATGTAGCCACTATGCGCAACTGATAAATAGCCAGAATCACTTGAAAACTGAAGAGACCTATCCTGGCAGCACTGGTTGACAGTTTCTAATATGAGCATTAAAGTAGCATATACAAGACAACAAGTGAACAGGGGGACAGGCATTGGGAACTTGAGTCAGTTTTCCATTTTCAGTCACCTATTGACAATACTGTTTCAAAAATCATATTATTACTGAATAAATCTTATTTATCTTTGTCTTTCTGCCCGGGAGTCACATTTTCGGATGATTTACGGCTTCAGTCCTCCAATGTCTACCAGTGGGAGATATTATGTAGATGAAATGACCGGACTGCTTTGTTTTTGTTGTCAACATTTGTCTTCTGGATAAATCATTACGAACGCGGTTTTGTTATCTCATAAAACTCAACAAGGCAGAAAGAAAACCAACCTTACTATTTGCTGTCATTTCATTTATTTATTCGTGTACTTCCGCCAAGTACTTTCCAAAATGTGAAAGAATTGGGAATTCAACAAGACATCGTTGCTTATAAATGAAATTGAGACTCGCAAATATTACATCGATGCATACATCTTATTTTTATTTTGTGTCTTTTTATCATTTCGTGTATTTATTTGAATCTTTATTTAACAGTCTGGCTTGAAATTGCTGCTAAACTGACCGTCCTTTGATTCCCACCTTCTAACACTGACCACAAACTAAAGAAGTTGGGACAAATTAGTGGTTATTCTGAATTTTACTGTCAGGTAACTGATTTACTGCTAGGTCCAGGATTTCTAAACTGAGTGGCAGTATTACATCTTCGTTAATGTTAGCCAGTATCAAATCCTTCTTCACTAGTTTTGTATACGGGTAAATTGAGATTCAAAAATGTTTGTCGGACGGTCTAACGAGACCCCTACTATGGACCAGTGAGAAAGAAAAGGGATAAAATTCTGGTTCTGAAACCTTTAAAGTAAATCTCTGACGATTAAAATATACAGAAGCCAACTAGTTTCAATTAGAATTGTATAATCTATAAAGTATTGTATGCATTGATTTCGTGCTTTCATACAAAGTAACTCCGTTAACCTACTGACAGTTGAATGCCGTGAAGTCAACAGGATTCTTCGATAGAGAGTATGGCCTACTCAGGATCACTCTCATAACCTAGTGGTATTGGTAGAGGCAAGCTCATAACTATATTCTCTTTCTCAATGTTATAAATGTCAATATTGTCGGGGGATGACAAATGTGCACGTGCATTTTTCTGGACTGCCTCAAATAGCTAACAAAAACAAAAAAAAAACTCTATGTCATTCTTGTCAGTTACTTGAGCTACATAGTGAAATTGTTTTGCAGAGTTCTCAGCAACCAATTTCACCAGAACATAGTCTCGAATATCCAGCACTCTATTATCATCAAAAAATGGGATGTAGACTCATATCGGCGATATTTTCAGCTCCGGGGCTGTCATCCCTTTGACAGCTCTCTTCGTCTATCAGGTCACTGTCATCAGCAAGAATGGTTTCTTGCTCTTGAATACTTGTTCTTAGATTCCTGCCTGACTCCCTCCAGCTTGGTCTCCTTTTTAATCAACAGGTCGAGAAAGCGTCGCGTCTGGGGTTTGCGGCAAATCTGAATCGAATGAGTGCTGTCTTGGGAATATGCAGATCTTTCGGAACATCTCTGAGGTTTTTCCCTTTCCTTTGCAAATTAAATCAAATCACCATCATATGTTGAACGATTTTTTCTTCGCGTCAATATTTCCAAATCATTTTATGACTGAATATATATTAGCTCTAAAAAGAAAAATCTACGGGGTAGGTTGACACACATAACCAAAGTGATTCAATTTACCCCCAAACCCAATGGTCCAACCTGCCCCATAGTAACATCCCTGCATCCTGTGCAAAATACACATGGGTGAGGGTAAAACATATCAAAGTAACGACCAGCTGTGCACAAGTTATCGATTGAGGCGATATAACTAGATAGTTTAGATTTTTAGTACTCGTGGAAAAATTACATCATAAATGAAAATTACAACCTTTATTTTTGACACCATAAATAAGCCTACAGAAAACTTGAAGCTTCCAGTAGGCTGATGAAAACATTCGTTCAGAGAGCTTGAGAGGAGACGTTTTTTAGAAGAGAGCTGAGAGCTGCTGCAGCTGAGGCACCAAAGGTGTAGTCCAACGTTTCCCATAATTTCTTATCTTCACGTCATTCTTTATAAAGTTTTATTAAAGACCTGATTTACTGTCACTGTTGAATGCAATCAGTTGCAATTGTTCAACTTACATGCAAGTGGCCTGTTCGTGGGGTGAAAATTTCCGTATTTCCCATCGATGTCAAAAGTCAAGGTTCGAATCCAGGTAAAAGCCAAGATGTTGAATACTGTTTTTTTTTCTTCAGTGAGAGGCTAGACCCTCTCTCTTCAGATAATTAGCATAACACAATTTCCCTACCTACATTTCAACCTCTTTAGCATTATGTCGTACTAAATAATGCTCAATGATAACAATGACCCTGACTGAAGAGTTGCGAACGGACAGAATCGACTTTTCTGATATTTTGGTCAATCGGTCAGTCGGCCACCTAAGATCAATTGAAAAAGAACAATCCTGGTTGCTACAGGGTCAAACTCCACTCCTGTTTCTATTCTGACGGAAAAGGATTTCTGCAACTTCTGTATTGAATATATCTTTTCTCCAGATTATAAAAAAATGTTTTCAATACAAAGGTATTTGTTTATTAAAATGAATAAATCTTTGCATATTTCCAACATAAATTTTCGTAGATACATGAGTTTTGTCACATTTGGTAGTATAAGTTGGTCATGATTTCAAATCATCGTGAGTAGATGTTAGTTTTATATATTGGTTTGGTTTAACGTAACAGGACGGATACACGGTGGAGAGGTTAATCCTTTATATTAGGTGACGATTGTTCTTATTGTTGTTACGGAGAGGTACAAAGTCATCTCTAGCCTCTGATTTAGACTACGGTTTGACAAAAACTATTTCGTAGTTTGGCGTTTTTCTCAATGCAGAAACAATTCTCCATTTGTCTGAACTTCTGAAATGAAGAGTTATCGTTATTATGTACTACTCGAACTAGTAACCTATTGGAAGTCTTGAGTTCAATTTTGGGGTAGGTTAATGCAGAAAGGTCATGTCCTTTATTTCGGGGGGCTTGGTAGACAAGCGACATCGCAAAGACAAATAAACAAGGAAGAATCAACCGATGCGTAATATCCACCTGAATGAACAACAGTGTGAGAAGGAGCTATTCTGGTTGACTGACTGGACTGTTCGGTTCATAAATTCTAAAAAGGTTACCAACTACGACGGAAAGCTGAAGATGACCTGAGAACACAACGGCTGAAACTTTGTGACAATGAAAATAAAGATGAGTACAGTTATCCGAGTAGATCGTTTTCTTGGGGCAAAGAGTTCCGAATTTCTCGTCGATGTCAGAGGTCAAGGTTTAGATAAAAGCCAGGATATCGAATACCGTTTTTTTTTTAGTGAGAGGTTGGGCCTTGTCTGATCAGATGATTGTTTATCTAAGCCTATCAGCCTAAAATAATTTTCAACTTTGTTTTGCGAATACCAACCATTGGAAGGTGTTGTGAGATATCATCTGGATGAAGACAGTTCTGTTTCTTTTATTATCAATTTTGTACTAGTTTTCTAATATTATTCTAAGTTCCACTTGCTTTTTATCACAACTTTGAATCGGACTGTAATATTACAAAAATGATTTGACAATGCAATCAAAAAATAAAGTGCAAGCTTACAGTAAGAATCGAACTCACACCATCAAGTCAAAATGAGATCCAGTATACACCTGGCCACTTTTTAGCCATTAGGCCCCTCAGACTTTATAGCTAAACGGAAGCTGATTTTAAACCTTAAACATTTTTGCATCCGATATTGAAAGACTACTTGGTCTCAAATATAAACATTATTGAGCGTGGAATGTCGGATTTGAGGACTTAGGCGTGAGGTGTTAAATCAGATTCCGATTAGCAATAAAGTTTCCATGATTGAATGGTTAAAGAGTGGCCATCATAATGTTGCCATACTTTATCCAAGAATAAATTTGAAGAAATTAAAAATATCGTTGTATTGAGAGACTTCTAGCTGTTTCCGTTGTTAATATTTTCAGGGTAAATTACAAATATTTTTGTTCCATTTATTTCTTAGCATACGCTGCCAGGCCAATCAGGGAGTTCGGGGTTGTATGGAGAGAAATTGGCTAGCTGTACTAATTGTGGCATAGAGATCGATGTACCCCTTAAGAGATTAAACAGGATCACTATATGAGGTCCTTCAAATGGTCCCCAGCTAATATTCCTAGATTGTCGCCGATCTACGTACAGAACAAGCACGACAACCAATGATCGTACGATAACCAGTTTGTCTGAGGCGATTTGATCATAAAGTCGACTTGGTATGAACCCCAGTTCTTGGAAACGATCGTTGAGTTCTAATCTTAGAACTCAAAGACTTATAAGTCGACAGAAATTTTTTTTTCTGTAGAAAATACATCACTAGCAAAATATAGATAAGAGTAAGAAAGTTTATATTGTATACATAAATCATACAGCTACAGTTATGTTACCTCTTGCCAAAACTGTTAGATTAAGTGCAAAGGTGTATAAATAGCTGTCAGTTTAGTGAGTCAAGTGGACGCCATTGTGATTGACACATAGTGGAAAAGTGCTGTTACGGTTCAAGTATTCAGACTATTCGGTAACAGAATCAATCAGATAGAGACACGTTTATTGAAAACAAGTGGTGTCAAGTCAACATCGCAAAAAGTTCATGAAATCTCCCTACATGATGCAATCAACGAAAAAAGAAGCCGAGGCCGCGTATATATGTGTTAATCTAACTATATAAAATCCATTCGACTATTTTGTGTAGATATTTGTTAGTATATCACGCTATTCCAAACCGATATATAAGATTATAGGATACTCTACTGCAATCACGATTCGACCATCTGACGCTGAACTTGTTGTGTTGTAATTCGTGTGTCTTGAACTAATGTGCAAATGACTCTGGCAACCAAATAACAGAGTTGGAAAAAGCATACAATTGGCAATAATAGCAGATGATTTATTAATTCAATATCTAATTTTATAAATTTAATATTGATGAGTTGTATCGTATTCACTCGAGTACAATGCTACTTCGAATATGGTGTGACTAGTTTTAAATTGGTTATATGATTTTTCCTCTTATTGTTATATACATTGAACATAAAACATGAACCGTAAGACCGACTTGGTTCCTACTTTCGCTCAGTAATTTCGGGTTTTGATTTAACTAAAAATCAAAATTCTGTATACTTATTGGTTTTTTATCATCATACAGCTAAAAGGTTTCCCATGATTTATACTCATATATATATATATACATATATATATATATATATATATATATAGTGTGTGTGTGTGTGTGTGTGTGTGTTAGTGTATAAATTGGTAGTGACATAAACAACTTGAGGAAAGATAGAAGTTGACATAAAAGGAAGAAGAGAGAGAAAGAGAGAAAAGGGATAAGAAAAAATAAGAGAGAGATTAAGAAAGACAGATAAAGGAAGAGGAGAATAGAGACAAATAGAGGATGATAATGGAGAAATAAGGAGAGTCGTAAAGAAAGAGAATAGAGAGAGAAAAAAGAGAGAGAAGATAAAAAAAACCAAGAAGGGGTGACGATGGAAGAATCAAGAATCTGTATTTAACTTTCGCCGATCGCTATGAATAGTAATGGGAAATAAATTGGTTTTGCTGGCACAACTGGTTAAGTGATAAACGCCAGGAGATGAGTCAGGGGGAGGTAGTGCTTGGGTT
The DNA here is from genome assembly GCA_963457665.1 of Thysanoteuthis rhombus. Classification (NCBI taxonomy): domain Eukaryota; kingdom Metazoa; phylum Mollusca; class Cephalopoda; order Oegopsida; family Thysanoteuthidae; genus Thysanoteuthis; species Thysanoteuthis major. The sequence goes on from OY735218.1 coordinate 19,125,562, forward strand.
TGGGATACTGCTGTGGTAAGCGAATGGATGTTGGCGCACAGATTTTGATTTTGATTCTGACAGTGCAGTAATTGCATGAGGTGTGACGAGGAAGATCGAACGGGTGAAAAACAAATCAATAATACTCCAAATAAAGACGTCTGATTTCCAATGACTGAAAGAAGTCAGATGTTCCATATTTTGAGGCTTTCGTGTCCGTTTATGCAGCGAAGATCAATCTAAGTCATTCCTATTTAACTCTTAAATTCATGTTTTAAAAAAAACCAGATTAAATGAGATCAAGGGAAATAACTTCAAGTTAATGTAACTTTCTTTGCACCGTTAGATAATTTTTTTAAGTTATATAATTCACGAAAGCTTTTCAGTTTTTAAAAACTTCTATTCATTGAAGAGTTCCACTATGTTTAAGGCCGGTAAAAAAGCAGATTTCAATTGTTAGAGAAATGTTCACCCTGTCGACAAAAATAAATATGTAAATGCTCTTGCAACAACATAGTAATTTTTTTCTCGTCATTGATTGGATTTTAATTACCACTATGTAGGTTAACTGATACTCACCCCAGAGGCAAAACTGAGCTAACAACCTTCTGGAAGAACCTTATAGAGTATGGGGGGTGTATGTCATGCTTTGGTTGATTAGTATTGTGCTAACTAATCAAAATGTTGACTGATAAAAAATTGACATGACGAGGATTAAGTATTTGGTGTTTGTTCGTGACAAAAGAGAGTCGGAACAATTGAAAAGTTGTAGTTCTGAATGAAAGACAAAAGAATTTGAGATGAAGAGTAGCATTTTAGACTAAAGGGGAAGGTGTGCGCTTCTTTTTGCCCATGAGCAGATAAGTTGAAAAGTAATAGATTTGAATGCATGATGAAAGGATGTGGATTTCATCTCACCAGCAGATAAGTAAAGATTGTTTTGTTCAAAGACTCTAAAAACTGATGTCTCTCCCCTTCTTCTAGTAATACTAAAGTCAGATGTGTTTATAAATGAATGTAAAGTTCTGTCCGTAGAATTGTACATTTCGTCTATTGTTCTTTCATGCTACCTTTTGCTTTCCTCTCTTCCACACATATACACAAACGCACACACGCTATAGAATTTGTTGGCAAGTATTTTGGGGGTTTTCTAGCTTTGGTTACGTCGGAAGAGGTACGGGTTGCCGAGCTGTTAAGCATAGGCACCATGGAAATGGCAAATCAAAATCAAACCTTGATTTGGAGTTTGGGTAAACAGTTTAGAAATATACCTTTTTTTCAATCTGACCCATTCCAGAGAAGCCTTGGCTGCTTTTTTTTTGCATGCTTGTAAAATACCCATTGTCTTAGAAATCTACAACACTGTTGCGTCCAGCATAAAACTCATGAGAATTACTTGAAATGACTATCCCTGGTACTTAACTTCCGGTCACAAGCACGCAAAAGCCAGTTACCTTTGACTCCATTTTACGTTCTTGCCTTTCTTCTCTCCTCTACGGTCGAGTTCAGTGTTTCTCTCCTGGTATATATCCCTGTCTCACCTCCAACACCTTTCTGCACTATTACTATGCTTCTCCCTGCTCTCTCCGACATCTTCTCTGTCTTTGTGTTATGATTACATTCTCAGGACCTCTCCACTACCCAAACTTCTTTCTTCGTAAAAAATTTATTTTGAAAGTGCGACTAACGGAAGTATGACAAATGGAGGTGGGATACGTTGCTTATTTATTATGGTATAGATCATCTTGTTAGAACAATGGTTTTCAATTTATGATTCAATATTGATCTTCCTGTCCAAAAGTGTTGGCGAACCTCTTATGAAAATATAATGTAAATGTATGCATGAAATAGTGCGTTTTTGCTTCCGAAGACGAGCTTGGCTCTTTCCGATATGTTACTCAATCCTAAGCACAGTATCTGAGAGATATATCTGCATAACAATTTCACTTGGCAGTTTTGCACGAAATTTGTTTTGGCTTATACATAAAATATTTTTACAAACTTCGATACCCTTTTAATTTCTCCTACATATCCCTATCTCAGAACGCCAGGGGATTTTCTCTTAAAATGTTGTTTTGTTGTTTTCTTGTTGATTCCAAGAGATCCTCGCAAGAATTTAGCAGGACATGACGGTGTATATTGTTCCCTTAACAATTACAAGGTTTCTTGGCACATGTACAGAGAAACAGCCCCGAATCCCTCAAAGAGATCTACGCTCGTATATGACAATGGGAATCGTGTTTGCTGGATTGTAAATTCTACCAATTACCCTCCACACATAGCGTTTTGAATGGTGGCCAAATAATTATTCTTCAGTTTCATCTATTTACAATATCTTCTGTAGCGGACAACTTTACGTGATCAAGCATAAATTCTGGGCAGAAGATTCGAAATTTCGTCTGGTATCTTTTCTAATGAACCAGAAGCTAAACAATCCCTTCTAAACAATCAGAGAAGAGACATATATTGCTGTCCAACAACAAGCAGTTCATCCAGCGTCTTTTTAAAAGCATATAGATATTTCGATTCAGTTTCAGTATTTTTTTTTTACCTATAGACGGTTGATTCTCTGTTGGGGTTACACTGCTTGCATTTAAACCAATTTACTCATTTTTTGCATCCTCCAATCTTGGTGTTTCCGAATACTTCTGTCAGTCACAATCTCTGAATACTCAACACTGTTAATAAGCCATTTTGAGAACATTTGCTAGTTGCTGATTACGTGATCAACATTTCAAGTTTAATTTTCTCACACGGTGATTGTTGTCTCATCCGTCTTTCTCTGTCTGGTGATAAGGGTCAGAAGGAAATAAGAGGGATTAACACTCTCATTTTCTTTTTATTCCTTCTCTCTATGTCTCTCTCTCTCTCTCTCTTTCTTTTTTTCTTCTTTCTTATCTATTAACTTGTATCTTTCCTCAAGTTGTTTATGCCGCAGTTCACGCAGTAAGACACACAAATATATATATATATATATATATATATATATATGTGTGTGTGTGTGTCTGTGTCTGTGTCTGTGTCTGTGTGTGTGTGTGTGTGTGTGTGTGTGCGTTTTTGTGTGTGTGTGCTTATAAATGATGGGGAATATTCTTGCTAGATAATGATAACAGACCAATGAATATACAAAATGAGGATCTTTAGGTGAATCCAAACCTGAATACTAAGATCAAAATCGGGGACACAGATCTGGAGAAAGTAGATCACTACATCTACCTAGGACAACAAATCTCCATGAGACCCTCAAAAGAAGAAGAAATCAAAGGTCTATATCCAACGACGGATGATGATGATGATGATGATGATGATGATGATGATGATGATGATGGTGAAACCCGAAATTACCGAGCCAAAGCAGAAACTGTGACGGTTTTAATGCTTGTGTTTTATGCATGTTAAAGTTTGCTGCCTTAAGAGGATAAAATATATTACTAATTTTAAACTAAAAATGTCACTTCATATTCAAGATAGCATTGTACTCGAGTAAATACGATAATAAATATCAATATTGATTTCTTTTTCTAAATTAGATTTTAAATCAATGAATAATCTACAATTATAGCCCATCATATGTTTTTTCAATCCATCTGTAATTTGGTTGTTGAAGTGAATCGCACAGTAGTAGCTTAAAACATGCAAATATCAACACGACAAATTTAACGTCAGGCGATCGAATCGTCTTTGTAGTAGTGTATCTTGTAATTTTATTTATCGATTTGAAATTTCGTGATATACAAACCTACATCTTCACGAAATGGTCCGAATGGAATCCTCATAGATTAACTCTTATATATACGACTTTTGCTTCTTTTAGTCGTCGATTTCATTTTGCTGGAAATTTTGTAATGAACCGTTCGTGATGTGGACTTAACACAACTTGTTTTCTATTCCTGTGTCTTTTTTTTTTTTCATCTCTTTATTTCTCAATCATCTTCCTGTATTTGTCTCTATTCTCTTCTTTCTCTTTCTGTCTTTGTTAATCTCTTTCTTATTTCCATCTTACCCCCTCTTCTCTCCTTCTCTTTCTCCTCGTCTTTCTTTTATGTTAACTTCTATCTTTCCTCAAGTTGTTTATGTCACTGTCAGTTTACACACACACACACACACACACACACATATATATATATATATATATACAGACACACACATATACATATACATATATATAGAGAGAGAGATGGATAGATAGATAAATACGTACATACATACATACACACATACATACATACATACATACATACACACACACAAACACATATATGTGTGTGTGATTGTTGCAGCTGACCTACTGTCTAAATGAAATGTATTTTCTATTGGCAATCAGCTTTGCTGCTGCTACCTTTACCACTCAAACACCTATCTAAGTGTTTCCAGTCAGAAAGAAACATACACTTTATTCTATTTATTTTGTTTTCTTTTACAATTACATGTACGATACAAACAGAACTTGAAAACCTTTGCCCACTGCAAACAGCATGTGCTTGTTAGATAAAAAAATTAATTCTTATTTCCGCTATCTCAGTCTCACCTTTAATTTTCGTATCTGGATATTTCTTACGGGAATTATTTTTCAAATCATTTTTTATATCCTACGAAAATATTTTCTCACGCCAGCATTCCGTGTCTCTGGCGTGTTCTTTTCAGAGAATACTTTCGTCTGAATGTATTTATTTTGATAATGGGCTTTTTTTTAACACTTGTTTTTCTACCTGGTTTTGTGAACTGTTCTAGAAATTATAGTGGCGTATAGCATTTAACTTCAGTCACTGCAGTTAGGATCCTTTCACAGAGTCACTGATAATACCCAGGGGGCAAAAAGGGTTTGCAGACAGAGAATGTCATGGAAGATTGGGGTACAAAAATAATATCTAGGTTCTTGTGTGGTCATAATTTAGGAGCACAAGCTGGTCCACCACTTACTGGAATTATTGAAACAGTTGGAAATGTAAATTACTGCCACAACAAAAGATTTACATTCTGCGCCATCCTTCAATTGAAGGCATTCTCAGTTGTGGATCACACTCAAACTGAGTTGGAATTAACCGGGGGTTGACATGTTGAGTAGTTCTTGTCAAACTAATACCTTGAAAGAAGGGTGTATAACCAATGCATCCTCTCAATAGTCACTTATGGAGGTGAAACATGGAACCCAACCAAGAGACAGATCCGCAAATTGTTAACTATGCAACGTGCATCTGGAAGAATTATGCTGGTTCTCACATGGAGAGACCACAAGACAGCACAGTACATCCGGAAAAAGACAAGAGTCGGGGACGATCCATTAAAAATCTCAAATGGCAGTGAGCTGGCCATGTTGCAAGAATGGCGGACAACCGATGGACATCGCAACTCACGACATGGATCCCCTGAGATCACATGTGCAAGCAGGGCTAGCAGAATATTATGTGGAGAGACGAGCTAGACAAATTCAGAAAGTACTGGTTCTGCGACGCCCATGATAGAGAAGTGTGGCAAATCCTGGGTAAGGTCTATATCCAACGACGGACGTTCAAATGATGATGATGATGATGATGATGATTTGTGTGAATAGCTGTTTCTGTTGTGCTTTCTTAATGAAAAATGGACTGAAAAACAAATTTCCTGATGGCAAAACTATTAATGCACGTTAATACTAATTTTGACATTGATATCCTATATGGCTTTTAAAAACAGATTGACACTTCCCATCAGCATTTGTCCAGAACCAGAAAAACAGGATTGTCATTCTAAACAGGTAACCAACAGTGAATATGGATGTCCAATCCTCCAACAAATTTTGGTATTCATTGCACTGGCCCAGCAGCTATCTTGTTGAAGTAAACAGTTTGTTTTTGCCTCCCTAGTTCCTTTTTGAATCACTTCTGTTGTCACAACCCTCAAGTGTTACAATGTACTGAATCCCACTGCGTTTGCCTGTCAGCCCAGGGCAACGGCACCCTATTAAGCTCGGAACTGCCTTCTTTGCACAGGAACAGTTATTCTCGCAGCCTCTGACACTTCCACTTGAGATGGTTTCCATCAGCACATGCCATGTAATTGTGGGCTACGTGAAAGCCCCATCGCGGCAAGATTACACTGCAGAACACATCTCGGTACTTGTCTTTGGTGACAACTGCAAGTTCAAACGTAGCCTGATCTTCAATAATAATAGTATACTTGTCACCCAAAATACGCAATGTCTTGATCAGCCGATTCATCAATTATCTGTGGACAACAATATCGGTAAGAGATGCTCGGAAGAAGAGAAGATAGCCAATGATACTCAATGGAGGTCGTTCTTATCGAATACCGGAGTTGAGCACCTCCCCTCGGAAATCTTACTCTTTATACTTTCATATTTACAAAAAAGTATACATCTTTTATTCAAGTCAATAGATCACCCATCATATAATTCACAAATTGAAAGTTTAATAGAAAAAAAAGATAGTGTATCAATATTTCCATCATATTTTTATTTTCTGAACATTCTCATCCTGACCAACCTATCATTAAACATACCTGATACTCATAGACACAGGTGCAAACATACCTTGAGCCTTCCCTCCTCACTGACCCTTCTTACTTCAGACCAGATCTGACTCTCACCTACGCAGATTTAGACACTATCCCTCCAACTCCTACTAAACCACCCCAACACAGAAATCTCCTCATTTCATTCCTCAAATTCCTCAAATCTCAAACATGTAAATAGCATACAGTTTTCGCTGAAATCGCTGCAGGTCTCCCTGAAAAAGGTGGCCTGCAACGATCAAAATGCATCAGATCATGCCCACATGATGATAAGAATTTTTGAGATGTAACACCTGTTTTTTTAAATTTTTGTTCATCTTCCAATCGTCATTTCACCGACATTATAAAAATATTCAAAAGTACATTTCATACTGTCAAAATATTAGATCAATACAATTCCAAACCACTTATTAGTAAAAGGATTTCGTTGTGCTTGAAAGATTAACAATGACTAAACACCATCCAAGAAGAAACTGAAATGAAAATTGGCCCCTTCTTGTCGTCAGGAGCGAAATCAAAAGGGTGGGATCTTATTCTACGTCACGTATGTCTTTGAATAACTCAAGCAACTAAAACTTTCTTTCTGAGGCAAGTGTCAGGTAAATTTTGCACTGTAGCCAAAGGCACTATTTACACAGTAGCTGTTCCTGTAGATAGTTTGTCGGGATGTTGTACCAAGGCCGTGTTTTCTGGGGGGTCTTAGATATCATATCTGGATCTAAAACTTGCACAACATTCTATGTTTGATTTTTTTAAAAGGGCATAAATATAAATGTATAAATCGGCAGTAGCATTCATACTTATTGAATTTTATGACTTTTTGTACAGTTTTGAACAACTCCTTATTACTCAAATCAGATTGAAATTTAAAGCTTTGATGGTTCTCAAGCCATTTCTTCATATTTTCACGAATGCTATATCTGACTTGTATTGGTTGTTCTTTTTCCATTTGAAGACAGTTCCCGTGCGAACCACTCTAGCTGACCATACATAAATTAGTTGTCAGAACCAGTTTGAAATCAAAGAAATGTTTTTTTTAGCATACACAAACACCCACACACAAATACACAGAATATATATGGACAATTCTGCCTTTTGAAACAACCAGAACTTCCATTAGAAATGAAACAGTTTGTTGACTTTTGCAACAGTGAGAATAAAGATACTTTATTTTATCAAATATATGGCTATTTCTCCAAAAGGTCTCAATGAATTTCAATGAAACATTTAGAATATTTGGCCATGGACTATGGAAAGGGTAATTAAATTTTAGGCTGGATCCAGGAATTCGTTTTTGATTGGGAAATAGGTTCTTCCTATGATTTTGCAGGGAGAAAGGTGGAAATGAAATAGTCAAAAAAACTGCAACATTCAAATTTCATAATTTCACACGGTTTTCTGGCTTAATAATCTATCTTCATTCAGCTGTTATTTTATGGACGGCATTTGCAGAGGTATGCACTTTCTGGATGCATCTTAGTTAATATCATAAGCTGTCAACCAAAACTGTAAACATTGGTCGATATAGGTTTCTTCAGTTTCCATCTGATTCTGGATGGCTATGTATGTATGTGTCATTCTTACAGGCTGTATCGGGGAATACACCGCTGAAATTTCGAAAATTTACACCTGATGATGTCTATAAAAAGCATTTTTATTCTATTTGTTTTGTTTTGTTTTGTTTTTTAACTAAGAACAGTTTTCCGCAGGGGGTTCAATTTATGACGTAACTTTACGCTAAATTCGTGCTTTAGATTGCATGTAACTGTTTCGTACTTTTTGGAAATTTGGATTTTTGTACTGATCAAACGAAAGTGATCAACCCTTTTTCCAATTTTTCAATTGATCATCCCCCAAAACGGCACACTAACTAAAGATGTCGATCACATGATGTTTTCAATTCAGTAACTAACCAGACCTGTTGATATCCTCGTCTTTAACAGGATGAACTGTAATGACTAATATCGGCATAATGCCTAAGTTTAAGCCGTAAATTACTTTGGAATGAAAACGTTTCATCAAACAATTCACGTACTCTCTACATAGTCACCTGTTGTCGCCCACAGAAAGCTTGAAAAATATCGATAAGACCAAAAGATACCTAGAAAATAGTTCGAATAAACAAACCCTTTATAAGATTATACACGTCTATTTCTCTTATCTATTGTCTTTTCAGCGATTCGGCTTTCTTATTGAATTACTGAAAAATGAGATTCCTATCTTTCGGCAGCCTCTCGTTTATTCCACCACTCTAATTCGTATTTTATTCCTTTCACGGAGACGAATAGGTTGATATATTATTGATACATTATGTCTCCTCAATGTCTGTCAAGATAAAAAATAGATTCTTATTGTCCCAATCTCATTCATCTTTGGGGGAGATAACAGACTAAGTGAAGCGTTCACTGTCAAACCCCCGCCAAGAAAAAGATAGTGTAAAGCATCAAATGTTCAAAGATGTGGCTATTCCTGCCAGAGAATCGGATCTGCTCTATATATCTTCTCATTTTCTACTTAACTCATTTATCTTCAAGTACATGAAGCAAAAATACACAAAATTTAAATAATGTGACCTTAAGGAAAAGGTCAGCACAACTGGAGCGTTCAGCGCCATGACAGTCAAGAAGAATCAGAAGATCTGTTGGATATCTACATTCATTTATTTCTTGTCAGTCTTAACCAGGCCAATCAGACAGTTCAGAGGATGGAGAGAAGTGCTTTTGCTTTGTTCATTGAACATAGTGTAGAGATTAATCTCCCTCAAAGAAAGATTAGCGGTATTGCCAAGGGAGGCTATGTACATGATCTCAAACTGCATACAGCACAAGGTAATCCAAAGCAAACACCCATCTATGTACTAGGCTCGACTTTGTGCTTAATTCCAGCGATCGTACAAATACAGGTGTGTCTACCTTTATTTGGTTTTAACGATTATCTATTGCGGTAAGCCAAGTCCGGTATGAGGCAAAATAGAGAAAATTAAATCTTAGGGATAATGTTCT
>OY735218.1:19140052-19197552 GCA_963457665.1 Thysanoteuthis rhombus
ATTATTTGGGGTCCATGAGGATTGTACAGAGTTAAAACCGATGAGCCTATTTGTAGATGCGAATGTAAAGTGCTTTACCGACAGTAATGTCCCTTTCAGCCCGGGATTAATCGAACTTCAATCATGTTACTTTCACTTTCACTATCCACATTCGTAATGTCTTGCATCAGTGGCGCCAAGCCTTCAATTCCACTATCCAGCCGATATGTTTACTTTCCATTAACTTTCCATTACGTCAAACAGCAAGAGTATTAAATTACATTTTCGGTGTGTTACCACTGCAGAGGACTACGCCCGGAGATACAATGAAGTGAACAAAAGGAAGTAATGAAGCTATTGATATGTAAGGGTTTACTTTTCATTACCGTAAAGAAATTGGGTTTGAAAGGGAACCTAGTATGACATTTGCTACCTTAATATGAAGATAAAGTACAGCAAAAGAACAAACAAATCGAGCTTGATGCAAACATTCATACTTATGAATATAGACATCATAATAGAAGATTATTGCAAGGTACATAGATAGATAAATAGATAGTGACCAAAAAAGAAATCAATACATCAGAAACGTGAAACTGGACAAGCAAAAGTGTGTTTGGGTTAGACTTTGATATTTTGCCAGCTAAGGGGAGCATCACACATGTAGGAGACACGCACACCCCTAAGCTTTGTGCCAAGACTGTGCTGGTATCTGTGCACCAAGATCTGTCCATCTGAGAAGATATGATTAATAAATTATAGTTTACCCTCAATTTTCTTACGGTCATTATATAATACCAAGGATATATTCATATATACATGAATTGCGTAGATAATAATTCAGCCTTTGGAGCTGTTTTCCACAAATTAAGCGATTAGGCATGCATCTCAATGGATGATAGTGAACACACACCCCTCAATGAGCCAAGTCCCCAGGCCCCAAAACTTCTAGCTGCTCTAACAGCAACAATTTCAGTGGTATCCCATGCTTTTCGCATCATTATTGACCACTTGCGCTACTTCTGTAAATAGAAACGGTTTCATTGGTTTAAACAGCAATGACCTATTGCACTTTGGACAAAATATTTTTTTATTAATTCCCTTGATAACAGCCATTATGATTTATTTTCAATCTCGTTTGTTTTCTGTTTCTTGTTTTTCCTTTTCGTTTCATTCGTTGGAAACCGTCAACCAAAACTGTCAACATAGACTTCTTCAGTTTTTAAGCTGATTTGGCTAGCTGGGTACCTGGCTACGTGCGTATGTATTGTACGTACTGAGAACTACAGTGGTGTAAATTTCAATATTTAATTATTTCTAAGAAAAATGGCTCTCTTGTTTACTTTTGATCTCTCTTCTAGATAAGTTTTTTTTCATTGGGGGTTAAAATAGTCATGTAAATTTATGCTAGATTGGTCCCTCTCGTGTTTTTTTTTTATTTTGAAAATTCAGATTTTTTAGCAAACACCATCCATCAAAAGATAAAAGGGGTGAATTATTCATTGATCAACGCTTTTCCTAATTTTTTAATTGATTGCTCCCAACACGGCATGCTTGTGAAAAAACATGATGGTTTCTATTGAATGACTATTCAGACCTGTTTTGCTCTTTCGTTATATATGTTTGTTTTTGTCGTTATTCATGTTTTTGTAAACTTTGTTTTAGTTTGTTCGAACAGGATCCTTTTTCCAAAAAGAGATTCAAATGTCCTTTTTTTTTTCACTTACATGCTTACTGGCCTTTTATTCTATAATTCACTTTTGCCTCAACAACGCACACCTACATGATTTTTATCTGCGTGCCCTTCTGTAAGTCTGCAATCTATCTATCGATCAGCCTTACGCTCATATCTATCAATATATATATATATATATATATATATATATATATATATATATATATATATATATATATATGTATGTATATATATATATATTATTGTATAATCCACAGACAGCTATTTCGATGTATAACATCTCTTCGATGTAGCTATGGACTTTCCATTATCCCATCCAGTACCACGAGACAGGATTGAAACCTTAGCTTCAAGCCGATATCCTACCTCTGAGCTGCAGAACTGGACGGTCAGTAAGGCTGAATTTAAGCGATATATATTTATTTACGGATAAATTCTGCATCTACCAAAGTGCTCTTTCTATGGAAGATATATGGTACGGATCGGGTTAGCAATATTGCATAATGTAAAGTACCATCTGATATGTGATGGATTTATTTCATACAATGCTCGATATATTCAATTTCATGCTTCGAAAGCAAAGTTGTTTCGGAGTAGAGATGGAAATTTATAATAGATTTTTGATTCGCTAAACGAACAAGTTTATGTTTCCGCCCTCTCTGGGCCTCATCAGGCGAATGATTGTCTGTTTTTTAAGATTCTAGTTCGGGGAATTTGGTGAGATTCTTACAGGTGTTGCTGTGAGTAGAAGGAGTTATTCATATATATATATATATATATGTATATATATATATATATATATATATATATATATATATATATATATATATATATATATAGTGTGTGTGTGTGTGTGTGTGTGTGAGTGTATAATTGCCTTGAACTTATCTATCTGCAGGTTTCTGGGGGCCGTTGTCAGTCTCCTTTACAATATGTGCCCTCAGATTCTGAATCTATAGCATAGATGTCTTTTTCCGGGGACTAATAGTCGGATGATCAGTTTAGAAAGCTTTCCAACTCCAGACACAAGATACATGATTAATCACTTTTTTCAAAATTTGTATTATTTCAGTCAATTCTTCTCTAAATATTTATTCATACAATGTATATAAGCTTTTCAGTGGGTTTTACACCGAATTAGATATGATGTTCTATTTCTTATTGGGATTATCATGATTATATTAGGCTCTTTATTTACAAGCATATTAATCAATTTTTTTTTGTAGATCATAGTCGTTTTATCCCTGCCTCCCTCTCTCTCTCTCTCTCTCTATATATATATATATATATATATATATATATATATATATCCTTCTCTCTCTATATATATATATATATATATCCTTCTCTCTCTCTCTCTCTCTATATATATATATCCTTCTCTCTCTCTATATATATATATATATCCTTCTCTCTCGATATATATATATATGTGTACCTCCTTTTCTCTCTCTCCCTCTCTTACTCTCTCTCTCTCACACGTTTAATACCATCAGATGAAAGCCAAAAGTTCTACACATTTACAAATGAATAAAGAAGACTACTCTCCTCTAACATTTAAAATTTATCCCCTTTGAGAATATTTTCCCATTCCTAAAGTGTGACAGACCGGCGAACACATTGCTTATTGTAAGATAACTAGATTCTACCCTTCTAGAATGATATAACAACGTTTACATGTGAATCTGTTGGTAGAAAATAGTACTCATCGTAGTAGAATCATTGACAAGCGAGTCTGGTCAGTACCGAGATGGATGACTGCCTCAGGATACCAGGCGCCGTAAGCAGCTGGAGATCTTGTAAAGAACCTACCAGGACGATCACGTTAATCTTACTAAAGAGAAGACTGATCTCTACTCAAAAGCGCAAGCCAAGAGCCCCCGGTTCCAGTGACTAGCCTAGATGCGAGCGACAGGAAACACATGAATGATTTTTAGAATTACAGAATCTCCAGACTTACACCCATCTGGGTAATGACCAGGCTTGACATGACTTGACTTCGATGTTCTTACGGAAACTGGTGTATCGAATGTACTTTGGCCATATACGCACATGCATGCATACATACCTACACATACATACATAGTTATTCAGCTAAAAACTTCAGAAGCCTACGTATATAATTTTGGTGACATTTTATTTGAGGTTTTCTAACATGTGTTTTTTATTCATTTTGAATATTGATCAACCTTTTTGTATAACCATAAAATTTTATGGGAATGAAATCCGAATAATAATTCAACGGATTTATTGATCGGTAGGATTCGAATTTCAAGCAAAACAGAAAAGTTTGAAGGATCGTTCGTTCTGATAATGTATTCTGCTTCCAACAAATGGTATCCTAAGGCTACTTCTATCACATTATATTTACATCAATCTTTCTTTAAGTTCTTCATGTATCCGTCAGTATACATCTATCTATCTATCGACCTATCGACCTCTCTATCTATCTATCTATCTATCTATCTATCTATCTATCTGAGTCTGTTTCTACTATCTATCTATCTCAGTGTGTTGCTATCCATCTATGGATCCAAAGGCCGAAATCATACAACGCCGTTGAACCCTGTATTCTATTTCTGTCTCTGTTTTACTCCATGTGACCCATCTTTTCCAACTCAACCATCTTCGTTCTCACCCGACTGGTCTTTAGCTTGCCTTCCTTCAATCTCCCAGTTGGCAACTTTAGGTATTCTCTCAACGGGCATGCTAAAAACATGAACGAACCATCGTAACCTACGTATTCAAACCTAAAGTAACATATCCCTACTCTCTGTCCCCGAATACATTTCTCCATTAGAGATCGTGTTAAGCCTATTGATATAATAGATCTTTCGTTGGTAACTATTGTGAAAGACTTCAACCTTAATCGTGACAAAGACAAGGAAAAGAATGATATTAAAGAGAAAAAAAGTGCAACGCATTTATCATCTTGTAAATGGTCATGCCCCGTTCACGTTGGATTCATCAATTACTGTCAATCACCAAAATCAAGAAACAGTATATACATGGGATATCAACTGAGTATACCAGGTATTATAAGCTGCAAAGAGTCATGTACTTAATCTCTAGTGGCGATCTTGTGACTCCTCTGATAAGGATATCGATCTCTACACTATGCATAATGACGCAAGTCAGAGTCTTCATCCCCGAAACTTCTAAATGGTCTGGCTGCTGGTGAAGAGAAATGAATGAATCAAATATTTTTTAAAGAAACTTGGTACATATTCAAAACTGTTTTTGTAAAATCTGCAACAACCAGAAATACTAAGGTACTGAAGAGGGCAGCGGCTAGAGAAGCATTTGGGGTCCGTGCATAATATTCAATGATATTTCTCAGTGGAAGGGTTGGGACTGAGGCTGATCGAATAGACTGTCTAGATCAAGTGGTTGGAAATGAACGGACAGGCTCAAGACGGACTGTATTCACTGCGGGTAATGTTGAGAACAAAGACGCCAGTACGTTGGGCAGTCAACAGCTCATCGCTGACGGCTGCGTCTGGCAGGATCAGTTCGCAAACGTGCAAAACACTATACAACTGCAGAGAGGAAGACAGAGAAACAAAGCGATACAAGAGGGAAAGAGATCGGAAGAGGGAAAACATTAACGGGGAGAAAGGAGTAGGAAGAGATGGACAAATGAAATAAGGAAGGCGCAAGCAATGGAGACAATGGAAACAAGGGAAGGAGAGACAAAGGCAAGGAAGAGAAGGACTTGAATGAAGGGAGGGGCATAAAATCGGGGCGAAAATTGTGTTTAAACTGACTACGCACAATAGTTGCCAATATAATGGCGTAACTATTTTCTTCAAAAGTCTATAGTTAATGCAACTATAAAGTTTTGAAAATCACCAATATTCATACGTGGAGAGAAAGGAACAGAGGGACACATTGGGGTACCATATTAACAAAACTGTTTTGTTTTAAAATCCCTGAAAGCATTACTTGGTAAATAACTGATGATCGCAACAAGAAAAAATCGCACATTGCACCATAAAAACAAAGTATGTGCAAAACAGGAAGAAAAACATTGGAGAAAAATACATGAATTACATCAACAGATATTTGGAAATAAATGACTGAATTGACACAAAAAGTCTTTTGAAAAAGTTTTTTGATGCATGTAGTGTTTAAAGCTGTAAAGCTTCTTAGGATATATATATATATATATATATATATATATATATATATATATATATATATATATATATATATATATATATAAGCACATACGTTGATCAAAATATTTGGCTGGCTGATATTTCAAACAAACCCAAACGATCATGAAATACATGACAAAACATTATACTTCTTGGATGTATTGATTGAAATATCGATGAATAGTTTCCATTCTCTCTTGGACATGAAATGCAACGTAATCGGGTCTGCAATTCAGTCTATTTTGAAGTGAATATGGATTTTTTTAAGGGACCGGAACCAACGCCTGGTTGAATTCTGTCCATTTGCTTGAGGCAATATATTTCCCGGGCGTCACCCACATGGCTTTCGCCCGCACAGCAGCTTGATAAAAACGTACGTGGGAAAGTATCTGATGACTCAGGCTGTCACATGATCAGGTACTTGTCAACAGAGCAGATCTTAAAAATAAAGATGAATGAATTTCCTGGTTACTCATTCAGTGGAAACCGTAAGGTGACTAACATCTTTTAGTAGCATTGGGGATGATGAATCAAAAATTGGGGGAAAATAGTGACGATCAATGATTTGGGGGGAAGTGATCATTGAAAAGAATCCGATTTTTCTTAAAAGTAAGTGTGAATACTGCCTGACACAACTTACGGCACTGAATTTATATACATAGCCAACTGGACAAACTCATTTAAAGACTGGAGAAACCTATGTTGGCATTTTTTTGCCAGTTTTAGTTGACGATTTCTAAAAAAAGGTACCTGGTGTAGATTCATTGTATTGGCATCTTAGAGCAGTTTTTAACAACGCAATACTCTATATTAAAGCACGAGGATGTATGTACATATATATACACACACTAAGGAAATGGACATATTTGGTGAAACAGAATTAATTAGAAATTGCGTTTTATTATATAGAGAAAATTATTTGAAATGATCCCCCGTCGTTAAATGGTTAATATATAACTCATTTGTTAAGAGATCGTAAATAGGATAAACAAATGGGGCTGCTGCAGGAATTGAACCTGCCAATTATCGGGTAGCCTCTTTAACGTAGCGTTACTCTTACCATTAAGCTAAACAGCCGCTGTTAATACAAAGCCCATATAACTGCTTTTAACTCTATTGAACGACATGAGAATTTGGGATGAAAGGAACTATTTGGCCTTTGCCTGACTTTGCACTTTTCTAAATTGAGTGATATATCAACGGTGTAACGATGCGAGATTATTTCAAATAAGTTTTTAGCAATATAGCACAATTTGTAATATATATATATATATATATATATATATATATATATATATATATATATATATATATATATATATATAGTAGAATGTGGATTCGCTACACAAACTAGCTCATGTTTCGGGCCTCATCAGGCGAATCTGATAAAGCCCGGAGAGGGCAGAAATATGAACTAATTTGTGTAGCAAATCCACATTCTACTATTTATTTCCAGCTCTTCTCTAAAATAACTTAACTTCAAGAGCAAAATGTTGTATGTATCGAGCACTCTATGAAATAAATCCATTACATTTCAGAAGTGGCTTTAAATTATTGATATATAGTTATATTATGTTACACTGCTAGCCTGATTTGTACCACATATACTGCGTGGTTATATATATATATATATATATATATATATATATATATATATATATATATATATCCTCTTAGATACTCCTGGGGGCATATATATCCCTAGGTTTCTACGACTAATGGAATACAAGTGTGATATGTAGATCCCTCTTCTTTCAAAAGTCTAATAGGGCATTTTGATTCAGTTATTAAGCACTTTGATAGCTTATTCTTGAAAGGGCTGAGCTTGAAATTGCCCTCGGATATGTGCCTATCCAACAACTCAGTACTAGAAGAAAGAACAAAACAATACACATAGACTTGGAGATTCTCTTCTAAAATCCTTCTGAATGTAAATCCAAGAAAACTAGCATACATATATGGAGAGTAACAGAGAGTTGAGAGAACACTATTGTAACTTTTATGAAGTTTCACTGAATTAAATGAAACCTGTTGTATTGGTACTCGCATTATAAAGATTCGGGCAGCATGAATTCCTTTGAATATTTTCCTTCTGCGAAGCCTGAGAAATCTAGTCTATTTTCACCGTGTTCTAAAAGAGACTATTTTTATAAACGTCTGGATTTTGTAGAGTCTTTTGTTCCTGAAGGTTCCTTAGTAGGTTGGAAAATCAGGCCTGATGCAACAAAACGCTCTCAATGCAATATATTATGGCCACATAAGAAAATATGTTTATGGAATTTCAATAGAAAAAACCTTGTCCACTATTGATCCACTGGTAATGTATATTGATTGCATGTAGTACTTTGCACTGTCCTAATTTACATACAAGCACAGATATGAATATGTTTATGCATAGATATATTCGTACACTCACACACGCAAATCCATGTGTTTGCGCATTTACACACATACAGACTCATATATATATATATATATATATATATATATATATATATATGTATATATATATATATATATGTGTGTGTGTGTGTGTGTGTAATTGATAATTGTGTCTTCCACAAACAGCAGTTCCGTTGTATTACACATCCTCGATGAGGTTTTTGACTCGATATCCCTTCCAGTACAGCTAGGTGGAATTGAAACCTTCAACCCAAACCCGGATGCTCTACCTCTACCCTACAGAGATCTTGACGATCAGTAGGACTGAGTTGAGCGATATTTTTATTTACTCATGATTCCCCATCTACCAGAGTGTTCAATTCCAGAGTTGAAAGAGCATTGCATGAATATATATATATGGATAGGGCTAATGATTTCAGATGACGCATACCGGCTGCTCTTGGCCGTTTTCTTGAAAATAATTGTCATGAAATAAATGTATATAACTTATAATCTCGTAATATATATATATATATATATATATATATATATATATATATATATATATATATATATATGTATATATATATGCATATATATATATATATATATGCATATATATATATATATATATATATATGTATATATACATATATATGTATATATATGTATATATACATATACATATATATATATATATACATATATATGTATATATACACATATATATGCATATATATATATACATATATATATATATATATATATATATATATATATATATATATATATATATATATATATATATATATATATATATATTATGTATCATTTGGGCCACAATTTTTTATTTATACAAGTTTGGCTGAACATGAACGATACAGAATGCCGTCTTAACTTTTTCAACAATTTTTCGTTTCTTCCTCAAGAGCACACATTTTATATGTAGTCACTGACACCATCAACAGTTTGATTGAGTGCTTCCGACTGATTTGTCAGTGATTATCAAGACCATAAAGTCCCAAGTACTGAAAGTTTTTTTCTAATTTGCAGGGTTTTTTGGTTGGCATTCTTCCATATTGTTATTTGAAAAAAAGAATAAGACCGCCCACCACATTATAAACTCGCAAATTGAGAAAATCCTCATCCATCATCACATTCATAACTTAGAACTTGGAATTCTCCACCCTGTAAAAGAAGTACAAAAGTGCCAAGTGCGCTGGGATGTGGAGTTTTGCAGCCCTCCTTCCTTGATAATCAATTCACACGAATGACCATAAAGTGTTTTCCGGAATCTTATACATCTATCTATCTATCTATCTATCTATCTATCTATATATATATATATATATATATATATATATATATATATATATATATATATAAATGAAGTGCGTTGTATAATATACATGTATAATCATTCTATCGGGTCACATATATTCATTTCTCAATATATATATATATATATATATATATATATATATATATATATACATATATATATATATATATATATATATATATATATATATATATATATAGTGCTATGAGTGATCTTATCACATAAGTGCATTTTCCTTCTTTGCCTGCACTCATGCGTGAACAACTTCTTTTTTACGTCTTTTTTTTTTTTGAAAGGCTTGACATTTTCTGCAACGTGTAATAACTAATATTATTATAATATACCAGTCACTTTGATAGCCGTAGAACTGAAGCTGTGTACTGTGTCAGTATGCTTACGCAGTAAATTAGAAGGTTAATGCAAAATGTTAACTAAAATTTTTGGATTCATTCTGTATTGAACCTGGTATAGCAAAAAAAACTTAGAGGTACACTGTTCTTTTTTGGACTTTAAAGTGGGTTTGGGCCCAGATTCTGAATGGAAAAAATCCGATGTACAAAATATTTTCTTCCATTATACGGTAAAAGAGTTAATTATTCAGCTCTGAATCCATCAAGATTGCATAAAATCAAATCAAGGGTTTTTCTTACACAGAAAAATATCCCAACTATTTTTATAAAGCATCGTTTACCTGAATAAATTCAGTAATCAAAGAACTAATTCGTTTTATCAAATTTTTTCGGGATTCGATCAGATAGATAAAAATGTAGAATTGCTTGTCCTTTGCTAGAGTTATCTACCCTTGATAGTGTGGCGGGCAGACCTGTTGCTTATCAAATCATTCGGTTAGATTAAAGTATTACAGAAGGACAGACAAACTGCTGACTGAACATATGAAAATCCTGGAGTTTCCTATTGTTCAATGCGTAACATGTTCAACATGACAGGACAGAAAAGACGAATCAAATGAAGTAGAGAGCATTCAGATTGCTCATACCTCTGCCAACCCCGTTGAAGTTGTATATAAAAACGATGCAGGAGAGGTGGAAATTCCTGATCCAACCTTAGAATTTAATCAATCTATCATTAGTTCATTGCTCACACGTCCACAAAGTGTCATTAAACTTCATTGAAAACTTTCGGAGATACTCGTTGACAAGTAGGCGGACAGGCATACTTGAATGAATACATATATTCCCGCAGCCAGCGTAATCAACAAATTCAAATAACTTCAATGCAAGAGAAACGAGGATGATATTTAGCATCTGGTTACACACACACAAACATAGATACATATTACAGGTCAATAAAACACTCACTCATTTCATCTTTTCTGACAATACTAAGCTTGATGAAATCATTTTAGCAGAACGTAATATGAATAATTCAGAATGGAAATAATAACGAAGAGCAAAATTACTGAAGCAATGCCCATCATCAAAATATACAATAGATATATCGGAAACCAATTTCCATAATATCTTACTATGGACTATTTACATTCTACGTCTGAGAACTGGATGAAATATTGAGTTTCACTACGTATCTCATCAAATTGCCGTCTCTTTAGTTTTAAAGAACCCCAATCATTTCGCTGGCTTTCCGTCTTCAATGGATATCGTTGTGTAAAAGTTTGTTTTGTTTCTTCCGATTGGAAACTCTTAGCAATCATTTGAATACGCAGTAAACAAAAGTATTTTCATGTTGTAAAAATTTTGTGACGTCCGATGCAATAGAATTTCCGGTCACAAGCCCAAGCAGTGGCATCAAGATGCTCTTGCCTCAAATTTAACCTTCGACATGGATCCTATACACACTCACACACACATACAAAGATAGAAACACGTACAAGCACAAAGACATATATTCATATCTTTCTATGGTTATACAAATACATATTCCTACGAATATACATATATGTCTTTGCATATGAGTGATCGTTTTTGTTCATGTGTAGGGATGATTCTATATAATCGTTAAAGTGTATGTGTGTGTGTGTGTGTGTGCCCTTTAACAAAGATGGATTGAGTTAAATTAATTGGGTGTGATTCAGTCTGACTCCGTTAATTATCTTAGAACTTAATCCAACTTCTTTGACCTTCTGATATTAAACTTTACTAGCAGAAACGATACTAAAGTTGTATTAGCAGTTGTAGTAATGGTATTGCCATATTCACATACGCTAGGAATATTATGTTCGCTCCAACTAGTTTAGGGACATAGAAATGATATATCTAACTGTGCGCAGGAAGATGATTTTTTCTGTTTCTCTTCACCGATTTGCTGCAGAATATTGTAACAATGTGAATGCATAAAAGCATATAAAGCATGCAGCATTTGAATGAAAATGGAAATGTGCAGAAATGCATGCAAAATGAAGATGCAAATACGAATGTGAGTTCACCATAATACAGTTTTTTTTAAAGATATGTATAATCTATATCAATGCAGCAAAGGTTCTCTTTCATGGAGAAGGAATATATTTTTACAGTTCCAATTCTATGTAGTTATGAATAAAGTTATTCATGTTGGTTGATATGCCAAGTTAAATAAAGTGCGCATGTGAGTAAAAAATTGTACGTACTTATGAGTAAGCAAGAGGAAATTACGTGTGAATCTGTGTACAAGCATGCGTATGTATACGTGTATGTAGGAATCGAAACAAAATAACAAAAAAACACGATCGTGATGTATGGAACAGTCAGTATTCTACAGGGAACAGAATGAGGACGGAACAAAGATTGAATTGAGTTTGTGTCTTTATAGAAAGGTGTGTATGTGAAGGGCTGTTGGCTTGCTCGTGTCATACCTTTAAGAGTTAATTGGCACTGAAGAGGGGAAGGACTTTTTCTCGTCTATGAGTAGCCCTTAAGTATCAAATTACACTATTTCGGACCTAACGTAGATAGTTATCTGTATATACTTGGATGCACATAAAAAGGTTTAGGGATATCTGAACTTGGACGTTCCAGCGGAAATATGTCCTATCATTTATACTTCATGGATGGAGATTATCTTATTTTGGGTTTGCTATGGAAAAGTGATATGTACCTCTTACAGCTCTGAGGAGAAGTCATCGATTTTTTTATGCATGTGTGGAAGCAACTGTGTATATATCTGTGTGTATGCGTGTGTACGTGTGTATGCTTATGAGTGGTCCTCCATATATTTATGTACGTGTGGATATTATTGTATATGTGCATTACTGTGTTTATGTATGTAGGTGCGTATGTAACTTTGCATGTGTATGCGTAAGATTATCCAAATATTCATGTATAAGTGGATGTGATTGCATATATGTGTGGACGCGTATGTTAGCGTTTATGCTTATGAGGGATCGTCTATATATTTGGGTATAGGAGCATATATATATATATATATATATATATATATATATATATATATATATATATATATATATATATATATATATATATGTCAACAAGGATGGGAACGGGTGCCTGTTTGTGTCTGTCTCTGTGTCTGTCTATCAGTCAGACTCTGTATCTGTGTATCTATATGTGTGTGTGTCTGTATGTTTGTCTGTGTGTGTGTGTGTGTGTGTGTGTGTGTGTGTGTCTATGTTCGCGTGTGCATGTGCAGTGGATTCTGGAATTAACAGTGGTTGCTTTGTTAGTCGAAATGTGAGATAGCCTGTCTGTTTTGTTCTTTTACATGGCCATTGGCCGTCTACATTGTTCCCATTTATAGAAACAGGGTAATGGGAACCCACCTGAACGGCCGCAGCTTTCCACTTGTTCTCCCTTCACTTTCCACTTGATTGATATGAATTACACGCTGCGCCTCGAATCGGTCGCCGTAATTTCAAAACAGGTTGATGTCCACCTTTTTCATCTGGGCCCTGACTGGAGTGAATCATACACACAATTTCCCACAAACTCATACGTTAGCTTGTACTCTTGTGCGCCCGTGTATGATACGTGAAAATCGAAACCAAAATCTTACATAAGTAAACATGCTCAAGACGTGAAGAATGGACCCTGTCACACGGTGCACGTAATTATTCAATGGCGTCTCACTACTGACTGAATTACTCCACGAATGTTTACTGCACATGTTCATGCAGACTAAGTCCCTGCCTATTGGTTGCCGGATTACAACAAATTTGATTCTCACTGTGCTCACCTGATTTAGGTTAGCTAGGAAAAAGAAACACCAAGGCAATATATTTCAAAACAAAAAAAAATACACGTTGCTTTGCTAACTGTATCCCTGGAAGCGAATAATTAAAAACCCGTAGCATCTGGACACAAAACTCATGGAGGTTGCCTAAAGCGACTATCCCCAGCACTCAACCAAATCTTCCACTCACAGGCACTCTACCTCGTTTCATTCCTCCGTCTTCAATTTTTCAGTTCTTCTTCTCTAGAGGATGCGTTTATCATTCAGTCCCTAATCTCTTGTGTAACCTACCCTTTTCTTCTCTCACTCTTCCTTCCTTCTACACGGCATTTGTGTTGCAATTCTCTTTTGAGAGCCTTTTCCTTTACTCTCGTCCCTGTCAACGTATTTTTCATAAAGTTTGACAGACGAGAGTGTACGGAAACCTTGCTTATTATGATACAAACTAGTGTACCCATGTCGTAGAAAAAGACGATAATTTTTTTATTCTAAATTCTGCCTGTGTAGGCCCTTAGCTGCTTGATGTATTGTCCCTTCTTCCAAATATAAACAATTCAAATGACAGACTAAGCGATCAAAATTTCTACTCTGCAACCAGTGTACCCTTGGCAAATTTGTTTGTATTCAGGTGGTATGGTCCACGGCAGTTTCACTAAATTTCATGTGTCAGTTTCCATCAGCATGACATCAAACAAGTGTAAACTTGCCATCACAGTCAATAATCGAACAACTGCGGCATCATAGTTTTGAGTCATTATATCATGATGCAACATAACTAACGACACAGCAGTTCCTCTATCAGGTTACATAAAGACTCTGAGCCCTTACAAGTAGAAAGAGGGGTGAGACAAGGTGACACCACCTCACCAAAACTCTTCTCAGCCTACCTTGGAATGATCTTTCAAAACTAAGAATCGGAGCACAGGAACACAGGATAGACGGAGAATACCTAAGTAACCTCAGATTTCCTGACGACATCGTCTTTTTTTTGAGAACCTTCATGATCTCCAAATAATGTTAGATAAAGTAAATGAAGGAAGCAAGAAAAGTTGGCCTCCACATGAAGTTCAGCAAAACAAATGTCATGTGCAACATATTGGGGACAAAAACACAACGATCAAAATCGAAAATGCAGAGCTGTTAAAAGTAGACCACTACGTACAGAAGAGCAATTCTCTATGAAGTCATCAAAAGAAGGAGAAATGAAGCAAAGAATCACTTTAGGTTGGTAAGCTTTCAGTAGAGTAAGCTTGACTGGTCCTTAAAAGAAGGGTATACTAACAATATATCCTACCGGTTGTGACACATAAAGCTGAGACGTGGAACCAAACTGAAAGATTAACCCAAATTCAAACTGAGAACCATGCAACATGCTCAACTTCACACGAAGAGATCATAAGACAGCAGTGTATATTAGAGAAAAGACACAACTCTGGGATATCGTACAAACTGTTTGAAAACTCGAATGGCAATAGGATTGACATGTTGAGAAGGTCAACGACGAATGCAAACAGACTGATGATAAAACGATCTCAATGAAGGATAGACTTGGTCAGAATTAATTCTATTCAGGACATCAGTTACGTTTTCTACTTGAAAACATCTGAAATATAGTAAATAAACATCTAAAAAGCACCTGGATCCTCCATAATCTAGATGGTACTGATAAACCAGACTTCGATTATTTTTAACCATGAGTTTTTCCTCCCCAAATAAGAAAAAAACATATTCAGAAGGGTGTAGTGGAGTTCTGATGCTAATTTCTAGGTCTGTAGACAAAACAGTATGGTCTGGTTGGCTGGAACACATAAACACAAAAACAAGTAAATATGTACAAATATAAGGAGGATAGAACCGATGACATCTCTGATGGCTACGGA
Source organism: Thysanoteuthis rhombus (assembly GCA_963457665.1). NCBI lineage: Eukaryota > Metazoa > Mollusca > Cephalopoda > Oegopsida > Thysanoteuthidae > Thysanoteuthis > Thysanoteuthis major. The sequence goes on from OY735218.1 coordinate 19,155,635, forward strand.
TCTTCAACGAATAAAACACGTTAATAATTATTGTTTTGTTACAATTGGATTAGAAGATAAATATCATGGAACTTCTTCAGTTCCTCAAATAACTAAGTTGTTCTTTTTTTCTTTTCCAGTTGTGAATTTGTTTTGATCACAAAATGAAAGCGCGGATCTTCTTGCGTCTTTTAGGGTAAGTTCCTTTTTTTTCTTCTCCGTCACTGGCAATTTTTCTAACAGCCTTTCCATCTCCCGTTGATATTTTTTCTAGCAGTCTGTTATCTCTAAGGAGAAGAATAACCAAAAACAAAAGAAAAAACTCTTTTTTTACTCTTGGGAATTATTTTCTGCGCTTAGTTTCAAGACAGAGTTGATAACATTGTGCGACCCTTTTTAGGTTCTTAGGTAACAAGTTTTATTTGCCGATTGATTGTATCTAAAAATTATGGAAAAATGTTAATTATTGCTCCCAAACTTTGTTTATGTGATCAGGGTACTGATTATTTGAATTCTATTTGTTTTTCATTGGACAGCAGCCAAATTTACACATCTTTTCACGTTAAGTAAGAAAAACTGTTGCATATGAATACCATTATTCTGGCTACAAAAACAAACATTGAAGGAAACAATAGCCATTTTCTATGCCTTTTTACACATAAGCAATATGAAAATTAATCACTACCCAGGAACAATTATCTCGTTGCACTGTGTAGTCTAAACACAGTGTCACCTCGGCATCTTGCTCCCCCGATTCAGCGTTTATTCTCTATAGCACCCTTTTTCAAATATCTCTTGTAATAAATTCAATCATGTTAAATATCCAAAATAAATAATGAATGACTAAAGATAGCATCGTTAACAGATCGTATACTGCAGGATTTGGTTGTTGCGCATTATGTATGAGAATAAACGCATACACTAATCATTTAGTGATACACATCGACACTTATTGATATTTTAACTGTTAGGGAAATAGCTACAAGATGATATACACAGAGGTCATCAAATATATCTTGATTAAACCCCGAAACGACATCATACATTTTTTGATATTTGGAATGACCCTGATTGGGAGTGCAGTAGCAAAGCTAAGTGTTCTGGACTTGCTATGTATATTGGTTATCCCGTAGAGCGCTGCAGTTTCAAGTAACGTCTGTAGAGCGCTAACCAAGAGGACATTGTAATTTACAAAAGAGTATAATCTTGTCAAGTAAGCTTTTCTCGTGGTTACAATACTGGACTAGTTTAGCTATGTATTCAGCAAATTAGACTTTCCCTCTTCTATGGATATTGTAACTTTCTCCCAGATTCTTCACCAGTAGACGTAAGATGAACGTGAGTTCAGGTCTCGCCCTCAGCTTATTCTTCATTTCCGATTTGCAGTGTTGGCTGATGGTCGTAAAATGACAATCTGAGTGATTGCGATGACAACCAACTAAAATTAACCCGAAAGAAGAATCAGTTACAATTTATCAATGGTTGATGAAGCTTCATGTGATAAAAATCAAAGACACCATAGATTACCGTATGTGCCAAAGTAGAAGACGAACAGTTTACGAGGGTATTTGAGGGACTATCGTCCATTGCAATTATTGAAGGTCCATGACTGTCTGTATCGAGCTTCGGTAAACGGCTCCTTGGTAATAGTACCTGTGCATTCAACGCAAGGTGATTTTTTTTTCCAAAATTGAATATCTGTCTTTTATACTGGTATCAGCAGCACCAGTACTTCTTAGTTTGAGAGTTGATCTCTCGATCAAGTTCGACTTTTCAGCTCCGTAGCTTACAGTAGAGAGGGTACATTGATTGTGGACCCATCTTCAGAAAAAAACAATCGGATCTTCTTGTTTTTGAAGATCGAACTACTTGTAGCGAAAGCTAGCCAACATAAGTTGCTTAATCTCGGCTTCTTTTGAGGATTTCATGGAAGTTCACTGTCCCATGTAGATCTATTGATCTATGTTCTTTGACCTCACGTTTTCAATTCAGATAGATGTATATTTATCCCCTACGTACACCTACACTCTGACCTATGTCGCCCCCCCCCCCGACTAACAACTGCCTGTTCGTAAAACTGAAACACGATATAAGATAAATTGTGAACATAAAAATGATATCTTTTAATTCCGGAAAATATAAATAAATACAAGAAATTGCACGGCCGTATATGTTTACGAGAGTTGATAAAATCCAAGAAAAAAAAAATTTACTTATCTTTTTTTAAGAAAAAAATACGTTCAAGCATTCAGTTTTATTTCATTTTTTTTAATCGTCGGGGGATAAAAACAATGATACCAATTTAGATGATTTTTTGGTTTTACTCTATCGAGTCCATCGTTGACAACATTTAGACGATTTTATTTCAATTTTTCCATGATTTAAAGTCTTAGGTCCAATGTTGTCAGTTTAGATTTGATTTTGATTTTCAAATTTGAGAATGACTTCCAGAAAAAAAATCACATCTAGATTGGCAACATTGAAAAGAAAAAAAACATGGGGTTTTATGGCAAAGCATAGAAAAATAAATCAAGCGAAGTTTCACTCTAGCCAAATTTCCAAGAACAAGAAAATCCCATCAGTCCTAAAAAAAAATAAGGGGTATGCAATCAATGCATCTGCCTGATAGTCACCTACAGAGCTGGAACATGGGACCTAACTGCAAGACTAAACCTCAAACTGGGAACCATGCAACATGCACAAGAAAGAATCATGCTCAACCTCACATGCAGAGATCACAAGACGGCCCGATATATTTTTTTGGGGGGGGAACAGGGGTCTGGGACATCATAGAATTTATTAGAAAACTCAAGAATGACAGATAACAATTGGACATCAAGACTCACAACGTTGATCCTCGAAATTAACATGTAAAATCGAGGCTGGCAGAATACAATATGGTGAGTTGAATTAAACAAGTTCAGAAAGTATTGGCTCCAGGACGCCCATGACAGAGAAGTTATGTGAATCATGGGAAAAGCTTGTGTACAACTACAGATGATAAAAGACTGACGATGATGATGATGATGATGGTGGTGGTGATGGAGATGGCATACAAAAACTTCAGAACGAAATATGTCCGAATGTTTTTCCATGATTTAATGTCCAGTATTGCTAGCATCGAGTTCATTTTCGAATTTGAGGTTGAATTCCAGGGAAAACCACATCTAAATTGGTAACACTATATAGAAGCATAAAACGTGACAATGTATTGAGGCTTTTTTGTAGTAAAGCTTAGCATAAAAATACTTCAAAACGAAATTTGTCCGACTTACCACCGTTTCGAGGTACGGCCTGCCAATCAAAATGGAACCCGGTCGTATGTTAGGGAATACGGGTATTTGTTGTATTGCTGATATCGTCTTTGATGCCGGAAAATGTTCATGTTCTCCAAACGATGGTAGTTGAGCCGAATGAAAAAATAAAGTCAGTCTTCAACAATGTCATGTGCAACAATTACGTCGAGCGTAAAGCCAGATCAATCAGAATTGCAAACACAAGGAAGGAAGTAGATCGCTACATCAACTTTGAACCACGAATTCAAACGAAAAATCCACACTTTATTCAATAATATTTCAATCGAAATCCTCGGTTGTTTGAAGTTCTCAGCTCACGTGGCATAAAATGTATTTATCGGTGTAGTATCCTCTCTTTCCAATTTCTTTTAATTGAGTTTCCTTCAGCGCTGCTGTGAATTCAGTCAAAGAGACTGAACTAACAGCTGATAAACTCGCAGGTATTTGGCATTGTTTCATGTGAATCCTGGGCTTACGACCAAATAATGATGTGTATACAGATCCACATCCGATCAACGAAGTTAGATATACATCAAAACTGGTCAGTAACTGGATGGGGGACCATTTTGTCCATTGTCAAAAAAGGGATCGTTGTTTTTAGAGGTGAACAAAGACAGCATTGAGGTATTTTTCGTCGCTTTCTCCAAGAAGTTAACGTACATAATTTCAAGTTACTAAAAGATGCATTTTCTTTAATTTTGCAAACTATATTCAATTCCTGTTATTAGTTTGGGGTCATATTTCAACAGAAATTACAAAAATAGCAAATATAGAGTACAGTATTTCCCTTTGTCCCTACCAGACCAAACTTTTTATACCCAAAGGGAATTATTATTGCAAGTCAATTTTTTGAGTTCCTTCCCTTGGAGGTCAAGAACTACGGTTGGGGTTTTAATCATCGTGGTTGGTATTAGCGCAAAACACTCAGTCTTTTTTCGGTGAAAAGATCAAATTGCAACTGATTTTCAGTTTTTGGTGGAAAAAAATCTGGGGAGGCTATTGACTGGATAGGACAAGACATGAAAAGAGATGTTAGCGTTTGAAAGCCTTAAATGCAAGGATCATGCTCGCTACCATTTGATTCGATTGTGGCAGCCCCTATAAGCTTAATGGAGCAGTATATACTTGATGAGAGACTGATTGCACAGTTCTGTCCTTGCTTTGCAAGATCTTCTGTTAATATACTGGAAAAGGCCGTACAGTGATCTGATATTCCCAGACGGTCAACCATCTGGGTAACGATCAGGCTCGACGTCGCTTAACGTCGATGATCTTACGAGAACCGATTTATACAACCATAGGTCAATGGATGAAATAGAGACCTTATGAAGACTGAACTATAAATTGGAACATAATAGACTGTGGAGTTTCACTCAACAAGCCCGCTCTCAAAATATTTATATTCACTGACATCCAGTAGAGGAGTTCACTGCAATTTAATCAGTCTTAGATATGTGTAGATTCTATAAGTATCGTACGTTTTTGTGGTTTGGGGGGCAGTGATCGTAGATTATATATATATTTTTATCTATTTATCTATCCATCTATCTATCCATCTATCTATCGATCTATCTATCTATCTATCTATCTATCTTTATTTTTACTGATATAAATTTATAAGAATCATATATTTTTGAATTTTTATGTATATAAATATGAGTACGATGGGTATTTATATTGCATAAATACGTTTGCGTCTGCCAAGGGGAAAAAAAGTGATGTTAAAATGAATAAAAAAAATATTATTTACCAACGTGTAGCATCTGGCATTAAGATATTTTTCTTCAGGGAATGTAAAAAGCAGGGAATTTATTTTTTTTAGTTATCGTTTGATTTGCTAAATATTTAGTGCACATCTTTCCACACAACTGAATTCTAAAGGAGAATGGCCCTTGTGGTTGAGCGTATTTCTTCATTCTTTTATGAGAGAAATTTTAGAAATATAAGTAGAAAAGATTGTTGCTTTGAATGAAAATCAATACAATTCATGTTTGCATTTACATGTTTATATATAATAATGTATGCATTTGCGTGCTGTGCCGACAAAAACTTTTTGAGCGTTTCTCAAAATTATCATGATCTCCCAGAAGTAAAGAAAAGAGAGTGGTTGAATGAATGAATTGGATTATTATTGATCATGGAGCAAAGCAATTTACCATGAAATATTTCACCGAAATTGTTAATCACCGCTACCCACTATAGGACTAGTTAAATCACTCTTAGTGTTTCGGTTATATATGCGTTCTGACATTCATATCGAGAGATCATAAGATGGCACGGGATATTAGAGAAGAGACAAGACTCTACGATATCATAGAAACAGTTATAAAACGCAAATGACAATGGGTTAGACATGTTGCAAGAATGTCGGACAACCACTGGACATCACGACTCATGACATAAATCCCCACAAATGATATGCAGAATTGTGGCAGACAATGGTGTGACGATCTAAATGAATTCAGAGAGTACTGGCTCTGCGAGGCTCGTGATAGGGAGGTCTGGCGATGGTCCATGTCTAACGACGGACGCAGATGATAATATATCCTCCCAGCTCTGACTGTATTGAGGAGAAACATTTTTGTTTTGTTTTTTGACGTCTCTTCACATAAATAGGTTTTTATTAGGGGGTTCAATTTACAATGAAATTTTATGCCAAATTGATATTTTTGTTTCTGTCCAGCAGCAGTTATGTTTGTTTCATTTTCAACTACGTACTTCCCAGCGATCACAGCGCAAAAAAAGGCAATTGAAATGACTTATTGATTGATCATCCCTTTTTCCAATTTTTTAATTAATCACCCATCGAGTGACTAGCCGAACCTGTTCTGTCTTTTGAATTGAAAAAAAAAAACAAGTTTCGAGCCATACTGGTAACTTAATTTCCCCACTACCACTGCTTAATTTACAAAGTAAAAAACTGCATGTAATATGTAGCGGAGATTCATAATTTCCCTTGGAATGATACTTCTGTACTTAGTCCTGTAACCATTGTTATCGACTACAAAGTGAGGGAGACCCTGTTTAAGAGAGAGAGAGAGAGAGAGAGAGAGCAAGATGCCTCAAAGCAACTTTGAATCCGATTCAGATAACACATTATGATATCATACACAGAAAGCAGATTCCTTTTTATTTTTTCAGGGAAACAGACTGACTTCCGTAAGATATTTTTTCTTCTTACATAAGCCTAAAAAAAATTATAAAACACCGTGGATCCACTCAGTATTGACTTACATGTTTGTTGCGTAGAGAAAGTCTTTTGTCTTTTCGATTGGTGACAACCTCTTGGGAATAAGTTGCTTGCACAATGGATTTCCTTCATCTGTCCAGAAGCAATATAGTCATATTTTGTATGCTTTTACACCATCTGGTATTGTTAAAAAATATTTTTCCTGCAGAATGTAAACGCGTATTTCTTAGTAAAGGTGGAAATATATAAATAACAGAGATCGACTAAAAGTAAGCTTGAACACGCACACAATCACACACAGTAGCAAAAAAGAAAAAAAAAGATGAATAAGAAAAATTACGGACTTATATACACTGATGAGCCATAATAGTATGACCAGCGACGAATAACAGCTATCATCCTGTAACAAGTGGGCAGCTTATACTTAGAGTTCCATAGGCAAGTAAGCAGTTCTCGAGTACTTCATTTTGAGGTATTGAATGCTACAGTTATTAGCGATAAGAAAGACTTGAATAACTTTGAACAAGGCCAAGATAACTATATAAGTATTCATATGATTGGTAGAGTTGAAAAGAAGCCAATATATTGGTGATTCAGTCTGGGAGACTCGAGTCTTTAAATTAACTTTGAACACCTCTGTATTTGCCTTGGGGAATTTCTATCCCCACTTGTCAGATACTTTGAAAGTAAAACTCTATCCAGAAAAAAGAAAAAAGAACAGACTCTTTTCAAAACTTGTGACGTTGCTTTTCACTTTTTTGTTAACATTTGGTAACATTTGTTTCCTTAATAGACTATTCGAGGTTTTTTTTTGTTTATTTTTTTTTCCAAATGATAAGAGATTTTTGTAAAAACTTTTTTTAAATGGCACTGTTTTTTGGTGTTTTTTTTTTTGCTTTTTCTAGCCTTGGTACATTCTTGTTGGTATCTAAGGAGTGTGTATCTATTTGTGTTTCCAGTATTATAGGTCATAACTCTACTCTGATATGAGATGTTACATAAATGTTTCAGCTTCTTAAATCACAAATGCTTTTTATCACGTCAAATTCTTTGAGGAAAATGTAGTCGTCCAAAGCAGGAGAATAAGAGTCGTCCAAAGTAAAGGCAGGAGAAACTGCAGCTTCACTTGTACCTCTTCCAACATCTCTGGCAAAGGTAAACAAACACTGTTTTTCTTGTGTGTAAACAAGTATTTGCCTAAAATAGTTCAAGTTCAGGAAAAATAGCGAACGTCCGTTGGGAAAGCAAAAATAAGAGAATTCTGCGTTATTTTTGTTCCAGCCCAAAAATTGTTCCGCAGTTTTTTTCAAATTGCAAAGGTCAGTAGGAAGTAAGGGGAAGATTATCCGAATGAAATGATATTACCGGAGGTAGTTAAGGGGAAGAAAAAGAATGATGGAAAAAGCATGTTCCATTGAGGGGGTTGGCTCTTCTAACGAAAAAAAGCGAAGGAAAAGAATAAAGATTATCACAATCATTATTATTATTTGCAATCTCACACCGGTTGCATGGTGATTACCGCTGGAGTTTGAGTGACAGCAAGTCTCTTCAAGTCTCCAGCCCTCTTCTCCTTATTCTCATAGACAACACAAATATTGTGGTTCACAGATTCATACCAGTTGCCCAGTGATCATTGCTGAAGGCTGAGTGACAATAGGTCTTCAGCCAATATCTCTTCTCTCCCTCGCCTGTCATGCCAGTGCTGTGGTTCGCAGATTATTATTATTATTATTATTATTATTATTATTATTATTATTATTATTATTATTATTTGGAATCTCACACCAGTTGCCTGGCGGTAACCGCTGGAGTTTGAGTGACAGCAAGTCTCCTTAAGTCTCCAGCCCTCTTCCCCTAGTAATCATAGGTCGCAGTAATTATGCGATTAACAGTTTCACACCGGTTGCCCAGTGGTTATCGCTGAAGGCTGAGTGACAATAAGTCTCCTCAGGTCTTCAGCTAACGTCTCCTCTCTTTCGCATATCATAGTTCCTAGTGCGCCCAGTATGACCGGTACTACCCTGGTTTTCTTGTTCCACATTTTTCCTAACTCCCTCGCTAGGTCCTGGTATTTTTCCCTTTTTTCACCCTCCTTCTTTTTTACTCTATGGTCTGCAGGTACAGCAACGTCTACTATTTGGCAGGCCTTCCTTTTTTTGTCTACTATTACTAAGTCCGGCCTTCTTGCCTGGATGAGGTGGTCAGTTTTGGTGTCAAAGTCCCACAATAGTTTGTGGTTGTCATTCTCCAAGACTGCCTTTGGCTTATGCTGATACCACTTTTCCACATGGTTGAATCCCATTTGTTTACTTAGTTCCCAGTGTATTATCGTTGCTGCTCTATCGTGTCTATGCTTATACTCCTTCTGGGCGAGTTGACTACATTCACTAGTTATGTGGTTTACTATCTCATCTCTTTCACCGCACATGCGGCATTTGCTGTTTGTCTGTGTTCTGTCGATTTTTGTTTTTATGTAGTTTGTCCTTATGCTTTTGTTTTGGGCTGCCATGATGAGCGATTCTGTTTCTCTCTTAAGGTTCCCCTTTCGTAACCACGTCCTTGATTTCTCGTAGGCTACATCTTGTATCTGTCTTTTAAACTCGCCGTACAATTTGTTCCCTTCCCATCTTTCTTTTCTTGTTTGCTGTACTGTTCTATTGTTTTCTACTTTATTGTTTGTTGCACTATCTCTCGCGCTCTTTATGATTTTTTCACTATTTGTTTGCACATACCTTTCTTGGACTGTTTTAGCTCTCTGGACACAGTCTTCTATGCTGATGAGCCCCCTGCCACCTTCTTTTCTCTTAACGTATAGTCTATCTGTATCATCCCTAGGGTGTAATGCTTAATGCATCGTCATAAGTTTCTTTGTTCGCCTATCCATTGATTGGAGCTCTTCCTTTGTCCATCCTAGGAATGGTCCTGTATACCTAACTACTGATACAGCCCAGGTGTTCATTCCTTTTATTTGATTTCTGCTGTTTAATTTGGTTTCTAATATTTTCCTTATCCTTCTGAGGTATTCCCTCTTTATTTTCTCCTTCATTTCTTCCCGTTTTATCGTGTCACATTCAAGGACACCTAGGTACTTGTATCGGTCTTGTGCGGTCAGTGCCCTAATCTTGCTATTGTCCGGAAGTTCAATTCCCTCTGTCATTGAAAGCCTTCCTTTGTGCATCACCATGATAGCACATTTTTCTATCCCAAACTCCATTCCTATGTCCTCACTATATTCCCTTACTTCGTTGAACAGAGTCTCAAGCTCTCCCCTGTTTTTTGCGAACAATTTTATATCGTTCATGTACATTAGGTGGTTGACCTTTCCTTTTGTTTTAGAGAAGTGGTATCCCTTGCTGTTTTTCAGGATTCTGTTGAGCGGTATCATTGTTAGAACAAATAATAGTGGGGACAACGAGTCTCCTTGGAAGATTCCCCTTTTTATCCCTACCTCTGCTAGTTTGTCCCCTGCGGCTGTCAAATCTACTTTCCAGTCTTCCATCGAATTACCAATGAATTTAACCACCGGTTCGCTAATTTTGAACATTCTAAGGCATTCAAGTATCCAGCTATGTGGAATCATATCGTACGCTTTTTTGTAATCTATCCATCCCATTGCGATATTCTTTCTCCTTTTCCTCACTTCTCTTAAGATCATCTGGTCTATATAGAGTAAATCGTTTGCCCCTTTGGTTCCTATCCTACACCCTTTCTGTTCTTCTGGTAGTAGTCCCCTTCTATCCATTGACATGTATATTCTCTCTGCTGTTTGCCCGGTCAGGATTTTCCAATTAAGTGGTAAGCAAATGATTGGTCTATAGTTGCTTGCTATGTTCCCCTTTTCTGGGTCTTTTTGGATGAAGATGGTTCTGCTTTTAGTCATCCATTCTGGTGCCTTGCCTTCGATTAGACAATTTTGGAGTAGGTGGGTGAGTCTGCCATGTAACGTGGTGAATTTTTTTAACCAATACCCATGGATCCTGTCGGGACCCGGTGCTTTCCAGTTGGCTACTTTCCTAAGAGTATGTTTCAATGTGGTTTCATTCAGTACTATTGGTTCTCCCTTGTCTGTATCTTCTATTATTATTATTATTATTATTATTATTATTATTATTATTATTATTAGCATTAGCATTTTTATACCAGTTGCCTGATGGTTACTGCTGGAGCCTAAGTGACAGCAAGCCTTCTCAAGTCCCCCCTCCACACTCATAGTCTACAGCAGTACTATTTGTATATCCACACTAGTAGCTGATAGTAAGTCACCTCAAGCTTTCCCCTTCGCGCTCTCACAGTCCACACCAATGCCTTGTATTGCGGTATCACACCAGTTGCCTGTTGGTTATCTCTAGAAGCAGAGAGATTGTAAGTTTCCTCGCCAATCACAGCAGAACTGTGGTTTGTACCGCCTCCGCCATGCCCTTTTCTTGTCCGTTAGGCCATTGCTACCAGCAAGAGCCGTGAGTTTCATATTTTCCTGTACTCTCCTCACTATTAAAAGCAAGCCCCTTCAATACTCTCGTTTGTATACAAAGCTGTTCTCAGCAATGCAGTCGTCCGAATGCTTTCAGATTTCTACGAGGAATATCTTACACCGATGACGATTTGCCGTGATATATCATTAGAATAAATCTGTAACTCTCTTTATGGACATACCTGTGCCGTAAAAGTCGAATCATCAACAAATCTGATGTTGAAAACATTAAAGGAAACTATTACTTATAATTCCCATGATCAGCTGATACATATCTAAAGAAGAAGAGATCAAATAAAGGATCGCTCTAGGGTGGCAAGGCTTCGGTAGAATAAGCCCAACTTTCAAGAACAAGATAATCCCATTAGTCCTAAAGAGAAGGGTATACAACCAATGTCTCTCCCCGATAGTCACTTACGGAACTGAAACACCGACCCTAACCAAAATTGCCCTTTATACTAAGAACCATGTTATGTGCATTGGGTTGAATCATGCTTGACGTTGGATAGGGAGATCACAAGACGGGGAGATATACTAGCAAAGTCCATGGCATCATAGAATCCATAAGAACACTGCATACACTTAAATGGCAATGGGCTGGTCATGTTGCAAGAATAGCTGATAACCGTTGGACATCATGACTCACAGCATAGATCCCAAGAGATCATACGCAAAACGAGGCCGGCAGAATACAGCATGGCAAGACAAATACGACAAGTTCGGAAAGTATTGGCTCTGCAACGCCCATGATAGAGAGGTCTGGCGGATGATGGGGATGATAAAAGAAATAGAAACAGCTATATAAATATATATATATATATATATATATATATATATATATATATATATATATATATATATATATATTATGACACCAAATAAGATTCTCCCTGGAAAGATTTTTTGTCTGACACTCTTTAGAGGATGAAACGTCAAAAAGTACTTTGTTGAGCCAATTTAGATACAAAATTCATAACAGTCTGAAAATGAAATGAAACAAAAGACTGGTTACCTGTGCAGAAGAGGGACCTTACAAAACAACATATTTTCCATCGTATTTATAAACTAAATAAATCACATGAGCCTCTTCATGAAAGCCAACTATTTTATCATGATGCGTACAGATTGTGGTTTTCAAACCGTAATCCCGTTGCTTGTCATATCCATTGGGGATGAAGCATATGTCGACACGGATGCACCCGTTCATGGATTCCGTAAGAGACTAGAGTAGAGGAAAACGAGAATTAAGAATTGCTTTTCCCAAGCAGGAATTATCAATCGATATAACAAATCAATAAGATGAACGCAAGTTTTGAGGGAATAGAAGGCGAATAAAAGGAACAGATGCGTTGTCTGTCATGGAAACATTCCGAAGAGCAGAATTCTTATGATTATAAAAAGGATTGGATTTTCTTTAGAAAAAAAAGAGAAAAGATTTGGAATTCGAAAGATTGACTGAAACTTGGGAACGAAAAATAAACATAGGCAGAAATAAATCAAGTGTAGTTGCTACAGAGTCAAAATCTACTCATGTTTCTTTTCAGACCGAATATGATCATTGCAACGTTTGTATTGTACATACGAGAAAGATTTATTAGTTATCTACACTTTAGCTATAATAGTTTATTACAACAGTGTAGAACTTACAAACATTATTTTTCAGTAAATACCTTGCTTTACGGTGCGCTTGGTTCAGCGTTCCAAATGTTCGGAAATGCCTTCAGAAGAAGCATATTTTTGGTTGACCTTTCAGCCAAGGCATCTTTCTCATCTTAGACCATCAAAAATCGATTATTTCTCAAGGCATCTTATGGAGGACCAAGCAGATAGTAATCTGAGGGAGCAAAGTCCGGACTATAAGGGAGGATGCAATAATTCCTCGAATCCTAGTTCCTGAAGCGTTTGAACCGTGTTGGCCGCAGTATGTGGGCGTGCATCGTCCTGCAAAAGCTGAACATGTTTTGACAAGAGACGTCAGCGTTTAGTTCGAACTGCAAGTCCATTTTTGAACTCCGAAATCCATTCATACACATTATGTCGTGGTAAAACACTGTTCCTATATTTTGCTGAAAGCCTCATGTGGATTTCAGCCCCTGATAAACTTTCAGCCCATGAAATAGTTCGTTGTTCTTCCTTTGCGCGAACTACAAACGGAAAAGTCCATGTTTGTTCCATGGTAGCACGAGGGCAACTGAATTTTCAACGACGAATATTCAGTGTGGTAACGACAGTTGTACTACAATCTCACATGCTTGTGAGGAACCCGATATGGTCACCCTAAAGAAAAATATGTGCCAATAATTATCTATTCACCCTCTTATGATAAATGGATTTGTAAGTATATAAGACTTGTCAATTTGGCTCACAAAGTAAGAGGGTCACCTATCGATCACTTTGCAACAAGGAAATGTTAATCGCATACATCTGTTTAGTTTGATGTGAAGGGATTAACAGACAATGAGGAGATTACTACCCTAAATGTGGTGAGGATTGTTATTGTATTTTTTTTTCTTCCAGCTGTTACGATGGAAAACTAACTCAACTCCTAATTGGACTGGTGATAGACCCAAAAATGTCAGAATTTGAAAGCAAATAAGCATGAATAGAAGTATTATTTGTTTTGTCGTGTTCATCAATATATGAAGAGAAATAAAAACAGGAAGAAAGATGATAAGAAAGAATTGCAGTGTATGGCTGAGAAGTTGAATAATAAACTATTGGATGAAATGCTAGGTCCATCTGGAAAACAAATAATCATTGTGAATATCTCAATAACTGGTTGTGTGGCCATGATGAAACTTGGGAACAATTCAAAGGGTTGCTTACTGTATATACATGAACGTATATTCTCCTGTGAAATCACTCAGTCAAGTAGAGACGTCATTGATTTGGCTTATGTACTCTGACGTTCCTAAAGCCCATTCTTCATGTCTCGTGCCTTTTTTGTTTTTTTTCTGTCAAAATAAAGCATCACTAAAATCTGTTAGCTCTCTACAGTCCAGATATATCTGCTTTCTTCCAAAAGCTAAAATCTTTGGAAGGAGAATTCAAGACTGCAGACGAGATTAAGGAGAATGGGACAAGGCAGCTGGTGGCAAGCCAGGAAAAGAAAATAATTCAATTACATTTTAGTATGGATCTGGAAACTTGTTTCCAACTGGGATTTATTTTTGCAACAGGAAAGATAAAAACACAAACAGTTAATAAAAAGGCTAGTACTGCATTTTAAGGGAAGTGAATCAGTATTTGTTCATTTGAAATTTCCCCCTTGTAAATTTCTTTTAGTTTTTCGTGTCAATGTCGTTGGCAGATGGATGCGTATCTAAACGCTTTCTAATTTCTGGTATTTTTTTTCTATGTTTCAATTGGTTTCTGTTTTTTTTTTCTGACGGACTCATTGCCGACCCAGTTAGCGAAATTAGTCGACCAATTTCAGATTTAGAAGCAATCAAGCCTTAGTCCTCATCGCATCTGCTCCCATTCTCTTCTCATTATCATCAGCCCGTTTAGCGTCTGTCGTTGGACATCTACTTTGAATTTAATTCAATTCCTTTTTAATTACTTTGCACAAGTCATTTACAACGGCCGGGGACTCGTGCTCGTGACGCACACCCTCAAGGGCGAAAACATCCACTTAGACACCGATTATCTCCACCCAACCCCTCTCCCCATTCCAAATACAGCTGCTTTTGAGAAAATTCCCACATTTTTCGCTACTTGATCCACCCTTTATTGAGCAATTCATTATTGAACAAATGTAAGCATCAAAGATGGCGATGGGTTCTATTTTTTTTCACGTACTTGTGTTTCCTTGTTCATGTTTGTGCGTCTGTTTATGCGTGACTTTGTGCGTGTGCATGTGCGTGTGCATATGTGTGTATGTGTATTCAAGTGCTCCTGTTTATACCAATTTGTCTTCCCTTTTCTATTTTTTTCTAATTTTTGGAAAGAAAAAGATCTTTCTTTACCTTTTTGGGGTCTCATTCTGGTGGATTTAATCATGACAAAGGTTTTGGAAGTTTTCCAGAGAAAAACCCCAGTGATGTCATGCATTGAATTTGTTTGGATCATATTTATTTTTCGATAGAATTCTCTTTACATGACATCAAATTTTTCTGATAAAGTTGTTGAATTATTGACTGTGGTGGCGAGTTTTTGTTCAATCCGTTATAAGTTCTCCTTTACATTCGAGAAGGAATTTTTGGTTTCCGATTGAAACATTGAAGGAGATTTTTCTCCATCACAAACCTACACTTCAGCTGATAATCTTTTCTTTTTTCCTTCTTTTTGAATTCTCCTTAATCACTCCCCCTCCCCATCTTTCAATTTCTCTTTCTCTCTCCCTCTCTGCTTCCTTTCGTCAAACACTTACTATACAGTTTTGACTTTACTTTTGTCATCATCATCATCATCATCATCATCATCATCATCATCATCATTGTCAGTCCCTTAACGTCTGTCGTTGGACATAGATTTTCCCAAAGGATTCTCTGCACGTAGGCGTCGTGGAGCCTGTACTTTCAGTTATTGTGTTGCTCGTTCCTCTATCTACAACCGTCTCGGCCCCGGTTTCACATGTGATCTTTAGCGATGTCCATTGGTTGTCTGCCCTCCACCAAAAACCCAGAGACGTCATACACGAAAAATACTGACATAGTGACTCCTACGTGTAAAGCACAGCCTAAGTTGATTTGTTTTATAAAAGTTTGCAGATACCATTTTTTAATAGCTACTAATGGAGAAGTTGAAATGGAACTGGTAGTTTATGAATGATATTGTATGAAGAAATGAATTCGGTTCTGTTTACATTTTAGATTTTAATGAAGCAAGGGAGTTTGACCTTGGTACAGCCAAGTTTGGTGATTTTTTCTTTCTTATTCAATCTCCGTCCTTCTTTTTTTTATTCATCTGTCTTTTTTTTTTTCTTCCCACCTTCGTCTCTCATTTTTCTTCTTTTTCCGTTCTGCGGTCTTTCTCTTTCTTTCTTTCATTTTTTTCTTTCTTTCTTCTCTCAATTCTTGGTATTTCTTTCTCCTTCCTTTTTCTCTTCCTTTCTCTTTCGCTTGTCTGCTCTTCTTTCTTATTCTAATCGAAATACAGCAGCCACCAAGGGCGGTGGAAAGTTTTTTTTTACTTCTTTATGTATGCGTGTCCATGTGTTTGTGTTGTTGGCCAGACTGTTTTGTCTACAATCTTGAAAATTGGCAACTGTATCCCAATAAACCCTTAGAAAATATTTTGTTTTGTTATTTTGGAAAAAAAAAAACGGTTTTTTCGCCTTTTAAGGGCATCATTTTGATCTTTCTGATAAAATTTTTAAATGATTTTTTCACTCTATTTTAGATATGTTTTCTCGTGAAAAATGCCATTATGTCATAAGTAGAATTTATTCTGACTTCAAATCTTGACGCTGCAGTTGTTTAAGTATTGACTGTGATGGACCGTTCCACTTAATTTCTGCCTCTCTTTCTCCAAACATCCAAAATCTAATTGTTCCTTCTTCACCCAATTATATTCTTCGAGTGGAATCTATCTCCGGTAATTCCCATTTCCACAATGTCCAAATTCAACGTTCAATTATCTCTCCGAATATTTTATTCCTACTCCAGCTTTATCCATTCATCATCACGTCTTTTCATAAAGAACTTTGACAGCTGAATTGTTCAACCATTTTGACTAATTAAAAAGATTTTAAGTCACGTATGCTTAACCATTGATACCGAGTTAATCCTCAGATCCTCCTTTATTAATGAAATTAATGCCAAATATTGAATGGAGTCAACCACCTGTCGACACCGTTCTGTTAATTGCTCTGTCATGATTCAGCTATATGTCCATTATATAAAAATACATCGTGCTTCATAATTCATGAAAACTTTCAGATGTAACTCTCTTTTACTGAAATATTTCACTCTAACATTGTCAAATTACTACCACTGTCAGATTATCTTACATTCAAGAAACTAACACGATTTCATATAATTTAACCTATATATATATATATATATATATATATATATATATATATATAGTAGGATGTGGATTCGCTACACAAACTAGCTCATGTTTCTGCCCTCTTCAGGCCTCAACAGGCGAATCAGAAGTGGCTTTATATTATTGATATATTATTATATTATGTTATACTGCTAGCCTGATTTGTACCACTTATATATATATATATATATATATATATATATATATATATATATATATATATATATATATATATATATATATATATATATATATATCATTGAAAATTGAAAGCTTTACAGGTTTAAACAGTAAATATATTTCTTTAAAACACTTTTTTTCAAAAAGATTAGGTCTTTTCAGTCAGTTGTTTCCCGATATCTGTTAATGTGATTTGTGTAATTTTTTTCTTTGTTCTCTTAAGTTTTAAATAGAAATCCATAATATGGTACTATATGTGAATTTTCCTTGTTATGATCAGTTTTTCTATGTAACCACTTCGAAGATTTGTGAACCAAACAGTTAAATTATTATTGCAACCAACAATGTTGATCCAATAACACCTCTCCTCCGGGTATGATTTTGATATATGGCCTATGTCATACTGAATGTAGTTTGTTTGTTTTTATATAAAGTATGATGATAATGCATTGTATACGGATGCTTTTTTTGTAATACATGTCACTTAAATTTTTGGAAATACAGAGCCTACTTATGTAGTTCACCCCAAAAACGTATTTGACGACGAGGTTTCGCTAATTATAACAACAGATGTGACTCGTTGTTCGTGTCACTTCTGTTGAGTGTTCACCAAATGAATATATATATATATATATATATATATATATATATATATATATATATATATATATATATATATATAGTAAATGCATTTACCTAAGTGAAGTAGTGAAGTTAGAGTAGCAATAGGATAAGGACAGGAGGAATATCAGAGAAACTAGACAAGACTACGAACAACGATCAGTTGGAGAGCATTTTGGATATCTATCCTAAAGAGACGTGCTGGAAGGAACGTGCTAATGTCTTTGAAACTTGGTGCACAATGAATGCAGAATACCAGTTACAGCATGCAGATACGAAACATGAACACTAAGGAAAAAAACATCTGAAAACGATCTTGGAATCGTACAGGGAGCAATAAAAGGAGTAATATTAAGGATATCTCAAAGAAATAGACCAGATCTACATGGCTCCATGGGACAGTAAACGCAATAAAGAAAGACCAAACGTAAGATTCAGGGATAAGAGGGATATTCCGGTAAGATACGATAGAAGTCGTTGTTGGAAGTTATGGAGAAGGCCTCTATCAAGCTATGAACTGACAATGTCAATACATATATACGTCTCTCTCTCTCTATATATATATTTTTTTTTTCTCATCGTATATACTTATAGATTTATAGAAATACCTGATGATCCCAACTGAAAAAAATTCACATATAATACTATATCAAATTCTGCGTGAACCATAAACACCAGTGAAAGGAATAACTTCAACAGATATTAGGAAATTGACTAAAATGTCATACGTATACGGAAAAAAAGTTGCTTACTTTATATAAATTTAATGTTTAAAGCTGTGAAGGTTTCTAAACTATATCTATCTATAAATCGGGTTTTATTATTCTGAAACTTTTTCGAAATGATCTCTCGTTGCACAGTGAATGTATCATTCCATGTGATGCAATAGTTATACATACAAATGTACATATATATGTATAATTATAAATTTCACAATGACCTACTTATTCTGCTACAAGATGCATCATATTCTGCATCAAGCTATTAAGAAATCTCTGCAAAAGGCAATTTTGTATTCACGTAACATGAGATAGAATACGTGTGTTCAAGTCTTCGTACAATAAATCAGTTGATTTATACTTGTATACTTTCTGAGTATGAATAAATGTGTCTGCACCCACACGCACACACTGGGACTCAGAGTTTTAGGTAACAAGGAGTATACAAGGCCCACTCTGGCCAGACGGTGAGAGTTCGATTCTCACTGATGAATTGCTCTTTATTTTCCGATTGCACCTTCCAATGTTTGTCATAGGATGACGGACCGATTTAAAGTTGAGATTAGAAACATCTGGAAATTTAGGATTAACGTAAAAACTGACCAATATAATAAAATTTTGAATTGAAATGTGAGGCTCGTTTCTTTTTTAGATGCCATTAAATTGAGCTGAAACATGGAACTTAACCAAGAGACTGACTCTCAAATTGAAAGCCATGCAACATACACGTGAAAGAATCATGCATCATGCTAAACCCTACATTGAGATATCATAAGACTGCAAAATATATCGGTAAAAAAAACAAGTGTTTGAGACATCATAAAATCCATTAGAAAACTCAAATGGAAAGATGAACTAGACAAATTCTGAAAATATTGGTACCGCAACGCGATGATGGGGGGGGGGGGTCTGGCGAATCCTGGGTGAGGTCTATGTCCAATGATAGACGATAAAAGACTGATGATGATGATGATGATGATGATGATGATGATGATGATGATGATGATATAAAATCCAGCCAAACTTTCCTGAATACATTTGTAACATGAAATCAACCTGAAGTTGAAAGCAGAAAAGAATAAGATGTACAAAATAAAAGAATTATTGTAAGAATTATTGAAAGAACATTCGTAGAGAAAGGTCAAGTTAAGATGGAAACTAAACTCGCTAATGTTGCCCTGAATAATAAGAGAATATCTCTTGCAGTTCATGGTTTGAAACATTTGTATGCATATGCATTCACGCTCAACAATTGAGTATTATATACATGAATGAATAAATGCAAACATCATATACATATATACATATATATATATATATATATATATATATATATATATATATATATAGATATAGATATAGATATAGAAAGAGAGAGAGAGAGAGAAAGAGAGAGAGTGAGAAAGGGAGGGGGAGAGATTTTACTTGCTACCGGAAAGTAGAGCGTTCCTATTAGAATTATTTGTAAGCCGGAATTACCCTTAATTTTTTATGGGAAATCCATAACTGTTCAAAGACTGAAGAAATGGGATGATGGTACGTTAGGTTTATTCGTCAGTTGATGGAATATCCTATAGAAAAAAAAAATTTGTCAGTTTTTCTCATCTAAATATAAGGGAATGTATGTCTGGAACATCAGCATTGGCAGCATCCTTTTAGCATCCGTCGTTGGACGTGCACCTTCTTCAAGATTCACCAGACATATCTATCATGGAAATTGCTGAGCCAGTACTTTATCAACTTTGGAAAAAATCCTATTTGTTATAAAAAGGAGGATATATAACCAGTGCATTTCCCGATGATCACCCATTGAATTGAAATATGGAACCCTAAGCAAACGATTGACCCTCGTACGGAAAATCATGGAACGTACACAAGAAAGTATCATGTTCAATATCACATTGAGATAGCACAGTATATCAAAGAAAAAATATGAGCCAGAAACATCATAAATTAGAAAACTCAAATAGCAATGAACTGGCGATTTTTCAAGATTGTCAAAAAACCACTGGGCATCACGAGTCACGACATTGACCCTCAGAGATCATATCCAAGACTGTGGCCGACAGAAAACAAGATCTTTGGATCAAGTAGAAGTGAATATTATTCAATCGTTTGTTATCAAGCTCTTTCGATCATATTTCTGGCCATTATCAAGGTCGAGGAAAAACTGTGGATGTCATCCAACACTACTAAAAGTCGAAGCCAATATCATCTATAAATTCTCTTGTTTGTTTATTACATGAAGTATTATTATTATTATCATCATTATTATTTTTTGGCTTTTATTTACATTTATCTTAATCGTTTTTGCTCACCTGGAACTTCTTATATATTCAGATCCGCAGAGTTTTTTTGTTTTGTTTTTTACTCACAGCTGTAGGAAAACCAAACTGAGATTAGTTGCAATTAAAAAGCAACGTCAATTAAGATGAAAGAGAATATTAGCAACAAAACTGATAATAATGATCAGATTTGTATGTCGGACATACAACTACCACACTCTCCCGGAGCTTAACATGCCATTTGTTTGGTCATAGTGTCATTTGTGCTCATATTAATGAGTGTTACCGCTAGGTATTGATATATCCACTATCATATGCCGAATACTCGTAAACAATACGTAGTTAGTTAATAACTCAAACCAAACAACAGAAACAAGCGTTCTCAGAAGACGGTAAAGTAGAAACAAGGATATTTCAATATGTCTTCCAGCTGTCAATTGGGATTATTAGATAGTATGACCTTAGATCTTCTGAGCTGGTCCGTTCGTGGAAGTCCGTTTCAATGGCCAGAGGTCGGCTGAAGCCAGACACTTGAAAAAGCCAATGTCACGACGTGTACTTCACGCGCATGCGTGCATCCCTTCATATCCCAAGGGAGAGAACTACTTAAAAGCGATTGGCTTCTCAAATTACAATATTAGCATCGAAGAAACTTCTAGAATGCCGTCCAATGGAAACCAATCAACAGCCGCCGAGACAACTAAATTTAGATTCAGGAGTATCCTTGCTGCATATTTCCTTAAGGCCTAGAGAAGAGATATTTATTGAATTTACCATTATGAATTATTAATCGTCTTTATTTACCTCTGTCAATGAAGTTGGAAAGAGGTACATATATTTCGTCGCATTCGTTCTTCTATCCAACTGTTCGTTCGTCTCTCTGCACGACATCTTTTAAAGAAGTAAATGGATTTCAATGACGGTAGGGTGGGAAATGGAATTGGAAAAAAAATCCTGTTCAAGACATATTATTCCGTTTCCTATTTTCCAATCATATGACTGTCCAAAAGTTCTCAAATAATTCCTATGAAATTTCACGGAGGGATGGACAGTATGATACGGAGGGACTGATCAGATTTCGGAGCAGATCCATGCACGGCTATCCTTCCTACGCCGTAGTTAAATGTCTAAACCACATAATGTCACTATAATTTCATGTCTTTCCACATGATATCTCCAAAAGTCCTTAATGAATTTATACAACATTTCGTGGAAAGGTTTGACAATACGCTACAGAGGAGAACAGATTGAATATGGGGGGCAGATCCATGCGCAATTTTTCGTCCTGGCAGAGGCATTAGTAGCGTTGGCAGAGATGAGCGTCCTCTGAGGGTTTTTTAGTTATAATTTGCGTTGTGTCAGTCCGTTGGTGACATAACAGACAATGAGAGAGAGCGTGTATGGTGCAAAGAGATGAAGAAAATGTTAGTTGTTCAACCATGTGTATGTACGTGTGTTCGCTCGCAGACTGCTAATGATATAACTAAAACTACAATTCATGCAGCTGCCAGTGTCGATGTGTCAATTAAGTGAGATGTTTCTTACACTAAATGAATACAAGAATTCTAGTTAATTCTTGCATTAACCTTTGAAGTTAATACAAATACTGACACAATACATAGCTTTAGGCTCATCATAAGCAAAGCAACAGGCATACAATAGTTATTTCTAATCGTCACATGAATGAAAGACATTGGAGGATTATTACTTGATTGATCTTGCTCAGTAGATTTTACATCTGATCGAGAGTAACATTTATATAACCAATATGTTGTCCCCATCTTACCTTGAAACAATTGGAATGTCACGTAACCTTTCCTATTTGGGGAATATTTGGTTGCTAATTTGAGAATCCAATACTTTTCTGTAAAAAGTAGAAGAGATATCTTTAAAACAGTTTTCTGTGACAATTTGCATTCACTTCGCATGAAAGGCATGAATTTACTTCTACCCCGGGGTATGAGTGAATAGCGTAGCAGTTCGAGCCCTCTTAAGCGGTCCATCTTCAGCATCAGAATAGCACCCTGGTCCAGTAATAGCAGACTAGCTTTGAATACATAACCAGCCAGTTTCGACCCTTTAACCCTGTGAGGCAGTCTATCCTGGGCGTTGGGCTAGCACCAAGGCGCAGTAAAAACCAACAATTATTACAAATAACGTTCGAGTTTCCAAGGACCTTTCGAGAAATAGAGCTAATAGATTCATGTGTCGTGTCAAACGGGAAGCTACTCTGCTTATTGTGTCTATTTCTTATTTTAAACACAGTGGCTTTTATTATCTATCATCGAGGAAGAAGAAATTCTTATCTAAGAGTAAATTTATGACTGGATTAGATGTCTGGGATTTATAAAAATAAACAATGCTTTTCTTGCGTGGGTGTAAGTATTAAAACACAGCCCTATGGTCTTCTGCTCAGATATTTTGATCGTCAAGCGTACTTGTTGCACGCCAGAATGATTAACCGTTTTTTCTGTCGGTTATTTTTAGTAGAGGAGAAGAAAAGTCGTAGATGTTGATGTATGTTGAAAGAGGTTTAGTTGTAGTGATCAATGCCTCTGAAACAGGGTATGGCCTCTATATGACACCGGGACCCACGGGTACAAAGAGAGCCAATGGGAGAAAAAGGGAGCCCGGGATTTAAACTTTAAGTCATTACGATGAGTCCATTTATTGAAAATGTTGACTTGTTTATTGGCAAGCAAATATACTCGTAGTACGATTCGCTAAAAGTGTCATAATAAATGAAAATAGAATTGAAAAAAAAAACAAGGGTGTTACTACAATGTGCTTAAAGCGTGAAAGTGGCTTTGCAAGTCCGTAAAAATTCTTCTTGGAAAGCTTGGTAGATGATGTTGATGTGCTCCCGTAACAATTAGTCGAAATATTCAAATATATACTTTCAAATGGTTGGTAAGAGAATTTCTATCAGCAAAATTGTTATTTTTTAGTACATTGGGTTCATTGTTACAGACAGAGAATCAATTAAAAACAAAGGTCAAACTCAAATCTTACATGAAGTGATTACTGCAAGTTTCATATTGTATATATGGTAAAAAAGTAAATTATTGAAATGTATGTTTGTTCTTTTTTATCCATTTTTTTATCCATTTATTCAAATGAAATAAGCCCATGCGTATTTGTATGATTGATTTTCGGTAATATCGAAGACCTGTCAACTTAGGTCCTTACGATAGCCTCCTACCAATAAGTTGGTGCTGAGTTCGAATCGTGGTACTGGAATGTAATATACCGGTTTACACCCCAAATTTTATCGAAGATCGTTCTTGTTGTTCTTGTCATGGTGAGAAAGCAAAATCAAACCAGGATTTTATACTGTAGTTTGACAGGAATCATTCCGTCCATTATATAAATTTCATATTTATAAGCAAAGATGAGCAAAAATTAAAAATGACATTAGAAGGTAAATAATAATAAAATGCTCGTCTAATACCATCTTTGGTCAGATCAACTAAAGGTAGAGTGCTTGTCTCCAGTTTGGTAGGTCATGGTTTGATTCACCGTTCAGTCAATCCAAAATGTTTTTAATGTGGTACTAAATGCCTCTCCACTAACGGGTTTGGCTTGAGAAACCTCCCCCCAGACTCAAAGGGGTTACCGTCTAGGTCACGTTAGATACACTGGTTCTTGTTAGATCAAGCTGAAGAAAAGCAATGCGCATCTTGGTGAGCTATTAGATGGGTAACCATTGGGGAATATCAGGTGTTATAAAAAGACAGGTATTGCAAGTCGTGCAAGTCTTTCAAACAATTGCCATTGTATACCCAACCCTGAGACATCCTCGATGCAGGTGTAAGTGAAGGGCAAAAACGCATTCTACGGTTTTCTTTTATTATCTTGTAATGTTTTCTTTCTCCTCTATCTTTATGAAGAATTTTCTTCCATCTTCCGTATTTGATCTTTGATATTCTCTCTTTCTTTTCCTTTTCTTTTCATCATAGTCTTCTATATATATATTTTTATTTTTCATCTCATTCCTCATCTCACGGGAACCATACACGCCGACAAAAAAAGGCAGTATTTTTTCTTCCTTTTTTTGTAATTTTTCATTTTTAACTAGCATATACCCGTAAAAAATTGTTTTTGCATGGATCGGCTCCAAGGAGACAAAAGGTATTTTATTGGGTAATCTATTTCCTAATTATGCAAGTATCCTAATTTTGTGTCAACTCAATTCAAGCTGTTTTACGTGTGATCAAACATAAATTTTTAAGAGATTCTATGACATGATACTTGTTTTTATTTTATAATAGGAAGGTTATTTGAACAATGAGATCAATGTGCAAACAAACAGAGAATAGATATGCATATATACTCAATATATGAATCACTGTTCATTGTTTGTCCCTTTCTGTTTTCATCTTTCTTTCTTTTTCTCGTTTTCTTTTCATTTTATTCTTTATTCATTTATCATTATTATTCCATTTTTTCCACTAATTTTCTTCTCTCCCTATTTTACATCATTTGTTCAAAACTAACCGTTTATGTAACTTTGTTTTACAACGTTTAAGCGTTCAACCTATATGTTATGGCTTGAGAATCAATTGAGAAGGGAGTGCCATAGACCAGAAATTGAACCTAGCGTTACTTGAGGACTAACAACTATCATATCTTCAATATTAATGAGATATCAATAGATATTGTATCATATTGATATGTCAGCGTACAAGTGAACAACTGTAGCCATCCAAAATGGCGAAGGGTGCCATTTTTTTTTTTTTATGTGTGCGTGTGTTTTTGTATTTATTCGTGTGTTTGGTCATGTTCCTGTATGTTCCAGCGCTCTTACCCATATCGTTTTGTCTACAACCTTGAAATCTAGCATCAGTACTCCGATAAACCCTGTCTAAAAGTCCATTGTTTTTTTCCAGGGCGAGGAAAGCTTTTTTTTGTTCTTTGATGCCTTATTTTGACGGAATTATTTATAACGTCAAGATTCTTCAGAATCTAGATGTTTTCTACTCTATTTCAGATGTTTTTATAGTGATTAAACTTATTCCGACCATGTTAATTATTCAATAGGATATTTACATGATTTCAAATTTCAACGCTACTGTTTTTCATTTATTGACTGTGATAGCAACTTTGATATGTACCGGTTCTCACACGGTCACCAAAGTTTGGCCGCGTTTAGACTGACCCGTACCACAAGTCAGAGAATTCCGGGCAGCGTAGACTATTTAAGATCGTGTAGAAAACCACCTGAGTCGATCCAATTAATAGTCCTCGGACAGAAACCGATTCCTATACTGCGGTCAATAACGCAAGCCAAAGCTCTCACTGCTTATCGCTCTGAGCCCACTGACTGTCCTGGCTGCAAGCGAAAGGAATTCATGAATGAATATGTAACTGAAGTACATGTTAATATATCAATATGTATCGTTACATATATTTGAGTCATTGACCGAAGCAAATGAATATAGGGATATCAAATCCTGTTCATTGTTTTTATTTATGATGATATGCAAAGCCCCACTTCTTTCACGAGTAGTAAAGTATCCTCATTTACATTTTCCGAGGAAAAAACCATCTTGATCGTTAGCAAAAAAGGTAAAGAAAAAACTGTATCAGACAAATTACTGGGCCTACATTTCCACTATCTGACATGATGTCGCACAGTCTATAGAGCCTTTGTGTTGTCAACTGCGGTACAATCACTGCCAACAAATAGCTACGGTTGGCCGGACAATGTGTCTCCTATGGGGATAGCTGATATCAGAAAGAGCCGCATTACCCAACTGCCTCTTTCCGATTCATCCGCACTCTGCCGAATCACTCAGTCGTGCGAGACAAGAACACTTTCAGATAAGAACCTAAAAGGGATAAAATAGTCCGCATAGTCAGCTCTCTTCGTCTATGGCATCGTGATTCTGATGCAAGATGACTATCAAACCGATTGGATCCAAGTACAGCCTCGCAATTATGACCGAGCGTTTTCTCTTTATCTCAAGGGAACCATACTCGCAAACCAAAATAGAACTACTTGTATCTTCTCCTTTCCTGATGCTACAACTACCAATTTATATTCCACCCACGTAAGGTTATGGGAATTTTATGCTTGAAACAGCATTTTCTCAACCATTGATGCCAACGCTCTCCTAACATCTCCAAGGAAACAAAAAGGAAGATATTTTATGAACTGTTTATGTGAACAAACCGTTAGGCGTGGGCAGTAAGAGAATGTTCGCCACTTGTTCCATAGATCAGGGTTCACTTCACCAGGTAGTCTTACTTGAAACTTTATAAATGGTACTCAATGCCTCTCCGCGAAAAACTCAACAGATGTACTAGCATTAAGGAATCTCTCTCTGTGGGTAACGGTTTAAGTTGGATGTATCGGTTCTCGTAAGATTACCGAAATTATGAAACCTCGAGCCTATATTGGTGACCAGGTGCCGAAAGCAGAACGATGTTTTGACGGGCTTGGCAATCAGAAACTATGCCTTACTAACAATTAGACGTGTGTACTTCATTTTGCGATACGTCCGATGAGGGTAGAAGCATGTACATGTAAATGAACATAGTTCGATTGAGCTGCAAGTTGACGAGTCATATTAGATTAAGCTATGTACGAAAATAAATGTGTGGGTGTGAAGGAGATACAACTAGCGTAGCGCTTAAAGGCGCTGGTAATAGAATCATCAAGGCAAAACCGAATTCCGGTCGAGGCTGTTCACGTTGATTTCGCAACGATACCTCCCAGAAAAGCATGAATCCATATCTCCTCGCCCAGTTATTGATGAAAGAAAAAAACTGACTGGATTTTGGATCATTGGAAAGGCAATCAGTCTAGGGAGAATGAGAACTGATCTCAAACCAGGTAGTTGAGCCTCCTCAAAGCAGATGAATGCAAACTTTGATCTCTCTCCGGCGAGTCCTGCTGCTTTGTTCTCCTTTGGACCACATCGGCGAGGCTGAGCAGAGATTCTGTACCTAACAGATCTATGGTTCTCCATTCACTTCGCCCAGGCTTGCACTCCAGTATTGCTTTATTGTCTACCAAAACAGAAGGTAGCCTTCAAATATGGGATTGTGTCATTTGTTTTGCCTGGATGCTAGAAATTCGGTGTTCTCTTTTCACTTTTTATATGATAAGATAGATTCAGTCTGAGATGAGGAATTATTAACTCACCCAATGAATTCGGAGAATTATATGCAGCCTGCTTCTTATCGTCTCCGCGTATGCCTGTCCACCCAGTATTTCCAAAAGTTCTCCATGAAATCTAATACCATTCCGTGGTAGCGTACTGAATATACAACGAAAACGGTCATTCAATTTTGGATCGAATCCATGCAAGATTACCAAACGTACGTCGTAGTTATATGTCCGCACTGTATATTATCGCCAAAATTCATGTCCGAAAGATCCCAATGAAACTTTGCGGAAGAAAGGACATTAGGCTATGAGGGAAGTGATTGGATTTGTGGACAAATCCATGCACAATTGTTTAGATTAACACTGGCTTCGGTCTAAGAATGCACTCAGTGGGGATTTCTAGTCTTTATTATGTACTGATTTATTGAATCTGCTTGCCTCATCTTAGTTGTTGTAAGCATAAGGTTTTACCCATTGTACACTCTGCCCATCTTTATGCGCCTGTTGTATTCGTTAACGTTTATGACACTCTCAACTTGGCCCTTTATTCAAAGATTGTTCTCGATAAGGAAAATACTCTATAAGTATGTGGTCATTTGACCTGCTCTCCAAGAAGACAGAATGTGATACGAGGCAGGTTTGATGCGGCGCTCAGCACCCGTTAGTGGCAGCAAGGACTAATAATACCAGTGTCAAGAAGGCATCAGAAATTCCTTCCAGGCCCCCACCTTATAGAGCAATGTAGGGGGCACTGACCGGGACCGAGTAAGCGAATAAGTTATCATGTTTGCACCATTAAACACGTGTCCATTTTTTGTGGCCTTTTTAAGGCTGTTGTTGTTCGTTTGACATACATCTTCCTAAGGTCATGACATAGACGTGTGTAATTAGAATGTTGGCATAGAAGAGAGGAGATGGATACCTACCATTGCTGGAGGCGTTGGTGTGGAGTGAATGCGAACTCTCTCAGCAGGAGTTTGAATTCTACTCGCCGGTCACATTAACCGGCCACGTCGCACCTCCAAGTACAATTATCCATCCTTCATTCCACTGGCCGTAACAATGCGAGTAAAATGAAGGCAACAGAATCGGATTATAGGTTATGCAAATATAATGAGGCAAACGAACGTGAAATATTTATTTCGGAGGTCATTAAGCTTGTTCTGACTTCTCGATCGGCCAAGGAGATAATTGGTACATACGATGTCAAATATGTGCCGTAAGGCAAAGATTCAGTTTTCGGCTCACATTTACAACTTGTGTTCCGATCTCTTGAAATTGCCGAAGATTACCAGAATGAAGATAATATGAAATGCGATTGGAACATAACAAGAATAAAAGATTGTCCGTTCTTTGAATATCTGTTATTTGTTCTTGAACTGAAGTCGGGTTATTTTATTAAGTAGAAGGGCAGACTGGGTTCTGTAGACTGGTTAGACAATTGTTATGCAGTTAGTACAAGGAAAAGTAAAACATAAGCCTAAAGGTTAGTTTTTAGATTGCCTCCTATATTTAAAATCACATTTGATTACAATTATTGCTCGATTCTTTCCAAAACAATTTTGCTCTTCCTTCAAAATTCTACCAGTCATCTTCATTTTATTTCTATCAGAAACTATCAACCAAAACTGTCATCACACAGTCAGCATGTTTTGGGGGGTTTTTTGCTGTTGCTTTTTTTTTCAATTTTTGAGTCGGCTGTCTGTCTTGCATGTATGTGTTACGTGTACGGGTCGCACTAATGGAGCTAGATGGTTGAAAGTTGAAACAATATACTCATTATTTTCAAACCCCCCTCAAAATAGGTTCTGGGTGAATGCTGGATTTGCAAATGAATTAATTGATCCTTTGTGCTTTTGAAAATTCAGACTTTTAATGATCAATTCCCTACAAAAGGTGAGAGAGATAATTTATCCTTGATCATTTTTTAAATAGATCAGCCCCAACACGGCTTGCTGCCAAAAAACGTTGGTCACGTGATGGTTGCTATGGTGTGACTCAGCAGACTTGTTTCAATTTTACCCACAATGTTTGGTTCATTCTCGCTCTAGTGCAGTTAAATGGACATTTATGTCAGGGTGTTTACATTCAATTATGTGTAAATGCGACGATTATTCCAGACAGATATCTATTTTGAAGATTCAGATGCTTAAAATACAATACATTGCTAATTCCCATTCGGTTTAGAAAGAATGTTCTTACAGATTCCTGATAGCAGCCGATAATAATGTCGTTTAGGATTTTAAGATTCAGCGGAGAACACTCAGAATAAATTTGCATGTGTTATTCCGGGTGAATCTGTGCTTCTAAGTGTGTACTAGCTTATGCAGTTTTGGGGTCGTGTAGAGGTTTCTGCCGCTCTCTAAAAGTATCATCATCATCATCATCATCATCATCATCATCATCAGTCTCTCAACTTCTCTATCATGGGTGTCGCGGAGCCAGTACTTTCTGTATTTGTCTAGCTCGTCTCTCCATCTAATATTCTGCCAGCCTCGGTTCCGCATGTGACTTGGGGGATCTATGTCGTAAGTTGCGATGTCCATCGGTTATCTGCCATTCTTGCAATATGGCCAGCCCACTGCCACTCGAGATTTTTAATGGATTCTATGATGTCCCTGACTTTTGTTTTTTCCCAGATGTGCTGAGCTGTCCTGTGGTCTCTCCATGGGAGGCCAGGCAATTTTTTTTAATGTGCACGTTGCACTGTTCTCAATTTGCGGATCTGTCTCTTAGTTAGGTTTCATTTTCAGCTCCATAAGTGACCATTGGGAGGATGCATTAGTTATTCACCCTTCTTCTTAGGATTAATGTGATTTTCTTAATGCGTTCCTATGAAAAAAAAAGTTGCAAGGCGAAATGATGTAAACTGAGTAAGCAATTACTATTAATCTCATGGAAATATTTTGTGTACAAGTTTACCTTGCTATTTGAAAAGATGCACTCGTATAGAAAAAAAAACCTCAGGCGAAATGGCGTAGAGTGAGTAAGAAATTATCTTTATGCACATGGAAATATTTTTTGTGTAGGTTAACACTATCCAAAAGTAGAGCGTTCCTGTAACAAAAAAAAATCATTAGGCGGAATGGCATAAGACGAAGAGGCAATAACCATTGATTTATATAGAAATAGTTTTGAATGTTTAACCCCCTCCCCCCCCCCAAAAAAAAAATTTTGAATATTTCATGTTATGGCTGAATTGCCGGAAATTTGGTTGCAAAGGGATAAGTTGATGTCGGGGAAGAAATACTTGTTGTATAGTTCGAGATGAGGAATGTAAAAATAAGGAGAATATGAACCGATAGAAAAAAAAAGAAAAGAAAACGAGGAAACAAAATAAGATGAACAACAAAGATGAAGAAAAAAAGATGAAAAATAATGTTGGGGGTACCCAGATCTCAATTCTTTGCACTGGGATAGATTAGAACGAGGGAAATAATTGTGGATAGTAAGTCGTAAGTGCACAAAATGATGATTAAGAAGACAGAAAGATGGGATGAAAACTCTTTATGAAATAGAGAGTTTTCAGGGAGCACATGCCTCTGCCAACACCGATGTCACAATAGCAACGATGCAGGGAGATAATAGTTAGAAGAATCCTTTGATCCACTCCCAAATTTGATCAAATCACCCTCAGACCATTTTCGTCCTTTCCACGAAATGTCATTGAAATTCATCGAAAACCTTGAGGGAACAAACGTTGATTGAATACATAAACGTATTAAAAAAAGTTTCAGAATATCCCCCAAACAAAAGAGAATTCCTGTTTACGCTCAAAAATTGAACCAAATATCCTTTTCCCCAAGTTATTCTTAGTAATGACAATAATTCCAAGCATATATCTATTTTCGAGGCTCAAATGCTTAGAATACGACACATTGTTAATTCCCATTTGGTTTTGACAGAACATTCTGAACGATTCCAGAGAGCAGCTGATATCCAAGGAATATTTCAATTAAATTCATTGAGTACTTTTAGAAATATGTCGTGAATATGTAGCTACGATTCAGGGGAATTAATCGCAAAAAAATCCCAGGTCAGCAACAAAATTCATACACTTCTTTCTCCGCCCATTGCTCATCCTTTCACAAAGCGTCCTTGAAATTCAATCAGAACTTTTGTAAATATCGTGTGGACAAACGGACAGATAAACAGACAGATATTATCCAAATACATCTTGTGCAGACGATGAAAAAAGAAGCAAAATATGAAGACTGATAAAGTCTTGAGTTACCATTAGGCTGAGTAGGCGTGAGTCCCAGTGTTTGGAAGGAATACTCATTTAATCGGGGGTACACGTTAGCTATTTTGAATTCTGTAATCAATTCATTTCACTTTATTTCGTACACGCAATACATTATACACATTACATCAATGTGAAGTATATAGCATGACTTTGATAGAATAAAATGATGATAACTAATTTAAATAAGTATCAAGGAAAACTAAGGCGAATTATGATTCCATTTTGGAGGTCAAAACGCTTGCTCTGACTTCTCAGTCGTCGAAGAAAGTTATTGGTACGTCGATATCAAACAGTCTCAAGAGACCTCATTATCGATATATAAGTTATTTAACCTCACTTCATTTTATTCAACTTGAGGTAGGTAAGGAGACAAGGTCAGTAGGAAGCCTCACAAAAGCCCAGCCTTGAGACCCCGGCGGGGTAATAATCTGTCAGTGCATGATTAGACTTGAAATTGCTCTGATAATAACGAATGTTCCAGAACTAATTTACTGATAAAAACATTAATTTATACATGAATAGAAAGAAAAATTAATTCTCCATCGTGGACTCTTCCTCTTTTGTAGTGCCACTATCAGAGCCGAGCAAGTCCCAATTATATATTATCAAGAGTTCAACAAGCTATACAAGAGGCCTTTGCAGACTAAACCTCACCACGATAGACAAGATTTGATCGTAATAATCAGCTCTGCATCTACTGACCAAAAGAATGCATGATTAATAAGTAATAACTCAGCGTCTCCCGTTGAATTGATTCTCCAAACTTCCTTTTCGAGAAAATCATAGAGAGTGATAATGAACTATCATAGAAGGTTACGTTTTCCCTTTGTTGACCTTTGGCGAAAATGGTCAGTTATAGCCATACGCATTTTGTAACCAGAGCACAAAGGAAATTAATATGTGCACAAAAGTTTTCAAATTTTGATGATTGATTACTGAAGTTTCTTTTAAAAATATTGATTCAGTATTTCCAGTTCAAAAGTTCGCATGTACAATTGATAGTAGCATGTTATGAGAATCTAAGATACTTTATGATAATTGATTCATATTACTATTTAACTTCATCTCAATTTTCAGTTGCTTTCCGTTGAACCTCTTCAGGAGCCGACTCAGCCGTAGCCAGCGTATGGGCAATATAAGAAACCTTCAACCATAATGTAGTCAAATCTTCGATTTTATAAGCTGATCGGTGACAGTTTACAGGATTATCTATCGTCATGACTAGAAATTATTACTACTGATTACACTGTTCAACACGATTTTTGTTCCTAGATAGTGATTCCTATTTTCCAATTGTTTCAGCAGTGGGTAATTCACAATAGAACAAATCTTTGAATCAGGGTTTTACATTTTTCATCCTCAATCGATTCCACCATATGGAAGTGGCGTTAGCCAATCGTAAAGCAGTACAGAAAATTGTATTAAATTTGAGGCGAGAATCATTCCCCGTTCCAGATATCGGTAAAATAGCAAAAGTGAGAAAAGAAACCCTGTCCAGCGCCGTGAAATGCTTGAGAAACAGATAGAATAGAGAACGTGATCAAACTTAGGATACTTAGCTGAGCTCTGGTCAATCTTGAACGGACTTGGCCAGCCAGGAGTCACTTATCATGAATGCACATGTGAAATAACCTCACGATACCCTTTTTCAAAGGATTTTTCTATCGTCTCCACCAAAATTTATCTATTCTTATTTAATAGTTCAAAACGATCTTTGTTCCTGTGTAGTGCAAAACTGGGGAAAGTAGACCACTCCATCTACCTAAGACAGCGAATCTCTGTGAAATTCACAAAAGAAGAAGAAATCAAGCTGAGAAACACCCTAGGATGACAAATCTCCTGCAAAGCAAGCTCAACCTTCAAAACAGACATGAACTAGACAAATTCAGAAAATACTGGCTCAGCGACGCCAATGATAGAAAAGTGTGGTTGATCCTGGGGAAGGTCTATGTCCAACAACGGGCGTTAAAAGACTGATGGTGATGATGACGATGCCCAACGACGGATGTTAAAAGACAGATGATGATGAGTGATTGTTATTTCCTGATTGTTCATGTGTAATTAGTATAGAAAAAAATTCTATTATCCCTTTCTATCTTAGCTTTTTTACCCAAGACAGTGATATTCATATGAATTAGTTTTTCTTTCTTTATACGATCGAAAATGTGCAAATTAAACCCTTAATCAATTGAAAATAGCTAGATTCCAAAATATCACTGTCCTGGTCATAAAAGCAAAATCTTGAGAGAATACCTGACATTTCTTATCCTTTTTTTTTTCGATTTATTAATCAGAAAATAATGTTTCTTGAACAGGAACGGAAAAAAACTACAATCGTAGCACAACGGATCGTTTTAAATGTCTTCACCAGAATTTACCACTGCTGATTATCGTGTGTTTAAGCACTTCAAACAATAAGGTCTTCCATATCCAGTCGATGACAGAAAAAGTCTTTGGAGAATTCATAAGTTACATCTTGCGACGCAGTTGTTCGTTTCTGGGTACTGAGTGATATTTTCTTATGGCTTATGTGTGAGAAGTACAGAAAGCAGCTATTATTTCAATCAAATTTTTGTGACCAGTATTGTGATATTCATATGAAATAGTTTTTTCTCACTTTATATGATTAGAAATGTGCGATTCTACCTGCTGTCCAATTAGAAATAAATGAATTTCAAATTATTCACGTCCGAGTCGCAAATATTCAATCTGGAAAGGAATGACTGACATTATTCTCTACTTTTAAGACAAAATCAATCAAAAAAATAACTTCTTACTCAGGAACAAATAATTGAGAGAATGTTGTGCAGTGGTCCTTTGTTATCAAACACTTTGACGGATTATTGAAAATAAACGCTGATATAATCGGCTAACAACAGAACAATCCTTGGGGGAGTTCAATAATTACAGAGAAATTCTGATTTGGGGTAGTCGGGGTCTGATCGGAATGGTAATAGTCATGAGTTGAACTCAATCGTGCACGCTATAATTGATTTGGGCTTTCCAGTCGCATTTCTTTAAAACTTTTTTTCATTTCCTGAAGCTCCAAAAAGGCGATTATTTCTTGACAAAGTTATAGGATAATTGCAGATAAAAAGATGGATTCTAGAAGAGTCGGATAAACGGTGATTAGCGAGGAAATAAGGAACACCTACAATAAGTGAACGTAAGCGCTTAATCAAAACTGGAACTTTACATGAGGACAAGATAATAATCAATAATGAAATAGGTCTAGTTGGTTGCTCAATAGAAACTATCATGTAATCAACATCTTATGGTAGCAGGCCACGTTGGGGATATTGAATTAAAAATTTGGGAAAAAAATGATCATCAGTGAATTAGTTTCTACTCTTGTCTTCTGTTGAGCAGTAATCTCTGGAAAAAAAGTCCGAATTTTCGGGAAAAAAATTGAACCAAGAAACTGCTGGACACAAACTAAAGGATCAGTATAGTATAAACTTACATTGTAAATTAAATGCTCTCCCCACTATGAACCTACTGGAGGTATTTTAAAAAAATCAGATAAAATAAAGATTAAATGCTTAAGCCCTCCATTGTTATGACCTGTACGCACGATACATTCACAGATAGCCAGCTAGACCAATTTGGAAACAGAAGAAACCTATGTTAATGGTGGCTATGTTTTGATTGACGATTTGTAATATTGCCTTACACTGGCAACGAGTTTTCTACGTACTTCTCTATCACTGGCTTGACTTTGGATATCTTCATGAGTTTGCAAAATGAGAAAAGACAAGCACCCGAGGCAGCATCATTCGCTGCACCAGGTATTCACCCAAGAAATGGATTCATACCATCTGTAAAGGCATTAGCACGAAGATGATGCGAATTTCTCCAGTCTGAATTTGAACTCGCCCAGCCGATTCCATTTCCCCTTTGTTACCGGTATGTTTAATGGACAAGTGGATAACTATAAACCGCCGAGGAATAGACTTGCCTTTTGTCACGTCCAAAACGCATTTTTTGAAGAATTTTGTTTCAAATCCGCTCGTAGACTTCTGAAAGATATGCCCATGGACCCAAAATATTACCTTCGTGGACCCTTATGAGTCTTTATTCCTCAGGTTGAGAACCACTGCACTGAATGTTGGGAGTCCATCCCTCGTAATCTCCCGTTACGCCCCCGCCTATGTCCTTGTCCTCTTTGAGACTCACATCTCTGTCTCCATCTTGAAAAATCAATGAAGTCTCTTCTGTTCTAAAATAGTACCTTTACCCTATATTTAATTAACGCTACGTGCTGTCTGAGAGGCACTGCAGCCAAGTTTTCTTATGCCAGAAAACGATGCATAACTTGTCAATTTTCATCTAAAGTCTGTGGACATTGAATATGCAAAATATCATCTGTGAAAGGAAAAAATTGCTTCGGTCTGAGTTTGAACTCGGCCAGCCCTGATTCAATTTTCCGAACTCCCAATCCCCTGGCTACTGGTTTCCTCAAATAACGAGCGAATACCCGCAAGTCGTCGAAGTTTGGACTTGCCTTTTGTCACGTCTAAGACGCATTTTTTTTCTCGATGAGCGTTTTATCATTTGTTTCCAATTCACAACTGAATGCAATTTATCATTACGTGAGCATTCAATTTGGATCTCTGTTTCAAAGACTTTTCATATTGATATTTATTGAACAGATTCTTTGGATTCTACAGACATAGAAATTGTTTTAAAATCAAGGCATCAATTTCATCTCAAAGTGTGCACATATCTCTTTCTATCTTGTGCAGTACCTCCATATCTATCCATCCATCTGCCGCATTACCAATCGCAGTATGTTCATATCTTATATCACTCAATCTCTCAATTCTAATTTTGTATGCATCCATCTATCTCGATCCGTTCCTTGCTATCTAGCTATATATCTATCTACCAATCTACCTCTATTTTCATCGTCGGTCGGTTCATAGCTAATTATCTATCTATCCATCTATTTATCTATCCATCTATCTATGCGTCTAACCCTTTATATATATATATATATATATATATATATATATATATATATATATATATATATATATAGGTGTGTGTGTGTGTGTGTGTGTGTGTCTGTGTCTGTGCGTGTGTGTATGAAGAAATGGATGTATGTGATCTGACAGAATTATCATTAACTTATTCGGGATGATCCACCGTCATTAAACGAGTAATGTATCATCCACCTTAGACAACGTAAATAAAATATACAATCTTTAAAAAATGAGGCTGCTGCGGGAAGCGAACCTACCACTGATAGGGTAGCCATTCCAAAGTAGCAATGCTCTTACCATCGAGCTAAACAGCAGCTAGTAATGCAAAGGTTCAAATAACTACTTCGATCTCATTTATCCCGGTCCTTTCGCCTCTTTAAACGCGACAGTTATGTCTTGAGAAAGGATAGATTAAGTGCAGACGAATATATATATATATATATATATATATATATATATATATATATATATATATATATATATATATATATATATATATATATATATATATATATATATATATATATATATATATATAACTTGAACAGGCACATGATATGCGTTCATTTAAGGGTAGATTCTTATTGTAAATCAAGCACTGCTCCACAAATATCGAGAACCGTGAATGCAAACGACTTTGATCGTGACATTGCAATATCTGGCTCATGAGCCAACATACCTGGTAAATATCAACTTCTGACAATGGCTAGTTGTCGTGTGATGTTGATGCACACACACACATGCACACGCGTGTGTGCGCGTAGATATTTTTCAACTTTTAGTGAGATGTGCATTTGATAGTGATTTTATGAAATTTATATTGCTTTTAAAGTTGACGTCTGAATATTGCTTATAATTGGATATCCTCAATAAACCTAATAAATAGAAAATAAATAAATGGATAACCAAAAAAAAAATTCCTGAAGAT
Organism: Thysanoteuthis rhombus; assembly: GCA_963457665.1. Taxonomy (NCBI): domain Eukaryota; kingdom Metazoa; phylum Mollusca; class Cephalopoda; order Oegopsida; family Thysanoteuthidae; genus Thysanoteuthis; species Thysanoteuthis major. The sequence goes on from OY735218.1 coordinate 19,193,643, forward strand.
ATAAATTTGTTTACGTCATTTCAGAATTTAATCTATGCTAAAAATATTTCATTGATTTTTTTTTTCTGGCCTCTCCTTAAAAATCTCAATCCGCAGTAAGAGACGAGCAAAGGAAAAAAAAAAATGAAATCGTCTGCAACATTCTAGAATTTCTTTATAAAAAGGCGATTTTACTTCGAAAATAGCGAAAGAAATTTATTCAAAAGTCAAATGCAACGCTAGACTGATCTGAGTCAACATACATGTCTAAAACATTTCCGACGTAAAAGCAAGAGAGACGCTCATGATTTATAACACTCACGCATACCGATACATTTACTTGACGTACACTCACTTTCTCACACATATACCTAGAATAAAACTATAAACAGTAACTAACTTACACACCTTCGGTATGTTCATCCGAGCGAGTATGAACTGATTCGATTCCTGTGAACACATCATGTAAAATAAGAAATCACTCAGAGTACACATGCCCTTGCAAACAGCATTGTAAAAGGGAGTAATTCCTCATGGAATCACTCTAAAAAAATTAATTACTTTTTCAACCCACTGTCCATGCTTTCAGAAAAAAAGCATAGAAATTAAGTCAAGACTTTCGGAGATATTGTGTGAACAAACCGATGGGAATTCGAACGGAAAAACGTGACCGAATACAGATAACTATAAAACTTTTAAATCGCGACTGAGTCCCAAATGGTGGAGAGTTTCAAGTCTTATGAATATTAGTTCACCTAATGCATTCAGTTAACATTCATCATCAAAACCATCATCATCACCAGTCTTTCAATGTCTGTCGTTGGACGGAGACCTTTTCCAGGATTCACCAGACTTTGCTTCATGGGCGTTGCGGAACCAGTACTTTCTGAATTTGTCTTGCTCGTCTCTCCATTTGATATTCAGCCGGCTTTGGTTCTGCATGTGATCTCAGGAGATCCATGTCGTGAGTCGCGATGTCCATCGGTTGTCCACCATTCGTACCGTATGGGGGCCAAGCCCTTCACCTTGACCTTCAAACATCTAGCTATGTTATATGCTTTTAATGGAATGTTGTATATCCGCTAGTAGGCTTCTGAGGGTTTCTGTCCATGGACCCCAAATAATACCTCAGGTTGGGAACCACTGCATTGTACGTTGGAGTTCCTCCGCTCAAAATACTCGGTTACGCCCCCGCCTATGTCCTTGTCCTCTTTGAGACTCACATCTCTGTCTCCATCTTGAAAAATCAATGAAGTCTCTTCTGTTCTAAAATAGTACCTTTACCCTATATTTAATTAACGCTACGTGCTGTCTGAGAGGCACTGCAGCCAAGTTTTCTTATGCCAGAAAACGATGCGTAACTTGTCAATTTTCATCTAAAGTCTGTGGACATTGAATATGCAAAATATTATCTATGAAAGGAAAAAAAACATCATGGATATACTCAACTTATTGGTTAGAAGTTTGCAGTTAAAAATATACCCCACCATCAGTTTAAGAAAAAGCTTTTCCCACTAAAATGAGTTTTTTTCTTCTTTATTTACTAAAAACAGTCAGCTATAAAAATTTAGATACAGTTAGTTTCTGTTGTTCGAAGGTAATCTATATGTCCCTATTCGAAGAAGGTGAAGAGTGAAAACGTCACAAAGCTTTTGTTTCGCAGCAAGCCATTATAAAGATAGCGCACACTCTATTCATCTCTCTCTCTCTCTCTCTCTCTCTCTCTCTCTCTCTCTGTCCGTCTGTCTTTCTGTCCGTCTGTCTGTCTGTCTGTCTGTCTGTCTGTCTGTCTGTCTCTCTCTCTCTCTCTCTCTCTCTCTCTGTGTCCGTCTGTCTTTCTGTCTGTCTGTCTGTCTCTGTCTGTCTGTCTGTCTGTCTGTCTCTCTCTCTCTCTCTCTCTCTCTCTCTCTCTCTCTCTCTCTCTCTCTCTCTCATTTACACTACAGTCCCCTGTACTTCACATCTTCTATGACACACCCTGATATGATATCCTTACCATTTGTGGATTTGGGGAAAGCTCAAATATTTTCCCATACAAATTATTAGTTATTGCGGTATGACATATTGGCTTACGAGAGGCTTTTATAAGAATATTTCGGATAAGGGGGAAAACTGCTTGTTGTGATTTTTTTTATCACGAAAATTAAGAGTATATTTTATTATTACATTAGTAAAATGTGACATAATGAAATCACTTATTCTTCTAGAAAACCCAATATGATTACATCAAGATCGAAATTACTGATTGCAACTTTTTGTTATGGTTTCAGTAAAGTACATTGTAAACTGAAATGAAATGCTAAGAATAAACTTAAGGGGGCATAATATTAAACAATGGAAACTGCGAGGCTCTTTCACATAAACGAAATTAGATTCTTCTGAATCGAGGAATAGAGGTAAGACAAAAAACAACTGCCTCTTCCAAAGGATGGAAAAAAATCCCATTATCTAAGGATAAATAAATTTCAGCTTCTCCCCAACAACAAAAGAAATTATACCACTTTCTTTCTTAGAGTAGACAACTTTCGGCATCTTTCCAAGAAAGGAAGAGAACATTCCACCATCTTTCTTATGGAGGACAAATATCAATCTCTTCCCTAGAGAGAAAGAAAAAATACTGCTATCTTTCTTATTGTAGACAACTTTCAGCCTCTTCCCTCGGAAGGAAGAAAAAACTCCAGTATCTTTCTTACAGCTGACAAATTTCAGCCTCTTTTCAAGAAAAGAAGAAGACGCTCCACTATACATCTTAGAGAAGACAAATTTCAGCCTTCTTCCAAGAAAGAAAGAAATCACTCAACTTTCTTTCTTAGAGAAGACGAATTTCAGCCTCTTCCCTAGAAAAAGAGAAACACACCACCATCGTTCTTAAATTAGACAAATTCCAGCATCTTTCAAAGAAGTTGAGAAAAAAATTTCCGCTCTCTCCAAAATAACAACTCCCAGCTTCTTTCTTAAAAAGACAGCTTTTATCTAATTTCTCAGAAAGAAATTGAAGAACAAAAAACTCAGCATCATTTCTGAAAAGAAAACTTATATTCTTTTCCCGACAGAGTCAAAAAAACAACTCCACCCTCTTTCTCAGAAAATACATCTATTATTGTTTTTTTTCCACAAATAACAAAAAAATCCTGGGGTTTTTTTTCTGTCTCAATTTTTTTAGATAAAGAATTGTTATCATGTATTGATTTATTCGACCATTTGTTGTCTCGGTCGTTAAAAAAGTTATTTTAGACAGAAAGTTTCAGCCATGTACCTGCGGCCTCCTCCAGGTATCTATTGTGTTTTTATTTTTGGCTGTCCATGCTAGGGGATATAATTATTAGTAGATTCTCGTGTTATTTTGTCTCAATGGTGCCGTTTCCGATCGTTCTGGCTAGGACAGATATATATTTGAGAATAAAATGCCGTCTGAAAAGGTCCGAACTGTTGAGTCTATAAACACATCCATAACAACTAAAATGGTTTGCATAAATTTATGCATAACTCGAACTTTTTACTTAGAAAAGGCAATTCAACTCCCCAAAAAAGAAAGGATCCAAGTCTCATGCCTCTATCTTTGAAAAGAAAATGTTGATTCATTTTTCTCATAGATAAAGAAAATACTTCAGCCTTCTTCTTAGAGAAAATAATTCCTAATATCTTTCCCAGTGTGTCCGTCATTCATGTGCTCCCACCATCGAAGGTGTCACAGAATTATTTCATGTGAGCATCTTTGGAATATCTACCTCAGGCTTGGTAGACTTTATACTATTCCCGTTTAGGGCTGCTAATTATATAAGCCCCTTGAAATATAAAATCACCAGAATTGATCTAAGGAGATAAATCCTGGTAAGTAGCGTGTTCACAGCTTAAGCATAAAAACAAGGTTAGTACACAGTTAGTTGGATTGTTAACAATACGCAGAAATAAGAACAAACGAATAGGTTAA
>OY735218.1:19202552-19275052 GCA_963457665.1 Thysanoteuthis rhombus
GATTTTCAAAAATACAAAATGAAGGGAAAAAAACCGAAACAAGATTGAACATTTAAATGTTCTGTATAGGAAATCAGGAACCAAAATCCTGTCGATTTCGAAAATGTATAAATATGTCGAAATGAACTCTTCGGAATGTACCGGGTACATTTTGCACTCATACCTATACAGAGATAGATCATATTTCTAAGCAGTTAATCACTGAATTTCTGGAGATCATTCACATACATATACACACACCTTCACACGCACACAGAGCGATACATAAATCGTGGTGATATCAAACATATGAGTAGAATAGAAAACTTGTACACTAGACGTGATTATACCTCCATGTATTTGAGGAGTGAATACCGCGCCAATCGTAGCTAGCAAGCTTGTTTCGTAGGTCAGTTCGCCGTTGGAGCAAGTTCGATCGTCCCTGGATCGTCCAGCACTTTAGCTCTGTGTCAAACTAAGGTGGACTTTTGAAACTAGAAAACTGAAGTAATTAATTGTGATAAACAAATTTAAAAAAAAACTTTGGTGGCTTATTGTATCAACTGAGAAGGCTCTGCTACACCAAAATTTTTGTCATGAAAGTCAGCCTCAAAACAACCGTCATCCTCCATCTACCTGCAACTAAACAGAAAGTTAACCCGCCTTTTGTCTGCATCGGTCCAATGAAGTTGGAAGCAGTCCAGTTCTTCAACTACCTGAGCTAGGTCATATCCCCAGACACCATGCTAGATATACGAATAGATAACAGACTGAGTAACGCAAGCCAAGCTTTTGGTAGAGTATACCAGGGCTTCTCAAAATAGGGTTCTGGAAAATTATATGGGATCGCAGAAATATCTGAAATTTTTGGAATGATTTGGTAATCAGTGCTTTTAATCATCTCTATACAGCGCTCTAATCCGTCTAGTTCTTATTGTAAGAATAGCACTTTTTAAGATAAACTTTGGGTAATGTTTCAGTGATTAATGAGAATTATTTTCTTTAATAAACCTTGAAACTTCACATAGATTATAAATAGGTCGTAATTTTTGACAATTTTTTGGTAGTTATTCATTTTAATATCTAGTTACCGTTAGATTACGGCTAAAGAGTATATATAGTCTGTGCCTATTGCTATTAAAACAGTAAATGAGGAGTTGCAACGAATTTCATCTCACCAGAAAGTGTTATAAAGAGTCAAATCTGGGGTCATACCCAGTGCTATCTCCGTCATTATGTCTCCACATCATTCCTTGTGCAAATGGTTTCATTCGTGACAGAGAGATCCTTAAGTCATCCAGGGCTACATGCTCCAAGGCTATACTGCAAAAAAACTCGCTTGGATTTGCCCTGCAAAGACGACTGTATTCAAAAGGCCCTATTGTTCTGGAAACTAGTCTCTGACCAGCATACAAGTGGTGCCTTACAAAAGGACCCCTCAGAAAAGACTCTTGTCTTACTGCTCTCAATGGCCAACAGAGGCTGTCGACAGGGGTGCGAGTGACACAGGTGAAACTTTCCAAAGCAAATTGCAGCGTAAGAGAAGTGGGAAAAGGGCAGCGCCGCAAGTTGCAAGCTTTCATTGTCTGCCAAATTTTCTCCATCAGACGATGCAGAAAAACCTGTCTCTCCAACCTAAGCCTGGTTGACCACCAAAAGGCCTTTGTTAGACGTACAAAAACAATCTTATGTTTGCGACGCCAAGCCATGATGAAAATTGTTATTGGTTCAATGAGCACCGTTGTGTGTATTTACCGTTCGGAATTTAAACAAGCACAGCTGAACAAGTTTCATATAATCTCAAATGGACATGATTGGTATTTGAAAGAGGACTGTGCTTATGGCAGTGTTTCTCAAACTGTGCCATGGAACAATACTGCGCCAAACTATCTTCCAATCATCAGCAACAGTCTTTAAACGTGTGTCGTTAGGCATAGACCTTCCCCAGAATTTGCCACGCTTTTCTATCAAGGGCGTTGCGGAACCAGAAATCTCTGAATTTGTCTAGCTAGTTTCTCCATCTTGTACTCTACCGGCCTCAGTTGTGCATGTGATCTCTGGGGTCCATGTCGTGAGTTATGATGTTCATCAGTTGTCTGGAAATCCCCAAGGTCATCACTTTTCGAGGTATACATCTCGTACATGTCAAAGTGCTGAAACATATATACAATTACAGCAGCTCCTTTATCAGGCTACGTAAAGACCCAGAACCCTTTCAGCTCCATATAGGGGTAAATCAAAGTCATACCAGCTCACTCAAACTTTTCACAGCCTGCCTCAAGATGATCTACCAATAGTTGTGCATAATTTTTTCCAATTTTTTTCAAGCCTTGAATGTGTCTGGTTCGGGTATTATATATGTCCTGCTTCCGTCAGGGGGTTTCCAATCTAGTGGTTTTATTGCTAGATTATGTGAGATCTCAGCCATTTTAAAAAATTAGATGAAAGTAGAGAGGGGTGATAAGTAACTAGCTGATGTAAGAATTTGTTTCATTGATTCATTGACTCAAGAAATGGTTTTGTCTAATTCATCTCATCTTTGCAGTTGATAAAACTCGTAAATCAAGTATATTTCTTAGTGTGCTGGCATACAATAAAGTTTGAGAACCAGTGGTTTATAGTAATGACGGTTAGGGTTGCTTTCAGTTATTGACTCTACACAATAAACTCAGTGGCTTCCTGGTCCTGTTATATTTTGATTATTTATCGACAATAATTGTAAGAGTGAACGAAAAAAAATGTTTTTGCTGGACGCCTAGGGTCTTTTTCGCTAGTTCTCATCACAATAAATAAATATGGCCATTACAGTTCACCGTATTTATGTTTGCTTAATAAATGTAAATAAAACATAAAAGCACCCCCGGCACAAACAACCATTTGTCCTAACGGACTGTTGAACGAACCGTGATTTCTATTAGAGACCATCAACCATTACTGTCAACATCAATATCGTCTTTTTCTGTTCGGCTGTCTGGCTGCCTAACAGTCTGACTACCTGTCTATGCGTGTGTCTCGTGCCCAGGGGCTCGACAATGAAACTGAAGGGCTGAAGATTTGAACATCCACCCCGTATTAAATATGCAACAAAAACGTTCTTTTCTTGTCTTTTGTTGGGTTTTTTGTTTGTTTTTTTTTTTGTTGTATTTTTTTAACAAATAAAATTCCTTGGTTCAATTTACGATATCAGTTTATGTAAAATTAGACTCTTAGTTTATGACCGGCAGAGTTAGCGTTTGTTTTTGTCTGTGCCTTAATGATAACTCCTCAACAAGAAGTTAGAAAAGTAACCTATTCATTCATCATCATCATCAGTCTTTTAACGTCCGTCGTTGGACATACACCTTCCCCAGGATTCGCTGCAATTCTCTATCATGGGTGTCACAGAGCCAGTATTTTCTGAATTTGTCTAGCTCGTCTCTCTATCTAATATTCTGCCGGCCTCGGTTGCACATGTGACCTAGGGGGATCCATGTCGCGAGTCGTGATATCCATCTCTTTCTCCAATTTTTTTTTAATTGATCACCTAAAACATGGCATGCAGACACAGTATGTTGGTCACTTGACGGTTTCTATTAAACAGTTTATTTGAATTTCTGTTGCTCTGTATCGGTTTCAATGGCTTTTATCGTTTTTGACTTTGGTGGAACAGAATTTTCGTTTCCACAAAGTAATATGGCTGTCGTGTTTAAGAAGCCGATAAAATGATTTATTTCGCCTCCTAACACGCTACTGTAATTGGCTAACCGTCTTTCTTTGTCTAAAGGACTCGTTCTGTGCACCCAAGTCATAACCCTTATTTAACGGCTGACCATAAAAGTTAATTTGGTCCGAAAATATCCATATTTTTTTTTTACGAATCACCACTGCTATCCATGAAAGTGAAATATACCAAAAGTGTGAAGTATACAAGTTAAGCAAAAATATAAGTTGGTGCTTAATAAGCCAAGCAGTTTCTTCTCTTCGGTATCACAATTTTTATGGCTTTGGTATTACAATCTACTACAAGTACGTATTCCAGTGGGAGGCGTATTTATGACCACCTGCTAAATTTTTCTTCTAGTTTGAGAAACAATAGTTAATTTTTGCTTGACCGATATTTTTTTGAATGTTACATTTGAAGGAGGTTATTTTCTTTGATGTAACAGTTGTTTGTCAAAGTTTGTTCCACAGACTGGTCAATCTGGGATCCATGAAATACCCCTTTTGGTCATTTCACTTTTTGCCCTTGCACTTTACAGCCATGTCCTCGTTTTTTTCCTCTAGGTGTGTTTCTGAAGGCTGGAACACATTTCTGTTACGTCACATGAACTCGTTTAATGATGTTCAGGCCAGTTTAACACTTATAAGAGACACTCCGCTGTGACAGCTGCAAGTCACGTAATATTACGAGTCCTATCTTGTCTGACCGTGTGACTTGACATCACACATTTTCTTTTTCTGCATGATAGCATGAGGTGGTATTTTTCTCCTATCTTGACATGTGATATTTGGTGGAGAGAGGTATAATCACGTGAGGTGACGTGACACGAGTGAGAATCCTACAGCTGATTTGCATGGCTTCAGGAGCTTGCACGAGCTCATGTGACGTGTTCTCACCTTTAAGAAGATGCACATGAAAATTCTAGGTGCAGAAGCAGCTAAATGTCTCTCCCACGGTAAATTGGATTAATCAATTTGAATGAAATTAGATTTGAGAAAATATGACATTTCATCCAGTAAATTATAACCTTTTCGTTTCAATTGGAGTTGAATGGGTTAATCCAAACATAGGAACTGAAAGAAAAAATTCTTATTCAAAACAAAAGATGCCATGTGGATCTCTGGGGTCTCTATTTACTTTTATAGAGTTGAAAAGTTTCAAAGCACATTACTTCGTAATGCCATGATTGGATTTGAAGCTATAGCTTCAATTCCAAATACAACCGCTCTTCGTCGAGGATAGGTTGCCATTTAATTTTTAACAGCCTTTTTAAAGTCCGTTGTTGAAAACAAGCTTTCTTTAAGTAGGTGTATGAGTGTATGACAGAGGTTATGGGCTTAACCCTACTATGCATGCTCGTGACGTAAATGCAGACTGGAAAATAGATGGGTACATGCCTTTCCAAAGTATATTCCTTTGATATAAGGTATCAACTGAAGCATCATTCTGGGTTGGCAAGCGTTCGGAAAAGCAAGCTCGGCCTCGAAGAACAAGAAACTTACAAGAAGAGAATAGAACAAATGCATCCTATCGCTAAAACATGGAACCTAACCAAAAGATTGACCCTTGAAACTGAGAACCATACACCGTACATCGGAGAAAATCGTATTCGATATCATATGGAGAGATCAAATGACAGCACAATATAAGAGGGAAAAACAGGATTCAGAGATATCATAGAATTCATTAAGAAACTCAAAAAGCGTATACAGCAAATGCATCCTCCAAAAATCCATGAAACTGAAACATGGAAGCTAACCAAAAATTGACCTTCAAACCGAAAACCATGTAACGTGCACAGGGGAGAATCACGTGCAACATATGGAAGAAAATTCAGGTTAGTTATTTTTAATCCCATATATCCGAGAGATCATAATAATAATCATCAGCAGCAGCAGCAGCCTTTTAGAGTCCGTCGCTGGACAAAAATCTTCCCGGAGAAATGCCAAACCACTCTATCGTTGGCGTCACAGAGCCAGCACTTTCTGTACTTATCCATCTTATCACGCCATCGTTGAATGATTTTCAGTCTGGGGGACAATCTTTTGGTTAGGTTCCACGTTTCAGCTCTGTTGCTGACAATCTAAAAAGGGTCGCTGAGTATCTATTTATTGAATGCAAAAACGGAAATTAGCAATAAAACAGGCATCGATTCAGTTATTGTGAAACCAACAGCTTGTCAAAGAGAAATAACCGAAAAAGACTTTTTTTGAATTACAAAAAAGAAAACAAGTCAAATTAGTCATTCAATAGAATCTGCCACGTGATATTTTCGCAGCTTGGGGATGATCAATCAAAAAGAACTAGGAAAGAGGTTAATCAATGAATAAGTTTTCTAGTCTTTTGTTGGGCAACGGACACAAAAAAAAATGAATTTTCAAAAAAAAAAAAAACAAGCCTGACTGCTGCTAGTAAAGACCAATTTAGCCATAAAACGCATTGCAAAATGATCTCACTTTCGGGCGGAATTTGAGAAAAAAAATGTTTCTTGACGACATGATAAGATGTAAATGGTATAATTTTCAGCCTTTTAGCTCCATTACAGCAGACAGCAAGACCAGATAGAAAACTGAAGAAACCTATGTTGATAGTTTTTATGACAGTTTCTGTTGACGGTTTCTATAAGCCAAAACAATACAGCAAGGAATGCAGACAGAATAATGTTTTATGTCAAATTTCATTACACATTTCATTCGTTTACTTCCGAACAAAAATTAATCAGACGTTACAGCGTGTCGACAAACAATGTTAAAACCTGTTTGTTTCTATTGATGAAAGTGTTTGTTTTGTTTTTTTCAAACGGGGAAATATCTTCAGCAACATTCGTGTTTACAACATGATCTGAAAATGACAAATATGAAAGAAACAAAGAAAGAAAAAAAGGTTTCCTTCAATATTGAAGGAGCAGCTATTTTCAACCAAGGTGCCGTGGGTGTTTTGAGGAGCGTCGGTCCTTTTTATAAAATGGGTCATGAGACTGTGCTCCCAGTGTGAATGCAAAAATAAGATATGAATGAGTTTTGACATTCCTGTTACTCCGATATGCGGTAATAAACAAAATGTACAAAACTTTCAAAATCTTTTGAAAACTATCATCAACAATATACTTTTGTCAATAAAATTAACAAATTATTAGTCTGTTTTACTTTTGAGCGCATAGTTATCATTCATTTTTTTTTCAATGATTAGATATATCTGTAAATACCGATGGTGTGCCTTGACTATTTTTAGTGTCTGACTCACTATGCAACAGGTGAATGAAAAAGGTTAGAAATCCCTGTCATAGACAATAGATCGACACAGAAATGACCTCCCTACGATGCAAGCTTTGGCGTCGTAAGGGAGCAGGAGAGGAAGAACGTCAAAGTTGGCATCCTACCGCCTTGAAGGGACCTTACTCCCAAGTTTAGAAGTTATCCTTCAAAATTATCTTTCCCACTGGCTGTTTGCCTAGAAAGCCCAAATAGCTATGCACTTTCACCCATTGCTGGGAAGCTAAGAAAAGGATGATTCATGCCTTCCACATGGGAATCGGTGTGTAATGAACATAAACAGTCTTGGCCTGGGTTTGAACTCGGATTGCCGATTCCATTGTCTTCGCTGTAAACTGCAACGTCACTCCTGTACTGGGAGTGATAGGTCTCAAGAATACATCGCATATGGAAGAGCCTAGAAACGAAATCCCGTGGCCGTTGTCTGCTTCGCATTTGCAACTTGTGGAAAGTTGTTGTTTTGCAACAGATCCTATGGTTGGACTGTTTCATTGACAAGAATCATTTCCCCTCCCAATTATCATTTAAATGAGTCTATTGCTCATTGCAAGCTTGCGGAGTGCATCGTATTATTCAACTCTCATTGAAAGTTGAAAACGTTTGTCTCAATTCATTAAAACTAAGCCATTCACAGCCAGAGGTTCCAGGGGATCGGGATAAGGGATTGGACCTACAGTGTTGAGTGTAGTGTATAAATCGATCCTCTTTTCCAGGAGATTAATAGGGCGCCACGGGTGGCTCCCTACATAATCTCCAGCTACTTACGACACCTAGTTGGTCACCCATTTGGGTACTGACTAGTCTCGACGTTGCATAACTATGGTGTTTGTACAAGAACAGCAGTGTCCAACATGATCTAACCTTAACTACCGCCCTCACCCTGATCAAATTTGTTAAGTTGGAATGTTTGAGGCTGTATTGTATCTAACCACGACATTCTTCGTTTTTTTTCTTTTTGAATTCTGGAAATGAATTTTTTTTCAAATGATCATCGAGATAATATCTAAAACAACATTTGTGGGTTGACTGAAGCCATTGATGAATACGAATTAACAGATGGAATATTTGTGTGGATGTTGTATGAACAGATGCTTTTATTCAGTCTAAAACGTGTGAAATATTACTTACATAATCTTCATTCTTGCAATATATACTTCGCCCTTCACGACAAGATGAAAAGAGGTTGGGTTTTTTTTTGGGGGGGGGAGGTTATTCGATAGAAAATATCCTTCCAAATAATACAAAACTTGGAAGCTCTCAGACAGGACTCACATCTGCAAATATAAATCAGGGGATAAGTAATTCATGAATTTATCCCAAAATACAATCACTTCTTGTGTGAATCTACTGATCATTCACCCAGAAAATTTCATTGATATTCATTGAGAACTTTTATAGATATCGTATTGATATCAAATGTATGAAAAATAACTCTCAATTAAAATAAAATTTAATTGAAAACCATCGATTACTTTTGGGCATATTATGCATACTGATATTGTATAATCATACATCATCTCTGGATAGAAAAATCGTATACCCTTTTCAAAAATATGAAATGTGCCCTTTCAAACAGGTTAAAGGAAACGGTTGTGTTTCACCGTAGTGTGATCGGAAGAAGGCTCGCTGAGCACAAATCAATACTACCGATGAGTTTGATTTCCCACGCAAGCCACTTTGCGTTAGCTAAGCTTCCCTAATATGCGAAAGTAAAACGTTCTAATGTAACCTTTCGTAAGCCTAAATGGCGTAAAACGAATAAGTAGTTACCATCAATTTATATGGGTGAAACGTTTCAGTGATCCCATTCACAAAAATAATCTCCTTCTATGTCCGCCAGTTTTATACAAAGCGCAACACGTTTACAAGCTCTCTTAAGCTCTCCTATTACACCCAGGCACATCTTGCAAACGGATGCATTAAATAAATTGAGTTAAAGCACGGATGCTTGCAACCATTGTCAAAAAAGTATGATGGCTTTGGGTATTTCGTAAAAGCGACCTTATCTAAAGTGAGAGGTACATGTAATACTAGCCAAAGTACTAAAAGACGCTAAAAGGAGAGCTCAGCAGATTGACTGCTACTTCCACTCGATCAATAGCAGGGGGTACTTTTGTATATTCAATTTGCGACGTGATTGGTTATATTTTTCGTCTGACATTTTTCACTTGTTGAGGAAGATAACTATTAAATACCAAAAAGGAATAATCTCCCTTATTTATTAATTTTTTTTGAATGCGTTAAAAAGTCTGAGTCCATTGTAGTTGAACATAAACAAGCAAATGTAGTGCAGCATTTTCTTTTTTAGATATTTTTCAAGAACGATTCGATTGCAAAATTGTTCAAGTACAACGACTGGTTTTTTTTTTTTTTGACGGCATAGGTAAATAGTACAACTACAATCACGTCTACCAATAATAAGGTGTTTTCACCTTTCTATTTAAGAGGAATGGTGGGTGCGTTAACCCTTTCATGACAATTACTGTTTCCATCCATCCCACGCCTCCATTTACGTTGGCTTTTAACTCCATTCCGTATTTCTAAACCAAAGTTTTTTCTTGCTCGGTGATGGCCCAAAAGTCTATAAAAAAAAATACTGGGTGGGTACGAACATCCACTCCCTACCACCTGAACGAATCATCCTGCCAATCTTTCGACTTGATCAGAGCGAATAGCTTGGCCATAGAGCCGGACATGCCACTAACATATCACAGAAAAATGCTTAAGGCAAAGTGCATTTTAGCTGCCAAAGTAAAGAACCTTTCACTGGTTCATTCAGAGGAGGATCTTGGCGAGGTGGGAGTGGGATGGGTTGTGTCTGAGGAAATGGTTTAGTAGTCAGTTTCTGCTGGTCTTTCTTTTGCGTTTCTTTTTGAGACCGGAAGTTAACATCGGCCTGTTTTTTTTTTTGTTGTTGTTGTTTTTGTGTTTTTTTCTCTTTGTTTCTTTTCGTTTTTTTTTTGTTTTTTGGTTTTTGTTTTTTTTTTACTTATTCTTTGGAACCTGTTTCAGTTGCACTTAAGCAGAAGCTCCTGCTTCATGTTGGAATCTTTGTGGACATTAAGAGACTTTTGTGCAGTTCTTTTCTTTTATTTTTTCTTTCTTTTTCATTAACTTTTTTCTTCTCTTTGTCTTTCTTTATTTCTTTTTCTAACTTCTTTCTTCTTTTTTCTTTCTTTTTTTTCAATTCTTACCTCGTTTTCATACTTCTTCCATGTTTCTTTTCTATTTTTGTCCATTTTTTCCTTTCCTTGCTTTCACCTTCCTTTTTTTCTTTCTTCCCACCCATTCTCCTTTACCTCTCTCTTTATACACACGATCACACGTGCACACACACACACACACATATATATATATACATATATATATATATATATATATATATATATATATATATATATATATATATGTATATATATATATATATATATATATATATATATATATATATATATGATCAATAAATGTCACAAAATGGAAACATGAAGGAAGCAGCATTGCATGGCCACAAGACAACTAGGAACATCACTTGAATTTTTTTATTGATATCTCACCGGCTGAGGGAAAAGAATAACTCATCGGTATGTGTACCGGTTTGGAACTGTTGAAAGAAAGTATACTTTTTAAAATATATCATTAATATATATATATACATGTGTGTGTGTGTGTGTGTGTGTGTGTGTGTGTGTGTGTGTGTGTGTGTGTGATAAATAACGGATATTAGTATCCGACGGTGTAAATAATGAAAATCTGCTTTAGGAACTAAAATTTGTTCGGGCCGAAATATCTACGGTAGTGAGTAGCGCAATAATGAAGATTGGAAAATGTAGAAACGTGTGTGTATGCATATATATATAATATATATATATATATATATATATATATATATATATATATATATAATGCTCCTCCATTCAGGGTTGAGCATTCTTTAAGTGAGGTAACTCATCAATCGTAAGCTTATGCAATGCTCCTCCGTTATAGAGCACTCTGTTGGATGAGGGATTTCTGTGTAAATGAATATATAACCTAAATTGAGCCTTACTGACTGGTTCAATAGTCCAAAGGTAGGATATCAGCCTGCAGGTGTGAAGTGAAGGTTTCAATTCTGCCTTGCGGTACTGAATGGGGTAATGGAAAGTCTATAGCCACACTGAAGATATGTAATACATCGAAACAGCTGTATGTGGATGACACAATATTATATATATATATATATATATATATATATATATATATATATATATATATATATATATATATATATATATATATATACATACATACATACATATGTTTGAGAGTGCGTGTTACGGAAAAAAAACAATAGGAAAAAAATATTAATCAATATGTTTTGCCTTGTTTTCCCTCTTCTTGGTGAATCGGTCGGTGAGCATACGGGTATTTCACTATTAGTGACGATCAGAATAGAATTCTTAAAACTCTTTACAGAATTAGAACAACTGAAAAACTCACTAAATATGGGGCCCAACCAGAAAAAAAATAAATTCTAATAAGTTTTTAAAGTTAGCAAAAAGTATTTGATTGAAATGATAGAAAGAAAAAACAAAATGAATGATCAGTTTGGATTTTATTTTCTTTAATAAAAAAAAGTGAAAGAATACAACAAAGTGAAATGTCTGCAATGTTTAAATTGAAAAAAAACAATATTTTTCTTGCCAGAGCTTGTTTGTTTTATCGGAATTTGTATTTCCTTTTTTCTGTCTACACGAATCTGTTTTTCTCTCTCAGTCATACTCTCTACCTTTTTTTTTCTTATGTTTGTCTTGCTTCCGTCAGCTGTGCATGTGATGTAATATATCATCTCCACTGTTCAAAAATGATCTGAAATTAAGTACCAATCCCTATTTACACACATCAACGACGACAATAAAGTAACTCCTACGCAAAACAAAAAAAAACGAAGACAGGTCTGGTTAGTCTCTCAATGAAAACCGTCACGTGAAATAAGTTACGTTTTCATGCAGCTGACATCACGTTTTTTGTTGTTGTTTTTTTTTTTGTATCTGGAATAATTTTTCAATATATGAACACTTTTCAATCAGTTACCATCCTGTCTTATTCAATAAGCAGATCACAACCCTAGTGACTTCTACGGCCCATATCCATTTGTATGAAATAAATCAAATAATTAATATAAACAGTTTTTTTAGCAGCAAGTCGTGTTAGGATGACCAAACGAAAAATTGAAGAGAGAAGTGTTCAATGAATAATCTTTTGACTTTTGCTAGATCATTACGAAGTCTGAATTTTCGAAGGATAATCGGCATTAAGTAGTGACCAATTTAGCATAAACTTACATTGCAAATTGCATCCCCCCACTTTTTGCTAGACATAATAAGAAGTGAATATTGAAATCCCAGTCCTGTAGTTTCATCCGTGTGGCCTGCAAGCGAGATACATACACACATACGAAGCCATTCAATGACGTTGGATACATAGGTTCTCGTGAAAATCACCGAATTTTAGCGACGTAGAGTCCAGTCATTAACAGATAGGTGACCGTCCAGGAATACCAGATGCTGTATGCAACACGATTGTTCTGTTGCTGTCTCAGCCTATTTGCTGCTCATTAACTGATTATCTTACCAAACTGGGACCAAACTGTGTATTCGATCAATTTCTCATGCACACGATTGAGGACACATGACAGTGTGCTCTCCAAGGAACCACTATACTCGTACCGAGTGGGAGCGTTCACATACGTAGCGAGCCGGACCAACTTGAAATCTGAAAACAAAAACCAACCATTTTTACAATTTTAGATGAGGATTCCAATGATAAGCTTCAAATCTGTTCTATTTTTTGATCAACTTGCCATTCATGTAAGCAGTCAGATCACAGGAAATATGTACGGAACAAATTACGACCCGATTTCTGTTCGTGGGTGGGTTTGTATGTTAACATAACTCAGCAAAAACAGGACTTTGTGGCCGGAGTTTTGTTAGCATTACTCCGTTCAAATGCTCCAAATTAAAATATGCAGTTTGCTGTCAAATTTCCAACTTTATAATAATAATGTGGGGTCTGCATTCGTGCTCACAATAATGATAAAGTTTCGATTTCTTCCTTTTATCCATATTACTATGATCCGATTTTTTGTTTGTTAGTGAGTTTGCATGTTACCATATCACAGTTTCAGGGAGTGACTGCCAATAGTTATTTAAGACGAGAACAGGAAAAATACAGTAATGATTTTAATCTAATCAACTGCTTCCCGGTTTTTTTTCCTTGAGTTCCTTCCTGAATCTTCCCTCTACGAAAGTTAACCAATTGTTATTTCACAAAATAGCGACGCTTTCGATTCTCATTTGTTGGTAGATAAATTCCCAACAGCAATACAAATGAATACTTACCGTAATCGATTTTTCTATTCTCCTTGATTCACGCAATTTGAATGAAAACTAATCAAATAACGAATTCTGAGTTGGTTTTTTTCTCAACGATTTCTCAACCCTTAAATGTGATGTTCGTTTTTCTGTTTCTCTGTTTATATTGAATCTGTTATGCATTTTGTTGTTTATTAGTTTTTGTTTTTGTTTCTAGGTTGGTTTGTTTGGTTTTGGACTTCTTTTTTTGGTGGTGGTGGGTCATTTTTATTTTACCATCAATTACGCAAACGAAAGGAATGTGGTGGATGTTGTACCCGGAAGGTTTAATAACTACTTGCTTTGCACAATCGACGCAGATGGTGAATACTGCACGCGTCTTTGTCATAAGGCACTTCGTATATAGAATAAATAATACAAAATACATTTAACTCTATTTGTATCGAGTTTGCAGGGTAGTTTCTCTCCGCATACATCTTGTTTTTCTTCGTAACCCTCTAGGAACACTTAACATTTTCCCATATAAATCAATGTTAATTGCTTCTTCGCTTTACACCATTATTTACGAAATATCTTATCGGAATGCTTTACTTTCGGATAGCCATATATATATATATATATATATATATTAAAATGTGGATTCACTACACAAACTAGCTCATGTTTCTGCCCTTTTCGGGCCTCATCAGGCGAATCTGATGAGGCCCGAAGAGGGCAGAAACATGAACTAGTTTGTGTAGTGAATCCACATTCTACTATTTATTTCCAGCTCTACTCAAAAACAACTTAACTTCAAGAGTAAAGAGTTGTATGTATCGAGCACTCTATGAAATAAATCCATTACATTTCAGAAGTGGCTTTATATTATTGATATATTATTTCATTATGTTATACTGCTAGCTAGTATCACATATACTGAGTATATATATATATATATATATATATATATATATATATATATATATATATATATATTATGCAACATAATATAGTACAATATCCGATGTATATATATATATATGTATATATAATGCAACATAATATAGTACAAGATCCGATGTAGTATATATATATATATATATATATATATATATATATATAATGCAATATGATATAATATAGTACAATATCCGATGTATGATGGGTTAATTTCATAAAGTGTTCAATACATTCAACATTAAACATTAAGTTGATTTAGAGTAGAGCTTAAGATATGATGGAGTAATAATTTCTACACATACAGGTTTACGTTTTTCTCCTATTTGGGCTTCTTCAGGCGAATGATTCGGTTTATTTTAGATTCCTATCTACGACATTTGGTGGGGAATCTATTCTTACAGGTTGTAGGATCTCCCTTTTATTCTATTTATGTATATGTTTATTTGGTGGTTTGTTAATGCTTGTTGTGTTTTTTGTTTTATGGATGCTATGCTTGCTAGTGGTCATAAGTTGAAAGCGTATCACGTAGGCATTTTGTTATCAGATGTGGGTGATCCATCAGTGGTTTTGTGGTATGTTTCTTCTCTGAGAGTATTTTAGTCTCACTCAAATCTGTTTCCCAATGTTACAGTTCCTTTTTATATGACTTTGTTTGAAAATCTGATAATTTTGGGTTTAGTCTGTTTCAACATGTCTAAGATAATTATATTGATTGGGTTGTTCTGTAAGGTGGCTATGTGAATAAGATATATATGGTGGTTATTTTTAGTATGTTTTGAAAATTTTGAGCGATGCCGGCATTATAACACTATTTCATTTCTTCTGTTTAATAATTCTGTTTTTTGTTCTGTTGGTAAAAGTGAAGATTAAAAATTTCTCATTTAGGCATAAGTAACATAGGGTTTCAATATTTTAGCACACTGTAGGTTTGAGTTAGTTTTCAATCCGTCTCCAGTAATAGGTCGATAGTGAAGAACTATTTTTTATATTTTTCGTTTGTAAATAATGATATATGGTGGGCTTATTTTAGTTTCAAAGATGTTTTCTATATTTCTATATGATATTTGACTTCTAACAATTTCTCTTCTTCTTAAAAGTGAACTTCTATCTAGGGATATCAAAAACAATTTGTAATCTTTTGATTTTAGTTTTATATTAGTGATATTAAGGGTAATTATTTATACTCCCGTATGGAGTCCAACTTTCATATATATATATATATATATATATATATATATATATATATATATATATATATATATATATATAAATTGAGGGTTAGCATCCTATGGTCCACCAAGGTGGTATGAATAAGAGTAGGATTCTAACATCGTGGGTTTGACAGGAGTGCCCTTCTCTTGGCAGATGTGTGCTAGCTTTGGGATCCTGTCGTCCCTTTCCAGGAGTATTTCGACAGTAAGGCTAACCTTTGGTTGGACCACAGGACGTGAACAATCAGTAGTCGATAGATACCGAACTGGCTATAGAGTTCTACCGCCCCTATGTAGAAGAATCAGGACAGTGCTGTTGTACGCAACCTTAAGTACAGAACCTTCGAATAGTACAGCTCTCCACGTGAATTAAGAGCAGATACCTTTTCGCAATGTGAACTTTGTCATTAAGCTAGCAAAAATATAATTTAAGTTTGAATTGGCAAAGTGTATAAACATATCAGGCATAGATCCAGGGGGGTTCAGGGAATCTGAACACCTCCCTCCTCAATATAAATAAATGTTTAATATCTAGATAAAGGAGGACTAAAAAATCCAAATTAATCAAAAGTTAGGCTTAAAAACAAAAGATTATTACATCTATTGCCTAATTAGAGATATTGAGTAAAAAAATTGAACAATCCTTCTCAAATTGATCCAATCTTGCACCTATTCACTAAAACTTAATCTTCCAGAGAGCAAGATGGCGTAGAAGATTGTTCAAAGCCAATTATCGGAATAGGTAAAACTTGGCTTACCGTAATCGATTTTTTTTCTATTACCCTCCATTTACGCAATTTGAATGGAAGCAATAATCAAGCAGGTCTGGTTAGTCACGAGATAAAAACCGACACGTGACCGACTTCTTTCGGCAGTATGTTTTGTTGGGGATGATCAATTATAAAAATTGGAAAAGGAGATGATCAAAGAGTGAGTTCCTTCTTCTCACATTTTGTTTGGCAGCGATACCTAAAAGAGTCAAGAACAAAGTGTGAATTCTGCTATGAGATCGATTCAGTATAAACTTTAATCGTAAATTGCAACCCCTTTAAAAACTGATTTGGGGGGTAATTTAAAAAAAAATGTTTTTTCTGCACATGATACAGAGTGAATATTTAAATTTTCGGACCTCCATCCTAATTCACGTGACCTGTACGTGCGATACATACATACACAGCAAGTCAGTCAGCATAACGTCAAAGATCTGGTGACAGTCCTGATTGACGGTTTGTATTTACGAATTATAAGAAATTGCTTTTCTTGGAGATTTCTTAACCTTTGAATGTGCTTTCTGTTTTCCGTTCCTATATTTTCATTGAATCTGTTTTTTTTTTTTATTTCAACATCAATTACGCGAACGAAAGGATTCTACAGAATGTTGTTGCCGGAAGTTATAATAACTACCTGCTTTGCAAAGCGTCGCAGATGGTGAATACTCAACGCCTATCAGGCCCATCAGGCACGTCGTATGTGCAACAAATGATATAAAATAGATTTAAGACTATTTGTATTGAATTTTGCACGGTAATTTTTTTCTCCACGTAAATGCTAACCTCAGTGGTTACTTCAACTAGGGCAGTAGTTATCAATTTATATCCCGGTAATAGGCGCTTCTTTGGTAGGGGTTTCCTTCCTGTGTCTCGATAGCTGAGGCCCTAGGTATTTTGACTGATCAACTTAGTACATTTAGATTTTTTACACAGAAATATAAGTACGTAGATTTAAAATCAAATTTGTTTAGGAGTTTTCAATGTGTTTATTTTGGGGGGATTTATCTTTTCTTCTGATAGGCGGTTCTTTGGCCCTGTAACTCTAGAAGAGAGGAAATGTTTTCTGATTCTTATTTTTCACTTTCTAGGCCTCAATGAGTGTTCGAATGTTGTGGGCGATTAGCTCATATACAGTAAGCGCTAGAAATACCAGATATATTTCGGAACATACATTCTTAAATCCAAACAGAGCTTCAAAATTAATAGAATTCGGGCTAAAGATGAAAAAAAATGGAAAATTATTAAACATATTAATCATCGGAAAGTTATATAAAAATTCCATCGATTTCGAATGAGTGAAAGCATTTTCGAATGCACTTTTAGAAATGAATCGTATCCTTTTGCAGTCACTGTATGTCCGTGTACTCATCTATACGCGTGCATGTGCATCATGCATACACACGTACACACCTGTATATAGATGCTTAAGATGTAGTGACTAAATGTTTATGACGCACATTCCGATTATTCTGTTGAAAATGCTACAAGAAGGTCAAGGCGTAAATAAGAGAAGGTATGATTTGAAATTAAATATTTTTGGTTGCTTTCGTCATTACGAAACAAGAATGAGTCATCCATTTTTGGTAAATGTAACTTGGGGAGGAGGAAAAGAGCAAGTACTCTTTCTTTGGGTTAGTTGATTCTCATACTTGCAAAATATTGCTATGTTGAAATAATCTGCAAGTTTTTTTTACCATTTTTAGCTTTCATGCAGACCTTGGATATTATACCATATCATTAGCAGCTGGTAAAAATGATCAGAACTGATGCCACGCCTTTAAATGACGTCACATCTTTTGATGACAACATACCTTCTAATGGCATCATAACTTAGCCTTTTTTGCTGTTTAACATAACTTGGATTGACTCATAGACCGTACGACCGACCGGAAGACTCTTATAAAGATGTGTGGACGTCAGTAATAAATCGCTTAATTCTAATTGATTTTTAATCTATGATAAAACAAAAAGGCCAACGCAGAAAAGAAAAATCAAGAAAAATGTAAATTCGAGGAAGTAAATTTCCCCATGTCATGATCAGTGTTATCTTATTTGTTTTTCAGAGTGAAATGATACACTTTTCCACTTAAAAGTAACAATAATCATTAGCTTCTAAAGAATATCCTACCAACCATTTGAAAAATCGGATTTTTCCACTTAAATGAGATCAGTCATTTTTTAATAAGACCCAAGATGAAATACAAATGACGCAAACATTTAAATTCATGATTAATTCTAAAGTAGTGAACAGTTAGTCTTAAAGCAGATATGTGTATGTCAACATTTCGTGTCTTACGCACTTTTTAGCAACGGGCAATATGTCTTGTTCTTGTAATCACGAAAACTATAAGTCCATTTCCAGTTGAATATAAATATATATTGGGTATTCAGGCAGAATGCCTTCTTCCAAATAAGTATCCTTGAAAAGCAGAGACATTTTTGAGTTTTCGCTCTGGTAAATTTTTTGAGTTTTCTGATGTTGTCTCTTATAGTCAGTTCGAATGATTGAAAGAATTTCCCAAAATTCACAGTGTGTTATCTTAACATAACTGGGACTGACAGACGGACAGACCGGTCGACAGACACAAAGTGCCTCTTCATGCAAGTGATCATTCACCTAAAGAAGCCCAAACGGGGCAGAAACATAAACATGTTTAGTTCATCATATTTTAAGCTCTACTCTAAATCAACTTGATGTTTAATGTTGAATATATCTGGCACTTTATGAGATAAACCCATCACAAATCGGATAGTGTACTATATCATATTGTATTCCTGACTTGTGTTATATATATATATATATATATATATATATATATATATATATATATATATATATATATATATATATATATATACACACACACACTGAGAGAGAGAGGAGGGATAGAGAGAGAGTCTGAAGAGCTTTACAGCTTTAAACACTAGACAAACTTTTTTCAATTTTTTTTGGCACTTCAGTTGCTTATTTCTCAATATCAATACAATATATATATATATAGAGAGAGGGGGGAGAGATGGGGGGTCTAAAAGGGTCATCTCAGAAATTCAAATATGTCAGTGAATTTTTAAAACTTTTTTCAAAATAAAATGAAATCAATTTTATGATCTTCTTGCTGAATCGAGCAGGATCAAGAGGCTGTGTATTTTTCTCCATTCACTGAAAGTTAAGAGTGTTACCAGTATGCAACTTCGCCCTCCTCTTCATCCTTAAGCAATAACATAGAAAAGCTCTACTAATAGATGAAACGTCACCTTTAATTTCCATAAACAATAAAAAATGTACCAACCTGACAATTCTTAGGATCGATAATTGAATTTATGGTTGCGCTGGAGAAGACTTCATATAAACACAATTCTCATATTTTTTTGCCTGAATCTCCCAGATGAGGGACCATCGTTATGCGTAGATATTTTATCCGGATCGTTGTCTTCATCTCGATCCATCTTTTGAATTCAATATGTCGGTCATTATACCGCACGGCCTTCTTTGAATGGGTGCGGTGAATGGGGATAGTTCGTAACGCTGTCACAGAAAACACCCTCGAATCGTCGGGATTGAATATCCTCATTTCGCTGTCTATTTCCTGGTGCGAGAAAACCTTAGGGTATGTTCCTAATCGTTTTTGGTTATAAAATCTTGTCCGGATATATTTTGATATAAAAAAAAAAGTTCATTTTATACAAATATTTGAACCGTCATAGAAATGATTAAAATAAGAGTTATAAAAAGATCACATCGACGAAGTGCACTTCAATGGAACCGGCTATTCTTATAGGAACAATTATTCAATCTTAACTTTCACCTCAGATTACAACTGCAATGCATACAAAGAGTGGATGTTGCTGGCAATGCCACTGTATCTAAAAGCTCGATGAAAGTCAATCCATATAAAACTACGATACAAGGGAGGCAGCTGCAAAAAATTTCTGGGTCCACCCCAAAGTTTGTTAAATTCCCCTTTATTCTATGACAGATCCTTCCTCAAAATGTCGTTGAAATCCTTTTAGAGATATCAGGTAAAAACATAAATGATCGCATGAATGTATCAAAAATGAATTTAGCCAAATTCTTCCTTATCTAATGACCTACACATCCAAAAATCTTGATATAAATTCAAAGAGAACTTTTAGAGATATTAGGTGGGAAGACACATAGCAACAATGCAGAAAAGGTAGCTCTGAACCTGCCTGAAGATTCAATCAATTCTCCAGTAGTTAATTGTCCATGGTTCGACAAAATGTTCTTGAATTGCATATAGTGTGTACAAACAGAGAGACAGACAGACAGGTACCAGTGGATACTTATACCTTCTCCAAATCCTTTGGCAGAGGTAATACATATCTCTGTCAATACAATCATCACAAAAAAGAACTTAAAGAATATCACTTTATATATATATATAGCAAAGATGAGCGGGGGATGTGACTGTAAATAATTCCTGTATCCTATCCTAAATGATATCAATTCTTCTGCAGTTCATTATCCAACCTTCTACAAGATGCTATTCATTGGAATTAATTGAGAAATTTAGAAGATGTTAGCATATAGCTACGATACTAAAAAAGATAATTCATATAATATTATGAGGACAGAGATCCGGACAAACAAACGACTAAATGCATATACACCTTTCTACTTTGCAGCAAAGGTTAAAGAAAAAACAATAGATTTCTTAACGTTATATTCCACTATCTGAGGGTCTACAAAAAGAAAAAGTTATATCTGAACTGATCTGCATTCAGTTTTTAGAGACGATGGCGTCGGCAGAGGTATGCGCTCTCTGAGTGCTTCCCTGTTTCATCTGTCAGTATATGAAAAGAAAAAGCCATTTTGCAAAGCATTAAAATCGAATCAGAGAATAAAAGCAAGAATCTCACGCTAGCACGCACATGAGGGAAGGATGGAGAGGCAGGCAGACGAAGCTAGAACGACGGTGGCTCAAGAATGGAGGAGCTCACAAGATATTCCAGATTCCGGCATTGATAACTAAATATTTTAGTGAATCAGCATTTGGCGGGCTTCTGCCTGACGTCAATGGCAGCTGTGACGTCAGCGGAAGAAAGCCGAAAGGGAGAAATCTCATTGGTTTGTGTTGATCAGATTTAGATTTAAACGTTTTCAGCTTTTCAAATTGGGTATGGCAGACGACAAAACATAGAAATCTCTAACCTTCAATGTGGATACCAGTGGAAATTTCCGAACGCTTGTTCTTACGGACTTAGAAACAAAAACGTCATAGTCATCATATTATATATATATATATATATATATATACATTTATATATATATATATATATATATATATATATATATATATATATATATATATATATATATATATACTATCAAAAAACTCGTAAAAAATGACTGGGTTATTTATGTATGTATCGGCACTGAGATGCCGTTGGCTCTGTTATTGAGTAAAGCAACTTTGTTCATAATTCAGATATCCCCACTGTGAATTTTTGGGTCTTGACAAAACTAAAGCTGTTTCGATGCAGGATCAGACCAAAAAATGTTAATAATTTGTATGACGTATTCTATGACGTAAGTGTATACCATATTAGCAAGTTGAATTAACCAATGGGATGCGTGCACGCAAACAACCCTAGTAAAAATTTGCATATATGTTTTCTGTATAGGGAAGGATTTTTGCTTTTAAAGTACAGTGCTCAATATCATTAAGATTATGCTACATATTTAAATAAATTGAAATATTTGATATTTTGTAAATAAAAAATGATTGCTACGTGAAGAAAAAGAATTATTACGAACTGTATATTTTTAAAATTTCAATATGAATGAAAGATATGAAACACCAAAAGAAAAAGAAGATAAAATTATTTTACTTGAATGTGAAGTACAGTAAAAGTAAGAAACAAATTTGTTTTATATAAGCATCAGAAACGTTTTTATTATCACTTATTTTCACTTTCACTGTTTTCTTACTGAAGATCACTGAATTTATCAGTTTAGAATAAAATCATTTTGATTAATAAGTAAATAAACATTGCTATATTAGCTAAATTACCCAGCACTCTTGTTTGCTAATCGTATTTTGATGACAAAAATTTTATTTAGAGTTACTCTTCTCCTGTACTTAACTGTCTGTGCCTTTCTGTCTGTCTGTCTGTCTGTCTGTCTGTCTGTCTCTCTCTCTCTCTCTCTCTCTCCCTCTCTCTCTCTCAGCACACACTTACAGAGAGAGAGAGAGAGAGAGACCGAGAGAAAGAGGGAGGAAATGGGAGGGAAATGAATTTCCTCCCACCTACATATACAAGATTAAGTAAATTGGTAATTATCTAAATACTTTTTTGAATGATACATACATTTTGAATATTTCACAATTCCATCTTAGCATCCTTTTCACATCTTTTTTTTTTTTCTATGAGAACAACCTTCATCTCTAATATTGATTCGTTTGCAAGAGACGAAGCATCTCGTACAAAATCTTCACCTGCGAAGTCAAGCCGTGATGATGATATATTTCTATATAGAAGCATTTGATTGAAAGTAAATGATAATTATGCTTATCTCACTCCGGCATTGGATCGAAAGGGATCGAACTCACCTTGCAGTACATTTTGCAAATCTTTGTTCTCTATCTTGCGTCCTCGAGAGTGATGACTTAATAAATACCACGAACCCAAAATCTGAATAGTAAACAGTGTCCTTACTCTGGCTTCGACTTCAGTCGTCCTGGCTAGCACTCCATACATCAAAGTCGTCTGTATCAGCTTAGCTTCGAAGTTCCCAGTACTTTGCAGTATGTCAAGTTGACAGCCGACGAGCAACGTCACTCTCATTTCACTCACTATTTTACCCACATCAGTGGAAACAAAAGATTGGTTCATGACTTTCCCAAGTGACATTAGTACGGATTGGATGCTGATTGCTTCAGTCGGAGTTTGAACTCGGTTTGCCGATTTCATTATCCATGCCTACAACCGTTGGACCAACGGCATTTGAAGTCTACGTTCGGTAGATTAAAACCAAACCATTGATATCCTTGATCACGAGCAGAGTCCTTTCAATCGTGTTCCATTAATGGCATCCTTTTTTATACATTTTAGAAACTGTCAACTAAAACTGTAACCAAAGCTCTCAACATAGGTCACATCAGTTTTTAAGCTAGTCTGGCTATATAATGCGTGCAGGCCGTGCCATTTGATATATAAGACTGAAAATTTAAGCATTAACTCAGGTATAGAAAAACAGTACTTTCGTTTTCTGAAAAATCCTCCTCAAAATATTTTTTTCAGTGGAGGATTCAATTTACAATGTAAGTTTATGCTAAATTGATCCTTGAGTATATGTCCAGCAGCATTCAAGTTTGTTTTTCGAAAATTCGGACTGTTTTGTCAGTGACCACCGCCCAACAGAAGGCGAAAAAAGTTGTTATTTCGTCAAACAACCCTTTTTCCAATTTTTTCAATTGATCATCCCTAACACTGTATACTACCAAAATACATTGGTCAAATGACAGTTTCTATTGAGTGACTAATCAGGCTTCTTTTTTTTTTATACAACTGATTTTTTTTTTATTTTGGTTTCTTTTTTTGCTTTTTTTTTTTTCATAGTCTTATGATTTTTTATTTCATGGTCTTTATAAGTCGGGGAAGAGACAGCTTCACGTGGCCAGGTTTCCTGTTGTGACAAGCTGTCTGGTCGTTGCATGCAGTCTATTCGTCACATTATCTCTCGCAATTGCAACTCGCCAAGAACCAGGGAAAAGAAAAGCTTGCAAAGAGAGAAGCCAAACTCTTAAATACAGCGAAGAAAATAATAATCAAATAATAAAGAAGGCGTATGTTGGACAAATTCGAATCCAAAAAGTTATTCATGCAATAAGTATCAAGAATGAAGATTCCAGAGTGTCTTTCACACACACGCATATATATTCATACCTTTATGTGTATATATATATGTGTGTGTATATATATATGTGTGTATATATATATATATATATATATATATATATATATATATATATATATATATGTGAGTATATATATATATATATATATATATATATGTGTGTATATATATATATATATATATATATATATATATATATATATAAATATATATATATATTGTTAAATACGTTCAAAAAATGTAATGGCGTATGTAGATATATATGTATTAACAATGACATAACTATAATCACACATACACACACATATTTACATCTATATGCAATGAGAAATGGATATATATGATCCGACAGAACGATCATAAATTGCATTATATGATATAAAAACTCCTTCTTCTTTTAAATGAACCCCCGTCATTATACGATTGTTGTATAACTTAGCCTAGACGGAACTAGAATAAGCAATCAAAGAAAATGGGGCTGCTGCAGGAATCGAACCTACGATCGATAGGGTAGCTGCTTCAACCTGGCGTTGCTCCTACCATTGAGCAAAACAGCCACCGTTTATTTATAGAGTTCCTGTATAATAAACTGTGATCTATAATCATGTTGTAAATATTCGAAAGTGGATGCATAAATTACCACATTCATCTGGATAATGACTTTCAGGTAATCATCCGCGAAACCCTCTATCGTTGATATCTGTTAAAAAATTGGCGAGAAGATTGACACCTCAATATTAAGAAAACCTACAGAAACACATTTGTACATACTGATAAGTAAAAATAAATTTAAAAAAAAACAAAACTAAGTATCCTAAATTATGATAAATGTACAAATCTTCAAGTGAAATACAGGTTGGAAGGTAGTGACCGAGCAATACAGAATTGTAGAATGTCTGTGCTGTTTTGTTTTTGTTTTTTTTGTTTTTTTTGTTTTTTGATACCTGAAACAGGTCCATGATAAAACAGCTTATGATCCACACAACAATATTTAACGTTCTACATTAGCATCCAAATTTAAATAACAGTAATACTATTTAATATTCTGTGTAAAATACTCAACATATGAATATAGTGCATTAACAGGGAGACGAAAGTTATTTGGAAGACTGTTTCCATTTAGGAAATCTTTAAAATTAAAATATCTTTACAGTCAAACGTACCAAGTTCATGACTATATATACACATGAACATATATATATATATAGATATATTTCACACTCTCAGCACATAGGTTGATTTTGAATCTTTATTCGTGATTATGAGCCAATCGTTACCTCTCATATTCGTGGTCTTTCTCCAAGTGTATTGTTTATAGTTAGCAAATAGAGGGAATGTAGTTGAATGCATTATACCAGCTATGACTCACAGACGTAAAACAGAAATCGACAAATGAACAGAGAACGAAGTCAAAATCGCAGAGAGCACCATGAAAAGAGTAATCCTGGAGATAGCTCTGAGGAATAAAAAAAGACCAACATGGATCAGTGAGGAGGACCAGAGTAAAAGGATATTATACAAATGATTAGGCAATAAAAATGGAGGTTGGCAGGACAAATGAAACTAAAAAAAAAAAAATGGCTGCAGAGGGAACAGATGGATAACTGATTGATGCGCAGGGGACAGCAAACGCAGTAAGAAAAACCAGACTCAAAACAGACGGATGAAACAGAAATTTTTGCCGGTAAGACGTGGCAAAGGTTTGCACAATCGCAGTCGTCATGAAAAGGGATGGGATTGGCATTTTTCCAGCTGTAAACTCATTATGACTGATGACCTATTTATAATATATATGTGTGTGCGTGCGTGTGAGGGTTGGATCATAGTATGTCCTGTTTCAAAAAAAATTAAATGATGTGTAGTACAAATGACATTCACGAACAAGACATTATGATATTACCCGATATAGAATAACAAACTACATGTAAGACGTAAGCTATATATTAAAATCATTGCTGAAAAGAAGATGGTGTTTAATGAACACAGCTTGGACTGCCATGTTAATGTAACTGTTTTGTTTTTAAAATCCCCGAAACGGTCACATGGTAAACAAGTAATTCCCCCCAATTACAAAAAAGTACACATAGTGCCAAGGTAACTAAATATATGTAAAGCATTAAAGTTTTTCAATGTGTTTAGCTATAAAGTCTTCTCTACTATATATATATACATCAGCATATAAATATGAGACTCGTCATAGGCTGATCGATCACAATTTTTTTAACAGTACTTGATAGTTTCTTTCCATCACACTCTATGTCAAAGTCGGTATAACTAAACATATGTCTGTAAAGGTGTTTCATAATAAAACAAACGTTTTTGCAAGCAACACCAACACAACGTTAATCAAATGTTTTCAGTTGATTTAACAGTTTTCACGGTTTCAAAGTTTTGATGAAATTCAACAAACAAATGAAGTTTTTGAACATTTGTTGTACGCTTTCACATCGAAAGCGTGAGAAAAATACGAAAGGTTACATTAACAATCGACAATACTGTCAGGTCAAGTGGAGAAAAGT
Organism: Thysanoteuthis rhombus; assembly: GCA_963457665.1. NCBI lineage: Eukaryota > Metazoa > Mollusca > Cephalopoda > Oegopsida > Thysanoteuthidae > Thysanoteuthis > Thysanoteuthis major. The sequence continues at coordinate 19,229,175 of OY735218.1, forward strand.
ACGAAAAATCCCTTTGGAGTAGGATATCTAGCAAAAAAAGTTGTTTTCGTTATGAATACGTTTATAGATCTAAAAAAATTCCCGGAAAATCAATACATATGTTTGATGGTGTGTGAGTGTGTGTGTTTTCTTGGGGTTTTTTTTTTTTCAAGAGTCAACCCGGACAGGTACTTTTACTGAGATAGATAGATGGATAGACACAGCTTCAAAATGTCAGAAGAGGCATACAAAAAGAAATCGCCAAAGCAGCACTGTAATATGAATTGACTCGTCACATCTTCCATACAGCTATTCTTGATCGGGAAAGGTCATCAAAAAAAGTCAAGAAAATGTCTAAAGAAAATGACCGATCATGACACATTTGATTTCCTTTGTCTCAAAACCTAACGGTGATTCAGCTTACTTCGTGAGCTAACTTGCACTAGATCGGGTCATTCATCTTGATAAACGAAAAAAGAGAACACTTGATGAAAAAAACACTTCAAAGCACTTCAAAAATAGTAAAAAAAAACACGGAACATTTTTCAAAACACTACAGAACGTTTCATAAAACACTTCAAAACACTTCAGAACACTTCAAAACATTTCAGAATACTTGAAACATTTCGAAAACACTTAAAGCTGTACAATAAACACTTTAGGAGATTTTTTTTGGACCTTCCGAAACACTTTGGAAAGTTTTCAAAAATACTTAAAAAACGCGTTAATAATACGTTAAAAACGTTTCAGAAATATACTTTTTTTAGACGAATACCCTGTGGTCTGTAGCTAAAATCGATAAATACCATTTTTTCCAATACTATCAGTATTGCTAATGGAGGTGGTTTTGTTTTCTAAATTTTTATATGTGGACCTTTGGGAAAGTATGACATTAGCCTTTTCCCTAACCGGCAAACCTATTTCTGATTTTGGCCAAAGCTACTTATGTTCAATTCACACTCATGCCCTGTGGATATATATGAACTTTTCTTCTCTATATATACTTTCTCGTTGTCATGTACATTGACAAAATGTCTTGTCACTAACAAGATACAATGAATGACGCTGAAAAGTACGTGAGACACGACTATGAGTGAGAACATCTATAGTTTTCCTCTGATATAACGGCTTGAAACATGTTCAAAAACACAATATCGAAAATATTTAGACATCACTTACATTCATTGAAAGTGTTGACCTCTATGTGAGCAAGAAGAGTTAAAATAATTCAAAAACAACTCTGTGATTTTGAATATATATATATATATATATATATATATATATATATATATATATATATATATATGCGTTATATTATTTGCATTGTCCACATTGTTACACAGAGAAGGGGTTACTCAGCCTACATAGCGGAAAGAAGCAATTAAAAAAATGAGGCTTTTGGAGGGATGCTGTCTGATGATATATCCATTTCTGATGAATATATATTTACCGGCTCTGCAACGCCCATGATAGAGAAATGTGGAGGATCTTTGGGAAGATCTCTCCAACGACGGACATTAAAAGATTAATGATGATGATGATATATATATATATATATATATATATATATATATATATATATATATATATATATATATATATTTATATATATGTGTGTGTGTGTGTATATATATATATATATATATATATATATATATATATATATATATGTATATATATATATATATATATATATATATATATATATATATATAGTACCATGCAGTATTGTGTGTGATCAGTCAGAAAAGAATGGAAAAAGAGGTAATCACTCAATGAGTTACTCTCCTCATTTTTGGTTTAGCAGTAATCACTGAAAAGTCCAGGAACGAACTGAGGACGGATTTAATACAAACTTGGATCGCAAATTTGCCCACAAATAAAAATATATTTATTTGGTGGAATTTTTGGGAAAATTTTTTTTCTTGGCGTAATAAATGTCTGAAATTAAAGCCTCTGGTCCCATCGATATGACTCGTATGCTTGATGTATACATACTTATATAGATAGTCAGACAGCTCGAAAATTGAAAAAACTTATGCTGCCCTCTCCGGGACTGATCAGGCGAATCATTCGCCTGATGAGTCCCAAAGAGGGCAGAAACATGAGCTAGTTTGTGTAGCAAATCCACATTCTACTATTTATTTATTTCCAGCTCTACTCTAAAGAAACTTAACTTTAATAGTAAAAAGTTGTATGTATCGAGCACTCTATGAAATAAGTCCATTACATATCAGAAGTTGCTTTATATTATGTTATACTGCTAGCCTGATCTGTAATATATATATATATATATATATATATATATATATATATATATATATATATATATATATATATATATATATATATATCTTAATGACAACTTTTTTGATAATTGTGAAGAAGCGTGAAACAAATTTGTTGTAAGGATTGCAAAAGTATATATATATATATATATATATATATATATATATATAAATATATATATATATGAATTTATATACTAAATTTGGCTTATATATTAGGTGTAATCTCCTTATATGTAGGGTAAAAATTATTCTATGCACATTGACGTCATGAAATAATTATAAAAGTAATTATACAGATTGTGAAATAAGCCATAATAAGTTTTAATGTCAAGTTCTATCTGCACATCAAAGAATATATATATTCATATAGGTGTGTATGTATATATATGTGTGTGTGTGTGTGTGTGTGTGTGCATATGTATGTATATATATATATATATATATTATGGGAAAATGGATACATAATCCTACAGAAATATATACAAATGCGTTATATTACTTTGAAACCTTATTTGGAATGATCTCTTTTCATTATATGGTGAAAGTATAACTTGGCTTAGACACTGTCAATAGAAGAAACAATCAAAGAAAACAATGCTGCTGCTGGAATCGAACCTGCAACCAATCACACAGCCGCTTCAACGTAGAGTTACTCATAAAATTGAGTTAATCAGATGCCAGTAATGCAAATATAATGCACTCAAAAATATTTCTGTTTATTACATATCCATTTCTAAATAATGTAATTTTCTGTGTTGAGAGACAGATAGAGCAAATAATAGACAGTGATTTAAAAAAATGAGAATTTCGGAGTTATAGCAGTCATTTGAGCCTTTGCATTACCGGTGGGTGTTTAGCTCAATAGTAAGAGCAATGCTACGTTGAAGCGGCTGATTTATCGGTTGGAAGTTCGGTCCCGATTTTCTTTAATTGATAATTATATTTAGCTGTCTAGGCCAAATAATACATTTGCTGTGTAATAATTTGAGATCATTTCAAACTGATATAGAGCATTTATGATATTCATACACAAATATATGCAAGGTCATAGAATACATTTCTTTATCTATGCGTACATGTATATGTCCATTCATCAAATACTTATTCAATGCACGAAAATACATGAAAGGTTATTGAACATGTACATTTCTTACGTTTGTAAATACTTTCATATATATACTATATTAAATGCACACGAATATTTGTAACGTCATGGAATCCACTTTTCTCAATGAATGCATATATATATATATATATATATATATATATATATATATATATATATATATATATATATATATATATATATAAAAATATAAAAAAGGTCATGTTACATATTTCCTTTTCTATACATCAGACAGTTATTCATTACACACACAAGCCTACGTAAGGTCATGAGGTGTAGATAGTTCTTTTTGACTATTTTTCTTTCTCTTATATTTATGTGTGTGTGTTAGAGACATTTTTAATACGTTCTTATGCTGGTGATAATATAAATGGATACAGCAGGTACGGCTTTCCTCCCCTTAAGAGACAATTCCTAGCGGAGTTTGAACAAGCAGTGACGAAGTTGCATAGATCAGCTCAGGAATCATTATAAGTCACAAGTCTGGAAATTTATCATTATTTTTATTGGTATCATGCAAGAATACCGACAAATATGCATGTACTAAATCAAAGCAAAATTCCTAATTAAGACCTCTCCATACTCTCTGCCAATACTGTGAATCGAACACAGGACCTTCTGCGACTGAAGCAAACGTGCTAACCATTACACTATCAGAGCTGATATATTGCAGAAGTATTTAAAGTATTTTCAGATTTCTAGCACATATCTTCAAAAATGGGTCTCACCTGTCGTTTTGATATATTAATCGCATCAGTGATTAATGAAATATGCAAGAGAGCCAATTACATATATATATATATATATATATATATATATATATATATATATATATATATATATATATGTGTGTGTGTGTGTGTGTGTGTGTATATATATATATATATATATATTATTGAGATGTTGCGAACAAGATTAATGCAGATGGCAGCTTGAATATGTCAGTTCTCTGCAGATTGAAGAAAAGGTGGGGCTGTGCATTCTCTCCCAGGTGACTTTCAAGAATAGATAAGGAAGATATACTCATCAGCCAATGAGACTTAGCCTCGATTTGTTATCAGTAGGAGTTGACATAGCAGGTGTGTTTTCAGGCGCACAGTGGCAATGACATTACACACCCTCAGTTTAGAGCTTATTCGTGAGTCTATATTCTTGAGAGGTTAGGTGCATATGGGTAAAATCTATGGGCATTTGTGTGAAAAAAAACATGGAGCCTAACCTAAGAAAAGATTGAACTGTGAACGCAATCACGAGAAGAAATCACAAGACAACACAGTATATCATGGAAAAACAAACGTCAGAGACATTATTGAATCCATTACAAAACTCAAATGGCAATAGGCTGGTTATTTAGCAAGAATGTCAGAAAACTGATGGCCATCACGACTCGTGACGTGGATCCTCATATTTGAAACTAGCAAGCAACAAATAAGATGGCCTGACCAACTAGACAAGAAGTTCTAAACGTCTTGACTCTGCAACGCCTATAATAGAGAGGTCCGTTGAGTCTCGAGGGAGGTCTATTTCCAACGACAGTCATTAAAAGGATGATGATGATGATGATGATGATGATGATGGCTACAAATAATTTCAGACGGAGTTTGAACTCGATATGCCGAATCCATTCCCTGTGCTGTCAACCACTCGGTCACCCTGCGCCTCCAATCTGCATAGAATAGCCCCATTAGATCCAGTATATATCGATGTGCTGAAGCATACATACAATTACAGCAGCTTCTTTATCAGGCTACATAAAGACTCGGACCCCTTTCAGCTCTAGATAGGAGTATGCCAACGTGATACCAGCTCACCAAAACTCTTCACATCCTGCCTTGAGATGATCTTCAGAAGACTAGACTGGAGGAGTAAATGGATTAGAATAGACGGCGAGTATTTGAGCAAACCTCAGATTTGCAGACGACATAGCCCTTTTCGCAGAGAACCTGCACGACCTCCAACTATTGATAGATGAACTAAATAAAGAGAGCAAGAAAGTCGGCCTACACATGAACTTCAGCAAGACAAAGATCATGTGCAAAAACCACATCGGAGATAAAAACGCTAAGATCAAAATTGAGGACACAGAACAGGAGAAAGTACATCACTACATCTACTTAGGATAACAAACCTCCATGAGACCATCAAAAGAAAAAGAAATCAAGCGAAGAATCACACTAGGGTGGCAAGCCTTTGGCAGAGCAAGCTCAGCCTTCAAAAATAAGAAGATCCCATTAATCCTAAAGAGAAGGGTGTATAACCAATGCATCTTTCCAATAGATACTTATGGAGCTGAAACATTGAACCTAAACAAGAGTCAGATCCGCAAATTGAGAACTATGCAACGTGCACATGAAAAAATTATGCTGGGCCTCACATGGAGAGACCACAAGACAGCACAGTATCATCCTGGAAAAGACAAGAGTCAGGGACATCATAGAATCCATTAAAAAGCTCAAATAGCAGTGGACTGGCCATGTTGCACGAATGGTAGACAACCGATGGACATCGCGACTCATGACATGGATCCCCCGAGATCACATGCGGAACCGAAGCAGGCAGAATATCAGATGAAGAAAAGAGCTAGACAAGTTCAGAAAGTACTGGTTCCTCGACGCCCATGATAGACAAGTGTGGCGAATCCTGGGGAAGGTGTATGTCCAATGACGGACGTTGAAAGACTGATGATGATGATGTGAGATAATATCGTTGCTTCCTCACATACGCGGCTCCAAATACGACGAGAAAAATATGTTTCTATACTCAGCAGACATTGTTGTAACAAGAAATAAAGGCAATAACAATAATATTTTTGTAATTAATTTCTCTTAAGTGAGAAGGGTCGACTCGGGGGTAATTAAACATGCTTAAGTGGTTTATCTTTGACATCAAATATAAATTATTTTGGCAGTGAAAATGATTACTATTGTTTTTTAGTGCCAAAATAAGAGCTCCGTTCATTCATTTATCTCTCTCTCTCTCTCCTTCTCTAAATTTCTCTCTATCTCTCTGACATATACACATGCATATATATACAAAACCAACACATCCACATCCACACACTGACCCTATCCCACTGCACACATACACGATTGCATGTACCCATACATGCAATAGGCATTTCTAATATGCAAGTTATAATGGGAAGAAATGACAGAGAGAAAGCAATTAATAACCCATACGCCGGTATATAAAGCAATCATTTAATTTTTATTTTTAACTGTACAAATATTGCACTGCGTCGAATGCTATTGTATTTTGACTAGATGGCTATTAGCGAAGCTCAACGTGGAAAAATATGTGACCAGTAGTCCTAAAATTACCCTTTGAATACCATTAGTCACATAGTATCTAACCAAGAGACAGACCCGTAAATTGAGAACCATGAAACGTGCACATGATAGAATTATGCTGGGCCTCACATGGAGAGACCACAAGACAGCACAGTACATCTGAGAGAAGACAAGAGTCAGGGACATTATAGAATCCATTTAAAATCTCAAATGGCGGTGGGCTCGCCATGTTGCAAGAATGGCAGACAACCGATGGACATAGCGACTCACGACATGGATCCCCCGAGATCATATGCACAACCGAGGCCCGCAGAATATTAGATGGAGAGATGAGCTAGACAAGTTCAGGAAGTACTGGCTCTGCGACGCCCATGATAGAGAAGTGTGGCGAATCCTGGGGAAGGTCTATGTCCAATGATGGACGTTCAAAGGCTGATGATGATGATGATGATGATGATGATGATAATGAGTCTCATAGTCCATAATTCATTGTATTAACTGAGACAGAATTCAATTATATATATATATATATATATATATATATACATATATATATATATATATATATATATATATATGCAAATATCATTTTTTTAGAGACTTTCAACCAAAACTATAACCGAATCTGTCAACATATGTTTCTTCATTTTCAAGTTAGTCTAGCTGGCTTGCTATGGGAAAAAAGGTCGCACCATCGAAGGCACACATTTGAACATTTACTTTTTACTATGTCTACGTAGGTTTTTTAAAGGAGGGTTCAATTTATGACGTAGTTTTATGCTGAATTGGTATATCAATTTCTGTCATACTGTATATACACTTGTTTTTTTTTTTTGTTCAGAAAGTTTGGACCTTTTTAGTGATCAACCCCTAACAAAAGGGGACAAAAGTGACATTCATTAATCACCCCTCTTTACAATTTTCATTGAACACGGCATGCTGCCAAAATACATTGATTGCATGACCGATTCTGTTAAATGATTAACTAGACCTCTGTATCTCATTTTCTAAAATGAAATCCTGCTATGGTTCCATAAAGTATTACTCAAAATAGAATTCTCTAAGCTCACCTTACACTACAATATGGTCAAATTAGAGCAAACTCGCTTTCATTGTAAATAACTGAACAACCGTGACGTCAAATTTAATTGAGGAATATATACGGCCAGAAGAGATTTTATTTATGACACCGCTGGTGTTTCCCACTGAGAAATATCTGAAAGAGAGTAAAACAACGTAACAATATTTAGAAACATCCAGATTCTGGGGAATCAAACTGTTATTTATGAACTGTACAAGTCAAAATAAAGTCCAAAAAAGTCAAAAGAGAGTAAAAAAAAAAGCCTCTAAATTACAGATATTCTGGATTCTATCAATAAACTCGTCAGATTATGGCCTAAAAAGGTTCAGAAATCCAAGAAAGGGTCTAATGGAGAACTGATGCCAATTTTTAAGTCTGCACAAAGAAAGAAAGAAAAAAGAGACGACCTAAAGCGCTTCAACTCAAAAACACAGAAAGATACAGACACACGCATATATAAAAAGGATAGAACTCTTTTTGAATTTTTACTTTTTTGGTTGGTTTTTATCGCAACTCTCAGACCGTTATTCTACGATCATCAATAAAGAGCTCGGATTTGAGATGGAAGAAAAAGTCACCTCCGATTAGGTCACGCGAACCAACGGATACAAAAACTCAACTCTAACCATAGAACATCCATTCTTCGTTTTCAACGGACGTCTGATACAACACCGTTATTTGATTTTTCTTTATGCAGCCTCCCTGAGAAAAGAGATCCTGGTTCCAATTTCATCGAGGACACACACATACCCTCCCATATATATATATATATGTATATATATATATATATATATATATATATATATATATATAGTATTGTGTCATCAACATATTACAACTCTTCAGTGTGGCTATGGACTATCAATTATCTCATCCAGTACCATGAGGTAGGATTGAAACCTTCCCTTCAGACCCGGAGGCCGGTATCATACCTCTGTGACGGTCATTAAGGTTGAATCTAAGTGATATATTCATTTTTAAGAGTAGATTCCCCATCCATCTAACTGCTCTATTCCTATAGAAGAGCATTGCATAAGCTTACAACAAACGAGTTACCTCACTTAAAGAATGCTCAGCCCTGTATATATATATATATATATTCCCGACGGTGTATTATATCACACGCCAGCAATATATATATATATATATATATATATATATATATATATATATATATAAATATGTGTGTGTGTGTGTGTGTGCGTGTGTGTGTGTGTGTGTACTTGGGATATGGGAGAGAAAACACCCAACATACTTCTTGGTTCATATACATATATATATATATATATATATATATATATATATATATATCGATAATTCCTTCATGGAACATAAGCGCAAGTATCTAAAGTTTGGAAACATATCAGTATTATGGAGAGAATTAATGATAGATATGGAAAGAAGAAAAAATTAAGAAACTTCAAAATCACCACAAATTGGTCTTACCAATTTAAATGTAAAGAAAGCGGTCATTTTCTATGGAATTATGCATACAATAATGACAGTATAACATATACACCCTTCCTACCTTCAGCAGAATAGAAGGTTACTTTGGGAATACCTTGTATATAAAGTTTCTATTCTTGAAAAAAATAACTCATTGGAATTCAAATATATTCGAAAATTCTTCAACGCGTAATAACAAGTCTCCAATTCTCGGGACCCCAGGGCTGTTTCTCTCTTTGTTTCTCCCTTTCTTTGATTTTAATGTACAAGCCATAGACCTATCTTTAATTCACCCGTCCCCTTTCCCCTTAGCCTTCATGAGAGAAAAACTTTCTTAAGTCTCGGGTGTCTGAGATGCAAATAATAATGACCCTCAGCGATTGCAATGATTGTTACGAATCAATCGCAGCGTTTTCATTAGAATTCCGAAATGTAAATAACTGGTATGTTCATATAATGATGTCTTTTGCATTAGAAGGGGAAATTAGCTTTGTAGAAGAGGTCATTATTTATTCTCTCTTGAAGCAAAGAAATAACAATATCTGGTATTACAAGATATTACTTGGGTCCAAGCTTCGAGATATATAATATATATATATATATATATATATATATATATATATATATATATATATATATATATATATATATATATATATATATATATATATATATATATATATATATTCCTGCCGGCGTATTATATCACACGCCAGCAAGCACACTTGCATGTATACATTCGTGTGAATAAAGACAAATACTCAATGAATGTGCGTATACATGTGTACCTGTAAGGGCAAAATAGGTAATATAACATTCCTCCTCCTCTCTCTCTCTCTCTCTCTCTCTCTCTCTGTGTCTTTATATATATATATATATATATATATATATATATATATATATATATATATATATATCGGAAAAATCTTTTGCTGGCCAAAGTGTCCTAAAATGAGGAAGCAATTATCATAAATGTATATGGAGAAAAGCTTTGAGCGTTGCTAAACCCAAGAAATGGTGATGATATAATCTTAGGCTGAGTCCTCAGAGGTTGGTTTGTATGAGAGAGAGGGAGAAGATGTAAGACCCCTTTATAACAGCTTGCTGAAAAACAGATGTAAAGCGTCTTTATTAGATTGTTTCTTGTCATTTTTCGTAAAATCGAAGAAGTAGTGTAAAGCGAAGATTTCTTAATTTGGGGGATACCTGTTTACCATAATCAAGGTTTCATTGCCTGTAGAAGCGATGGTAAGGCTGTTATTCTCTTATTTGCTCTATTGTTGTTGCTGGGGGTTTTTTTTTGGGGGGGGGGTTGTTTTGTTTTTTTTTTCATCTGTGTTCATAGCAGTGGTTCTCAAAATGTGTGCTACGACACAATCGTGTGCCGCAACTATTTCCTCGGTGAGCCACATAAATACTTCCGAATACACTAAATTAACAAATACTCCAAGCCTTCAACTGTAGGGGATACTATGACAATTGCAACACTTCTTGCAGTTACTCAGAGACAATTTGAACTTGACCAACCAACTTTTTGTGTTTTTAACTTACACCTATCTGCCAATAACCTATGCCAAAAGATTATTACATATGATATATCGTTCATAATATTTGTTTGAATCGATACTGCCACTGATCGATACCCTGGAGACAGTTGCAACACTAATCGAAAACAAAAATGCATTAAATTTCACCGATTACTTTTATTTCTCGTCTCAATGAGTATAATATTCTGACAATATGTATTGTTTTATAATAATATGATAGTATTATTTTTTACACACGATATCATAGCATTATCTATTTATTTATTTATTTATTTATTTATCAGTTTTGTTCAATTTTGCATAGAACATAGACTATCTTGAGTCAATGCGTACATGTTACAGCTGCAATTTAATCTCTCCGTATTTCAATATTAGACATGAAGAATGGAACAATATTCACAGCAACAAACCTGTAAAAGAAAATGAAACTGTTATGAAAACTTATTTTTGCTACACTCCATTGAATGTAAAATGCAAATATTGGTTTCCTAAAAGGCACACATACATCTGAAAATGATTCAGTTGATTAGCTTTTTAAACCTTTTTTTTTATAATCAAACATCCAGAAATGACACAGCTAATGAACTTTTGAAAAAAAATTGAAAACAGATTTTTGAGAAAGGCAGATATCCGAAAATGTTGTTGTGACTGTTCCCAGCCATATCAGCCATGACAGAACAGTATTTGCGTGCTAAACACACTAATTTTTACACAGGCTAACCATGTCACTTAGAAGTGTACAAAAATGATTCAAACTAAGTAAGTTTTTATTAATTCATACGAACGGTCAGAACAGTATGACAAAAATACAGTTCATGAAAGAAATTATTGCATATCTTCAAAGCACGTGTTTTGTTTTGTTTTGTTTTTTGTCAGGGTGGGGGTCTGCGATAAATGCTGCAGAATGTCTTCTATCCCCTTGGTCGGTGAGGAGAGTTTAATTGCGCAAGTGCAGTTTGAGTATCATCACCATAGCATGTTTCTGATTGGAAGAATAAAACGTGTTTCAACTGCTCCTTGTTGCGACTGTCCCCAGTCACCCCTTCGAGCTCTAGGTCTGTCCCACTTCCACTACAGAGTTGCTGAGATAATGGTATTATCGTTAGGGTTTAATTTGATCGAAATCTTTCTTTTTTTAGATGGAAAGCGAAGTGGGAGACGAGTACATACATCAGAATGCTGATTAGTACCCGTTGACTTCTGAAATGTTTTTTTGTCTAACTTATTACATTTTACAGTTTGTATGCCGAGTAAGGCAAATATATTGGTGTACCGTCATACAGTAAGGTTTGAGAACCACTAGTTTATGGTGTAATTCACCCATATTAAAACTTTAATATTAAACCTTGTTTTTTCTTTTTCCAGATGGTCATCTTGATCCTGCGTTATGTCGGAGTAGACTAAGACGACGAGTACGTACCTCAGCCCGAAATCTGCCGGCTTGTCGGCCATTCCTTGTACTGCACTTACAGATCATTTGTAAACAACACCCTTCTCCTTCATTCAGGGACAGTTGTCCTTTAGCTAAAGATCAAACGGAAAAAAAAGAAGGATAAAAGATAACAAATAAACGCGCCTTTGTATACAAATATAAATATATATATATGTATGTATATCGATATATACGTGTATATATTGAATTATATTACATACACACACTCATTCACTGATAGACATATTCTTCCCTTCAACACACGCATCCACGTACACACACAGTCATATGTGTGTATATAGATCTCTTTTTTAGATCTATATACAACGTGTGTATATAGATCTATATTTAGTTCTAAGTATCCTGAGATATAAAGGAAGGCAAAGGCGACCGCAAGTTAAGAAACTGTGGTCGCACATAACTGACGCTTTTTTTTCTTTTCAGCCCTTCTCTTCATTTGATTTTGATTCAATGAAAATAGCCATGTTATGTCCAAGAAGGAAGCGATCTGACACGGCAATGGACTATGGTCCTGTCATTGACATCCAGAAGCTAATCCAGGATTATGTATGGAAGGAGTTTACCCGTGATGTCTGTTGCATCCAAGGGATCTTTGTTCGCCGAAGCGATTTCATCATCGACATACCATGGAGCTTCTTCGAGATATACCATCGCACCGTCAAGTTCAACCCTCGCTCAAAACTGGCCAGCGGACTTCGTGACCAGAAGCAGGTGGTCCTCTTCTCGACCAACTTTAGAAACAATACACAAAAAGAGCAGTCGTACAAGTTGAAAACCCAGCGCCATACCAAGGCGACGACGACCATCACCTGTCAGCGGGGGTACGTGGTCGGATGCTGTACAAACCTCTATTTAAAACTACAGCTGCCCGAGAAGTACTCGGACTGTGGCGTAAGTGCTGGGTTGAGCGGTCAGCTCACAGTCACCCGTCCTCCTGGCGAGACCATCGAAGAAACTTACATATGGGAGACGGACAGTGACGTAGTTGTTGAACCAAATTATCTAACTGAAGCGAAAATTATGCTTACAGAGGACGAGATGGTCGCTGATTTTGAAGTGAGATCAACACTTCGTATGCCCTCCGGTGAAGCTCCCGTCACTATACGGCGCAAAAAAGATATGGAGATTCAGGGTGTAGTTATGATCAATGACTTGAGTGACGTTTTTGCCGATTGTAACGTGTCTATCATTGAGGTGGCCACAGGCGAACGTAAAGTAACGTATCACATTGAAATTACCACGATAGGAATTCTACAAAGTATCCGTTGGCGAAATCAGAGAATCTTGCTCGAGTCCCACCCCATAGACCACGACCCGAAGGCGGCGGAAGGTGCGAGAGAACCTATTCGACAAACTGTCTCACTTGATTCCAAAGAGTCGGTTATTCCTATAGAATCCAAAGAGGTTTGCTCGCAAATCCTACGACACGCGACGAGGTCCATGGAGGCGACTTTCGTGCCACCGTCACCGGAGAAAGACAAGGCCGAACGAGCCGACAAATCCCCGAAAAGCGAAATATCCGAAACAAAAGACATGCGCTTCCCTAATATTCCGACCATTATCACGGAAATGGCTGAGGACCCCCAGTTGCCTGGCGTCATCAAACTGGGGGACAAGGACGACGTATCGCCGATGAAGAGGGCCATCCCTCCCAGATCACTGTCCAGACGTCAGAGTGTTCCCGTGGCTTTAAAGACTGGTGATCTTCCACCTGGCTCCCTCCGCCAAACACGATCCGTGGAAACAACGTCCGCTGCCCGGAAGAGCATTGAGAGTCCCACTAGTCTGGCCAAAGTAACCAGTGTGTGACATTTTTCAAATTTTAACAAAATCCCACCTCCTAAGCACAAAAATTATTATTAATGATAATAATAACCATTTTTTCCCCCTGGACCCCCATCACCACCACTTAAATCACTACCACCACCACCGCCTCCATTTAACATTATATCCGAAATCCAAAATGATTACTCCCCGAAATCGAAATGTAACTTAGAATTTAGAACCTTGTTTTTACTGAATAAGGGTCTTAATCAGGGGTTCTGAATCGAGTTACCTCCCCTGAATGACCAGTATTTCGGGAGAGTATAGCGAGGGTTATTTTTTCTACAAAAATTCCGGGGTTCTTTAACGGGTGAGAAATAATTACTAGGTGAAAAAAAAAGTGCTTCGTGAATACAGTAAACTCCCGTTATTACGGCACCCTCGAGTGCCGTTATAACGAATTTGCTGTTATAGCGAATTTGTCGATATAACGGGTGGATTTTATACGAAGTGTATTAATAATGAGAAATCAAAAAGTACAGACAAAAATGGACTTTTTATCACCCTTTCACAGTCTAATGCCCCATATACGGGTTACAGGTCTGCAAATAAAATGAATGAACTAAAATATAATTATGCTAACCATATACATTGTGGTATGTAATCAATTGTTTGTTGAACGTATCAGTAAATTCTTAGAAAATATTTTGGACAGGAAAAAGTTGATGCAAAAATAAAGCTTTAGTATATTAAAGAAAATCAATAGTAGCGATTGATTTAGGCGGCATTACTTTGAGGGTTTACTAATTCTAGCTTTTAGAATAATCCACTGATATCTTCCTGAACTGTTGCTGCAAACTAACCTCAGACAATAGTCATGCGAGAATACAAAAAAACATGCCGTTAGAACGCGTGTCTCATTTAATAGTGCTGTTAAAACGAGTACCGCTACCACGAGAGTTCACTTTACTTCGTAAATGGCTTCATACTTTTGATCTCTATCATCGATAAATTATACGATTACGATTTTTTGTACGCATAGAAAAAAAAATCATGAATTCTCGAACGGATCCCGCTGTGCCCGTTTAGCTAAAGGGCAGTGGATGATTTTACAAGTATGCGAATGTACTGAGCAGGACCTAGATCGTGATACCAAAAGGTGGGAACACGTCATGCAAGCTCACAAGGCCCTCAAACCATAAGAGCCAATGTGGTCATCAAATTATAGATATAAATGATTTCATAAGTGGTCATCAAGTAGTGAATTACACGATCAAGCACACCACAAATGTGTGCTGTAATTAATAATGTGAGACGTCAAATGAGATACCAGGAAGGACTCGTGGAATCAAGAGACTTGCAGAAGTTACAACGGCGTGTCTCTTAGCAATCCAAACAAGCGTTAAAATGGCCTGCACACTTTTAACGCTCGCGTGAACACAGATGGGTTTACGTGACGTGATAGTGATGTGTTCCCACCTTGACTTACGGCTTCTCGGCTTCGAACTGTGTCACACATGTTACCAAAACAATGGGTGGGATAATGATTTTTTTACTCATAGTATCTCGTAACGAGAGAATCTCTGCGTCAGCAAACCCAGCCAGAAAAGTCGATGATAAATAGGGAAAAGAAATTTAGAATAATCAGGGCCGTATTTAAGGCAGTGCAAATAGGGCCCAGATATCAGGAGGCCTCCAAAAAAATGTCTTAGAGAGCAAAAATGTTCAATGTTTTCCGGCGTTTCAGAATCTATAATGTTAAACAGAGAACTATTATTGACCTATAAATGACTTCATGTTAAATGAAAGGTCTTGAAAGATGTTATTCACTGGGCCCCATCTATGTTAGATTTGGCACCGGGTCTGATATTGTGAGGCTTTCCGTCATAATATAACCAAATACATACGCGATGCTTGGTCCCTGAAATCGTGACAAAAGATGAGCGAGGTTGTATTAACCATGAGGCACAGGCCTCAGGCCCCAGACTCTTAGAGGCCTCAGGGTGGATATAGGAGCCCTAAGTTGGTATATATGTTTAAGGGTAGGGGCCCTCACGTTGACCAGTGCCTTAGACCCCAATTAGAGCTATCAGACCCTTTCTTAAGTTAACAGTATGAAAAGTACAATAAGGATGATACTGTATACTTCTACTTCATCTATGGTTGCCACAGATTCGAACTATGAATACTTCCAGTTGAAAGGGAAGAAGATATGAAAAATAACTTGGGTTTTGACTAAGAGGCCAACAAATTGAAAATATACCAGATATTTATGGAGGCTACTAAAATAAACCCTGGCCTAGATTTCTTGTTGGCCGAGGAACGATAGACTAAATACTGTTATTAAAAATACCTACATATAGATATATATATATACCAGGATACGTGCACCTACTTAAGTGTAACGGTCAAATCAAACAAAGGAAAAAGAGTTTTGAAAATATCAATATAAAATGGTTGCATCTTTCACGCAATAAATGTTATATTCTCGTAAACTGCCGAAGCGAATAAAAAAAAAGATAATTGCTAGAAGATATCATTAAGAAACCACAATCGGCCTAAAGCTATACGTATTTGAATCGAGATAACTAAGGGAAAATACCAAGGCTCTCATCAAGACACATTAAGATACATTAGATAACAATAAATTATTTTGCAAGATGGTAGAAACTTTTACATAGAAAAAATGCTTACGGCAAGCAGAACCTGTTCGTTTTTTTTTCCATTATAAATCTTCAAGGGCGATTCCCTGGCCTTAAATTTTATGTGCAGAGTCCAGGACCTGAGCTTTAAAATACCATGCTGTAAGAATACTCCCGCTTAGGGGAGGCAGAAATCTGCATCGGGCTCGGTCATCTGAAAGAAACGAACAGAATACCAACGACCTTACTTGTGTCTTCTCAGCTCGATGTGCCATGGCCTGTACCAACTTTTGGTAATGAGTATGCCACACTTCACCCAGTGTAAGCCTCTTACCCAGGCATCAGTGGTCACCTATGGACCTGCAACAGAGGCAGAGAACACTACCAAATCTTTATTCACGAAGCCAAGCCATGGTAGTCGATATAAGAAGACAGATATTCACGTTCTTAGATATATAAGCTATATTTTTTAGACACTGGGGATGCTTGCCTAGGACTCCCTCGTAAACAAAGAAGAGGCCGAATGAAAAGATGTATAGAAACGTTCAATAGATCGCCAATCAATTCAATCTAATCTACCCTACCTAAAACAACATTGATATAATGTATGTGAAACTGGGTGGGTTAGATTAGCTGGGGTTAACAATAAAAATATGTTCATGGGTAATCGGTGCGTTGGTATAGAGATTAACGCCAGGTCATTCGCTCAACGTCTTGCTGGAAATATTGTTGTAGTAATGTGACCTTTAGCAAAGTCTCTCACGGTCTTTATCCACTTTGGTCCATTTGTGATCTTGTAAAATCTTTTATATCCAATCTAGACCTGTTCCCCTCTCCAGGTCGTACCGTAGTCAGTTTGCATTGTTATTTTAACTCAAGTATATTTACAAACCCCCTTTTAATTCTCCGATACTCTCTTCAATCAACTTGTGTGGGCATAAACAATCTTTTTGATCTAGCGGGCTACAAAAAACATTTTCATTTTTATTCAGGCGACACATTCACTTCAAAAATGTCGACTGCAATACAGAAAGCTTATTTAATTTCCATTTTAGACAACCACATTAATCAAAATTGTTTTATTATTGATTTACGAAGCCAAAACAATAGTAATTTTGCAATATGATTTATAAAATTGACTTTCAGATAAAAGTTATGTATAAAATTAAATAGATACCTAGATTGGCCGTGGGCCACAAAAACTGTTACTGCTGGTCAAATCTGACCTACGGACTTATGATTTCCCATAAGTGCAATAGCGGGAGTTAGAGTCAGAAATGATAGCTGACTATTAGCAATTTTGGGTGAGGGTACTAATGCTCAACTGACTGGGGAGATGATGGTTATAACACACTATATGAGATTTTTTTTACTGAAGAAGTAAATCGTAAATTGCATTCAGGTTCCCTTTCAAAGTTTTAAAATATACGAGAACAGGGTGAATAAGTGCTGTGTTTGTGTTTATTGTTTGTTTTTTTATTGTTACTTTTTGTTTTCCTGCTTTTTGTCAAAGAAGCAATAAAATAATTCCTTGTAAAAAAAAAAAAAGAAAAATGAATTCCCCTAAACCGAACCCCTTACCGTTAACGCACAAAAAGGATAGATGTACACAGTCTAACTGACCCTCACTGTTTAAAAAAAAATGAAGATACCAATTTAAAATTTTACATTCTATCTCATTCCCGTTTTAAAATTTATTTGAAATATCCACAGGTTAGCTGGAATTCTTTGAGATAAATATCGTATACCCTATATTGTTTTAACCAACGTGTAGACGCACATCCGTAATAACACTGATTTACTCTCTATGATTTTGAGAAGAGTCTTTAACGTTTGAAGAGTTCGTCGGTCGATTAAACCTGTTCTTGAAGTTATTATTTCACGATGTTTCCCCTTAGATTAACGTGCACGCGTCAAATACATTTCAATTATATATTTTAAAGAAAAGGGGGTTTTGTTACTGTTACTTGAGACTTCCAGAAAGAATGGCCTTCCCTTCACATATGGATGATAAAAACCAAGGGAGGCCGTTGAATGAATCTGCCAAAACGTTGTGTGAACAAACAAGAATAACGAGGAGAATGGATTCAATTGACCGACGATCTCTTTGAATGGAATTGAAACACTCGTCCACTTTTTCCCCCGGATTTCACTCACACACACTTACAAATACACACGCGCACGCGCGCACAAATACACACATGCACACACACAAATACATTCACACAAACACACACACACACATACATTCAGACCCACACAAACACAGTAGTGCGAAATTACTTCCTATGACTAATTCTGCTCCCATAAGTATATGCAAACGAAAATCACGCCGAATTTCTTCAAGAAATGAACACACACCTATTCATCTATTAGGGTCTGTGAAATTGGTTATTAACACACTTATCCGAGGCATACACAAGGGCGCTAGCCATAGAGCAATGCTAAGCCATCTAGTCTCACGGGTCACCGGCCAGAGCCCCTCGGTTGTGCCTTTGATCCAGACTGGGTTTAGCTTGGTAGATATCTACAAACATAATAAAACTCCGTGCAGTAAAATTTACACTCAAGATTAACACCAGTTATTTTCCAATTTCTGCTGTTCAACTATCCAACGACCTGCTCACACACACATGTATACACATAAATACATGCACATACACTCACATACATACACATACACATGTGCACTCGATCTATTCCTGTAATTCATGGGTCCAGCTTTTCCCGGAAACTCCAAAAATGATAATTCGTAGTCAAGTACTTTCTGACACATACAGAGAAAGACATAAAGAGCACACACGCACGCACGCACGCACACATACACACACATACACACACACATACATACACACACACAACATACACACAAATACTCACACAGAGAGCATATACACATACACATAGAGCGTACACACACTCATAGCACACATAAAGACAGTACAGTAACACTCACACGCACTTGATACACATTGGCTAACAGATTTTGAGCACACTCACGCACACAGCATAACACAATCAGTGAGCATACATATTCACACAAAGTATACACAGGCACACACACATGGTATACGCAATCAATCAGCTTACACATTCACAGAGTATACACATACACATACACGCCATACAAAGATTACACGCAGAGCTCATACACTTTTATGCTTATAGTACTTATGCAGCTCAAGATAAAACTTAACACATTATGCAAACATACTCCTAAGAGCACACAATCGTGTGTGTGTATACGCATGTATATATGCATGTATGTATAAATATATGGCGAGCATGCGTGTGTGTGGGTGCAGGTGCGCGTATATGCATATTTTAGGATCGAGGTGCCACTTTTTGTGAGAATGTTAATATTGATACAAAACAAAGAGGAGATAAGTGTTGTCTTTCTTTCAAAGAGCCTTTGTTCTTCCCAACCAACCAGGGCAGTTTGTCTTCCGATAATCAAAAAAAAAAAATTAAATATACCGTAGACTCTCGTTATTACGGCACCCTCAGAGAGTGCCGTTATAATGAATTTGCTGTTATAACTGCTGGATTTTCATATACGGCATGGGTTTTTTTTTTAAGTATACACCAAGCAAATTAGAAGATACAAGCAAATCAAACCTTTTTTTTTTTTTGCTTAAGGAAAGGTGTTATCCACGACAAGAATCTTGCGAGAATATAAGAACGAACGTGCTGTTAGAACGCGTGTTTTATTAATTAGAGCCGTTAGAACGAGAGTTTGCTGTATATGAATTATAAAAATAAGCAAAAGAAAATACTTAAATGAATTGAAAATTTAACACAGACAAAATACGAGATAAAAATAAATGAAATGATTAAAAAAAAATCTCAACGTAAAATAATCGACCCCAAAATTATTTTTGCAAAATAAATATCTCCCCACGTCCCTTTTCCTTTCTTGACGACTCTTAGATCCGAACGTAAAGTGAAAATAAATTTACAAACGGAACTCTGCACTCATTAAAAAAAAAAAAAGTTCAGTATATAATACCTTTTCCTCTGTCAACGTTTTTATAGCCCCAATCAGAGGCGTAAGCTGAGGTGGGGAGGGAGGCTATCCGAAAACGCCCCTGGGCACCGAATGGAGGGGGACCCCAAAAGTTTTATAGATGATAGTTCAGCTACTACATTTCTACAATCTCATTAAAAGTTGGAGCGGGCACCTCAAGGAGCCGAGACCTCCGGGACTCCATATCCCCCCAGATCTCTAGCTACGCCTCTGTTCACTGTATAATACTTTTTTCTTCGTCAACGTTTTTATAGCCCCAATCAAGAGCGCGTGTTATCATGTTAATCATTTTGCTTATCTCTTCAAAAAAAAAACAGAAAAAAAAAATTAATCAAACGATTTTTTCATTTGAGAGAGAAAGAGAGAGAAAAAGAGTGAGAGAGAGAAATGAGGAAAACGACAACAGTGAGAGGCAGAATTCATAAAACTAACGTTAAAAAATCTTAATGAACATTAAAAACATCAAAAGAAAAAAACAGTTCTATAAAATTTGATAACGAATTAATTTTAATGATTTTTATATCTGATAAAATTCATGAGATTTTCAATTAAAAATAAATAAAAAGAAAGCGATCGTCTCATTTGAAATCATGAGAAGGACTTTTTTTTGATCGGCGGACGTTGAAAAATATTTGATGGAACAGAAAGTCGAAAGTCTAATTGACCTTTAAAACTGTTAGGCAAATTTTAAGAAGCAACAATAAAACAACATCAACAGCAGCAGTGCGTAATCTCGACAAAAAAACATAAAAAGAACTGATGTATATATATATATATATATATATCAAGAACAATGCCTGCTCATATCTGTTCAAATGTGCCTAAACAAACCGTACAAAAATCATTCGGAGAATGACAGCGAAGTAACTACCCCATCCAAAAATTTCTTTTGATACGAATTTTATGAGCACATTACATTCTTCAATAGAATATTGGAAAAAAAAAAGGAAAACAAAAACAATTCTTGAAACGCTTAAAAAAAATCTCGACATCAAAATTAATCCCCCCCAACATATGTACAGAAAAGACAATTTCTTATCCACGCCGACAACCTCCCGTTTTTTTTCTCTTCCTTTTTGTTACTTCATATACAACAGACTGTCTGAAGAAGATTTATTTGTCGGCGACTGGCGATATTGAACTCTCTGTCAGTAAACTAATCGGGCACAACGTTTTGTTAACTAATCTGCGTTTGTAGAGGACTCAATATGGAGGAGAAAAAAAAACTGTTCACACAGATTGCGCATGCGTAGATAAAGTAAGTTACTTGCTCATTGGCAAGATACCATTTTAAGCAGACACATAATTCACCTTTTCAATTGACTGGAAAATAGTATTTCTAACGCTTAACTTTCACATACTCGTTCATCAATTATATTAGAGGTGATTGATAAGTTCATGGCCTATGGGAGTGATTCTCAAACAAGTAAATTATTCACCCAAGGGTAAACAAAACTAGAGGAGTAAACGTTCACTTTGTTAAGATATTTACATTTTGAGTACTATTATTAGCTTTTTTGTGGCGAACAAACAAAATGTTTCTGGGGATCTAAGTTCTAAGACCAACTTTATTTGAACTAGATGAATTCTGATATTTTTTCGGTGCTAATATTTTGTGGCTCCTAATTTCTTTTACATATTTTCATGGTGTTCTAAACTTGAATTAAAAAAAAACACCGGCGGAATGAGTTTATGCTTTTTGCTCATGATACTAAATGAATAAGGAAGATGATTGACATTTAGTCACACATAAGTAGAAATTTCTGATTAAGACTCCATTCTGAATAACACTAAAATAATTTAAGAAGGACTAGCTCAAGGTAGAAAGACATAAGTTCCAACTAAATCCACTTGCAGTTCAACTGTTTAAATGATTACATTGTAAATTTGAATCGTCTATAACTTTCAGGTGATTCTCATATATACCAACTGCCAGCGAGTTTGAATTCTTCTTTTCATCTTCAATGTAATCGCGGAGAAAGCTGTAGAAATTGATCGGCTGGAATGTCGAGACAAGATGAAGAGAAGGGTTCAAAGCTGGTGAGAAAATTTGAATTTCATAACTTTTATTTTCTCATTTCCAGACGATTGAAACCTGAGTCAGGAATAGCCGAGTAATTATACAATAGCGCCCATCATGCAATTTAGTTGCTCACTTTTGATTATGCTGTAAGAAAGGGCATTGTTCCTCAGTGTTGCTACCATGTCTTCAAGAATTTCTTCAGATGATAAGACCTTGATGTCGACGAAGCAGATGACTGCAAATCGGTGATATTGTCCAATTCTTAACAGTTGCTGACATGCAAGTTTCAATTCTCTGTGTGATCATTCAAAGAGTTTCAAATTTTCTGTGTAATCATTCAAGGAATTATGTAACTTATTCTTTTCTACCTTAAGCCTGGAACTTATCAATCACCAATCGTAATTCACATTTTCAATTGACTGAAAGATGGTATTCCAAACGGCTAACTTTCAAAAATTCGTTCATCGATCATAGGATACTTTTTCTTTCTTTTCTTCTTTCCTTCCTTCCTTCTTTATTTCTTTTTTCTTTCATTCTCTTTTCTTTATTTCTTTCTTTCTTTCAGTTTGGTTATTGCCGTCTATCTGCCTATTTATCGATAGGATGTTTTTTGCGTGTTTTCATGTCTCCAAAATAGTATAGGATATATCATTTCTTTTATGAATCTTATTTTCATTAAAAGATCCAAGACATATACACACACACGTATATATATATATATATATATATATATATATATATATATATATATATATATATTATATATATATATATATATATACATATATATAAGCTAAGAGCTAGTTCAGTAAGGAATTTCTTATAAGAAGCGGTGTTATTATTATTCATCTTTCACTACTGTTTCTTTCATTTTATTCCTGCGGCTTTCCATCGTAATTCTTAAATCGTTATTCTCCGACCGCAAAGTGAGCAACACAGAGTGGAAATAATGTACATTCCTCGGGTTGGAGTTGATTTCCCTTATGTCTGATAGCTCCGAAATCTTCTTTGAAACTTTTCATGATCTTCTACTCATTGTGGAAATTCATGATATACCATCATGTACACCGTCACCCAGTGGTAGAGTGCTCGTTTCCAGTTCTGTCGGCTGAGGTCCAACTCAACGCCAGGTCATATCAAAGACTTTCAAATGGTACTCAATATCTCTCCACATGGACTAGGATTGAGGAACCTCTCTTAGAGACTAATAGGTCGCGGCTATATCACGTTGGATGCACTGGTTCTCGTAAGATTACCGAAGTTAAGCAATGTCGAGTCTAGTAAGTACCAAAATGGGGAGTATTTGGTGTCGTAAGAAGTACGAAGCTTCGACAGGCCTGGCAAACTAGAAGTGAGTCTTACTAACAATTACCCTTGAGTACCTGAGACACTTTAAATGAGGGTATGAGAGGACAACGTTGATACATACATAATATACATACATAGGTAAATGTTTTTGTTACCAGTTGCTCCTTGAATATGGCCTTGTAATCAGAGGCTCAGCTGAAGGGGTATTTGAAAAGACCCTCAGGCCTCTAATTGAGGTGGGTAACAGAATGCTTTATAAATCATTATTCATCTACTGCATTTCTACTGAGAATAACAAGGATATATTTGTACAAAACAGGAATTGCACTGAATAATTATTCAGTTTTGGGGGGTTGTTTTTCACGCATTGAGTGATTGCGATATTTTTTTCTTCAAATGTCATTAAGTAGAGCCAAGCCCCACCCTTTATCGGCCCCAAATCTCTAGCTATCTCTAGCTACGCTCCTGTCTTCCCTGGGTCTCCAAATCTCTAGCTAAGTCACTGTTTGTAATGAAGTAGATGCTGCTCAACAAATATTTAAAGGTACTTGCTACAGCGATTGCATATGTAGAGGAAACAGGGTGATAGTCTTTGAAACGTTGGCGATGATTTTTATCTTAACAGGTTACTCCACATAAACCCTGTGCCAAATAATATTTGATGATGATATTTAGTTTTTCCTTTCTCTGTCTTTTCCATATCAATCTATCAATGTATTTGTCAATCTATCCAGCAGACTTTTCGTATCTATCTATCTACCAGTTTTATATATACATGTATATATCTATCTACCAATCCTTCCACATCTATCTACCAGTCTATTCATATCCGTCTACCAGACTCCTCATATCTATCTGTCTATCAATCATGCTTTTCTTGTCTATCTATATATCTATGTCAGTCTATCTGTCAGACTTTTCAAATCTATCAATCAATCTATCTATCTATCTATCTATCTATCCGACTTTCCTCATCTATCTATCTATCTATCTATCTATCTATCTATCTATCTATGTGTCTATCTTTCAGACTTTTCAAATCTATCTTTATTGGTGTAGGTGCCGACGAAAGGCATTCGTTTGAGCGTTTGCTGTGGTGTGATGGGTGCTAGGTCACCAAAGTTAAGCAGCGATCAGCCTGTTCAGCCCTTAGGTGGCTGACCACTTAGGAGCAGCAGCTACTGTAAGCAATCTGAAACTCTCTTTGCCGGAATAAACAAAGCTTAGTAAATAACCATTGCGGTGTAATAGTTAACGAGCTCGCCTGGCAGACAATTTTGCGTGTGTAGTGAGTTCGATCTTTACTGGTTAACCCCACGAACCGTGTATCGAACAAAGCTAATCTTGAAAAATAACTACAACTATATAGACATTCGCGGACCGATTAACATCTTGTAACAATTACTGTATATTTTGACAGAGAAGACGGCAACCGAAGCCATCCCGAAACGCCTCAAAGAATGGGGTCGTTTTATAGGCCAAATTCAAAAACGGTGACTTACCAGTGAGCTAAAACCATGAAATCCATACTGAAACCGGGGTCTTGTCTTATCGGAAGGTCACCTCTTTCGCCGAAATTTATGGTAATTAACGTATTTACAACGCTGAACGAAAAAAAAATTACCTTAAAGGAAAACTTGCAGGAAACATTTGTCGTAGACTAGACAACCCTGTAAGCCATGGGTCATTAATCGATGTGAGTGCGAACGCAGACCGCACAATTTTTTTTTTTTTAGTAAGTAACAATCTGGACTTTTCTGCATTCTTTAATTCGGTGCATATTAAAGATACCTTAATTCAATACCCCTGACTACAATCCAACTACCTTGAGATCACATACAGATTATCAGAATTAGGCTTTTAGTATTATATATAGTGAGATGCAAATAGTTTGCCCGATGTAGAAATGCACGTGCTTTCTGCCCGTCTGAAAAAGAGCTGTAGACGTTTATAACGTGTTCCCTTAGTCGCTTAATCATTGTCGTTAAGAGTTTGGCCATTGCAGGTTGTTGTCGTCAAATGTCTCTGAGTTTCCGATGTACAGTTTAAATCAGTCTCTGTTGACTAGTACATAGATCTCTTCGAACTATTGACTTCATCTTTAGTTTGTTTCGTTTTCCCTTTTTTGAGGGGGGGTGTTGTTTTGTCTTTTGTTTTTTTAACATAACGTTCTGGATTCTTACAACTTTTCGCTCGTTGTACCTTACGGCCTCCCTCAGCTGTATGTCTCGATCGAGAACGTTATCTGAATTTCGGGATATCAACGGCAAAACAACGGCTGTCTATCCCAGCAGATTGAATGGGATGGTCGTCATGATATTACGACAATGTTCACAATTGAGACATACGCCCGAGGAAGGTCGTAAGGTACAACGAGCGAAAAGTTGTAAGAAATAAAAAAGGAACAGAAACGCAAGCATGATAAGGAAAATAATGGGGAAAAAAACTGTGTAAAGAAAATAAACAGTAGTAAAAGACATTTCTAACAGTGAAGTATGTTATGTTTTCTTTGTAGGTCTTACGAGCAAGATCTAAATATTCAAGTGCTAACGTATGGATGTGTATACGCAATATGTGTTTGTTACGGAATAACGTGCAAGCGCCGGGTACACACGAACACTTCCAAACTGAAGATGATTCAAAAACTCACAAGTGAACAAATTAATGGTGTTTTTTAGTCAAATCATCAGGTTGTACTAGGTTACATAGTGCCAGTAGCAGATAGTGATCTTTCATCTGACCTGTACCCTTCTGATCCCTTTGTTAGTAGTTTGGGGGATTTTGAAAGGAAGAAATAAGATTAGTTTCAAATAAATTAAAGAAATTTCAACCACTTATAAAAGTGGGTGGATAACGACGTGGACAGACTACACCAAGTCACGAATCATGAATGACTTGTCTAAAGTTTCAAATTAGCATGATCGTAGATTAGCTCATTTGCCTTGAGTAATGAAAGCACAACATTAATTAATGATTCGATTTGAACATCATAGAATTTTTCATTATTCTAACAAGCGAAAAAGTCCAACCATTTCCTCCATTCTTACTCATAATTTTCATGTCTATCCGTCTATCAATCTATCTATCTATCTATCTATCTATCTATCTATCTATCTGTTTTTCTGTTTGTCTGTCTGTGTGTATGTCTATCTATCTCAGCTTTTTTTCACATCTATCTATTTATATAATAATCTATTCACAATTGCGTATTGAAACGCCTTTTAGACCGAACAGGAAAATTCAAGTTAAGAAATATTCAATTTTTTTTGTTTTGATTTTACTATAGAAGTCTTAAATTTACTCTACCCAATAGAATGAAATAAAACAAAAGGCTTATAAAATTATTCCATCAAGAAACGTTTCCCGTTTCATAAGAGATTTGATTCAAAGAAAGAACAATGAATAAAATGATAAAATGAAACAAACCCAAACGCTTCGTCCATAAATCAATATTCAAATGCAGACATTAAGAGAAATATAAAAAAATTATGTAACAGACGATATAAAATTGGAAATCTATTTAAACAGGCCTCGATGTGAATGTCCGATATATTAGAAGAATTGATTGATTACTGAGTACAAAACGATCGATAATTTCTCACCTAAGTCGATGTGCTTCTTCCCATTACTCAGTAATGGATTATCTATCACTGGGCCCCTTTTCTCTCCCTCTGCCCTGCCCTTTGTTCAATAGAATAACGTGACGTTAAGTAACACATATTGATGTACTATAAAAAGTATTACATGCTGCAGTATGGAGTCTTGAAAGCATTACTTCTAAATGTTCATATGTTTGGAGCATAATTTAGAAAATGAAATAGAATTCGTAATATTCTAGATAACCATACGTACAATCGAACGATTTGTACACACAATAAAACCATTTTTTGTTCCCATGCCCCTAACTTTTGGACCCTAATACATTAGCTTACTTAGCATAATTCTTAACCCATCACTGCTTTGTATGTTTGGTAATCTATAACTTAGACAAGACTTTTTGCCCTGTGATAATCCCATATATATAAATTATTTTAATTTTGTATCAAAACCTTTTAATCTCACAGTCTATTCTATACGTCAATCAGATTAGGTTTTGCCTTTATATATATATATCAGTTGTTGACATCTCACCATTATGTCACATAAGGCGAAAAATATAGAATATATATATATAGTTATCAATGTAAATATAAACTGGCTCTCATAGATAATACACAGATATGCATAGACATGCTTATATATGGCCCATAAATAAAATACACACACACATATATGTATACAAATGCAAATACATATACATACACACAAACACAAGTAAGCCATTTCCTCTGCCACCTCCATCTTTTTCTCACTGAGAGTGATCATTTTGAAAACATCATCTCCATCTCGAACCATCACTAAATTTTGAGTTTCACAAGTTGTCCCTGTCAGTAGTGAAGGGCTCCTAATCCAAAGTTATGATTTGGCATTAGAGGTTTTTTTCCTTGAGTAATTTCATTTTTCTTATTATATTGATACTTACATAGCTTCATTGAATCCCCAAGCCCCCTTGAATTTTACGGATACATGTACCCATTCAAACGCACGCAAAAGGTATATAATCGCACACATTCATACACACACATCATGGCTAGGTGAGTATCAGTACAGCTATATATATATATATATATATATATATGTATATATGTATGTATATATATATATATATTACGAATATGTACAATTGTGTTGATGTTTTGATATCATTATGTGCTTCTCTGTGAATATATGTGGGTGTATGTATGCATGTATTTTTTTTTTTTTTACTTGTGTGTGAACTTGTTTGATGTTGTACACTTTTCACTTTGTCGTACGATACACCACCAATAACACACAGAATTTTTCACACAGAAAACTGACCCTAGCATTCGTTATTTCTAAATTCATCTTTGATTTTTTGGATTCAGGGTAAGACTTTATGCATATGCAGACACAGCTTCTGGAGTGGCATCTCGATCATACGACACGAGTTATTCAAGGCGTTCCACTATCTTCAGCCAGTCTGGTGATATCGTCCCAGCATCTGTAGATGTTTCGAGTGTCACTCTCCATTGTCTGTCACCAGCAGATCCTTGGCTGACTTCTCTTTTTATGGCCTGTTGGCGTCCAGTGGATGGTTTGATTTGCGGGTCTTGTTGAAGGGACCTTCAAGACATACCACAACCAGTGGAGGCGCCATTTGCAAGTAGTTGTTGATACGGGACGCTGTCGTTATCTTTCCTTGACCTCTTTACCTGACACCCATTTGATATCCATTATATTACGTAATCATTTATTGCCAAAGACGTCCATTTTAATGTTCAAGATTTTATGTAGGCATTTAGTGTCGAAGGCTTCATATTATCATTCCTGGGTCATCTTAAGTTGCCAGATTTTACAGCCGTAAAGCATCATGGACACCACGTTCGATTTATAGAACCTCGGTTTTGTTTTAATCGAAAATTCCCTGTTGTCTGATACTCTGCTTAGTATACTGAATGCTGCTGTTGCCTTCCCAATTTTACACTTTGAATAAATGTATGGTATTGAGCTCACAGAGTAAAACAAAAGCTTACCTATATATTCATAGATATACCAATCAATAGAAAATATATGTATACTTCCGAAATTTCTAACTTGTATACTTTTCTTTTCATCAGTTTATTCCGACATATTGAAGACTATCGCCTTCCAGAGAACCTGCTGTTTGGAGAACTAGTCTCTGATCGGCGGAAAAATAGGCCCTTCAGAAAAAGGTATTTCCTTAAAAAGGGATCTCTACTTACTGTGGAATCAACTACCGTCAGTTGCAACAGGGGATGTTGACTGGGAAACATGGCGAGAGATGGTTTATCAGAAAAACCTCAATTGACGAAGCAAAAAAAGGCAGAAGAGGTAGTACCATAAAGCAGGAGCTTCCTTCGGTTGCCAGACCTCCTGCAAGCATTGCAGATTGTCCTTTCTCTTCTGCATAAGCATCGCTAGACACCTGAGAGTCTGGAACAGAAAGCCTAATTAATTTACTACATCCTTGTTAGCATCGCTAAGCCATATGAGTGTTATAAATGTGAGTGTGTGTGTGTTTGTGTGTGTGATTTGGCATTCAAATACTATCACTTGCAGTTGCTTCCGCGTCGTGCGATGCATTAGGCAGTGAAGGCGCTCCACCGGGCACAATCTTCTGCCAGTCTGGTCGTATCATTCAAGCCTTTCTTAACAAGTAGGTGTTCTTCTCTATTGTCCGTCACCAGATCATTTTAGCCATTCTCTCCTCATTTGGCCTAGTGACTTCCATTTGATAGTTTTATATGCAGGTCTTGTGGGAGCCTCAAGACTTGCCTCTCATGCAAACACAGATATGATGTAATAAGTATTTCGCTGGCAATTAATATTTGATTGCATAAAAAGATGCAAAGACGGTTTTTCAAATATCTCTGTGTTGATTCACATCATGACACACATCCAATACATATATGCGTAAGCATTTACATATACTCAATTATAAACATGTATTCGCAAGCATATATATATATATATATATATATATATATATATATATATATATACACACATATGTTGACATATGTGTAAAAGGAAAGAGAATTGAGACTAATTAGTACATCTCGATTGTTTTATTCAAAAGTGTAGTTGCTTACGTACATTTCACCCGTGCTGGGCTTCCTCAGAGCTTATTTTCTCCTATGGAATTATTTGCACATATTTTTACTTGAAATATATCCTACATCTATATTTCTATGCATAGATTAACTTATAGAACTTCATTAACTTTATTTTATGGATGCCTGTTCAATATATATATATAGAGAGAGAGAGATATATGTGTGTGTGTGTATGTAGGTGTGGGTGTATACATATATATGATTTGTTTTCCATTATAATTAACTGAACAGTAAATTTGAAGTGGTCCATTTAAAGTTGCAGCAACTATTTTGTTTTGCTCATATGATAGCAAAAATCATATCTGAATGTGATAAAACAAACTGGATTTTAAAGGCATTAAAAAGGTTACCAGTATCAGGTAACGTGTACGTAACTTTTACTCACTGCTTCACCTTACCTGCATGGGCACCTAAGTAAATACATGTATTTATGCACACATACATCCATATTGGTTTTACACATGCAATTACAGGATTTTAACAGATGTGAAATTAAGCAGCTGTAAGCGACAGAAAAAATGCAACCAGCTCGAAGAGTTCGATTTCTGTTCTCGCTAACTGATATATTTTAGCGTCTTGCAAGGGCATGAACCAAAAATTCCCTGCACTATGACATCCCGTCTGTCATCTTGCCGCGGCTTTGTCACAGGCATGACGTAAAATCAATATAAAGAATGAAGAGTGATGATGGCGCTGCGCAAGTCACATTCCACTGGAATCTCAACATGTCAAGCCTCTGTGATAATCTAACATAAAATTAGATAACAATGCTTACCTTTTTAGAGATAGCATATATATATATATATATATATCGTCTCACTTCATCGATGAGATACTTGCTTATTTCCCAACGGTACCAGAGGTCGGTGTTCAAGTCAATATAAGGAGAAAAAAGATTTTGAATGCTGATTTTTACGGTAGACAAACTTCCATAAAGTATGCACATACACATGTAAATTCACTCACACACACTTACAAAGGCATATATATATATATATATATATATATATATATATATATATATATATATATATATATATATATATATATATATATGGATGAATCAAGTATCAATGCTGATCTTCAGGTCAAATAATCCCACTCCATCAGAAAATTAGAACAACAATCATCCCACTTGATTTTGCCCTGGGTCATTCTGATACTGAGTTTAGTAATTATTTAAAAAAAAAAAAAAAAAAAAAAACAAGTACACGCACACATGCAAGTACATGTACGTATCTTTATATAAACCTTATGTAGAGGGAGAACAAATGTTTCATTAGAATATATACATAAGCATAAGTCTGTGTAATAAACACTCACTTGTTTCATATCCATATATATAATGAAAGGCTTATAAAATTCAAGTTCATATACACGCGCATACGATACTCGTTTGCATTCAATTATATTCATGTTATACCAAAATTAAGCTGAAATGTGTGTGTGTTTAGATGCTGTCACTCCTACATGTCAACTTCCTAGATAAGTATTAGGACAGTGAAATAAGAAATATATGTCCCAATTACAACTTTGAAAAATTGCACACTCTTTAAAAGAAAGAACATCTCCCACTGAAACGTATTTTCCATTTACTTTCTTTCAGATTCTCAGACATCGACAGATGTAACTGTCTTTCAAATTGTTTTTCATTCAATCACGTCCATCAAGTAATCTTTAACGAAATCTACCGAATTCAACATCATCAGCATAGTCAGCCTTTTTAAAAGTCTGTTGTTGGACATAGGCCTTTCCCCAAGGTCTGTTGCTGTAAGTGTGAGGCAGGGAGAGTAAAAGGCCTTACCCTGCCACGCTAGCCCATGTCGTGTTGGCAGAGGTGGAATGATCTTAGTTTGGCAGCCCAGTCTTGGTCTCCTCAACAGCGTAGAACGGGTTCGGCACAGTCCTAAACTGCTTTCACATCTGTTAGGAAAACTGATGATTCGTTAGAACTTCGACAATGACATCCGTTTTCTCTGATTGTCCGACGGGATCCATTCCTGATATACAATAGATGAATTGATAAATAATCACGTTTTGATAACATCCGCTAAAAAACAACATTGTTTCTTTATAGCTTCAAAAGTGATGTCTTTTATGTTTGATTGTCAGATTCCTGTGATACAATTAGCCAGAAGAGTTTAACATTATATCATTGCTTTTAAGTTACTAGAAAACCTGCAAATGTGAAGGTGAAGCGAATTCAGCGACGGAAATTTCGCTGATTGTCTAAGCGTCGTATTTTCTTCTCAAATGTTGAACTACCAAGCTCAACTATCCTCGTGTTCGTAAATATATGAGCATTTGGATAGCTCTCTTTGGAGTGATCGGTAGCGAACTAGTATTGCAGACCATTACGACTTTGGTGAGTTTTAACCTCACTGGCGCTCAAAACATTCGGCGCTGAGCCGTACTAAGCTAATCAGCTTACGGTCAAGTCAGACGAAAGCACCGATTCTCGTCAGCTCATCGAAGTTAAGCAGCGTCGATGTTGGTCAGCATTTGGTTTGGTGACCTCCTAAGAACACAAGTTGTTGCAAGCAGCTTGTGCCCGACGAAGTAAGACTTAATAAATGGAAAAAAAAAGATATATAAATATTTTAAAGTGTAGCTATAGAAAAGATATCCATACTAAGGAATAACAAAAAGAATATTTGGCCGAAACTATTCATTTGGATGATCCGAATGTTTTACTCATATACAGTAGACTCCCGTTATCACGGCACCTTCAGGGAGTCCCATTATGACGGAATTGTCGTTATAACTCGTGCATTAAAAATACAGCATGCAAATTAAACCATACGGCAAGCAAATTACTGACTTTTACATTTGCTCGGGAAAAGATATAATCTCTGACAATAGTCTTGTGAGAATATAGAAACAAACGTGCCGTTAGAACGCGTGTATCATTTAATAGTGCCGTTGAAACGAGTACCGTTACAACGAGAGTTTACTATACAAATCTTGGTTTTGTATTTACTAAATATTTTTTTTAATGTTTTGAATATTCCTTTTTATCTGATTGGAAAAAAAATCTTTCGATTTCACTGGGGATATTTCATAAAAAAAATAAACGAAACACAGAACAGCACTCATTACCTTCATTTACCCGTCCCCGCCCCTGACATCCCTCCCTCCCTCCCTCCCATTTTCAAGAAAAATAATCACCGAATCTGGTTTTTTACATATTTTTTATCTACCGAGGGTTTGGATGTAGAACCAAGAAGTTATCACCTTCTTCCTAAATCTCCCTCAGCAACAATATAAAAAAAATATTGATATTATTAATATTATATTGATAATGAATGTAATATTATGCGATGTTTAAATACAATTTTTTTATTGGAAACTTTGGCAATTGGCGGGACGATAAAAGATGTACTGCAGTTTAGAACAACCTAAAGAAAAATTTTTTTCAAAAAAATTGTCAAAAGTTCCTGGTGCATCTGCGTTAACTCATCCGGGGCTTGGGATCGATTTTATAAAAACGGAGTGGCTGAGCTGAACAAAATAATGAAAACACTATAATCGAAAAAAAAGGGGAGCTAATCATGCAATAAATTCTTTGATAAAAAGAAATCAAACTAAAAATAATGATCGCAAAAAAGTTTTTAAAAAAAAGAATCAAACCGTACTGCGTCCGCAACTGTAGAGCGCAAATACACGCAAGAAAGCATCACGCCTATTTTCGTAACAGAAAAAAGACTTATTAGTATACATATATGTGTAAATAATAATAATAACAATAATAATGATTATAACATTAATATTAACAATAATAATGATATGATACAATTACCAAGCGTTATTCATACTTCAAGTAACACTCTGTAACTGAATACTGCTGTTATATGAAGGGTAGTGTGTGATCTATTGTTATTTTAGATTCTAAATAAATCCAATTAAAATATTTAATCTCCATTTTAAAACCATATTCTGTGATATTTATGTAAAAAAAATAATAACAGCTACTTCTACAAATAATAATATCAATTTGTTATACAGCTGATGAAAGCAATGCTGCTGAATCAGCTGGGTAGATGGATTAGAAAGAATATATCTTAAAGTAAAAGAAAATCTTTAACGATCAGACTATGATGGTTTTAATTCATGGTGGAGGTGGTCATAAGAAAGAAATATTATTTCTCCCTTATTTGCCCACTCCTGTCCGATCACCTATAACAAAAGAAAAAAAACGAAAAAAACGAAAGAAAGAATCAAAAGAAGAAAGGAATGTCTGAAGTGAAGACATTGCAACACACCATGGTTTGAAGAGAGATTAAAACAATTATATAAATATATGGCCAGAAAAATCTCCACTAAGGAGTGAGAACAATACAAAATATAACTATAATATTTTTTAATGTGGGTGTGGTTGGTTTGGGCTAGGCTTGCAAAGGAAGGATCTTTCCAAAAATGTGTTCACTTTTCTTTTTGCCGCACCATTTTTGTTGTTGTAATTGTTGTTGTTGTTGTTGTTTTTACGCAAGACGATCATCATTGCAGCATCACCTCAAACTGTTATCACTGGTTCTAGCGTAGGGCTGTGTTATATAATGTTATTTACTTATGAAATTCTATTTTTAGTTGTTGCTTTGCTTATTACGGCCGATAAAAAAAAGCCCAGATTCTTTATTTTGCATTTCCTTCTTTTTTATTTTTGAAAACGTTTTATGCTTAAAAAAAAGAAAAAAAACATACACACTAAAGTGAAAATCAAAGGAAGAATAGCTGCAAATGTAAATTTATTCAAAGCAGCTGCATATATATATATATATACATATACATATATATATAGTCTGTCCGGAAAGTATCCATCGATTTAATATTATGAAAAATAGGGCAATGACACCTTCGACCTTTCAAATTGCCCCCTCTCCCTGGATCCCAACCACTCACCCTAGCGTCCCTTCCATTTTCAATTCAAGTCTGCAAACTAATCTTTCGAGATCGCCATCAGCTGCCTCGTCGCATTCTCCCTAATCTCATCCAAGGTTTCAATTCTATTTGATAAAAGCCAAACATTGCAGGGGGCCAAATCTGGACTGGATGACAGACTTGGCTCATACGATGTTTAGCAAAATTATTTAAAGAAAGAAAAAAAAAACTTGCATGAGATGTGAAGAACCAATCAGTCGGCAACTAGGAATGCAACGGTCACACAGTACACGGGCTCTCTCAATGGTGTCACACTGCCGACTGAGTTATCTCACGGGAGATGGTCCATTCACACATGTGCAGCAAGGTCCTTTCTGATTGGTTGCTAATTTACATCAAGGCCCCGTGACCGTTTCCTGAGGTATTCAAAATGGCTGGATACTTTCTGGACAGACTTCGTATGAATATATATATATATATATATATATATATATATATATATATATATATATATATATAAGAGAAAAGAGGTTGTCTGTTGCCGAACGTCTAAATCTTAACCTAAAGCATCGTTTTGTTATTAGATGCGTTTGCATTTATTGATTATTAATTATTTTATTTAAAAGAAGAAAAAGTTTTTAAATTTCAGATCTTGTTTCAAATTTCTCTGTGTGTACGCGAGTATGATTTTGTGTCTTGTTTTCAATCTTTCTTTTTTTTTAATTCACGCAGCAAGAACCAAAAATTTGCAATTGAAAAAAAGTCTTTCAGCCAGAGGCAGGAATTTTAATTGTTTATTCATTTTATTATTTATTTTCTCGCTTTTTAAAATAAATTGTTATTGTTTTTGTTGTTATTGTTGTTGTTGTTGACAACAGTTTACGGATGTTTAAGTCTCAACTATGGGAGAACAGAAAAATTTATCTCGTTACTTAAGTAATCTTTAGATATCACATAGCTCTTGACTTGTTTGTTGACCTTTTGAGAGACATGTGCTACCTTATTTGACCTGAATGGACTATAGAATAGTACAATTTTCTTCCTCTGGTAAGCCAAATAGTGTTTTTTTTAGAAAGAAATTCTGGTGGAAGTTTTTCATTTTACTCGCAGAATATCCGGCGAGGCTCTGATAGAAAAATAGTTATAGCAGCACCGTTAAATTCTCCATGAATTAATAGTCCAGTGCATTTTCGGGATGCCTCAATACCTTTAATTACAGTACGCTGCTTAGGAGAAGATGGACCCACAAAAACATATTTTCTCAAATATTGATACGATATTTCAATTGATAGAAAAAAATTACATCATCATTATCGCTAATCGTTGCACGATAATTAGGAAACTAGTCTCATAGACAAGTCCACTACTGAAGTGAGTTGAATTCTCACTGGTGCCTCCAAGACTGTGGCCTTGTGCCCGGATAAGTTTAGCTTAGTTAATAAGTTTTTAAATAGCTTTGTACGTATGCTGCAGCGGAATATAGAGAATATCAGAGCTGTCAAAATATGGCTTTGCTCTTTATACTCATTTTTCAACTGACGATGCCTTTTTTGTAATATAAGTTGCATTTCACGCTCTTTCATGATGTATATGTATATTACTCCATCATATTTCAATCTTTACTCCAAATCAACTTAATGTTCAAAGTAGAATGTATCGAGCACTCTATGAAATAAACCCATCATACATCGGATATTGTATTATATTATATTATATTGCATCCCTTATATATATATATATATATATATATATATATATATATATATATATATATATATATATATATATATACATACATATATATATATATATATATATATATATATATATATATATATATATATAGTTATATATAGTTATATCCGTAGAGGGCATGAAATTCAATCTATATTATGGGAAACTTAACATGCTTAGATAGGAGCAAAGTCATATATAAATATGTGTGTGTTTGAGTGTGTGTGTCTTTGAATGTGTGTGTGTGTGTGTGGACGTATGCACACATAATCAAATATCTATACAGTCTTTCATAATGCATACTTCCATTTGTGTGCATTGCTTATTCCAGAAATTATAAACTGATGTTCGTCCCGGTGATGAGGCTCAGGTATAACATAATATTCATTTTTTTTTATTGTAATGATAATTTTCAGGAAAAACCTAGTGGACTCGTTTCACTGGAAGAGTCCATATTTTGAAATAATGGGTAAGACATATCCTTACGACGTGCGTTCTGATCTATTTTTTGTTTGTTTGTTTTTTGTTTTGTTTTTGTTTGGTTGTTGTGTTTTTTTCATATGAATGATCAAGTTAAGAGTTTGGTATCAGGCCATCAGTATTAGGATATTCAATGAGAATCAAACCAAATAAGAATGGCCAGTAAGATTAGCTTGTTCATCATTAATATACTACGTGCGTCATTATCCGTTACATTTTTAACTTGTAAAACAATCTACGGATATATTTATTTCTAAGATGTTTTTCCTAGAAGAAAGTACTGAATTTGTTCAAGAGTTCATTGTTTCAAATAATGGATAGGAAAAATTCTTATCAGAAATATAATTACTTTTGAGTGGGAGAGTCTATTCATACGTACAGAGGAACCAAGAAAGTCAGGTCATTATTTAAGTTGATTAGCTTGAAAAAGTACCCCAAATAGTATGAAATTACCTTGATTTTCTCGAATCAAGCCTGTAAGGCAAATAGTTAACTGAAGACGTTCGGAATTCGTCATTATCGAATTGTGACCTTTATCATTGCTCTCCTATATAGGATGTCTCAAAAGCAATGCCCAATTTTCCAAAAAGTGATGCTTTTTTTTCAACTTAATTTTCTAATTCTGCTACATAGCTTTCATCACCTAAATTTTGTCTTGAAGTATTCGTACTGTTTTTACACTGGTTCGATTCAAGCTAACTAACAACCGTTGTCCTGCAGGTGTAAACAGTCAATCCGGTAAACTCTTTAATCCGACAACTCTATAATCCGGTAACCTCTTTGGAGAACAAGGAAGAGAAAAATTGTTGGGTTATAGTGAACTACAACCGTTATTGGCTATTCTGGCGACAGTCACTGTTAACATCTGTAGTCTGTTTATTGCATCATCGTAGTTTATCATTATTACATGATTGAAGACTTCCAATACCAACATCCTCCAAATTGTAAGCTTCATTATTGCTCTCCGACATTTCAACAACCCATCATTTGAGTTATTGGTGACAAAATATTTGCTTCAAAATTACCGTAAAGTTTCAAAGTCTATCTCTTGATTTGTGATATTTTGCGCTGGACCATTCCAGATTTTTTTACGTTCGCTGAGAAAATAATTCTAAAGTATATTAAAGTAATAAGCTGGTTTCAAGTTTTTTTAAATAGATATATATGTACTTTATACGGTTAAGCAAAAAAGATCGAAATTCAGTTTAGCTTGCTTGATAGGTTTGGTTTAGAATTATACTTATGATATAAATCGAAGCTTTCGCTAAAAATCCCAATATTTTGAAATTTCCAAAAATGATATGACGGAAACGTGCATCGAAGTCCCATTAGTAACTACAGAAGTTTTGATGGCCATAGCTCAAGTGATCTTTGTGTTATACAATGACAGACGGTTGGACACGCATTTAGTGAATTATAGTAAGCTTATACTGGATTCAGATCATTTACTTTTACAGATCTGTGGTATCCTTTCCTACATTCTCCACTTAGGGAAAGATTTCCTCTTAAATGCTTCAATGTTTCCTTATAAAGAAACATAAACTTACCATTTACTGAAGAAGCGGTTCTTTCGAAGTTTTATTTCGTTGGTCGCACTAACAGAAGCTGGTTATAATTTTCAATGGACCAGACTCACGTTATTATAGTAATTCGGATATTTAAAAGCGCCGTAATATTGAATTTGCCGTTATAACGGGTGGATTTAAACCAAGTGTGTTAATAATAAGAAAACAAAAACACAGACTAAAATGACCATTTTTAACCTTTACGGCAGTATGATTTTAGTTTTCAAAGTAATGCACTGACATATCCTTATGTTGTTGCTGCAAAGTAATCTCCGATAACAGTCTTTCGAGAATATGAAAACAAACATGCCGTTGGAACGCGTAAGTCGTTGAATAGTGTCAATATGTCGTTGATACATGAGTTCACTGTATCTTCTTATTTGTTTTTTGTTTTTTTGTTTTTGTTTTTGTTTTTTTTCATTTCAAAATCGTTGGTTTATTTCTTTTTTTATTTCTTAGAAAACAACAACAACAATAATAACATAAACTGTCACAATGGTAAAGAAAGCTACCCATCAAAATTTGATATGACTCAACTTACTCACACTCGAACTTCGTAACTTTGTTGTTCTTGCCCAGCCTCTTTATTAGCCATCGATACACACGAGCACACGCATACATAATTGTCTTTCAAATCACTACAAGAAAAGATAAGATGATTTCAAGTCAGACTCGACTTTTTTCTGTTGTATTATTATTATCATTATTATTATTATTATTATTATTATTATTATTATTATTATTGTGAACATTGAGTTTTTATTATGTCTTTTCGTTATTGTATGTAAATATGAGGCCCAGGTTGTGTGTGGCGATAGAGAGAGAGGGAGGAGAGAGAGGGGGAGGAGAGAGAGAGAGGGAGGAGAGAGAGAGAGAGGGAGAGAGTAGAAGTTGAGAGAGGAGAAAGAGCGAAAAAAAAAAAGACCAAGAAATCTTTCTAGTACTAAAATCTCAAACAAAATTTACAGATGTTGGTCGACATTAAGAAATAAATAAGACGCATTATTTATCCAGCATTCTTAGTGCATTAACATTTTTTTTAAACGTATTGATTCGTTTTGGGTGTTATAGAAGATGACTCAGAAAAATTCCATACGGTTGAATTGTCATCCATGAATAAATAGAACTAGTATCCTCATCTATATAGCTTTTTTGTAACAGCCTTTTGGCCGATGTTTCTTTTGCTCGCCTCAAATTTCCCCATATGAGCATTGTCCAATATTTTTCGATGAATCTCACCATTTCGAGATTTGTAACAATTCATTGTTCCATAATTTTCACATTGGAATCTGTAAACCCAACCAATTAAAAGGGTAGCAAAATTCTTATAAAAAAATATTGACAAATGTCAAGGATCACCTGATGCAATATACACCTGACGAAAGTCGAAGAACAGGTCTAACGAACCATTAGGATAAAACAAACAATGACATTGGAGATACTAATTCGAATAATTTACGATAGATGGACAGCGCCAGACAATACTAGGAAGACGAGACAGTTCATGGTTCAAAAAGTTATAATGAAAATAAGCATTTGAGGATACGATGATATCACTATTAGCGCCCTGGATCCGTTTCTAAAAACTGCAACGTTAAACGAAATAAAGTTATACGGGGTCATTATAACATCTTATGATAATTAAAAAAATTGTCTCAAGTGGCTGAGGCGTTTTTTCTCCCTGGAAAATGCGTTTTACCCCAAGTCCTGTGCTTTATATATTTCACTATGGCAGGTTCTAAACAGTATTTTCAAAGATGTTCGTGGATCCTGTAACATGAATGAAAATTTATCACCGATTATTCTCAAGTATTTGATGTC
Source organism: Thysanoteuthis rhombus (assembly GCA_963457665.1). Lineage (NCBI taxonomy): Eukaryota > Metazoa > Mollusca > Cephalopoda > Oegopsida > Thysanoteuthidae > Thysanoteuthis > Thysanoteuthis major. The sequence continues at coordinate 19,270,328 of OY735218.1, forward strand.
GTTGTCGAGCCTCAACAAGATGGAAGGGATCTGTGCACAGCTGGTAGAATATCATTTGATGACAATATATATCGCTGCACGATGAGATATTGTGTATGTGCTTTTTTTTCCAGTATATTTATCACATAAACCAAAGTCAACTGTATGTAGTTATTTCGGAGACTATCCATGGTGCTATCTTTTTATTCGCAAAAAGTTCTATTCACTTTAACACGTTCACTATCACACGATGCATATGTGTGTCTTGTGGCATGATGGGTATTACCTCTGACGCATCTGTGCGTCCATTCAATTGTTTTATATAAGGCAAGGTAAATAACTATGGCAATGTGGTCGACTCAGTTTTTACCACAATTCTGCGATAAGAGGTCCTTATTTCTTTGTATCTGTATGTTGCATTATTGAGGGTAACAGTGAATGCGTAGTGACCACATATATAGTGAGAGAGTAAATACAAAAAAAAGTATATTAAAAGGTAGAGAACACCCAAATCTCCATTGCATAAAGCGTGTGATCAGATTTAATGAACTGAAAATTAATAATTCAACGAGATACGAGTTCATTTCTACGAATAGAACACGCCATTGCATTTATCAGGAAAAGGTCGAAACTTATAAGGTCCAAAAGAATTCACGATAGAGTTCAGCACCCGACAGGCTGTATAAATAAGTATAAAGGGCAGAACAAAACAATTGTTAAAGGTGAAGAGAAATTGATACAAATATGCTTGATATTATATTCGAGAAAAAAAAACGTAATTCATTATGATAATGTCTTAGGTTTCAAGAGGAAATAATGGCGTAAGAAATTCTTTTATTTCAACTTTCCTCTTTCGTTGTATGACAACCAGACTATCTATCCATCTATCTATTTATCTATCTAATTCTGCTCGTAACTTTCTCTTTATCCTTCCATCGAACTCTAACTGTTGCTTATATCTGATATCAATTGTCTAATACTAATTATACGAGCTTACATATGTATATGATTATGAATTGCGTCACATTATAAAGATACTCTTTTTTGAAATGAACTCCTATCATTACACAATTAATTGGCCTAGACAACGTGGAATGAACAATCAAAAAAAAAACGGTGCTGTTGCAAGTTTTGTTCATTTCATTTACATTGCCTAGGCCAAATAATACATTAATCGTGTAATGACGGGAGATCATTTCAAATAAGAATTTTCTGTATAATATTGCGCAATTTATAATCATCATATCGGATCATATATCTATTACTTAATACATTATATATATATATATATATATATATATATATATATATACATGTGGACTCTTAAGCATACATACAGGTATATTTACACACACGCACACACACACACACACACACATATATATATATATATATATATATATATATATATATATATATATATATATATGTCAACCTGTTAATAATCATCCTAATTTGCTCATATCTATCTCAACTATCTATCTGATTCTGTTTTTATCTACTGTCAGTTTGTCTGTGTCAAGTTGCTCTTATATAGATATATACGTATATCCATTTCAATCTATTCGTATCACACTCTACATTAGTCTGCTTAAAATCGATCTCAGGAAGCCAGCTAAGATAAAAATCAAAATATCCAACCAACAATCTTTAGGGAAAATCTACCAAACCAACGCTGTTCTCCCTCTGTCTCTCTTTTTTATACTCCCTCTCTCTTCCTCTCCATCTTAACACTCCTTCAAGTCTTGGTTTATCATGCGTGTGTGTGTGTGTGTGTAATAGTAGTAGTAGTAATAGTAGTAGTAATAGCGTGTGCTTGCTGTGTGTTTCTGTTCATAGTTGGGAGTGGACGTATTCGTTGAAGTGACCCCCCAAAACATGTATATCTTTCGTACATTTTAACTTCTTGGAAAATTTTCAATCATTTATGTTTAACATGATGGCACTGAGTTGAGTTTTATTTTGCCTGCCAATAAGATTTTATTTCCACTATCGGCTTCCATATTTTCCCAATTCCACCCCGTCCTAGCCACATGGATTAGAAATTTGGGAACAATCTAATTCCTGTGGTCCTGTTCGAAACACAACTTTTGCTCAGAGCAGTAGTATCTGTTCTCATCATTTTAATAGCTAATACATCTCCTAAATGGGAAAACCGTTACTACACAACAACCTAAAATAACTAATTAGATCTTATTTATTGCGTAACGAAAAAAAAAGAAAATTATTTGAAACCGATATATACAGATGAAGAAACGTTTCGTTGCATATTACCGAATAATACTCAAGTCCCCATCTCGGAGATGTGTCAGATATCAAGCTGATAAGAATAGGTACTACACTTTGCTCTTAGCCATTTCAAACGAGACCGCAGAATTACGATTGTACTAAAAATTCTACATTTGTTTTTTTCATATGTTGGAAAAGCCGTTCGTATCCAAGAAAACCTGATACGCACATATGCTCTTGGGTTTAATAACCCAGGATAGCAAACAGTCTTCCAGGCTTCTCCAACCTTTGATCGTAATCAACATCATGTTTTTTAACGGCCAATACACAACACGAACATATTTGCGTCGGATATATGTATAATAGACAGGTGGCAAAGTTGGACTCTAAACTATTTCTCATTTTCACAACTGCACAATCATCACTTTCCCTATTTAAAATGAAAAACAGAAAAATACTTCTTCTCTACTGTTATGAAAATAATTGCACAAAACTTTATATTGCCAATAAGTAATTGAACCAGGTCTCCCTTAAGTGGAATTTTGACTATTAAGAAGAAAACATAAGAAAACGTGAGAAATATATTTGCTTAATTGTGATTGCTGTTTGTGTTTGAGGGTCTAATTCACTATATTTTATTTTTGTTTTGTTTTTTGTTTTGTTTTTTTTGTGTGTGTATAATCAAATATTGTTAGTTTTTTTTGTTATTTTTGTTGATTCACTCTTTGCTGTTGGTGATTAATTACTGTTGTTAACTGCAGTGCATTGTGGTACAATAAAGAGTAAGAAGAAACGAACTAACCTCAGTCATGAATGGCAGATATTGTGTGCAGTACGGTTCAAAGGAGTGACACAACAAAGGAGTGACAACAAAAGGAGTGTCATAAGTACAGTATCAAAGGAGTGACAAAACGAATGAGTGACACAAATACTGCATGAAAGGATTTCTAAAATATTTGGGAGGATTGTCAGTTGAAAAGTACAATAATTGGACTTTGGTTGAATTTATTAGAAATTATCAAAATTGTTGAAATTCTCGAGATTTTATTTCAGAAAGTAAAAATATTGGATTGTTAAAATATTTAAAACTTGTTTAAGTTCTTGTTCTCTGTCATTGACATTATCTTCCAAGGACCATTCTATGAGTCCAGAGCACTTTCGAAGCAGTAAAATTGATTCAGAAGCATTTTACATTGTCTTTTCTTTATGCAACTTCTGTGTCAATCCTTTGAAATCTATCTCAATTTGATACTCCTTTGTTCTTTTCCCTCTTTCGCTATGTCACTACTTCGTAACTAATCCATTGTATGACATTTTAGGGAAACAAAAAACGGTCTTACTATGATGGAAAACGTACCAGAATTATTCAAAAACACACGTACCACGTGAAATTTCAACAATATATCACTCGATAAGGTTGTCATAATCTATTTGCAAATACACTTTCTTGTTTTTTGCTGTCGTTATATATGTTGTCATTATACAGGGTGGTGCAAAAATCACTTTCCATATCAGCACTTGAATCGCATTTCTAATTTTTAAAAAACTTCAGAATTTCCCCTTCGGGTATATTTATTTTGGTACCTTGCATTATTCTTCGAATTAATTGAAGAATATAACATCTTACAAATGCTTTCAAATTTCAACTTCACGGGAAGAAACATTTCTTTGGCAATGTTCCGTGACAGCTCATAATCCGTTTAGCTTCGATGCTCTATTTCTTGTCAAATATTATTCTTCACATCCTGAGGTTTTTGAGGTTTGTTTTTTACGTAAATGCTTTATTTAAGATAACCTCAAAGGAGTGAATCGAGAGCAGTCAATTATGGCGAATGTAACGGCCAGTTAATTTCTGATGCACGTGAAATTATTCTGCGAAGCTTAAGATAAAAAGCATTTGAAGGATGTTATATTAAATTATTATTATATCATATTAGATGTTATATTAGATGTTATATTTTTTTATTTTTTTTAATTTATTCATTCATTTTTTTTTTAATTATTTCAAAGGTCCAAAATAAACATATCCGGAGAGGAGATTCCTTTTCTTTCTTTCGTTAGAAAAAAATTTTATGTCTTAAAATTGAAAAAAAGTGACTTCTGCGTTATCCTGTATATACCATTGTTTATTTTATAATTTCTGGGTCGCATTTTTAGGAATGCTTTTTTTGTGATCTTTTCTTTTTCGTTTTATGGAAGGAAGAGTTACTTGTTAAATATTTTTTCAATTGCATATTTTGTAAAGAACATCTGACAACACAACGAGAGATTCTACTGGAAATAAATAGTTGGGAGGATGATTGCACGTCTCAGATTTTTTTAACTTAAGCAAAAGGAATATAAAACGTCCTTGTCACTCGTTTGATTCATTGTACGCGTCTAACAAAACAGAGATGTAGTGCTGAAAAAAAAGAAGTGAGTGCATGCAGGGCTGCCTGCTCTAGTGAGCGTAACTCTCTGGTGAGCAAACCAAGCCGCTACAGCTGGATTATTGGGTGACGCCGTTCCCACACAGCA